>CM060599.1:38625366-39225366 GCA_030578255.1 Tiaroga cobitis | reverse complement strand
TTGAGCTTGTAATGAATGCGCTCGTGCAAAAACAAACATCCCCTCCCCCGCACTCACATCTACACACGAATGATTATCGGCCTGTTCACATCGGCCCTATTTTGACATCGGAACGATACCGATGTGTAAAAAATTGACCATATCGGCCGATATATCGTGCACCACTACTTGTAGTAAATTAATAATATAACAACGACCGGTAGGGCTGGGTTTCGATTCAAATTTCAAGAATCGATTCGATTCCGATTCTCAAGATCTTGAATCGATTATCATCATTCGATTCGATTCGATCCGATCCGATCTTCGAGATTTAGATCAGTGTTTTTGAAAAAAGCATTTTTTTTCACCTGTTACCTGAAGGACTGTATGCAACATATTGATACTATTATTATAGACATTAGGGCTGAAACGATTAGTCGACATTGTCGACAATAAAAAATTGTCGACAAATATCATTGTTGTCGAGTAGTCGTTTGATCTAACGTGACCTAATGTAAGGGCGTGCAATATCACGATTAGACCGCTACGGCGCTGTGGCGCTAGAGTGTAATGCAGCCCTTACAAATGCTACTGCGGTAAAAGAAAAAACAGCGCGAATTATGACGGAGTGCAAACGAATCCGAACTAGCAAGGTTTGGGAAAGTTTCACAAAACTTCAAACCAACAATGCTGTCATGTGCAATACATGCAAGGCGGAACTTGCTTTTCACGGGAGCACAACATGCATGTCGGAGCACTTAAAGAGGAAACATCCCGGCAGAAGAGGAGCCGGTGAGAATTGAGTGTTCTCCAGCTGGAGCTAACTAACTAGCGGTAAATCTCATTATTAGATAATGCAATCCTACTAATAATAGTAAGAATATAATCAATAATAATATAATTAGAGTAATGTGATGATTTATTTTGCATAGAATAAAGCTTGATCGAGCTTAGGAGTCAGGGCTGTTTTTATTATTGTAACACTATTAGGTATTATAGTCTTATCACTTGCCTGTATTTTGTTCCATAATCATGAAGACTTACAAAAGGAGATGTTAGGAAGAATATCATGGCAGTTACTTTTTCTTTTTCATACTGTAAATTAAAAGGTGAATGAGAACGTCTCTGTCAGCTCAATTGTCATGTAAAAAAAAGATTGTAATTTTATATTTTTAAAAATGGTTTGCAGATTAATATTTTACTATTCTTTGTGTCCTGAAGTAAATGACCCTTTTTCTGTTTCAGTTCTAAGAAAAGCAATGGGCCTATTAAACAATGCTTAGAGAGCATTTGTGTGTGATTTGAGTTCTGAAATCTGAAAACTTAAAGAGAATGACCTGTTTAGTTGGCTCAAAGTTCATTAAAACAACTATTTCAAAAGCTGAACTGATTTTCTTTTTTTATATTATAGTAAGAATATGTATAACTCAATGTTTTAACTAATTGAAAAAGCTGAATAATCGTTCGAAACTTACTGATTAGCCGGCAAAATAATCGACGATTAGTCGATTAATCGCTCTAATAATCGTTAGATTAATCGATTATCAAAATA
Source organism: Tiaroga cobitis (assembly GCA_030578255.1). Lineage (NCBI taxonomy): Eukaryota > Metazoa > Chordata > Actinopteri > Cypriniformes > Leuciscidae > Tiaroga > Tiaroga cobitis. The sequence continues at coordinate 39,223,835 of CM060599.1, read as the reverse complement.
ATCGTTTGTTGCAGCCCTAATAGACATTCAACTGAGTATGGATGGTTGTAAAGAACAATCCCCCTTCCAGAGTGTTGATACAACTGCTTTCACAAACTTGCACTGGTGTAGACGACAGAGGACGCAGTATATCAGCAGCAGTAGTAGGGCTGACGCGATATACGCAATCTTATAGTACCACACACTGACAAGTCAACCGCAGAGGATTGCAAGTAACCGCAGCGATATTCACGTTTTTTATAAGGCTATATATACCCTTCTTGTTTTGAACTTCATGCATGTGTATTGAATGTTGAACAAGTTCATAATGATAACAAGACTGTTTATCATGGTGATTTGTAGCCTACGGCTTCCCACACAGACAGTGAATGAGAGAGATCGGCTGAGCACGTGCGATTACCTGCGTCTGTCTTTTAAGTCATATTCGTGGAAAGGTTGCCGTGTAAAAGGAAAGCGAAATATTTGCCGTATAGTCCTTTTAACGTTCACGTCACGGAAATGCGCGTCAGGAGCAGCGCTGGTCAGCTTCCCACAGCGCGAGGAAGCCGTGGGGAAATAAACTCAGCGAGTCACGCATTGAATCAATGACATATTGGTCTTTAATAAATGAAGCATCAGCTTCAGCGTTACCCATGCGACGCATTGCTGCTCAGCTGAGCCTTGGAAAGTGGAACTCAAAGTTAAAAATAATTAACACCTTGTTTCATTATCTCTTTTAATGAATCAGCTTTTCTGAACGTGTTCGTTGAATGAACGGTTTAGTGACTCACTCAAAGTCCGTTGTCGTAACAGCAATGTGCGCGCTGAGTGAAAGCCTTTCAATGCGCATAGGGATCTCCCAGTCGCAGCAAGTTAAAGTTCACAGGGAAAATGTAAGCCTATTATTAAATCGATCCTCTGAGTTACGGATCGATCTTTAGAAATTTATATGAAAATCGATTCAGAATTGGTGAATCGATTTTTTCAACACAGCTCTAACGACCGGTACAGCCGAGTGTTTTTCCTCCTCTGGGTGGAAACGTGTCATATGGCTTCTCATATTTGTCGCGCTTCTGAAATATTTTAGTTTTATTCTACAAAGCTTACAAATAGTGTGGCTCTTGTCCAGCTCCTTCCCCCTTCAACTTCATAGAAGCCAAAATATTTCCACACATCAGCTTTTAACGAGAAGGGTGTTTGGGTTTCGCGCTCAGCCATCGTGTCTCTGTTATGTGCACGCCACAGACGGTCTGGGCACTGCGCTTCCCGCGCTTCAGAGTTCCGTCTTTTGCATTCCGTCAATATTACGTTATTATAAACATAAAAAAAAATATATATATTTTTTTTTTTGATAATCGATTTTTGACGGTGAGAGAACGAAGCGAGGCCGGTGGCGTGATTACTGATGAGTGACACCTGCGCAACGCACCTGCGTAACGTCTCGAATCTCTCACAGAGGAGCCGAAGCACAAAAGGAGGAGCGACGACAGTGAAGATCGAGAGAGGCCAGGCCTGGATTTATGTTGTTTCTGTTTTATTATATTTGTCTGCAGTCGTCCGTGAGGGACAGGTGCCTTTACTTTCGTTTTGTATTTAATTTGTTTATTTATTTTATTAAAAGTTGTGAAACGTTTGCCGGTTCCCGCCTCCTCCTTCCTATAACAACGAACTGTTGAAACTGTTACAGAGACCTATATAAAGTAACAAAGCACAAAGCTTATTGCGATTATTGCATGGCAGGCAGTGAGGCGGTCTACAAATATTGTTCAGTTTTGTTCACACATCAACTAAAAACAGCATAGACTGATTAAGTATATCATAGATTAGTGTTGTCACGGTACCAAAATTCAGTATTCGGTACCAATACCAGTGAAAATCCACGGTTCTCAGTACCAATTTCGGTACCAAAGCTTAATTTAGGAAAAATTTACACATATTAAAGTTAGGTATGTAACGATTCACTCGCAACCGGCTGAAAATCGATATAAATGTGTGACGATTCAAGTCGGTTGAAATGTTAAACGAATCGCGATACACATTTTAAACAGCAGGGGCGTTTACTGTAGCCTATTGTGAAGCTAGCGAGTGCTTTCACTTCATTCATGGAACTTGAGCTTGTGTGAGCCAAGCTCAACTTCCATAGGTATGAACTGAAAACGCTCGGTTTGCTCCGTTCGCACCGCGCCAGTGTGTGCCATAGACTGGTGTGCGCGAGCCGTCAAACACATGGCGACGGCAAGCGGAGATGTTGACATTGACTCATTCAAATCGGAGGTGTGGCGGCATTTTGACTTTCCGTAGACTAATAATAATCACCACCGTGAGAACCACAAGTCACCTCCGTTTTCATGTAAAAGGCATTAATACGACAAGTGCGAGAGATCACAAGGTACGTTTCCGTGCCAACCAGGTGTTGTATTTATTTTACTATCTCTTTCTCTAAATGTGTACATGGATATATTTTTTTATATATATATAATTTATTGATGGTTATGGCATATTTTTCTAAATGTGTGTTTTTTTTTTTTTACTCTTGCTAGTTGCTAGTGTAATGATACAAATTATAACAAAATTAAAACCCCTCTAAATGTGGTACTAATGTTACATAGTCTTTTACTTAGTGTGCGAAGGTACCAGTGCCCACCCTCTTGACCAGACAGACAGAAAGACTTAGTTGAAACAACCTTGAAGGGATTTTTTTTTAATTTCAATGTAGTTTTTTATATATATATATTTAATATATTTTAAAATTAAAAAGAAATGTGCAGCATTTTGTCTGAGAAATAATAAAAGGGACACTTTTTCATTTATAATTTCTTAAATTAATCACTTGTTAAAAAAATCGTGAGAAAATCGTATCGTGAAACCAGTATCGTGAATCGTATCGCATCGTGAGTTGAGTGAATCGTTACATCCCTAATTAAAGTGTATATCACGGTTACAAAGATGGAAACTGTAGTATTAAAAACAATTTACAATTAGGGATGCAGCGATTACCGTATTTCACAATTAACCGAGCTTTAAAACGTCACGGTTAATTAATCGCAAAGACTATGCTGCACCGAGTGTTCTGCACGGAACTTTTTCACCTAACACAAAACGAAAACAAAATTACACCAGCGGGGCACCAGCTTAATGCCGTGCTCGTCAACCACTATGGCAGAGGGACTAGCAGCGACGCTCTTTTTCCACCGAAAAAACGCCTTAAGGGCCTGTTCACAGATCGCGTCTTTTGCGCGCTCAAGTTCGGTATTTCAAATGTAGGCTCGTGGCATGCGCGCTGATAAGGGAAGCGACGCGCTCGTTTTTTCCAAGCGCGTCCGCATCGAGATAAAAACATCTCTACTTTTCATAATGCCGCAAGCGCACCTTAGGTCAAGTGACAAGAACCAACACAGCAACGACAGACGCCTTCGGAGCGCAACCGCCCTAGCGCTTTGGAAAAAGGAGAATGCGGCGTGCAACTTTCAGCTTTCAGTGCAACGTAAAAAAACAGCGGAATGTTTTGGTTACGCACGTCTGTGGAAAACAGAATGTGACGTGCTCTCAAGAGTTTCAGTCAGTGAACATTTAACTTAATATCCTATTGCTTTCTCCTGTAAATGTTAGGCTTTGTAGTTTTAATATGCCCGATGTAAAACACTAACAGAAGATCAGGGCCGTGTAGACTTCTAGGAATACCAATTAACTGCATTTCAGTTATTAGTAACACTGCATGAGAGATGTTCTCAGTTTCTTTCTATAATTTTTACTTAAACTTCAAACAAACAACCCAAAATAATGAGATTATAATAGATGATTTTCTAAAGGCAGTTAAGGCACATGTAAAATTTTGATTAATAATTTAAAAAAAAGAGTATTAAAATAAGTACAATAATATTGGAGTGGATAACATTTGGGCTATATTTGTTTTCTTTTAAAAGAAATACATAGTTAATATTTAGCTTACATTTAATTCAATAGAGCCAAATACTTTGTTTATTCTTATTTTCATTGGGATTTATTATCCCTTTATTTGTTTTTAAGTCAAATACCAACAAGATATTGTTTTCATGTTATCAAGTTTTCTACCTCAGGTTGAAAATAAATTTAGAACAAACTAAACACTTAATCATTTTGTGATCTGTTTCAATCAAAGAGCCCTGCAGCCATTGACTTAATTAGTTATTTTTAAAAGAAAAAAGCTGGATGTTTACAAAGCACTTCTCTTTAATTCCAAAGGAAGAGATTGATTATTGTTTGTCATTTTATAATTTTGTACTGTGTTGTGGCAAATAACACATTAAATCTAGTGTTGAGTGTTCATGTGATATTATATATATATATAGTGTTGTGAAATTAATTGATGCATAATAATTGTAATAATCGTTAAATCGTGATTATTTCTCAGACAATAATCGTACTTACAAAATCTGTAATCGTTGCATCCCTATTTACAATAAGATTCTATTTGTTAGATAACATTAGATAAAATTACCTAACAATAAACAACAGTTATATACTGTAGCAATTCTCCATGGGGTTAACTTAAAAATTTACTAATATATTTTTAAAATCAAAAGTTTTATCTGTTAACATTATTTAATGCACAATAAATGAAGTGAACAAACATGAACAATCAAGTGTTTGTATTAAATAACATTCACAAACATTAATTAATGTTGTAAAAATATATTGTTCACTCAATGTGTTGATGTTGCATTAAGTAATATTAATGAATGGTGTCTTATTGTAGTGTTACCAAACTATACAGGAGATAAAACATGTTTTATTTGACTTAACTGTACTTTTATTTAATCCAAAAATGTCACTCTTGCCTGTCTTCAAAGCTTGAGAACCCTGTAGCTGAGTTCTAATGCAAGGGCTAGAAATCAATTAATTCTGATACTTCCTCGTCATCATGGAGAGCGCATCGCACCGCTTTCTCCTTTCCACAAGCGCTTGCTTTCCCATGTCTCCGCAATGCAACCATGAACAGCGGCGAGCCTGGAAAGACGAGCTCGCACGTCTCTTCACATCTCTTCTATTATCCTACATTTGAAATTTGCACGCGCAAAAAAACGCGCTATATAAACGTGTGAACGGCCCTTTATGGCAATGTGACATTAGCCTAATTCAAAATATTTCCATATGTGGCTCTTTCCTCCTTTCTTGTCAACAAGTGGATTCAGAGCCACCGCATTAGCAGCGCCGGTCGCCGCGTCTCAGAGTGTTTTTATGAAGAGTACGCACCCCTGCATCTTTCCGACAGCGCATCAAGAACCGGATTAACCCGGTACTCGGTACCTAGAAAAGCTGGGACCGTAACCGTTTAATTTTTTTAGTACCGACTTGGTACCGAAGTACCGAGTTTTTTGACAACACTAGCATAGATAGATTTTGGGGATTCAAGAATCAAATCGAAGTTGTTTGTAATAAATTCTCATGTGTCTCTAAACTATTCTGATGCCAGCAGAGTTGAGAGACCTTATCTAGAACGTCATGTTCTAAGCCTTAATGTTCTCTGCTCACTGAGAAGACAACTGTTTAAGAGCTGCTGGATAGAGCCAAATGACACTGACAATCCTTTTCAGGTCACTAACTCTGCTACCTTATCAAAGCCAGAAGCAGATGCTGTTTGATTGCTTTCTCACCGTTCATGGACTTTAAAAACGCCCCCTGTGTAAAAAAGTGCCTTTTGAGTTGATCGATGTTAGATGGGCAGCAGACGTGCTAATAATTTCTCACTTCCTGTGAAAGATAATGCTTTGGCAATGGCAGAGACACAATGTGCTTCCGGATTGCTGGTATTGCGCGTAATTTTAATTATTCCCTGAGGTCTCGCACTTATATTGTGGGAAATTCCAGCAAACATACACTTTAGCATGTATGAGTAAATTAATCCACACTGATTATAAAATCAAATCAGTCATTTTAAAACTTTTTGCAAGAAAGCGTGAGTGATTCAGCGGTGCTGCGTCTTCTCTCTCTCTGTCTCTCAAAATGGGTTTCACAAGGCAATCGTCAAGCGTGTCAGGCGGTGATACTAGATTCTTGTGGTTTGCACAATCAGGCCAGTGTTGCATCGTCACAAAAGTTTATCATTTGCACGTCTTTAAGTCTTGCCAGTTTAAACAGTCTAGCGATTTTAAACTATTTAGTACTCGCACGTCTCCAGGAGATGGTTTTCTCTGCGCACATACATGCACAGTAATAGAGGTCGACCGATAGTGGATTTTACCGATATCTAGGTTTGACAGTTCATGCCGATAACCGATAATTCAACTGATATTTTTTTTTAATGGATACTGGATTAAAAACAAACATCATACTCACAAAAAAACAGTGCTGAACTGAAATGTGCTCAATTAATTAAATATATAAATATATTAAAACTTTATACAGAATATAATTTAAACATCAAAATATTACAGGTTTCGTTAGCTATAACCTAGAAACATACGTACATTTCATAGGTAACAATTTGCAAGTCCCATTTGTAAACAAGGATGTATTAACTAGCTTTCATGAACTATATCCATAATGCAATATACCTTTTTACTGCATGTATTAATACAGTGTTTCTCAAACTTTTTCTGCCATTCCCCACTTTGAAGGTAGGGAAGGGTTCATGCCCCACCTGTCCTCATGCAATCGCCCCAACAAAATGTTAATAAACTAGGCTTTAAGTTAAAATGTATTTAGTTAACATGACATTTTAAAAACATAAACATGACAGTAGATAAAAATAATAATGCAATTGTGTTTGTATTTTGCCTCTGATAACATCAAATTCAGAAACGGAGAAAATAAAAGTGTGGAGTAAATGTGCTTTGCTTTATTTTGTCACTTCGCAAACTGCATACAAAACTAACAAACAAAATTGAAAAAGAATCATAATAATCTCAGGGTTTTTCCTGGCTCAAAACGAGGCGGAGGTGGTAAAATCCTAATAATGCACGTATTTTAGGTATTTTTATAACAATAATTGTATTTTGTATTATTCGAAGACTATCATATAAGCTATGTTTCCCACAGTATTTTGTGTGTGGCGTGGACCTCTGCACCCCTAGGGGGGTCAGAAGAAAAGTTTGTACATTTTAAAGATAAATTCATAAATATGGTGCACTTTGAAAGTTCAAAATTAAGTGATTAACTAATTTAATGTCTGCAATGAGCCTGTTTTGTAGTAGCTAGGCTACACATATTTTCTGAGCCAGAGAGGGGGAGCGCTCACCGCTTGACATCACAACTATTCAGTGTTTTCAACCACATAATGTTTATTTTAGGTTTCAGACATTTAAATTCACATAAGTACTAAAAAAGCAATACATTTAGAGTTTGTCAAATACACACTTATGTCTATGGAAGCGGGAATAATAATTATTTCCATTATAATTAGATGACACGGCTTATTCATATCAAATACACATCGTGTAAGTAACTTTCAAGTTTACTCTATGCTTCTATCAGTTCACCAGCCACTTACTTTCATACTTTCATTTCGGAAGAAGTGGATAAATTGACGTTTGTTAAATCCAACAGATCCGATTCTCTAAAATCCGGTATAAACTAACGCCCATCACGTATAGCTCAACTAAGGTGTTTAAACAACAAAACACATCCACTTGCTCATATTTGACCATCGGAATATCAGATATTTCCTGCTATAGCCAACAAATTTGTGAAATAAAAGCAGATAATCAGTCAGTCACCGCTATTGTGGCTGTGGTGTGAAAAGCAATGACGCGTCACCATGGAAACCATAAAGGGATATGATCTTCTAAATAACGGGCGCCTCTAAAAACTTTTAAACTTACGTTTGAAAAGGTTAAGTAAGGCTTACATTTAAATGTGTCGTTGTTTTGTTTTGAGCTTATGCTCAATAAATAAAGGAATTTATAGAGATGGGCACAAAAATTACCACATTTTCTCCCGTTTGTCGCGCCCCACTTGTCATGTTTCTATTCCCCACCAGTGGGGCGCGCCCCACACTTTGAGAAACGCTGTATTAATATGAGCAATACAGTTGTACCTTTATCATTCATGTTAGTTCATTCATAGTATATTAACTAAGGTAATAAAAGATCAAATAAGAATTAAAACTCCATTTCAAATGTATTAGTAAATGTTGAAATTAACAAACTACTGTAACAATGAATAATTCTTCTACAACTTGTATTAACCTTAGTTAATGCTAAAAATGCAATGTTATTGTAAAGTGTTACCATTTCATATGATTCCAAAGAGTCGTGCTTAAAGATGGCCATTAAAATGTAATAGACCTGTATTACGTATACGTAATATAGCCTATAGTCTCTCACTTTATTTACTTCTATATTTTAGAACACTTGATGATTATCTAATCAAAATAACAAGATCTATTGTAGTGATTAAAAAGATCTTAAATCGAACGCGTTTCTGATAGTTTACGTCGGCTGCATGAACATATCAATGTTGAGAAAGCAATCACGTCACTAGTTTTAAATATGCAACTTCGTCGGCTAATGAATGCATAAAAGTGACCAGCCGGATAAAAATAATGCAAATAGATGGTAAGAATTGCGCCATAAAACATTTGGGTCAGGTCTGCGTGTGTTTTTGTCACATTGCATTAACGGTTGACTGAGGTAATGTTAGAGTCCTCACAGCCTCGACGGCAAACTACTGTTCTTTCTCTGCTGATGCAGCATCTAGTCAACAAATGAATTACTTTGTAATGATATGGCAATATGTACTTTAATGTTATGTATTCATACTGTTTCGCTGTCGGCGTTTTAAATGTCAGCGCTCTCTGCGTGTTCTCTCCGTGCTGCGCGCTGCCTCGCGTGTTAAGTAAACAACTCAGCCAGTGATAGTTTGTTATTTGTCCTCTAGAGGCCGCTCTCGCTCTGTATAATGCCAGCAGTCTCTTCCCAGCGCTCTCGTGCTGTGTAATGACCGCGCGCACTTCTCAGCCGCTCCAGCAACGGACGCAACCCGGAAAAACTATCGGTGTGGATTTTTGCCGATAACGATAGTTCCACCAAACAACTATCGGTGCCGATTAATTGGCAAAACCGATGAATCGGTCGACCTCTACACAGTAAAGCCGCATCACAAACAGCTCGCGAGTAACACAACTTTTTCACTGATTAGGGCGTTTTAACAGTCAAAAACACACAAAAGTATGTAAAAATTCCGGTCTTGGTGAGCATCCTCGTAAACACAGTTGGTTATGTCTTAAATAAACACAAACAGTAACTTGAGAAGGAAAACGCATGCGTAGTGGATCTGTACTCTAGCTCTTCAAAGTGACAGCAGCCTTATATGTCTCTGTCATTAATGTTGATAAAACAACAAAAGATCTTTAATTGTAAAGAATCAGGATAATTAGCATATGTATTTAATTTACAGAAATAAAAGACCACCCAGTGTTATTTTGCATTTAATTAAGCTACTTTATTCAGTTTCTCTAATATTTCTATTCTGTACCTGAATACTAGTGCTAGACCTAAACAACTTTTCTCTTTATTTCATTTGCATCTTTATTCTATTGTATTTATTTGTGCTATTTTTATTTATTTAATTCAAATATTTAAATCAAGCTTCCTTGTGTGTAAACACTTGAGCAACAAAATTACCCCATTGTAAAAATATACAATGAGTGAGCAAACATTTAGGTGAGATAAATGTAACTTTAAAAAAAAAGAATCACCTAAGGGGGGAACTAAGTTCCCAAGCTGTAGTCTAGCACTTTGAACACATTGGCAGATTGGCTGAATATTGCCAATAATCAAAATAAGCAGATTAAAATATTGCATGGCATGACAGACCATTTCGCAGATCACTTGTTTTTAAACCGCAATGCTTAAAAATGCATGCAAACGATAAGCTTTCGTGCTCTCTACCGGTTGACAAATTTCTTAAGGTTAATCGTGCCTACCGGTATTTTTTGCCCATCCCTACCTTGTGTGTATTTGACAGTTTAAGTGCAATAGGATGTGAAAGAGAACTCAGTTCAGTACTCAGGTGCTGTGTGACAGGCTGTTAGTGTCCGCGTGCTTCGGGTCTATGCTGTTAAAAAAGCGTATGTCAGAGCAGCGTGCAAATAAAAAGTTAACTGGCAAAACGCTTGCAAATGATAAACTTTAGTCATGGTGAAGAACTGCAATGTCACGCGTGTCTAACCCTACCGCTGCACTGCTAAATGTGATGTGAATATACGTGGCATTGTACAGTATTTTGGGATGGGGGCGCCTTGCCAGAACTGCAACTGCACTGTAGTAATATAGTACAATCTCTCTTCAAAGCAGATCATGGAGACATTTGAATCATTCATGATGTAAAATCATGAAATCGTACACTCCTAGATTAAAGTTAAAATATTTTACTGCGATTTAAGTTTAATTATGAGCATAAACAAACACATTAACATGAATTATAATAATTTGTTTACAGAACTCTTAACTTAATTGCGTTGTTCGTGAGCATACATGTAGCCACTGATGTTAAAAATGTCTTCAGATATAGTTTCCACAGTAACCAATTATTTATACATCTCTTGTAATTGTGTGCCTGCGCTCATAACATTTTATTGTATTTATTTTTTGCTCTTGATTTGTTTTAAGTGGCCTTAGAAAGAGCTTATGATCTGTGTTGTGCTTGGCCTTCACATCCCTTTATTTGATTGTAATAATCTCCAGCTGGTAAGACAAAGCCACTGTCTCTTTCTGGGTCTGTTTTGGTTTTAGGCTCATTCTTTCACCCTGTCAATCACTGCTGTGTTTACTGCCCCTGAAACTGCTCTCTGAAAGATCCCACCCCTTAACTCAGTTTGGTGCTGCTCAAGACATTTGCCTTATTGACTCTCCACAGATGGGCCAAACTGACCCACTGGTTTTGCTGAGGCAGACACTACCATTTTCAGACGTTTTAGTCTTTTCCTTTTTCCCCCTCCCCTCTTTCATGGTGGGCCTTTTGAACAGAAGTCATTTCCTGCTGCATTGCCAAGATACACAGTGGCCTTGGTCTGCAGCTCAAAAACGGCTGGCTTAAATTTAACTACCAATATATATTTCCTAGGTAACCACTCAGCACTATTTTTAGTGCAGCGGTGAGTCAGAGGCGAAGTGCAAACAGTAGTCCCTGACCTGAAGTGGTGCTTGCTTTGATCAGGTATTGCACAATGACAAACCAATGTGAAACATGTCACTGCAGGCCATCTATAATGGGAACTGTTCTTTAAGAGGGTAACACTTGATGTTCGCACATTATACGGAAAGTGAAAGTGCTGTGGTCTTCGCCCTGTGTGTGAGTCATATTACAACAGTTACAACTGCTTTGTGGACTATGATAAGAGCAAGCACAATGATTATGTGCCCTTTGGCCAGCCACAGACCAGAGGAAGTCACCAATATCACAATGTAGTGTTTAATATTAAACCAATTTGATGTGAAATTGACTCTCATTATCAGGGTTCCCGCGGATCCTTAAAAAGTCTTAAAAAGTCTTAAATTAGATTTTTAAAATATAAGGCCATAAAAAGTCTTAAAAAGTCTTATTTTTACTTATGAAAGGTCTTACATTTTAGATGACACTTCGACTTAGACATATCTAAATGTTTTCCAAATTAAAACTATCTAATTAGCGAAGTATTATTTTTTATTATTCTATCTTTATGGATTTGCTTGTTCACGTGACAGTTCTCATCACATTTGCGGCAGAATAACGTCTGTCTCCTGCACGCGAGAGAGGAGAGAAGAAGAAAGTTGGCAAATGTCAGTTCAGTCGTAAGTTCATTCTTTATGTCCTTAGGGGTGTGCGATGTGTATTGTCTATAATGATATTGTAATCATTGTTTTAACGATGTATGAGGCACTGTGAGCTGACATCGCATTTGTCTCTCGTGCTTTCACTGCGTGATGTGTCAGTGCAGTTATAGGTAGGCCTATGTCCCCAAATTAGTTTGTCTTATATATCATATTCTGTTCTTATATTAGAATATCACATCAGTAAGAGTGCCGTTTTCCCGTGCACAAGTGTGATACATTTATGTTATACAATAGTTAAATTAAAAATAAATTAACATTGTGAGTTACTTTTTAGACACCATATTGTCAATATTGTTTGTTTTCCCTTTATTTCGCCGACTAGAATTTCAAAATGAAACCGTAGCAGAGTCTCAATGCAACAGACAGCGATGATTTCTTGACTGAAATCCACGTTTTGAACGAGTCATTTTAACGATTCAATGAACAATCACTTGTTTCTTTCCCGAATGAATCAGCCGTTTGAACAAATCGGTTGAATGAATGAATCCCTCAACTCCATATAGACAGTATGCTCAACTCGCTTACGGTATTAAGACAGTGACTTGCTGCCGCATACTGGCGGTTTTAGTTTCATATTTAAAGTACCCTTTAATTAAAACGTTAAAATTAGAAATCATTTCATATTTAAATATTGAATATTGATTTAAATAAAACTCTCATAGCTTTATTTATGCAATTGTAAATGGAGTGTAAATATTAATGCCACTTCTGATGCCACATTCTGATGAATGTAAGTAGGCTATTTGACATAAAAGGTGATGCATAACTCTAAATAAGTTTAGAAAAAATGTCCATATATAGGTGAAAATGCCCCTGGAAATCAATTTAAGGTGGCAAATATTGCACATTAATTAATAATTTCTGTCACTACTGTTAACTGACCACTGCATAGAATATGATAAATATGAATATCTTCGTGAGTCTGCTGTCAACAACAGGCCTAAACCAGAAAACACAATCAGTAAAATATCATCTAATTATTATCAACAAAACGTTTAAAATATCGAGATATATTTTTGTCAATATTGCACACCCCTAATGTACGGTATTAATTTTGATTTCTTCAGGTCTTAAAAAGGTCTTAAAAAGCCTTAAATTTGACTTCAAAAAGTGTGCAGGAACCCTGACTATACTATTGTTCAAAAGTTTGGGTCGGTATAATTTATAAAATGTTTTTGAAATGAGCTTATTCTAACCAAGATTGCATTTATTTGATCATAAATACAGTAAAGACAGTAACTGTATATTGATTCCTCTGATGGCACAGAAGATTTTTCAGTATTTATTTTTCACCAGTCTTCAGTGTCACATGATCCTTCAGAAATCATTCTAATTATGCTGATTTGGTGCTCAAGAAACATTTCTTATTACAATTATAAAGGACAGAAGATATTGCAGGGTTTGCATATTTGGCAGAATTGTTTATTGTGATTATTTGTATTCTTTAATCTAGTGTTTTATTGAACATAAGTTTATTTTTCCATACTGTTGTTTGCTTTTTTTTTTATAAAAGCGTCCACTTGAAGCTGTTCCAAGAATAATAAATTGTTTTGAAGCAACATTTTCATCAGTGTTCTATCAGCTTTTACATACTTAAATCTGCATATTTTTGCATATTTACCCTAGGGAAGGGGTACACGATTAATCGCAATGAAACCGCACACGGTTTGGCAAAGGCTGTGATTATGCGCAATAGAGGTTGACCGATAGTGGATTTTACCGATACAGATATTTAGGTTTGGCCATGCATGCCGATAACCGATTATTCAACCAATATTTTTTTTAATTGGATACTGGATTAAAACCAAACATAACACTCCAAGTAAAACAGCGCTGAACTGAAATGTGCTAAATTAAATAAATATATAAAAGCAAATATATTAAAATGAGAACTTCTACAGAACGAACTCTACAGAAAATAATTGAAACATTAACATATTGCAGGTCAAATATGTGTTTTTTTTGCTATAACCTAGAAATATTTGCAAATTTCATAGGTAACACTTTGCAAGTCCCATTTGTTAACAAGCATGTAATATAGCTTTCATTAACTAGCATTATGTAATATACAATATACAGTTTTACTGCATGCATTATTATTTGAGCAATACAATTGTACCTTGATCGTTCATGTTAGTTTATAGTACATTAATTAAGGTAATAACAGATCAAATTAAAATTAAAACTCCATTTAAAATGTATTACTACATGTTGAAATTAACAAACAGTGATTAATACTTCTACAACACTTATTAACCTTAGTTATTGCTAAAAATGGAATCTTATTGTAAAGCGTTACCATTTCATATAAATCCAAAGAGTCATGCTTACTTAAAGATGGCCATATTTAAAGGTGGGGTTGGGTATGTGATTTTCTTTTTTGACCATTTTTTCAAAATCACTTGAAATCCTATTCCTAACCCACTTGCAGCCACTGAGTTAGAAGCACTGAAAGGAAAATTAAGCAATTTAATCATCTGTGGAACAGGCAGGACTCGAAAAACTCCAGCCACTCATTTCCAAGACCACCTAGAATCATTGGACAGTAAGTACGTTAATCAAACGGTCATACAATACTCCCCTCCCGCGCGTGTCCCCTCGTGCGCATTAAGAGAGAGAGAGAGAGAGAGAGAGAGAGAGAGAGAGAGAGAGAGAGAGAGAGAGAGAGAGAGAGAGAGAGAGAGAGAGAGAGAGAGAGAGAGAGAGAGAGAGAGAGAGAGAGAGAGAGAGATCATTGTTCAGATGACATTTTTCGGTGAAAATTATAATGTTGGTCATACTTTCAAAAAATAGTAATCTGTGATTCTGAATGCCATCCACACCGGCGCGGTGACTGACAGCTGCACACTCTCCTCAAACATTGTGTTCATCCGCGCTGTGCGGTGTCGAAGTACAACTCACGTAAGGTTGATAATTCCACTAATAACTGCAATTGCAGATTTCGAACAGAGATGGCGATAAAGAGGATAAAACTGCGGACTGCAGCTTTAAACATGAAATTAAACCGTCAGTAGGTGGTGGCAAGTCGCTTAATGAGTGACTCATTAAGTCATTCATTCAACCAATTCGTTAAAAACTCTGAATCATTCAGTTACCAAACACAGCTGAGTGTTGCTTTGCTTAGTTATTTTTTGTCACTGAAGTTTTAATCAGGCTACTTGTCCCGTCGGGCAAGTAAAATTCTCTTTCGCTGACTCTTCAAAAAAATCTACTTGTCCCGGACAAGTGTTAATGTCGAGCCCTGTCCTTTAGCATGGTAAAATCACTGTAATACACAGCCTCTCGTAGCTTTAAGAGATCATGGCTTACTCATAATTATGGCATTCATATAGCTTGAATAAAAGCTTTCAGGCACTGGCGTAAGCTCAGATTGCCATTGTGTTATGTCATTTCCCATTACTCTTTTCTCTCTCCCAACTGTACTTGTCTGTCTCTCCTTTATCTCTCTTCTTGTCCTCTTTGCTCCCTTCAGGCCACTTGTCTCACAGTCTCCTTTCTCTTTCACTATATTCCATTTTCGTCATGCCTGCCCCTCCCAAGTGTTTCTTGATCACATGATGTGCGTTTGATCTGCACCCCAGCCCCATCCATCTCTATCAATTTTGCGTGGTGTAAGCACACTTTGCTAGCACTTAAACTGATCGTAGTTATTTCATAGGCTATTAAACACCAGATGATACAGAAGATGCACATTCGTATTACTTTTTTTTTTGCCCCATAAAAACAGGTTGTGCAGTTTGCCACCACACTGTATCTGTTAATGTACAGTGGTCTATGTTTACAGCAAGTTTCTTTGGTTTGATTGGGTGCCTAAAAGTATTTCAAATATTGGGGATTGAAATTCCTGAAATTGCTTCCAAACAGATGACTCAACTTTAAAGTTTGTAGTTCTAGGCTATATTGCAGTGAATTAGTTTTTTTCCTTTCCCGTGTCCTATCTTCAAGGAGAGCCTGATCAGACTTCATGATAATTGTGAAGTACTGATGCCATGTGATGATAAACAGCTCCATCTGACAATGAAGAATGTGACTTCAGTGAATGAAAATTTCATGAAATATTCAGTCTGGTAGGGAATGCTTCTCTGAACTCTGAAAGTCAGATAAAGGATGTTTGAACTGACATTAAGTTATGCGTATTTTGTATTTCTGTGATTATTTTAGTAGAATACTTGTTACTTGCATCCAACTGTTGTACTATTTAGAAAAAATCCCAAAGCTTTTTTTGTTTGTTTTGAATGATTATTTAAAATCTATATCTCTCTGTCAGCACATCCGTCTGACTTCTTTGATCACCCTGGGAGTTTTGTTACACAATCATGTTATTTTTGGGTTGTTTTGACTGGTTTGCAGGATTTTAACCCAAGAAAATATGAGCAGTGAATTATGGGAAAATAAACATTTAAATTAATAATTTTTAAATACAGTAATATTATAAATGTTGAACCTAGGGATGCAAACGGTTAATCGATTATCGATTAATTGTCGACAAGAATTTACTCGATTCAATTAAATTAATTGTCGGCTAATTGAACTTTGCGAACGTGACACGAGATTCTCACGCGAGAGAGCCGACACAAACTTGAGGCGGCAAAAAAGAAACCAAACATGAGGCGGTCAAAACAGTGGAGTGGATCGATATTGACTACCAGCTATACAGCGTGCTAACCTCGAAAATCCAGCTGTATTCTAACAATAACTTAGCTCATACTTGTCAACACTCCCGTTTTTCCCGGGTTTCTCCTGTTTTTTTGCCCTATCTCCCGGACCCCTCCCGGTTTGTAATTTTTTCCGGGAAACTAGTCTAACTGTCTGTCACACGTTCTACCGTCCACATCGTTTCTTAATAAACAAAATAAGATAAAAATTAGCATCAAACATAAATTACCCGCATACATGTGGTGTTCGCATAGACATTAAAAGGGTTGTTCGAGGCGCACGGCACATACAATACTGCCGATAGTTCAGCAGGGAGCGCGCAGCTCTTAAAGGGGCCACACCTTATTTCCACTCGTTACAAGTTGTAAATTTTACTCCCCTTTTAATTTTCTGTGCATAATTTATTTTGTTAATGCCATAATCTGTAACGTATCCCAACTGTTACAATAAAACATCAATTGAGCAATTTAACATGCATTTTTATTCAGTATATAAGCAATATTTTGCTTTTTATGTTAAATTGATACCGTGAGAAATTTACATTCTCAGGAAAATAGCCGCTTATCAGTTAATCGTTAATCGATCGATAAGGTTGATCAACTAATGATTAATGAATTAATCGATAATTTGCATCCCTAGTTCAACCATAAATGTGCTGTATAGTGGTCTATATTAAAATGAATTGCATGTTATTCCCTGACAGATATAGGATGAAGGTTTATGTGATTTAATTTCTGCGACGTTTTCTGTTTTCTCCTTTGGAATAGTGCATTCATTGTAGGAACTGTTGTGAAATTAATGTACAAATCTTCATATTGTTGGTTTCCATAGCTTCCACAAAATTTACAATTCACTCTTGATGTCAGAGTTGATCTCTTGTGCAGGGACGTGCACAGGAATTTTGAGGGGCAGTTGCTCTGACCTGAAAAAAAGGGCAAAAAAAGATTTGTTTTCATGATAATCGAATGTAAAGAGTTTTATCTCTAAAAACTGTTTAGTGTATAACGCTAGTAATGGGGGCATTTAATAAGTAAAAAGAAATCGCTAGTTAATACCACTAATAGGGATGTCAATTTTCACAAATTCCCATGATCGATCGTCGTTTAAATTGACGATCAATTAATCGATTAATCGTTAGCATTAATGGCAAACAGCATTACAGGGTCTGCAAATGATGCTCAAAAAGCTATGTTCCTCACCAAATTAATAATAATGGTTTTTAATCTAAATAAAGGGTTAGTAGGTTTGTAAAATGTTTTGATGTGATTGATCAATTAAATTAATATATTTATAACGACAAATACAATGTGTCACCAACGCCGCCGCAGATGCGTGCTTGTCAGAATGTGTGACTGTTTACGTGCTGGAACAACGCACTGAAAACGGCAACTAAACCCAATGAATTCACAACCATTTAATAAAATTGTGTTCTCATGTTATGTAATATGACAGTCCCAAATTAACCATCGTTATTATTAGTCGTGCATTCTACTTGAGTGGCGCGCGCTGAATGAATAACCGTTGAGCACTTTGTTAGCGTTTATTTAACTCAAAGAAACGCATCCTATTTGATATTAATCAGATATATACAAAATAAACATAATCTTACAAAATTATATCTGCACAAAATGACGTGAATGCACAAGTGAACTTAAACTAAGTTACGTGCCATTCAGAATGACTCATGTTGTGGTGGACGCACTCTTCCTGGAACAACGCGACATGGCATCTAAACCCAAATAATTCACAATGTGTTATTACAATATTGTTCTCTTTATAATCTTGTGCAATATGACAGTCACAATAATCATTATTAGTCGTGCATTGACATTTGAGCTGAGCGCGCTAAAGATCACGTCAATTCTTAACCAAATGCATCCAATATGAGATAAATCAGATATAGATAGGCATACACAAAATAAACTATTACAACTTACATTTGCACAAAACAAAAGGCTGCGAATGCACACGCAAACTTATAGTCATGATGAAGGTGTAAAATAGTCCCAAACAACTCCGGTGTGTGTGTGTGTCATTCCGGTGTGTCATTCAGTGGGACTCAACACTTCACCACACCGGCGCGCTCGCTTACATGTTTCGCGGTTGAGCAGCAGGCACGCGCATGATCCTGCTTAATCGATGATCGATAAGTTTTATCGATTAAATGTATTATCGACAATTAATCGATCGTCGATTAATCGTTGACATCCCTAACCACTAACAAGGCTCAAAATAGCCCCACACAAACACAGTAACATAATGAGGGTCCCTACAAAGGAGTCCAGACATTAGAGAAATATCAGTCTACGCATGCGTTTTATATTTAAAATGGGGCAAATACACATGTAACGGACGTGACACAAAAACTTTAACTTTTAGTTGGCAAAAGTACAAGAAGTAATACTATCCACCGGAAGAAGAAGGGTTGGCTCTCCACAGAACATAAAATATTAATTTTGTCGTATTTTTCGTGTACGCATTTATGAGGGAAAAACAATGTTACGTGACAGTTCCCCGTTACAGACATGACCGCTCTGAAAGCGGCACTGAAAGACTACTTTAAAACTTTCACAGAGACATCAAACAGAAAGCACAAAGCCTTTCTTTAAGGTGAATTTCGTTTTGTATAAATTGTATCTTAATTTTAATAAATGTTTCATCAACCAATTGCCTGGATTTAATAAATAAAAAGTAAATATCAGACAATAAATCACGACACGGAGGCGCCGGCGCGTGAACAACCGAAACACCGCGTATAAGGTAGGCCTATACTTGCCTCACACACCTAAGAAATATATCTACAGAAAGCTCGAAATGTGTACTTTTAAACAGAACAATTCAAAAAGAAAGAAAACAGACTTCTCTGCTTATGTAATCCGTATGAAATGTGCTTTTCTCTCTGGCGCGTTCACTAGTGATCGCGAGTCAGGTCAAGAAAGACTGTCTTTTGTTTTATGTTTTAGAAAAACAAACATTTATGTTAAGTGAAGTAAAGAAAGACTGTCTTTAATTTAAATTTCTATTTAAAAAAAACAAGTATTTATGTTAAGTTAATTCAAGAAAGACTGTCATTATTTTTATATTTAATAAAAAACATGTTAAGTGAAGCCAAGAAAGACTGTCTTTATTAAATTTTTTATAAAAACATGTATTTTTTCAGGAAATAGTTTTTAAGTTCAACTTAAAATGTCAGGAGATACATTGTTGAAGTTACTGTTAAAAAGGGATGTTTTCGGCAGCTGCTGAATGTAACTAATACAGTAACTTGTAAAGTAACTAAGTTACTTTTAAAATCAAGTAATCTGTAAAGTAACTAAGTTACTTTTTCAAAGTAACTGTGGCAACACTGGTCATAAAAGCATTCTGAGGTGCAAATACATTTTCAGATTGTTTCAAAAACTAGCCTTCAGCGCCATCTGCTGTTAAAAACTAAGTTCAGAATCAATTCGAGAGAGATTCGCGATGCATTAGGAAAATATTGGAATCGATCCACGAATCACAATGCATCGATTTATTGTCCTTGCCCTACTCTCTTATTTGGCTGATTTGGATGTCAAGTTTGGGCTTTGGGAGGTTCAAAAGTGGCACAATAATCGTTCTACCTCGATTATCTAGTTTTCATAATCGTTGGAAACCAAAATTGAAATACGATTAATCGCACAGCTGCTTCCATAAATTCCCCTATAGCATTTAAATCGATTAATTTTAAGTTTTTATTGGTTTATTTTAAAATTATACAAGATAGCATAGAATTTGCAAATCGACAATTATTTTTTTTTTGAACATAACATTAAAATAACTGTTGCCGCTTATCCGTATCAACTGGAATTTTAATATAACTGCATCCATAACTAAATACTTTATAGAAATAAAAGGAACTTCATTTTATCCACAAATTGTTCTGACAACCCACCAACTAATGGATTATAAAAATCTGTAGTTTGTGCACCTTTGTAATAAATGGCAGAGGCAACAAATCATTTAGATCTTAAAGGGATACTTCAGGATTTAGCATTAAGCTTTGTATTAGTAGAAAACCTGTAGTATTTTCAAATTACCGTGCTTTCCACCCTCATATCCCGCTGAGACGAGAGATTTTATCTATTTTTTTGTCTGGAAAAAATCCTCCGATGACGCAAAAATCGTCATTTTGCGCCATCTGAGGATTTTTTGTCCAGAGGCTAAAGACTACAGCCAGTAGTAGGGGCTGTCCCGCATGTTCTCAACCCGCCCATAGAGGGTGGGATCTCACTCACAGAATGTACACAGTGTCAGACATCTTTTTTGGAGGCTAAGCTAACAGGCTCTTGTTCTGTGCAGAAAGCTGAGCAACTTAGTAGGAGAAAGCTGAGTAGTAGGGGTTACCATCCTCTTTTTCCTAGACATGTCCGGCTGTCGAGATTGTACAAAATGTCCTGGACTCAGCTTTTGCTTTCTGCAGTCGCCATTCATTGTTTACATGCACACCTTTTGTTTAAATATAACTGAATTCATTCCAATTGGTGAATCTGAATGTAGTGTTTACATGAACGCTAAACAAGTGATCGGTTGGTGTGCGTTTTAACATTGCTAAGAAAATTCCCGCTCCTCCGTGGGAGATACGAGACCGGTGCAGCTCACGGGTGTCGCTCATCAGTAAATCACGCCCTCGGCCTCGTCCTGCTCGCCACAGTAATCATAATGAATGGCGACTGTAGAACGCAAAAGCCGAATCCCCGACATTTTTGGGCGATCCCGAATTCCCGGGCAGACTCGTCATCACGGAGACTCACTTATAGCCTAGACTTGTTTTTTAACTACTGCGCTCCGTTACCGGTAGGCGTGGCCTACTAGGGCAGCGAAGCAAGTGCATTCTGGGAGTTGTTGTCTTTCATCCACATAAGCCAAAAATACATTTTCTGGCTTTTCTCAGTCTAGAAAGCTCCAAATTCAAAAATAATTTCACATTTCTCCTACATAAATGACCCATTTTAAATACACATTCATCTTTCCAGAGGTGAAGTATCCCTTTAAATGCTGCTTGGGTGCTCCAGTAATTAAAACTTTTTTTTTTTCCTTACTACAACCTTTTTACATTATTGCAGTAATACTTTTTCTTAATTTACACTGACAGTACAAATCTCTTCAGCTGTGTATTTCACAAAAGTATTTCACTACTTTTGTGAACCATATTTTCATGGTGCATAATTAGACTGAGTGGATGGAGTGCTGCTTGCAATCTGCCTGGATGCAAGAAATTCAGAGACAAATAGCTCTGCGACACTCCCCTCTGCCAACAAATCATGCTCTCGCTTGGCTAACCCCTTCCTATTATCATTCTTCTATAATATATCCCTCTTCTTCTCATTCATTTTTCGCAAATCATAATTTTTTCTCCTCTCCTTCTCACATCTTCCTTTTTTTCTGAGCAAGACTGCTTGGTTGTATAGTTTTACTGTCAATCTCAGGCCCTGCTGCACATGTTCCCATGTTGCATCTTTTGATCATATTGAGGATTTTCACCTTGTTTTTTATTGTTGCTCCTCTCTCTGGACATGGACACAAAAGGTACACGGTTTAGACAGTTTAGTCTTTTGGCCAACTCTTCCATCAGCATCTCACAGCAGCAAAAATATTCCTAACTGCTCAGTTGTGCTCATTACCCACACAATGCCACTTCCTATCCCCGAGCAAT
Source organism: Tiaroga cobitis (assembly GCA_030578255.1). Lineage (NCBI taxonomy): Eukaryota > Metazoa > Chordata > Actinopteri > Cypriniformes > Leuciscidae > Tiaroga > Tiaroga cobitis. The sequence goes on along the minus strand of CM060599.1, from coordinate 39,201,734 downwards.
GTGCTCTGCATTGGGATATTCTTTTGTCAGTGCTTCAGTTTTTCTCTAAATCACTTTCACTGGGCTCCTCCTTTACACCTTTTTAGCCTTTTGCACTCCTTTGCTCTAGAAACAAGCACTTCCTTTGTGAGTTAATAAAAGATGGTCTTGTCATTGTCAGAGCAACTCAGGCTGAAGGACTTATATAAAGCAAGCTTATGAATATCATGTGTATAGAGCAAAGTTCCCTGTAGGTTGTGCCGATAGACGATAGTCTGAGATATCGCCGATGGCAGGTGCATTTGACGATATCAATACGATAATTGGCTCGTTTTACCATTAATGTATTAAATTATTATTATTATTATTATTATTATTATTATTATAATAAAGATAGTATTATTAAAGTGAACCCCAACTAGTGCGGAATGTTGGCCTTATAAGATTAACGTGGGCGTCAGCTATAAAAAGGTGAATAAAAAACACTACAGATGTTTATGATTTTATTAAAAAAAGACGAAAATCCGTTCACTCGTAGGCCGCCATAGTTATTTACGTCTCAATGCATTCTGGGTAGTGACGTGTAAAGGTTGTATCTTGCCAAGTTTTGACAGTAGCGAGATGAACACGTCTGCCGTTCAGCCTTTTCAGTTTGAACCCAAGCGCACCGTAGGCTTAAATCAAGAGAATAACGTGGAAAACGATAGGCCTACTCAAGAGTTACATGAAAATGAAGATTATCAGAGAGTTGAAGAAGCGAGAGTGGGGCAAAATAAATGGTGTCTGCGGCAGTTTGCCAATGCCAAGCGAGAACGAGAGCGTTTGCTGTAAAGAGCTCCACTTTTTGTCAGCAGCTGTCCAGGGTAGGCTGTATAGATCAGACGATCGTACTATCGGTATAAATAATTTAATAAGTCATCTACCGCCGTCGTTTGCTTTATTTTCTCTAAGCAGTCACTATGTTGAACGCATAGAAATACCCTCTCGGACCTTGTTCAAAATCCTGCCGCGCCACAGAGCACCATTTACATAGTTTTATATTAAATTTACACTTATTTGTCTCAAATCGTTGTTAATGTATATACTGACTTCACCATGCGCAGCAATATACATTTAGTTTTACATTTATTTACAGAAATCAGCTGGTTGAATGAAAATTGCTGATGTTACCGGATTTTCAGGTGATATTCTCAATTCATTCAGTTAACGGACGCTCTGAAGTAAAGTGAATTCACACTGCAAACTAATAAGCAACGATTGTATTTAATTGTACAGTACAATCATAATACAGACATGATCTTAATTCCATAATGTCCTTCCTTAAACATAACAATATTGCTGGCCATAAACTGACAAAGTGCGCGTCCGATGTGCGATACCTCGAGTTGTCATAGACGCGCCACTGCGCTTCTCGTCCGGACCCGGTGTGCAACCTCCTTTACAAAGTCAACACTATTCTGCTCATCTACCTCATGTACATTTTCAATCTTACAATTACATTATTAATAATTACCATTACACTGAATTGCCTTGCACTACATATTTAAAATCTTAAATCTAAGACTATAACGTTCCTGACTATACTGATCTCTTTACAGCAAACGCGGTCGTTCTCGCTTGGCATTGACAAGCAGTTGCCGCACAGACACCGCGTTATTCTCTTGATTTAAGCCTACGGTGCGCTCGGGTTCAAACTGAAAAGGCTGAACTGCAGACGTGTTCATCTCACTACTGTCAAAACTTAGATAGCTAGCCGGTACCTTGGAAAAACAATAAACGAAGCGGCTAAAGCGGCTAGGCTCAACCGACTAAAACCTTTACACGTCACTACCCAGAATGCATTGAGACGTAAATAACTATGGCGGCCTACGAGTGAACGGATTTTTGGCTTTTTTTGATAAAAACAAAAACATTTGGAGTGTTTTTGTATCACCCTTTTATAGCTGACGCCCACGTTAATCTCATAAGGCCAACATGCCACACTAGTCGGGGTTCACTTTAAATTTAATATTAGGAACTACAATTAATTCGCCTTGCCTAAATTCATAACGACATCACCACATAGCCTAACACTTGCGACAACACCGACACGCGTGTATGAGGACTCTACGAAAATGTTTTTAAAATAGACTAAAAAACGACATCTCACATCAAAATTGAATTGCAAGGTGATCCATTCATTCACAAATTGTCAAGAGTGCTTGTTTTAACAGACGCATCATTCTTATACAGATCCAAGATGAAAATGGCATCGTTGTTCGTCAGTAGGCTATTTTGTTTCCATAGCACATTAACACAACGTTTAATGACACTAATAACACTAGAAACAATACAATAATTAGGCTATTAAATATTATTATTAATAATAATATCACTAAAATGATATAGGCCTAATAACAGTCTTTAGTTCACGAACACAGCACAACTTTGCCATCTGTGAAAATCAAAAGCAGCTTCAAACACCTGTTTAACAAGAAATAGTCTTCTATTTTTTCACTGTCATTAATGTAGAAATATTAAGCCAGTAAATTAAGATAGTCGCTATACTGTTATATCCATCGTCGTCTTTGAGAGAATGCGGCGTTAATGCAGCTACAGCCGAAAGCACAGTCCTTTTTTACTTTCACTTTCAGGGAATGAACGCTTTTACATGCACGTTCTTAACCCGATTATGCTGAATGAACTGACAATGCATGAGGTCATGTAACGCATTAACCCGTTTTCCTTTATTGGAGTCAAGTCATAACTTTATGTATAAACCGATCGAGTACGCTAGATTTTTGCCCCTTACTCTGATTTCTCCCGGCATTTAAAACACATTAACCCGCGTTCTTTGGGCTTATTGAAGTGCGCATGTGAAGTACATCCGGGCAGAGAGAGCACTCTGGTAGGAGGACATATCGCAAACTCCGACTCTTTCTTGACCCAAGAAATTATTAAAACGTGTTTTCATTTTGTGCAGAAATACCGTCAAAATGCTGCATCTGTAACGGCATGAGAGGTAATGTGTGTCCGTAAATTCCCCGCTGACAAGTTGAAATACTCTGAGTCAGATACAAAAATTATTAGGATCTTTTTTGCCTCACTATACCGGGAAATAACCTGATCAAGCCTAATAATGAACACTCCACCTTTGCTAGCAAAATAGAAAAAAGATTCTCGTATATAAAATGAAGTAATAAAACAAGCAAATTAATGAGTAAATAATCAAGTTAATAATCAAACCACGCCCCCCCCCCCCCCCCCCCCCACGCCCCCCTCACGATATTGTGTATCGCCGATCTCACAGGCTGACGATAGGACGATATGAAAATGGAGCATATTGCCCAACACTCCAGTCTGTCTCCCCAGTCCAACCTGGATTTGAAATTTCACTGTTCCTATTATCAAGATCTCTATTATTCCTGTCAGAGGCCCTGTTTACATCTGGTATTAAGATGCGTTTTGGTCATTCGGATCACGAGTAGCTCACTCAATTTACATATGAACGTGAAAGGAGATGACTGGAAAAATTAGGAGAGCATCAACTTTTGTTTCCGCTCTGATAGCTGCAAGTGAGAGAACATTGCGCTTGGTACATTTTCCGTCTTAAAAACCAAACTTAGAGAAAAGACGGTCTTTTTTGGCTGTTCAAATGCATTCAAGCACATGAGTGTCTACACCACGAAAGCAATCAAGTCGAATGTGTTTTCAACTCCCTCTGGAAGTGGTCGAACAAGGTAAAGCTCAAAACATTTTAGACCCCATTCACACCTGCATTTAGTGTCGTCCACTTGTGATCGGATTGACAAATTATTCTTAATACCAAGTGTAAACAGGGCCAGAGACTTGGACAGAGAGCATCTCAAGAAATAGACAACTCTAACCTATATTTATCTTTTCAGAGATGTCTAAAATAGACTTGTAATCACATTTACTCAATCCAAGGAAGGGAAAGGTGAGGATTACTTGAGGCAAAGAAGAGCTTTCCTTAAGACTTTAAGTGAAGGCTTCTGCTGAGTTGTACTCTCCAGGTGTGTTTCTCACACAGAATGTGTTCTTGTGTCTGCCCAAGCTGTTTTTTTTTTTTTTTATTGTTTTTGTGTTTGAACATGCACTAGACAGGCTTCTTTGACCATTGCGATACGTCTTGTGCCTTGAGTGCTGCACTTTTCAAAAGTTTAACACCCCTGGAGATACCTTCATTCTGCTTGTTTCCCTGGTTCTGCATTTTGCTGTTTTGAAATGTATGAATGCATACACTGTGAACGGCCCTTAAGGCTTCTTGACCACCTTTAGCAAATATGGCACTGTGCTGAGTTAAACCCAATCAAAGCCTGCAGGGTTTATCGCCTCGACCCAAATGCACACTTATCTGGAGGCAGTCGTGTTGTGTTTAAGTCAGTGCTGGCAGGCTTGTGAATGTAGTAATTAAGTGTTTCTCATCTGGAGCTCAGCATGTCTCGACAGGTCCAGAGCAGCCCCCCCTAGGCTTACCGCGATAGACGGTGTTGACGGTTTTAAGCCCCATCACCGGTGACACACCGTGACACCGTGATGTCTTGACTTTTTTAAAGTATTCGTTTTTGCTAAAATATGTATTTGAATTAATTCAAAATAATAATTATCAATTATTTAGTTCAGAAGAGAGCATACATTATAGTTAAAAACTGAACTGCGCAGTGCGTGCCAAGAGCCAGTCACGTCACAGATCAGCAAGCATCAGGATTCCATTTAGCACGTGTGGAGATGTTAACGAGTCAAATTACAGAAAAGCTTATTTCGAAAGTGAAAGTATAACGCGCACGCATTTAAAAGCTATTTAACGGCGCCCGCCCCGCCCCCCACGGTGACACCGAGATTACCGGTGTTGTCACACGTCGATTAACCGGTGGGAAATTTTCCTCACCGCCGCAACCCTAGTTTCTCATCTCATTACGGCATACGTGTGTATTTTTGTTATAGCTGTACTGAAAGCGACAATGGCTAATTCACCTCAGATCTTGAAAATAAATGAAAGAAAATTTTCACACTGCCAGTGCCAACTCAGTGTGAACAAACAAATCGGCACGGGATTGCAGGCATTGCGCCTAATTTTACACATTCCCGCAGATTTCACAATTATAAAGCAGGAAATTCCTGCAAACATTAATGCACTCTAGCATATAGGTTGAAAGAGTAAACTGATCCACACAAATAATCAGAGCATATCAGTCATTTGAAATCATTCTGTGAGAGGTAGCCTAATTTCACAAACAGAGTTAGTGATTCAGCTGTGCCGCATCGCGTGCTCTCTCTCCTACTTAAAATGCACAAACGGCTTCTTGCTGCAAGATTTCACTCGCGTTACTTTCGGGACAGTTGACAGATTTGAGCAAGTGCTTCTGTAACAACGGTGGCAAGGATCTAAATGCAGCAAAAGTTTACTAAAGAAAAACATAGGGCGTTTTTCCACCTCAAAGTCCGCACCAAGGTCCGAACCAAAGTTCACGTTTTGATACATTTTATACTTTCAGAAAGTTTTGGTTTGGTTTCACACTGCAATTATACGAGCGCACTAAAGAACTTTACGTGACATACTTGCGTCCTGTCGTCATCATCTACAGTATGTGGGCTGCATCTTGACATTGGTTTTGTAAATGGACGTGCGTCTGACGTCAGCGTGTTGTCAATTCGGCGGGTAACTTTGACAACATGAATGAACAGACGCATATCGTTGCAACTATATTGTTATTTTTATGGCATAATTACCTGCAGCACCAACTATACACAAGGCTAGTTCAAATTCGCCAAATGAACGTCCTCGTCGCGCTAACATTTTATCTTCGCCGGGAGGAAAGGAGGAGAAGACTGCAAGTTGACTTTTTATTATCATCAGACCATACTTCAATTAAAAACCTGTCTCCTCCTCTCCCCATGTGCTACACGGCTCATTTTTCCTGCCACCTTCTGTTTTTTCGGCTATGCGGGAACCACCGGAACTTCCTGTAAAAGGTCCGAAAGTCCGAACCATACAGAAATGCTTTCACACTAGAAACGAACCAAACCTTTGTTCAGTTTGATCCGGACCGAGACTACCTCTTTTCGTCGGATCAAATTTCATCTGTTTGGTTCGGACCGTGGTCCGGGGTAGGTTTCACACCTGTAATTTTGATTCGGACCAAACTGAAAAGTCCGAAAGTCCGGACCAAACAAGGTAGGGTAGGTGTGAAAGGGCTCATAAACATAATCCAACCAGGGAGCCGAAACATAATCCTGACCAGGATTGTCAATAATTCTTTTAATTCTTAAGAATTAGAATTAAAATCTAAAATCTCGATCAGGCAAGTGACAGTTCCGTCAACTGGTCCGAGTGTCTTTCACGCTGACCCAGGGCCATCGGGGCAGTCCTAATTGTCGAGCCCTGATTTATATTTTATATTTATCTATAATATAATAAAATAATACTTATTATTTAATAACATGCATGTTTTTTAAATTACATTTTAAATCACAGTAGATTTTTCTCCAAATTGCGCAGGCTGACCATTACAGGCTTTTTATGTAAACTTAAAGCAAAAGCTGTGCTTATGATTATGCAGCACTTAAGCTCTGTGTCTGGTCTCCATATGGAGAAGAGGGTGTAATGAGACGCCTCCGTCCTCCATCTGTTTAACACAATAGTGTGTAGGATGCAAAAGGTCAGACACCAGGGCTTAATTCCTGAACGAGGCCGGAAGTGCCATGACCTCAGTACAATGAATGTCATTTGTAGATGTGGAATAAAAAGCTGTTCACACTTTACCACAAAGCATTGCTTACTAAATGCAGAAGAAAGCTAAACTGAAGTCCCTCTCATGTATTCAGCTCTCCTCTGAAGATCTCCATATCAATTTCATTTGGGCCCTGTTTACACCTGGTATGATGATGCGCGTTGGTCGATCGAATCACAAGTAGACGAGGGAGACGCATAGCCGTTTACACCTGGTGTTTTAATCCGTCTCTTTTGTTCACTTTCGACCATTTCTGTCCGGACTTTTTTTGGGTGGAGGACTTTATGTGTGGATAAATGCAAGGGCTTTTTCAGATCTTTTGATCTAATGGACGAAATAAGCTTGCGCAATTTATCTGAACACGAACCAGAGACGACGGACAAACATATGGAGAGCGGCAACTTTCGTTTCTGCTCTGATAGCCGCTAGATCACGCCAAATGCCTTGAATGCGTGTTAGAAACTCTTCCCATAATGTTTATGCATTTTCAGGTTTTTTGTGGCTGTTCAAACTCATTCGACCACGTGAGTGTCTACACCACGAAACCGGTTTCGACTCTGGAAGTGGTTGAAAGTGGACAAGCTCAAAACGTTTTAGACCCTGTCTACTACACCTGTATTTAGGACTGTCATGTCCACTTGTGATCAGATTGACGAAATGCTACTTAATACTCGATGTAAACAGGGCCTCAGAGACGAAATGCAAATGCAGACATAATTTCATTTTTTTCGAAAGGGATGTGAGATGAAGTCGCCACCTCATATATCTTTTACCGGTATACCACATGACTGAATACAGACTTCCTCGTCTGCATTATAGTATTTACATGTCTCTCAAATATTTGCAGTCTCCTCTCCCTCTGCTGATAGAGAGACATTCATTACAAATGGGATTTAGAGCAGGGAAGAGCCAGTGTGCTCCTCATTTCCAAACCACTTACTCGCTCTCTTTTTCTCTTTCATTGAGACCTACAAAAAAAGGGCGTTTAGGCATATTAGTCGAGATGGATCTCCTGCAGTCAGTGGCTTTATTAACCAGCAGATGAACAGGCATAGGGTTGTCAAGGTGAGGGATGTCAACACTGGCACTTTATTATAGGAAGTTTGCTTGTGAACTTTGGTGTAAAGTTTAAGTAGTAATTTTAATTGCTGTGGTTTTTGGCCAGCCCCATTATGTGTGGATATCACTACAGTATTGTTTGTCTATCTTCCTAAAATAGGCAAAACATACCATGTCAAACAGTGGTGCACAACATTACCGACAGACATCAGGTTATTTGACTCAATCATATTTTTACATAAAATTATGTTACTAATAATTTAGCAGTGTATTTCTCAAATTTTCGTCAGAAGTATGTTTTTATTAAAATCTTTTCTAGTCATGGCATTGAAAACACTTGATAAAGTAGACGAAAATACAGTTAAGTGCAAGATGTGTAGCTTCAAGGTGTCGTAAACATAAAATTATAATTAGAAAACAATTGTAATACAATGTTGTGAATTGTTTAGTTAACAGTTTTTTTTTTTTTTGTGTAGATAGATTCAAGTTTTAATATTACGTTTATGTTGCGTATATATCGGATGAATCTCATTTTAATCACTCCCAGAACAGTATTGTAATGGCACGTTTTGCACAGGCAAGCATACTCGCATTGTAGAAATGTATTTTACAATATTACTTACTTGTCTTGGCGCTGGCTCAGTATTATGCAATAGTGCATATTTCAAATGAGGCTAACTTCATTTTAATAGACTAGATTTGGCGTGAGGGCAGTGTGAAATATGCTTGGGTCAGTATTTAATACTTTCAGTAACATTAACACCTTGATAACAGGCCCGCTCAGCAGTTCTCACTATCCTCTTCTGAGATCAGACAAGAAGCTCCTCTCCCGGTGGCAAAGTGATGACTGTTCCACAGTGTGTGCTCCATCTTTGGCTAATCATTTTTCTTTGCTGCATTTTTTCCCACATGTAGCAATAATGCAGAAACTGCTTTATCCTCTATAATCAATGACATTTTTTAGATGACTTTCTTGGACACACCACTGACCTGGTTCTGGACATATATATATATATATATATATATATATATATAATATTAGGGCTGTCAGTTAAACGCGTTATTAACGGCGTTAACGCAAACCCATTTTAACGGCGTAAATTTTTTTATCGCGTGATTAACGGTCTTTTTGGCCTAGCAAACTTTGTAGTTTTTTTCACATGCTGTTACAACAGGACGCGGCATGTGCGGCGCTGCGCTATGAAACCCATTCATTTCAATGCCTTGTGCCACGCGAGGATGTTTTGTTGCTTCGTCGACCAAAGCGCAAGCTGATCTAGCTAGACCGGAAACAAAACAACAGGCGCGCCGCACACACTTGTTTGGGCTTGCGAGCTGGCCAAATAGTTGGTTAACGTTACGCTTTGAGTGGATGGCGAGCGCGAGACGCCGAAATGGATGCCAATAAGATTCTGAATGGAAAGTTTACTTTTAAAAAGTTGCCAAATGGTTCCATTGACAAGACCAAAGTGATCTGTGTGTTTTGTCGTTGTGAACTGAGCTATCATCATCGCGATCACAGCACGTCCAGTCTGAAATACCACTTGATGGCCAAGCACACACACACGCACGCACACACGCACACACACACACACGCACACACACACACACACACACACACACACACACACACACACACACACACACACACACACACACACACACACACACACACACACACACACACACACACACACACACACACACACACACACACACACACACACACACACACACACACACACACACACACACACACACACACACACACACAGCTGATGCGAATTCTCCGCCCCCTCGTCGATATCAGGACCTCGTCAGTATTTCTTTCACCCTTTTATTAATGGACAGTGTTACATTGAGAGATTATTTGCTCCAAGTGAGAATGTTAGTGTGAAATTGAACACAGTATATGTCAATGTTGTTTTCAATAAAAAACATTTGCACAAAACAAGCCGATCCACTTTTCCATGTTGAGAGCATTAAAATGAGAAAAAATAATGGGACAAAAAGAAAATCAAGAGACATTTAGAATAGATAAAAAATAATTGCGATTAATCGCGAGTTAACTATGACATTAATGCGATTAATCGTGATTAAATATTTTAATCGTTTGACAGCCCTAATATATATATATATATACTGTATGGAGCATTTTGCAAGCATGCAGTTTGGGGCTCACATTGGCGTTCATGGTAGCCATGATATGTTAGTATTATTATTATTATATTTTATATAATTATTATTATTATTAATATTTTTATTAGAGCTGCACGATTCTGGATATATTGACAATCACAATTTTTTTTTGTTCCAATTAGAGATCACGATTCTCCCACGATCCTGAACAGAAAACTAAACAAAACAACAAAGGCTGACAAAAGAGGTTGTGACGAAATGTTAATTCCTGCAATCTATTCATTATTTTTTTTTTAAATATTTGAGCTAAGTATTTTATATAGTTGTTTTGAAGTATATTATATAATTTTTCATCCACCAATTTCATTTTTCGCCACTTATCCATGGACAGGTCGTTGCAGACTAAAGCAAAGCAGCCCACGTGTCCTTTTCCCTGGCCAATTCCTCCAGCTTCTCCATATTACTTTATTTATTGATATTTATTTAAAAATGTCTTCTGCAAATGGACAAACAAGCATAACCTTAGTCTGAACCCAAGTCTTAAAGAATTACTTGCCTTATAGTTTCCATATGTCTTTGTTTTCCAATATAGTGACAGCAAAAGCATATGAAATCAATAGAATATAAACATCAATATTTGATATGCATTGTTTGATGCTTCAATCAAGTTTTAAACCACTAAACTGCTGAGCATTACTCGAGGGTCAGGGAGAGTTTCACTGCTGTTCATTGCATTACTTGAAGGATATATCCTTGACTTGTTTATTTATGAAGTCAAACACTTCTCTGTTCTTCCAGAGAGTTAAACAGGCGGCAATGTCTGTGCACTGTTTAGGTTGTTTAGAGTGAAGGACGTTTGAGGCAAGCTGGGGCTGCTGTTGAACGACTAATGTTTTGTTTACTCAAACGTTACAGATTCTTCACCATTTCATTTGCATTGCTAAACACAACAGGCTACACGTCCCCCGTCTCCCACTGGGCTCTTTGCATTTGTGTGTGTGTGTTTACGCTGATACCAGTGTTGCACCACTTGCCAGAAATTCATGATGTGAGTTCTGCTTATCAGTGGTAATTTAACCTCTCTCGTCCTTACCTGACTTTGTGGAGCGAGCTGCATTATTACCCACAGCTTGGTGTGTCCCCTTTGACTTCTAAATGGGATTGTCTGAAAACAATGTGAAATACTATATGCTTTGATCAGATGAGTTACATATGATGCTCTGGGTGGCCGGTGGGATTCAGGTCATATCAACCATACACTACTGTTAAAAGTTTAAGGAACTCATTAAATTGATTTAAAAATGACTGAAAAGATTTTAATTTCATGCTGTTCTTTTGAACTTTATATTCAACAAAAAAATGATCATGTTTTCCCACAAAATTATTAAGCGGTACATCTGTTTTCAACATGGATAATAATAATAATAAATGTTTTTTGTGCACCAGATCAGCATATTAGAATGATTTCTGAAGAGACTGGAGTAATGATGCTGAAAATTCAGCTTTGCTACACAGGAATAAATGTATTTTAAAATGCTAAAATGCAGGACAGTTATTTTAAATTGTAACAATATTTAACTATTACGGTGAACTAATTTTGAACAAATAAATGTAGCCTAGATTGGTCATTAGAGACTTCTTTCAAAACGTAACTTCTTTCTAAATCTTACTGACTCCACAATGTTGAATGGTAGTGTACATATGTTCCTCTTCTCCAGTCCAGTGTGACCACAGCTGTCAAAAATAAAACTCCTTATGGAGTACTTTTATGGCTTTTTTACAGCTCTCATTGTATTAAAAAATTCCACAGAAAAGATGACCGCAGACAGGATAGCAATTACATGCTGATCAACAAATTTATCAAACGATAGAATTTTCGATAGAACTGGTGCGCTGTTCTTTTAATGAATGGTCTGTTTTGCTTGTTGATCTGTTAATGTCAGGGATAATAAAATGCATGATGATGTAAATATTCCTCATAGACCATTTGTTTAGGTATTTTCTTGGAAATTTGCTGAGACTGGTGCTGTTTTTTGTTCATTATGAATGTTAAAAAGAGATGAGGATTTGCAGCTGTTTGATGTGCATGATTAGACTCAGTTAGCAGTTATTGATTAGACTCTCTTCCTCAATTCAAATCTCAACTTAAAACTCATCTGTTTAGATTAGCTTATTCTACATAGATTTTCATTGGGACTTCATCTTATTTTTTGATTGTACTTATTAATTTGATTTTATATTGAGATTATTGTTGGGCTAGTTTCAATGTTCTGTTTTAATTTTCCTCTGTAAGGCGTCCTTGGGTGTCTTGAAAGGCGCCCTGAAATAAAATGTATTATTATTATTATTATTATGTCCAAAATTGTGGAGACCTTTCCTCAAGCTTGCAAGCAGATGTTGTCACGGTGCCTTCGCACAGTCTGATTGGCTGTCATGCACCTGTCAGAGCACATCAGAGTGGTGTGAACACAGCTAACGTAAAGTAGCTGACATCTACCTGTCACCAACTGAGGTGCCGGTGCAGACGTAATTAGCATAGCTAACTATACCTCACTGTGCAGCCTGGCTGTAGCTCTCCTTTATGGCACTCAGGTTGATACAGTATTTGTCATGTGTTGAATATTTCAATGCGTGTTGTAAATATTTTATGAATCTTGTCAGAGTGATAATTGGGACTTCGTTGAGGGGTTCCTTTTCATTGTAAAGAGATTTCCTTTTCTTTTTGAGATTTGATGGTTTCCCACAGTGCCCACATGTCTGACTGCATCATATTTTCGGACATTTTTCACTTTCGGGCAAAAAAACGAAAATGTAATTTTTGGCTGATAGTTTTTGCCGGCTGAAATTTCGCTGCATCCCTAGTTGGTAACCAGCGGACAGCTGAGCTAATATGAGTTTGTGTACAGTTCCACATGCCAACAGCAGGTTAGTTCTCATCTGAATTCTTTCCTCGACAGTTGGGCTTTTTACCCTCACCTACCCTTTAATTCTTGCTATAATTCTGGAGATGAGCTTCTGCATGATAAATCTAATCCGATACTGATATCTAGAGAGCAGTGTGACCCAATGACCAATATACTGCCTAAGGGGCATTCATGCTGACAATGATTTGTTGTGACAATGTGACTGGACATAATTCTTTTTTCCTTTGTTCCCTCCATTTTTTTCCCCCTTCTGAGTGCCTAATCCATACATTAATAGAATATTATCCAGCTATATTTTACTTTCACCTTCCAAACCTGGACATGTACACCCCATTCTCCTCAACCATTTCTGAATATGATTTGTTCTGTGAGAAATAGCTGTTCTTACTTTACCAGGTGTCTACTTTCCCATGATTACGAGGGCAGACAGGACTAGATGGGTGTTTCTTCAGTGCATTATCTGTTTTCTCCATTCATTGTATCTCCGTGACAATGCATTGGTATACAGTATATTAATGAGAATAGTAAGTGTGTAAAGACCACACCTCAGTCGACTGCAGTCTCTGTCAGATGCGTTTCTTCAGAAGAACAATATTAAAGTTCCTCTCCCTAAATTAATCTGCCACAGTCTTCCGTTTAAGCCTCTGATTGAAGCAGTTGCTGCCCTGATTTGTTTGAGAGTTCTAGCTGAAAGTGTAACCTTTGTGCCAAACTGTGTGGGATTGCACCCATGATAACAAATGAACGTTTTCTTTGATATGTAGCAGGAAGCTGGGTACTGGGCATGGGGTCCCTTAGCGTTTCATTAAAGTCGAGGTTGTGGTTGGGACGGTCCTGATTCACCGTGTTGTGACCCATCTGTTGTAAATGTGGGCTAATCTTAGCTTTAGCCAACCACCAGGGATTAAAGAGAAATAAGTAAGCCTCTGCCTCTGCACTTCTCCAGGACTGCAGGCGCTGTACCACACCACTTCCTGCCTTTCCAGACTACATTTTTAACTTTTCACATCTACGCTTGCCTTAACTTGCACTTTTGTGACTTAACTGTTAGTCACTGCCACAGTTTGCACACAGTGCATTTTTAGAAAAGCCACACAGAGAACTCCCTATAGACTTGCCCAGTCTGTAAATAAGAGATCTTGAGGAATTTTTTTCAACAGAAACGCATTTATGTGTCCCGGCGTGCATAATGACCATGATCACCCAAGCGACCCTTGACCTTTATCCATTCAGGGACTTAATCCATGGATCTACATCGGTGTAAACATGCATAATGCGGGATTAGTCCACTGTGCATGCTGGCATATACCTCAGCCCCCAGCTTTAGATGGCGAGATGATTCTATAGAGCCCGGTGATTTCTGCTATGGGGAATATGTGGACGAAATCGCGGAATCTAGGCCTAGTCATAAAAATGTAATTTACAGTATAAAATAATTTCACTTAATTTGACAAAATATGGATAAATGCAGAAAAAAAGTAGGACTGCACACCATAATTGTGCACCAGTAACTGTGAATATTGCACAAAGTATATTTTTGTGCTATTTAAATATGGAGTCTACATGTTCTGTTTGTCTCTGTGAATAAGCACCAGTTTCGTCTACTGCACATAGGCTACTCAAATACAGTGTTTTCAGTGTCCGTCTCACTATATGAGAGACACTTCACATGAACTTCATCCACAGAGCTGCTCTGAAAGTCATGAGCATTTCACCATTTCATTTGTTTGAACTATTGTCATATCATACACACTCTTCACAACAACCCTTAAAAATAAAAGTTCGGTTTAACTTGAAGAAATTGTGATAGAAATAAACTATTATTGTACAGTAGAATGTGCTTGCAGTGTTTTTAACAGTAAACCTCTTTTGTGAATGAAAAATGAATCTTGACATTGCATTGTAAAAGATGCAAGTAGGCTATACGTTTCATGATTTCAATTAATTTGCCATGCTTTTTGATTACTAAGTAAGTAATGTGGTTTTTAAGTAAAAAACAGAATCCACAAAAATTTAAATGAAACAGAATTTGGGAAAACATAAAATGGAATCTCATGTGCTGTACCTTTACTTTAACACTATTCAGCTCAAGGCAGGGTGAAGAAGTGCTGCTTCTGGGTATTAGCAGTAATCCAAGGGTTCAGGGCTAATGTTTGAGGTGAACTGGGATGTACGTGTGTGGCTATACACCGGAATACCTTGTCTCTGCGTCTTTACGCTCTTCTCTCTGACAGGCATCTGAGAGCAGTGTCCTGCTGCTTTATTGCTGTGGGGCAGAGTTACAGAGTTCCTCTTCAGGCCTCACAGAGTTCATTATTTATGAAGTTAATAAAGGTTGCTGGAAGTGGGCCTTCCTTCCGCACAGCTTGGGTGACCTCAGATGCAAAAGACAGCTCGGTCTTGGAAAAAGCTCTTTTGTTAGTGCAGTCAGTGATATATTCTCTCTCCTGGCTGTAGTCGGGAACCTCTTTTGTCGTGCTCTTATTCTTTTATTCTCATTTGTCTCATTTTCACTCGCTCTTTGTTTTCTCCTTTTTTGTGTGGCTGCATTTGTCCGATTAGCCAAGGAAAGGCGTTTCTTCAATAGCCCATATTGACACAGCACCAGCTTATTTTTGCTAGTTGTTAATGGACTGCATTGACCCCCTGAATAGTTTGATTTATCTGACCAATTCATGTGGGTTCTGAGCTTGAACTTCATACAGAATTATATATCACCAATATATTTGAGTCTTTGATTCAGATTAGGGGTTGACCGATATGTGATTTTCTGGGCCGATGCCGATACTGATTATTACAGATCAAATAGACCGATAACCGATATTTTTAACCGATATTTAAAAATATGATTATATATATATAATCATATTTACGCACAGCATACGAGGGCAAAAAAAAAGCATACGCGCGCAAAATATCATACACGCGCGGGCGCGTTTCTGCACCACGAGCGCGCACGCGTTTCTGCACCACGAGCGCGCACAATGCCATCTGCACTCAGAATTCTGCACCGCGAGCGCTCTGTTAGTATACGCGCGCGCGTTCTAAGTTGACTTTTGAGACTTTGGAGGCTGGGACAGTGGCGGATGACGTCACATCTCATTTGATTGGTCACTTTAAACGTCACCTGTCCTTGAGTCTCCCGCCTCTCTCTTTTACCCGCCAATTTTGAGGGAAGGTCACCCAATGGATTCACCGAACACCGAAACGTGACAAGACGTGATTGCAGAGAGAAGAAAAAATTTAATTCGCCTTGTCAGAACAAGTAAGTTAGCAACATTTTTGTCATTAGAAAAACTAATAGCAGAAGTTTTCTGCCCTCCTTACTGAAATTTGCTAAAGCTACCCCTTTAGCTAAAACTTCTATATTTAAATAACTGAAAAGATGAACCAATTAATGTTACTGCATAAGGGATAACGTATAGCGAGGCGTTTGTTATAACGAATAAGTTACAACCCCGACAGGCTGATTTAATTATGACCCCGACGCGAAGCGGAGCTTGAATCAGCCTGAAGGGGTTGTATTCTCTATAACAACCGCCTCGCTATACATCATACCGCTTATTACATGGCTACCTACCAAATAAATCAATAATTTGACACAAAATATTTATTTAAAAAGGAGTTGATTGATTTTAAAACGATTGTATTGCTTCCGCTGCGTCAATGACAATGGTCTGTTAACGTATACTTTTAGCACCTGTTTGTTATCCAGAAATAACATACCGTATTCTACATTAGAATTCAACCAAGCCAGGTAATACATTTTTTTAATCTTCCAGTAATTTACATTTAGTGGATTTAGTTAAGGGGTAGTTATCTTTAGAAATGCAGTAATTGGTTAATTGGTAAAATTATTAGCATACAAACTGTGTATGCTAATTGGAAAAATGCATTCACTATTTTCGTGATTGATAACTTTTAAACGATGGTTTGTGTGTGAGACATTGTTAACTAAACTTTGTTCTGTTTTGCAACAGCTAAGAAACCACATTCTTCAAAGGCTTTTGCATAAAATCGAACTGGGATTCAACACAACACCACTGAATTTGGATTATTTGGAATTTATTTGTCGTCAGGAGCTGTATCTATTGCAGGCCCTATCCAATCATGTTGAAGTACCTACTGCTATCACCCAAGCTTTGCAAAAGCTATTTGACCTTGTGAGGGCACAACTGGAACATCCAGTCCCATGTTTCACGGTGGAAGTTGCTGGTGGTACCACAGGGCGGCCAAAAATTTTGATTGGAGAACAGCGCTTGCAAGAAATTCTCCATACTCAACTTCCTGTGTCTTGCATAGCCAAACTGATGGGTGACGTTTAAAGTGACCAATCAAATGAGATGTGACGTCATCCGCCACTGTCCCAGCCTCCAAAGTCTCAAAAGTCAATTTAGAACGCGCGCGCGTATACTAACAGAGCGCTCGTGGTGCAGAATTCTGAGTGCAGATGGCATTGTGCGCGCTCGCGGTGCAGAAATGCGCCCGCGCGTGTATGATATTCTGCGCGTGTATGCTGTTTTTTGCCCTCGTATGCTGTGCGCGAGTTTTGAGACTAAATAAACGCCCTATGACTGACACAGGCTGCTCCACACAGCAACAGAGAGGGCTAGGCTGAGCGAAAAAACACTTAACTGCATCACTATTTTTGTTGAATAGATTTTTGTACCTTAACTGGGTTCCGGAGGCAGTTTATAACTTTTGGGAAGTGGAGATTGATCGGGAGATTATTCCATTACGCTGCATTATTGACGTCTGCAGTCGGGTGCTTTCATGTTCGCTCTGTTTACGAAGCTCTGTTAGCTCTGTAATTTGGACAATAGGCTGTTGACAGAGTAACGTTAACGTTCGGTTAAAAAATGCTTGTGTAGTTGTGTCGAATTGTATGCATTTGTGGGAGTTATATGGTACACAGACACCTCAAGTCTGTATTGATAGCGGCTCCCTGATGCCCGCAAATTAGTTAAAATCTCCCGAAATCTAACGCACATGCGAGAGACCTGTTTGCGTTATGAAAGCTAGCACCCAACAGCAGCATTCTGTAAACATTTTGTAAAACTTAAAGACTCTATTTGAATGTTTAAATACAATTTAAGTAATCAAAAAGCATTTCTAATTAATTAAAATCATCAAACTTACGCAATTTATTTACAGTTGAACAAAAATTACATTTTTAGGGCCTTGTGAAAAACCGAACTTTTATTTTGACGGGATGCCGTGGAGATCTTTGAGTTTCTGTGTGTTTATGATATGACGATAACTTTTCTCAGTTGAAGCATTAAAAAGCTCATGAAGTGACTAAGCGACTGGAGATTATGTTTATGCAATCATGTCCTCATAATGATGCGGCTGAGGCTGAAAACAGCGCAAGCGTCACGCGTGCTCCTGTGTGTGTGTGTGTGTGTGTGTGTGTGTGTGTGTGTGTGTGTGTGTGTGTGTGTGTGTGTGTGTGTGTGTGTGTGTGTGTGTGTAAGGTAAATGAAAGCACGCGTCTGCACCATTCATTTAGAGACACGCAGAATTCATTTTTAAATAGTCTTTTTGCTTTTTATTAATTCATCAAAAAGTTGACAAATTCCGTGATATTCCGCTTTATACAGTAAATTCCGTTTTTATGACTGGATTTCGTCTGTTTTCTGCATCGCGGAAATCACAGGGCTCTATTAAATTGAAGTATTTTGCAATTTCAGTGTAGTAATCTATTGCTTCTTCAGCAAAGTCTGCTGCTGCCTTTACTTTAAGAGACAAAACTGATGCGTGATCAGTGAAGCAGCTCCAGTCAGTCAGCGAGTGCTCTCGGTGTGAGAGTGCAAAACTTTCAGTGCCTTCAGCTTTCCGCGCTGATTGGCCGGACTCGTGACTCCCAACAAATCAGAGGGGCGGGGACATTAGTCTAGTCTACAGAGTGGTGAGTTCCGAGCGACAGAGGTGGCTGCGTTAGAGCCAAATATAGCGCATTTCAAAAGAAAATAATTTTATCGGCAAATCGGTTTTGAAAATGGCCGATACCGATAACCATAAAAATGCTCAAATATGTGACATTCAAAGAGTTACAAATTTCTGAATCTTATTACAAGTAGCCAAGTTTCCATCCACTTGTCAATCGAATTATCTGAAGTTCGGTAAAAAAAAACTCATGTGATCAAATCTGGTGAAAGTGTGTTTTCATCAAACGGCTTTAAAGCGAATAAAAACCTGTGCGTAATGACGTCACATGCTGTTTTGCGATCAAATTGGTATATCGAATTGATTTGAGACATTTTAAGGTGTTTAATTTTCGCACTGAATCGCAACATTCAAGCAAACATTTGCGAACAAAGTTTTGCTAGACAAAATGGATCGCGCCATCTACCAACAAATTTTCAATATTGCACAAGTTGTAGGCTTATGTGCCAGGTATAGCGAGGCGGTTGTTAGCCTGAAGGGGTTGTATTCGCTATAACAACCGCCTCGCTATACATTATCCCGCTTATTACATGGCTACCTAGCAAATAAATCAATAATTTGACACAAAATATTGATTTTAAAAAGGAGTTTATTGATTTAAAACCGATTGTATTGCTTCCTCTAAAGAAAATAGTCCGTTCTGTCTCTGAACTGCGTCCATGGCCACGCTCTGTTTTAATGGCAATGGTGTGTTATACTTAGCAGCGGTCTGTTATCAAGAAATAACAGACCGCATTCTACATTAGAATTCAACCAAGCCATGTAATTACAAGCTATAATAAGAAAACAACGACGCTATCAACACATTGCTATGATGATGCAGATGCACGTAAATGCCCGACGACAACGGAAGCGGCCTGTGGTGTGGGAATGACAGCGCTCCAAACAGTTCTGGGAGATCGTGGTTCAGAGACACCTCACGGAAACCCTTTGGTTGAAGCATTTTTTTGCTTTGTCCACTTACATCTGTCTTTGTTGACACCCGCCATGTGTGCGCAAACAGAGCGGAAATACTGAGTGGAAATGAACTAAAACTTCTTTTATGTTTTGTGGCGTGTTGCAACCATAAAATGACCTAAAACTTAATCGCAATTTATTATTTATTCCGCAAATAACGTTTCCATCAGCGTTTATCGCATAAGCTGTATATCGATCAAGATAAAATCCGATGAGACCGAATGTATTTCATTTGAGTCGATATTCATGAAATTCAATCGAATTTTACTGTTTCCATAAGGCATTTTTCATTCGATATCACTTAATTCGGATAAAAACGTGTGGAACATAGCTAGTGTTAGACTTTGAGTTTTTTTTTTACTTACTTACTTATGCCACATAGTTCCCTATGGAACATAAGGCCATGGCCATCTGCTTTCATCTTATTTTATCCTTGGCAGCATGTTGTGCTTCTCCCCATGATCAGTGTAGTGCTTTGAGTTTGGCTTCTGTAGTCCTCTAGGTTGTCTTTGGCCTTCCTTGCTTCCTTTTGCCAGGTGGTCTCCAGCTCATAGCTACTTTTGGTATGCGGTTCTGGTCCATCCGAAGGACATGCCCAAGCCATTATATCCTACAATGCTTGAACTCTATCACCACACTGTGCGAGTTGGTCTTCTTATAGTCATGGACATGGACACATATAGGCTTGCTGCAATAGTCGGTGTTACCAGTGTTCCTGCTACAGCTGCACATCGGATACATCACTTGCCCACTGCGCCACCGCCCCACACCGTCGTTTAGATTTTTTATAGTAAGAGGGGAGAACTCCAATGTCTACTCCTGGTGATACCAGTATAATCGGTGTTGTCACTCATCGCTTAAACGGTGAGAAAATTTCCTCCCCGTCACATCCCTAGACACATTTCCTCATGGAAATGAACAAAATCCTAAAATTTTTAATTCCCGTAATCTATTGTTAAATGTTTTTTTTTAATGTTTTTTTTTTTTAAATCACAATTTCTAGTACAACTGGAGAAGTTATGGAAATATCATGGAAATTATGTGGAACCCTGTATTTAATTGTGCTCGATAGTATATTACCCAGAGGGGTCACATAACACCTAGCCTAAATAAAACGAAAAACTGGGTTTGCATTCCCTTAAAAGACATACATACGTGCAGTACTTATTTTGGTTAGCCTAGGTTCTAGGGTTTGGTTGTCTATAAATGAAAAGCCATTTTCTTGGTACTCGGTATGCGTCTTTTTTGCTTTGCGCTCAAGAGACCCATTCTTGCCCCTTTTGCAGTGCAATGGCGACTGTAAATCTCAGGCAGAGTAGCAGCATAAGTATTTTTTTTATATGAATGAAAACAAGGCTGTGAGGGATAGAAATACGTTGTGTTCTGTGGATTGTACAGTTGTATAACAACATGGCAATTATTCAGCTGATGAAACATCTTTTCCAAAAAACTTTTAATACGGTAGACAAAACTCACTAAAACAGTTTTGAAAGTTTTGATGTGATTTAGGACCATTATGGGGTGCATGCCTCTGTAAAGACTGCAAGTCTATTCCCTTGTTTTCATCTGTGTTAAATTCAATATTTGTGACCTGATCCAGCAAAATGATAGCCTGGCTCCGGAGGCCCTCCTACGCACTTCCGCTCTATTTCATTTTCCTTCAGTACTACGTCTGGGATTGTGCTGTAGACTTCGGTTTCCAGAAATCAATTTTTTACCGGGCCAATCAGCGAACAGAGGGAGTGGCTGAGAACGATGACGTTGATGTCGACTCGTGCGTTATTTTGAGTTGTAGCTCAGTAATGGCAGAGGAGACAGATGCGAGTGAAGCTATTCGGTCCGTTGTGGCAACGCTGCCGAATATCAAGAAGTTAAAGCCGGAGCAAGAACAATCTTTGCTTAGTTTTGTGTTAATGGCCATCCTCCCACGGGGTTCGGGAAAAGACATATGTCACGACCAAACGTTAGCGATTGGTTATGGCAGATAGAGTGACTCTGGGCAGATCCAATAGTTTTAGACTTCAATAGAGTACCCGCCTACAAGGAAGTTAACGCTTGTCAATGGAGCGGTGCCAGACTCTCTGTACAAATGAAATGTACGAGAGTCTGGTAGAACCAGGCTAGCAAAATGAGTCACAGTGACCCAAATTTCAAAATTGAGATTTTGGTATTAATGGAAAGAGGACACCATTAGCTTTCAAATGACATCCTAGTCAAAGTCATACCTTGAATGGTTGTAAAGATATGCACATTTGAATTATGGTCGTCTGCCCTCTTTTTCCAATTGAAAACCTGAGAAATCGCTTTTAAAGTTTTTTTGCCCGTTTTTTGTTGATCTCTTTCAAAATCCATTGCATTTAAAGGGATAAACTATTTATTTTACAGCTTAATTTGACCAAAGACATTTATATATTTATATATATATATATATATATATTAATGTCTTTGGTCAAATTAAGCTGTAAAATAAATAGTTTATGAGATACGTATATACATATATATATATATATATATATATAAATATATGCTAAACCAGGCTGAAGCTCAAATTATTTTAAAGTTTTTATTTGAATAAATAATTTAAAAGGCACTTTTACAAATATTTACTAAAATCAGAAAGATTGAACAGAGGTGCTACATTTTTGCTTGAGAGAGAGAGAGAGTGTGTGTGTGTGTGTGTGTGTGAGTGAGTGCTTGTGTGAGTGTGTGAGTGTGTGTGTGTGTATTTTGTGTGTGTGTGTGTGTGTGTGTGTCTGTCTCACTTTCTTCTTTGAGCATCTTGTCATCTTGGAATTGTGAAAGTGGCAACTCAGTTTCCCCAACAGGACCAGGTCTTTCTCGTATTCGGTGAGAGAGGCCATAGACAGACGTATCTCGTAAACGAAATCTTCATCAAATGACCGAAAACACGGCTCTCCATCGTTGAGTTTACACCCTTTACAGCAAAATGCACGTATTTTTGCTAACTCGTCATCTCGCTCACTACTAACTGCTTCACAACTAGACACAACTATTAACAACTATTCACAACTATTAACTTCCCCGACATCAGTCACAGGCTGTTCAACGTTTTCAGTATCATCATCGTGATCCTCTTCCACAGGCCATTCACTTTCGCTGTCGCTGTCATCAGAGGATGACACATCTCCAGATCCAAAAAAATCACTGACAAGCCTTAGCCACTCTTGCTGACCAGCAGCAGAGCTTAGGTTAGAAGCCTCCAGTGAGTTCAACGCTTTGGCGACTTTGCTCTCTTTTGACAGCGACATATCTCAAATTAATACTATTGAATCTTTCTGAGTAGATCTGCTAGCTTGTTTACAAAGAGTGCTGCGAGTCTGACAGGAGGATGGCTGGGCCAATCGCGTGCCTGTCAGTCGAAATGGGGCTTCCCATTGACAAATGATCAGCGTTTGTGTACATTTCTAAGCTTTTTGATTGGTTCCATACAACGTGTAACACCATATTTGAAGAGCTGAGATAGTGACGTTTCAGGGGATACCCGGGAAATGCTCAGAGGTGACGAGAGGAGTTGACGAACGAATCCAACGAATTTAGTAACTGTGTACACTTTAATAGTCATTTAAATACCTTTATTCAATTATCTGGAGTATGAAACTTTGGGAGATTATTTTTGAATGTCTGTTCTTTGAAATTAGAAAAAAAAAAAAAAAATCATTGTTTTTCCACATAATCAGCCCATATCTTAAAATGGAACGTTGCGACTTCCGACTCATTTCGCCAGAGCGGGTCACATTTAATAATGTGAAGATACCCATCCTAAGTATCCTCGTAAAAGCAGTCGGTTACATCTTAAATGAATGTTTAAACAGTTTAGAAAGAAATATGATGTGCATCATTATATTGGATCCGTGCATTAGGTCCTAAAGTGACAGCAGTCCGCTTCTGTCACTGTCATTAATTAGGGGTGTGACCCTACACTGGTCTCACGGTTCGGTTCGATTACGATTATCATGTCATCGATTCAGTTCAAATTCGATATCACGATGCACTGCATCCTCAATTTAAAATTTTACTTCACATGTATACAATTTTGTCAATAAATACAAGCAGTCATACTCTGCCAGGCATTTACAGCTCGGAGTGAAAATGGCTGACGTGGTTTCTCAAGTTAGTGGTATTACCCCATGTATATTTTATTTGTGCGTCACATGATTTACACACATCGTGTGTCTTCTCCAGGTCGTGCTTACCAGATTGTACATAAAAGCCGAAATGTGCTCAGATGTAGGCTTTTAAAGTAGTTGGAGCATTTTTAATTACTCGCACTCACGTCTCTCCTCCCTCTGCCATTTTATGCTACCGCGTCAAAGCACGTATACGACAAATGATGTCAGAAAAGCGTCAGTACATTTTAATCGGTTCTGGTCTATTACTGAACCGAAACCGAATTGTCCTCGTCTGCATCGCGATGCATCGTAGAAACGATTCATTTCGACACCCCTATCATTAATGTTAATCAATATTATTCAGTAAAGACTATCCATGCAGTGTTATTTTACATTTGATTATTATACTACCAAATACTACTGTTAGACCTACCTAAAAAATATGAATGCAGTTTTATTTAATTTTATCTGTTCTGGTGTATTTATTTGTGCTATTGCTTGTACCTTTTTTATTTTTTTACTGACTGTTTACTTGTCTAATAATGTTTGAACTTTATATTAGTTAGGCTAGTGAAAACCTGATTCAGACACCTGATAATATCTCCAATTGCTGACCATCTGTTTGGTCTGACTGTGGATGATATGTCTGAGCTTGGCATGATGTGCCTTGTGCTTTGATGTGCCCAATATTTTCTAGTTAATGTTTTCATTCTTATTACAGAATGCATGCATTTACTGCCGACATCCTTTATACACAATTCCATAGTACTAATCCCTATCTCTTCTACAGTATGCATTTAATGGGATTCTATACAGAAGCAGTCTTCTAAAGAGAGCTCAGGGAGTCGCTGTAGATCTTTACCAAAAAAACAGAGAGAGGAGGAGTAGTTGTTGAGTTAAGCAGCGTGCCCAGCCTTTTTGAATAAATACACTCTCTTATCAAAGTCTTTTCACTGTCGACTTCTTGTTTCTGTTCATGAAACAAAGGTCAACCTTTCAAGCAGCTCTACCATCTAGCTAAAGGCCACAGACTGCTGCATGAGCTCACATGCTCAACACATTCTGCTACTAAACTTTCAAACCTTGATTCTACAAGGCTCTTTGTATGACACACAAATTAATTTCTCTCAAAACATTTTATTCTTTGCATTTCCCACTTGCTAGGAAGACATAATCTGTTCAAATGTTTTTGATTGTATCATATTGACCTAAAGTCTCACGCCAGTCTGGCTCGGGAAGTGTTTTGCAGGTATTCAAATGATGATCAGAAGAGACTCTTTGTTCTAGAAGACTGTCTAAAAAAATTAGAGCCGGTTATTGAGTTTTCATTGATTGTCTGCATTCCACATGTCCTTTCCCATTCACCATATAGACTTATTCAATGAGTCACTAGGCCAATTCAGATGAAACATATTTTTTGTGTACTTTGACCAATTATTTAAAAAGAACTGTCTCACAGAAGTATTTTTTTCTAAATAAGAACTGATTCTTGACTGTCAACCCTACACTCATCTTTTCATTGTCACTGAATACGTTGGATATTGTGTACACTACCATCCAAAAGTTTGGGGTCGATTAGAAGTCTCTCCAAACTCTCTAAGCCTGCATTTATTTGATCAAAATTAAAAACAGTAATATTTAGAAATAATATTACTAGGACTGTCATTAATCTTGTGATTGTGATTAATCGCACCCTTTTCGTGAAATTGTTTTATCTTGTTCATTTTGTTATCCTTTGCTATATCCAGCAAAGTATATCACCAGATTGAAGAGTGATTTATATATATATATATATATATATATTATATATATACGTATATTAGGGCTGTCAAACGATTAAAATATTTAATCGCAATAATGTCATAGTTAACTCGCGATTAATCACAATTATTTTTATCTATTCTAAATGTCTCTTGATTTTCAAGCCCAAACAAGTGTGTGCGGCGCGCCTGTTGTTTTGTTTCCGGTCTAGCTAGATCCGCTTGTGCTTTGGTCGACGAAGCAACAAAACGTCCTCGCGCGCGGCAAGCCATTGAAATGAATGGGTTTCATAGCGCAGCGCCGCACATGCCGCGTCCTGTTGTAACAGCATGTGGAAAAAAACGACAAAGTTTGCTAGGCCAAAAAGACCGTTAATCGCGCGATAAAAAAATTGACGCCGTTAAAATGGGTTTGCGTTAACGCCGTTAATAACGCGTTTAACTGACAGCCCTAATATATATATATGCTTTAATTATTTACATGCATGTGGGTTACGTGCGTTTCAGAGCGGCTCTGTATACTGTAAATGCTGCTCCACATGAACTGTTATCATTTATGTGTGGAGCACGTCTCAAACTCCATCTTGGCATATGCTGTGAGTTTGGGTTGCTTATAACATTCATCTGGTATGTGTAAACGTAGCGGTGGCATAGCTATTCTACGTTAATTTCACCCTCACGCTTTGCCAAGCGATATCGCGAGACAGCTTTTTACCTCGAGAAATCTCATCACACTCGTGGCACGAGATCTCGTCACACCCCTATTATGTACTGTATATTAAAAGCAGCATTTACTACTGATCACAGAGCCGTGCTGCACTCACAAGCTGCGCATAAAAAAGTTGAGCTTCTTTCAACTTTCTGGTTGACGCTCAAAACACCCAAAACGTGACGCTGATGGATTTGACGCTCCTTTCAACTGAGAAAAGCCAGCTTCCATTGAAAATTAATGACTTCTGGCCACTTTGGAAGCTCAAGTCGGCGGCGGTGTGAACGTACAGTAACACTACATGCTTTTATACCCAAACACAATCGGTCAGCCACTCGCAGGCTGATGCTGTTGAAACCCTAAGAAGATTTCAAGCCTTTCTCTCCCCTGCTAACAATGTGTTACTGAAAATAGTCTTTTTTTACACCTTAAGTGCTTTTTGCGCTCCTGTTTCACTGTGAAAATCCAAACACATGCCAAACAACACCTTCCTTTTCTGTTTGTGTTTTCTGTTTCTTAAAAGCAACATTTAATTAGTATTCTCTTAAAGGGAGCCTGGTCAAGAAAGCCGGTCCTGTCCCTGGGTGGTTCAGTATGAAGACATATGGCATATGGCATGACTCATTGTTTGACTTCACTGAAAGTGGGCGACCATTACATGTGTGCTGTGATCTCATAGATGGTTTGTTTGTTTGTTACTGTACATCTTTCCAATTTCAGTGCTCTCATCCCTGTAGGATATGAGCTAGATATGGAGTAAAACAGGACAAAAGCAGTTTTTTTTTTTTTAAATCTTCAGACTAGTCACACAAATTTATTTGCTTAATTTGATGTTAAAATGAGTTAAACATTTTAGCTCACTTCATTTTGTATTCCATCACTGAGCCAACAAATCTCTCAACCTTGCAATTTAATTGCTGGCGTATTTGGTTTACGGTTGTTGTCTCTTTGTTTGGTCTTCGGGGTCTTAATTTCATTCACAGGCTGGGCTCCAGACGAACTTTTTTAAGTCACTAGCGATTTAAAACATACAAACCTTCTACTGAAGAAAAATCAGTCTCAACTTAAGTATCTTCTAACAATTCCCTCACTGAAAAATTTACTATCATAAGTTCTTTACAACTCTCAAATATTCCTCACATTAAGCCAAAATTCAAAGTTTCTAGTCCCATAGGGATAAAAATCAATATATCAATACACCCTTTTTAATAAACAATGTTGCAATATACAGTACATTTTCAAAATGTTTATTTTGACTCTGCCAGTAAGAGATTTATTAAGATGTGTATATTCATCAGATTATACATCTGTACAAGCAATCAGCATGTTTGTTTTGCAAATATGTTGATTATTTATACATTTGCCACATTTCATGTCACACAGGCCTTGATGTGTGAGTCACTGTCATCTGCTTGTCTCCACTTTGCACGCTAACCTTAAGGCTCTGGCTGACATGTTATTGCATGTGGCTCTTTGAAATCAAAGTGACTGTGGTGTAATATGAATGTAATGTGATCTCTTTCTCCTTTGGCATCCCCTGCATCCCCTCCCCTTCCTGATGTTTTCCCATCCCTCTCGCACACTCTCATTAGCATCCATGACAATTACGGCATCCATATCTGTCAGTAGAAGAGAGCAAGGGAGAAAAAAACGTAATAATGCATTCAGCGAGTTGTGATGTTTAATTTCTGGATCGTTTTTTTCCTCCAGCCACGTTCCTGCCCTCTTTAAAACTCTTAATCGCCTTCTCCAAAGGAGCAGTTCGGCGCCAATTGTAATGGTGGTGGTGTTGCTATGCCCCCCCCCCCCCCCCCCAACAAAATATTTTTGTTGAGATCGCCACTGGCGACAATAGGCTTGGGCGGTATCCAAATTTTGATACCGTCAAACCTCCTCCCTATTTTACCGGGGTATACGGTATTACCGTGACTAATTAAAAATTATGACATAAGGCTCAGACAGCATCACCAAACTGTTGGCTTGTGCCTACACCGTTCAGAAACTGAATACCAGATCGCGCAAAAAAAAATCCAAACAAAAATCAAGGCCAACCCGTGCACATTGTGTCTGATCCCGGCTGACGGCGCATTAAATGTAATTATGAGCCGGAGCCCTTTAGACTCGACTATTTTTAATACGTGGGCCGTTATAATATGGTGGCGCCAAATAATTTATTAACCCAGGTGCTGAGAGGGTGGTAGATATAAATACTATTTATAAATGAGCAAAAATGGGACACTTAATAATATTTAATTATTTTAATTATGACAATTAAAGTATTCATTTTATTAATTAATTTAAATGAAATTAACAAGCATTTGTATGTGTAAATCCGGTGACCATTGATTGACGGGTCCATTGATTTTTATTAATACATAAATTTTATTAATACATAAAACTTTTCTGTCAGCATATATAGAGAGAAATGCAAATCATGGACTACATAATCAGAAGGTATAGGCTAGCCTTTTTCTTTTCGTTTTGAATTGTTTCGTTTAAAGAAATAGACGATTGGTATCTCCGTAGTAAACGCGCCTAGAGACAAATGCACATCATGGATTAATCAGAGAGTATGCTGCCTATATTTCTTTTCGTTTTGAATAGTTTCGTTTAATGAATTTGATGATCGCCATCTCCGTATGAACGCGCATAGAGAGAAATGCACATCATGGATTAAATAATCAGCGAGTGGCCTATTTCTTTTCGTTTTGAATTGTTTCGTTTAATGAAATTTCAAGCTTTATTTAGATATAGGCCTATTTGTCATGTCTGTGGGGCATACACTGAGTTTCGGTTCATTTATGATGAGATTTCAATGCAAGTGACCGCGGTGCGCCAGCGCACGATCATGTCATGATTATGTTGTCTGCTATATTTGATTCTTATTTATTAAATCTAGGCAATTGGTTGATAAAAAAATTATTAAAATTAAGATACAATTTATACAAAACGAAATTCACTTTGGCCTTTTACAAAATGAAACTTGGCCCCCGACTGAGCCTGGGTTCTCCCAAGGTTTTTTTTTCTCCATTGGGTCATCTGATGGTGTGTTAGGACACCTTTAGGTCACTGGATGGAGTTTTTCGGTTCCTTGCCACTGTTGCCTTTGGCTTGCTCAGTTGGGGATATTCAAATTAATTAACCAATCATACCATTGATCAGCTCTACCAAACTTGGATGTCTTTTTTTTCCAGTAATAAACAAACATTGTTAAGTTGTTTTGATTGATACTGTGAAGCAGCTTTGATACAATCTGTATTGTGAAAAGCGCTATATAAATATATTTGACTTGACTTGAGTTGACTTGACTTGACTTAATTAAGTGCTCAATGTCTGACTCCCGATGCATCCCATCTTACTCGTGCTGTTGACTTTTCATTATCAACGTAAAAAAAATATAACATTATAATATTTTAACAAATATAAACTAATGCGCTTATTTAATGAACTCGGGGCAAAATGCATCCTCGCAGCAGAGAGTGGGTAGTTGTTTCGGAGATGGACATTAGGTTAGAGGTGTTTCCATCTCTCGCGGTCACCTTTTTTATTGCAACATTTACAAATTGCCTCGTCAGTATTTACCGCCTCTCCCTTCTCTCTCTTTCTCCTCCACACTGTCACTTGATGACAACTACATAAGCATTTTTAGGCATTGAATAAATTATATTTATATATTATGCAGGGTTCCAGACTGCGACCAAATTGGTCGCATATGCGACCATTTTTTGAGAATGTGCGAGTTAAAATTTTATGCGGTCGCATATGTGCGAGTG
The DNA here is from genome assembly GCA_030578255.1 of Tiaroga cobitis. NCBI lineage: Eukaryota > Metazoa > Chordata > Actinopteri > Cypriniformes > Leuciscidae > Tiaroga > Tiaroga cobitis. The sequence continues at coordinate 39,171,627 of CM060599.1, read as the reverse complement.
GACGCTTGCGCAACAGAACGCCGTTGTATCCGCTGCTGCAGTCCGTAACTTATGTTAAAAATGAATGAGTAGGCTACATCATGAATCCATTTTCCAAACCGTGTTTTTGATTTATCCTGAATCACTACGGTACGCCTATAATAAGTGTTTATATTCGGACTATTTTGTCCCGGGGTCGACTCGGATGCGGAGTTGCCCAGTGCCTGCGTGTCTCGCCATAGACATTAATGGAGAGAAGTAGCTCCGGCTACAGTGTTCTTCCGCAAGACACGTGCAGTTTATTTATTGTCGAACGTAGACGTCACGCGCATTGCACATGAGGGTGAAACGCGCCAATTACACGCTTAATTCTCGATTAAGGCATATAAAAATGAAAATGTCTCACGAAACACCGAGCCCCTTCCTACGTCTTTTCAGCGGTTAGATGAGAGTAATCGCTCGACTGAGGAAAAGGAAATTATTATAAAATGCAGAAGGTAAGGATTGTGAGATTTTTCGATTTTTGTTACAACTATAAACTTTGAAAACGAAAAATCTGTATTATAATACTCTAATCTTTTAAAATGTAATGCATGCATTTGAATGTTTAATGATTTTTAAAAGATAGAAAGATGATGCTGATAGAAAGATGATAGAAAGATGATAGATAGATAGATAGATAGATAGATAGAGTAGATTATGATTCAAATGTAAATAGATAGATTGTATATAATTCAAATGTAAAATGCTTAAAATTGCATATTAAAATTACTGTTCAAAATCCATGAAAATCCAGAAATTTGGCAATGATAATTAATATATTACAGGTATTTATGCTGCAGCCCAGAAAGCCTTTGCTATCTTTGGTCCATTAAAACCACTATTCATCAGCATGCATTGATTAATCCCATGGCATGTAGCAAAAAAAAAGAAAAGAAAAAAAGGTGCGACCAAATCATATGCTGGTGCGACCAACTGAGAAAGTTGGTAGCACCAGTGCAACCAGTGGAAAAGTTAGTCTGGAGCCCTGTTATGTATAAGTGCCGGTAATGACGATATTGAAACTGATACCGTTGCTATTTTAAGATCCCGCGGTATACGATATTACCGTAATACCGCCCAACCCTAGGCGACAACATAAATTTACACATTATGATTGTAAAATTTGCATGTTATGTGCGTGTTTTGTTACTGACCAGTACACAATCACATCATTTGTTGTGATGACGTAAAAAAAATTTTCATTAAAATTTCACTGAGTTAGAGCGAGTAAAGAGAGAATCACCTTTCAGTGCCAGAAAAAACAGTGTCTGATGTTTTCAAACAATCCTCATCTAGCACCAACGCTGATGACACACCTGCTAATATAAAAAGCAGGTTCCAGAAGCTGTGCCAGCACGTGCAAGAGAGAACAACAGAGACACAGGGGCCATGGTCATATTTCCGTGACAGTCAATGCACACAGTTTTAAAAATCATTTAGTTCAGTTATAGAACAGACACTACAATTAAAAACTGAACGCGTCTGCTCAATTTAGTGTGCGCCAAACAAGAGTCGCAGCACAGATCAGCAGCAGGAGTCAGATTTCACCTCACTTCGCACATTTCGCCTCACTCTTCTGACTGACAAGACGATGGCTGAAGTTTTGGCTTCAAAGCGAAATGTAGTGTAAAAGCGCCTATTTAAGCGACTTTGTCATTGTACTGTTTTGTTGCTGGGTTTATATATCAACGAACCCACCATTCTAGCAATTGACGCCTCCGAATTGCCTCTAATTCGAAATGGCGTAAGCGTGGAGCTCAGCTTCCAAAAGATTTAATTGAAAACGCATCACAATACTATGATCATATGTAAAGAGTTGCCGTTTTCTAAATTTTCCTCTCAGGTATTACTAATGAGGAAAAACGAACTTGATGTGAGCAAAACATATGACAACGACACAGCATGTGCCGAGTTTGTAGGATGCATTGCAGATGAGATCAAATTTCGAAATCACTTGAGGTCCCCGGATAGTACTAATGCCGTGCGAATCGGGCTAAAGAAGCAGTTTGGTGTTTAAGATCATAGCAGCTGAGTTGTATCCACCAGGACTACCTGTCGGAAATCAGCTCAGTCTAGTTGGACCAAACATCCTTGTCTTTTAGCACTTTCTTTATTAATTAATTAACAGATCTGGAATTAATTAACTATACGTACTTTACTAACCTACTCAAGGACAGTTCATCACCACTGCATTGTTTCCTGTCTGTGGCTCCAACACCTACTTCTCTACTACGGCAGTGTAGGGAATTTCTTGTGGAGTAAAACAGGAGTAACAGGAGTTACTACCAGGAGTAAAACAAAAAGACATGAACTTTCTTCTATTCCACGTGCTCTTAAATGGTTTTATAAATAACTTACAGGTTTATAAATAACTTACAGGTTTTATTGTATGAAGCCTGATTTATTTTATGTTTTTCTGTGCATCTGTTTTGCTGTTTTTTTAAATTAAATTTTTTAAATTAGGTACATACGGTTGTCTTGAGTATGTGTTATGTTTGATACATTTCAGGGTTTTGTTCTTCAATATCCTGCCTTGTCAAACTCTAAATAAAACTAACTAATGGAAAAAAAGAAAAAGAAGAGAGGTTTTTATTATTATTACTTTATGATTATTAAATTATGATTTGTTATTATTTTATTATTATCAGGAACCACAAATATTCCTCATTGCATTATTATACATTATATTCAACACATATGTATAGTTGTTTAAAGTTTAAAGTTGTCTATGATTATTTTTATGATGCCTTTATGAAATTTTTTGGATCTTTAATGCTTTAGAGGAATGGACTTTAACCTCTCAGGTTTCATAAAAAATATCTTAATTTTTGTTTGGAAGTTGAATAAAAATCGTATTGGTTTGAAACGACATGACGGTGAGAACATGATGACAGAATTTACTTTTTTGGGTGAATTATACCTTATAAATACAGTATGCTAGCCTGGGTTTCCCCATGCTGCCTTGCCGCAGCACGATTTTATTCACGCTGCTAGGTAGTCTGGATACAATGGACCAGATTTTCGCCTCATCTAGGGAACCAATCACAGAACGGGGAGGGAGCAGCAAGACGTTGACGACGTCTATGCGACACACTGAAGGAGTTTGTTTATACCTATGAATCCAACATGGCAGCAGACGCGAAGTTACCTTTTGATGCAGCCTTACGGCCGTTTCACACCGCAAGCATAAGCGGCACTTGAGCAGCGCATCAGTGTAACTACATCGTCACTGCAGCTGCAGACGCGCGAGAGTATTCACACTGGAAGCGTTTGTACAGTGTCACAGCAGCGGCTCCAAAGCTACATAAGCGAGCAATTCTTTACAAAGACAACTTAACATTTGTTTTTAGAAGTCGGTCATTTACAACATTGATAGTCTTGAAAGTTTGTTATGGGGAGCTGTACAACATTCGCATAAATGTTAAACAACAAAACAACCCAGAAAATGGCTCCAATCTATTAGTTTCAGTCATACTTTCAACATGTTTACAAGACTGCAAACTCCGCGAATAACAAACAAAACACAAATAAACCACACACTCGGGTTTGATTTGGGCTGTGCTAGACTATGTAGGTCTCTGTGTGTTACATAAACTAAAAGAACGTTTATATATAATATTTTCTGGCTAGTTTACTTTAGTTTTTTTTAATATGATACACAACTTTCACCCAAACTGAATAATTAAAAACAAGTTTTTACAGGGTAGCCTAAATCTTCTATAAATATTTTTGAGTCTTGATTTTCTTTTATTTGCCTATACTCAAGTTCTTGTTAAAACTCTCTAGACATGCTTATTCTGTGTATTTTTGGGCACTTTTTTTGTGAAATCATATTTATTTTTGTCTATCAAAAGTGTGCTTTCACTTTAGTTGAGCGTGAGCAGTGCAGCAAAAACAGATTCGACGGCGAAACCCCCGCTTCACCGCTGCTCACCGCTCCTGCTCGACGCTCACGCTCACGCGCTGCTCCTGCTCCTGCTCCCGGTGTGAATGCACTCATTGATTAACATGCACGCCCGAAAAAAGTACGCACCGCTCACGCATGCGGTGTGAAACGGCCGTTAGATGCACGCCATCGTGTACACATAAATCTCGGACCCATCGTCTTCTTCCTCGTCTAATTTCTGTCACTCTACATGCGTCATCTGGTATAATTAAAACGATTGGCTATGAGCTACGTACAGGCGCATTTGATAGACATTCTTAGCACCCAATAAATGGCTCTGGGCATTTGTAAACCACGCCTAAAATACGAATGAGACTTGGGTCTGACGTTAGCCAGGCTAACAGTATGCTGAGCCTAATGTAAAACAAACTCTATATCTCGAATCATATTGTTTACATCAAAGCTATCTCGATATAATGATGTATTGTTACACCCCTAGTCGTTAAATTTCTCACAGATTTCTGCTCGTTCTAAATCATATACAGATAAAGTACAGTAGCACAGTAAAGATTGCATAAATATGAATGCAATAGTGAGAGAGTGATTGCATGTGAATTAATTCTACCTGGCAGTGACTCTTTACTAATAGTGAAGCTTTGTTCGCCTTCCCTACCCCTTAGTTATGTAAGGAAATCTTATGTATAAAGCAGGTGCATTGATTGAATAATACACATAGAAAAAAAATATTTCTCTAGCAGCTTATCAGATTGCAAGACTATGATTTGATAAAGTCTAGTTCACACACTGCATGTTTTAGAGCGAAGCACGGCACTGTGTTCACGAGAGCAGCTTGTGTTTCACTCTTTTCAGCATCTCAGAGAGGCTGTTTCATTTTTGCATGGGCTGTGAGTTCAGTGTGCATTTAGGGCTGTGCATTTATATTTTACTATAAAAATAATTAAGAAATATTCATTTTTCATTTACATTCTTTTTCTGTCAGAGGGATAATAACATTAATAATAGAATTAATAATACAATTATATGCACAGTTGCACACCAATAAGTCCCTTATAAACCCTTAAGGCCAGCACATCTTCTGCCTGTGACTCACACGTGAGTTACGTAACTGGCTTGACTTGATAGCAGAACCAATGGGCTTAGTGTGGTTTTCCCCCACTCTCTGACTGCTTGCAGCGGTGTAGTGATGTTTGGGTGTAGGCAGGCATGTTCATGTGTGGCACAGATGTGACAAGCACGTACATTTACTGCTCATTCAAGCAAACCTGAGTCTGATTGCTTTTCTACTTCATTAGATGTAATAATGAAATTGAGCTAATAAGTTATTTCTTTTTTCCCTTTTTGGTGCAAGTGGCATCGTAAATCATAAAGCTCATTAAATAGCACATTAACAATGCTTTAATGTGCATTTAGTGCTTTGCTTTTCATTTGTTAGGTCTCAAGGTATGTTGCCTAGCATCCTCATATTTATTGATTTGTTAGTAGAGAAATGGCTTCAGATTGTACATATATGTCAAAGACATGTCTTTGGTCATCTTGCTGCTTTTTTAGCATCTTACAGGCCATATTAGAAAACACAGAAGTGTATTGAACTATGGACACCATTGCATCTTCTGAAAACACAATGGTCTCACAACTCCCCCCCCATAAGGACAGGGCTTATTTTTTCACTCCTCGAGACATGATGCATTCATGATCGGTGTTTAACCCTCTGGGGACCAAAGGTTTTTTGGGGCCCTTGGGATGTTTTGACATGCACTGACATTTGTGCTTTTTTCAGTTATTTATAAACATGTTAATGGCAAAGGTGTAAATTCACTCTATATAGCACACACGGGGCTACCATAATTTGTTAGCAACATGCATGTACATGTTTGTATTTTTGAGAGAATATTATTTATGCGTGGTTATTGAAAAAACTAAAACTAAAAGTTTCTGAAATAAGGCCACAAAACACATATTGATTATTTCTTCACAAGACTTTTGAAAATTGTATCACATAGTCTAGAATATTTGCTCCAAAACTATGTGAGAAACATCCTGACTACTCATTCAGATAAGTCAATAAAGTCTTTTAGAATGTGTATGACGTGTTTTGTTTGAGAAAGCTTTATGCGAGGCGGCTTGATCTCTCATTAATATGTATCCATTTCACACCTGAGAAAGACAAAGACCCTCCCATAATGGCCCTATTAGGTGCTATCAGGCCATATCATTATGAAGAGCCTTGCAGAAAGAATGAGGAGATTTAAAAAAGAATGGCTTTTAGATTGTTTGGATTTATTTACAACACACACACACACACTGCTTAGAATAAGTGAACACACCCATGCTAAAGTTGACTAAAAAGAGGAATAAAAAATCGTAATGCCTAAATTAAAAAAATGAGGAAAACTCCAACCTTTAGGGACATGAATAATGTCCTTGAATTCTTTGTGAATGAAAAATTTATCACAAATAATTAAATGTTCTTCTTTAAAATACAGGGTGCATACGTCTGGACACATCTATCACACACCCTTCACCATATAGACAAGGTTTTATTTCAGTTCAAAGTTAGAGTTGGAAAAATCTTGAAAAGAAAATTGTCTTTTCCATAAATGTCTTAGTTTGATCATACATATTTCAAAGTTGAGGATTCATTATTTTGATTTAGCTTGGATTGGAACAAACACTAGACTATAACATCTTAGTTGATTAGTTTATTGACAAAACATACTATATATTTAACATATGAGCAGAAACTCCTAACAAAGCTTATTTGATGTCTATTTTAGAGTAAAAACTTTATACTCTATCCAAAACTAGTCAACAAAATGTCTTTTATTTCGTCTATAACAGTGCGTATCTGTGCGTTCATTCATTCATTCATTCACACACACACACACACACACACACACACAGAAACATGATTCACATTTAAACAGTATGCTATTTTTCCGTTTACAGACACTAACGTTATTCTATATCGCGATTAGAACAAAGCACAAGCATAAAACACTTACACACTTCTCAGCTGAATCTGTTGCTCCTCCTCGTGGTGAAAATAAACCAGCACTTGTTCTGAGGTAGGTAAATGTCCCAGGATTGTTCCTCATAGCCGCTCAAGATGACAGTAGATTAATCTGACTAAAAAATATAGTGTGTTTTCAGAGTTTATGGGCGTTAACGCGTCTCAATGTGGTGCTTCACGTATTTGCGTTTGAATAGCGCGTGCTCTCCGTGGGCGTGTCACATTACCGGAGATAATGAGCTGAGAGAAAGATAATTAGAATGGGTGACACGTCTCTCTTTTTATATAGATTACACAAACGGAGAATATTTATTTTAGTTTTGAATCGGATCATTTAAAAGTACAAACTCAAATGATTTAAAAGATATATTGCTCATGTCTGGGTGAATAGTATTTGCTGAGTTTTGTTGAAGATTAGAGACGTGCTCCAGGAAAAAAGTTCACGGTGACTGAGAGGCAGAACGCACACCCTGTTTATATTCTTTATTTTACAAAAGCACAATATTTTATTTCGATTGTATGTGGGCACATAAAAAAGTAGACATTTAACAGATTATATTCTCATATTTCTTAACTCTATATGAACAGAAATGATGGTAGTACTTTAAGTCTATTTTTCTGCTATGTGAAAAAAACGAGCAAAACGCGCCGGCGCGTTTCTGGTCCCCAGAGGGTGAATGAGCCGTTTTTTATTTTATTTTATTTTTTACAAAGAGTAAATACTCATCTGCTTGCTGAAGCCTGCAGAGTGAAATAAATGAGAATAATCCCCATATATATATATATATATATATATATATACACTGATTGACTTCATCACTGTCTCCTCTCCACCAGTAAGCTGGTGTGTGGTGGGCATTCTGGCGCACTATGGCTGCCGTCGCATCATCCAAGTGGATGCTGCATATTGGTGGTGGTTGAGGAGATTCCCCCTTCCATGTGAAGCGCTTTGAGAGCCTGAAAAGCGCTATATAAATGTAATGAATTATTATTATTATTAATGCTATGTTAAAGTTGGTTTTATATACGACATGATGATTCACAATGTCGCCATGATAGAGTGATGGAGTAAAAAAAGACTGTGTGCTTAGTCGGTTTATCCTCTTGATGGCTGTTCCATTGAGCTTTCCTGGTTTTCATACCAGGAGATATCGCAAAATTAAAATGCGACGATATGTATCGGTGTGATGTAAACGATATGATTCGTGATATAGAGTTAGTTTTATCCAAGACTGTTTTTATAAACTATAATTCACCCAAAAATGTAGATTGTCATCATTTACTCACTCTCATGTTGCATCAAACCAATAAAATTTTCGTTCATCTTTCAAACACAAATGAAGATCTTTTTAATGAAACCTGAGAGATTTCGGTCCCTCCTTTTTAAAGTAAATTCCCCTAAAACTTAAAATTTCCTAAAAGTCATAAAGGCATTGTAAAAATAATCAATCTAGCAGTCTAAGCCAAATCCAAGTCTTCTGAAGAGACACGATGGATGATGAACAGATTTACAACGCACATACTGTAGTAAACACAGATGTTTAAGTGTACTGTAAGTGTGTGTGTGTGTGCACGCGAAAACTACATGAGGGTGAGTAAATAAAGATTTGAAAGAATTAATAAAGTTTGGGAATAGTCGTTTTGATACACTTTATTGTCTTTGATCATCTGAAGCGCATACGCTGGAGCGGCACTCCTCAAAGTGAAATCATAATTTAACTCACCATATCGCGTTTTTAGCTTTGGCATGATGAAGTGTTTTAGATGGTTTATTCTTATCATGTAAGTGCATCAATAGAGGAAGAGACAGGACATTGTCTGTAAAAGAGATCCAACGAATGCCTGCATTGAAAGCACGAGTGTACTGTGTTACAAAACATGAAAGTTTACAGAGTATCTGTAATAGTACTACATTAAACCACTACATTTAGTGTTGAATATAATGTATAATAATGCAATGGGGAAATATTTGTATTCTATCTTAAGTTCAGTATCGTGAATCGTATCGAATCGTGACATGAGTTTATCGTTTTACTCCTACCTTTGCCCTCGTAAAGGTTTATGGACTCCAGGGTGGCTATCTCCAGGCCAATATACTGATCAGTTATCACCTAACATAGGCTACACCCAGACTATTTCCCTATTAATTTGACCGTGTCAGAGGACAGGTGACTAAATGACTAATTGATTTTTGATAATGGGGGCTGTGTGAGACGGGCGCATTTTTTTTTCTTATTCTCTTTTATTTTATTTTATTTTTCTACAGTCACTGGTGGCATACATTAAATGTTAGCTCAATAATTAGTTCTTTCCTATTCTTTCAATTTGAGAATTTTGACAATCCTTCAATCTTAGTTAGTTACCAGTATGCAAAGTGCTACAGAGAGTTAGAGAGTTTTATGCGGTTTCTGTTTTTTAAAAGGAGTAAGTGTCCAATGTGCCTGTATGTTATTTGTAACCTAGTGACAGTGATTCATTTGCATGGAAAATCAGACTAACAATGAATAAATGATATTGAATTGTGAATTGAAATGTTGTGCATGTCTTGATTTGGATCTGAATGGAAATGAGCTCAACCTTTGTAATCTCGAGCACAAGGGCCCTGAGATGCTCATCTAAGACAAGCACACTGTATAGTGTTCATACAGCTGCTTGGCTTGTTGTTGGCCGTCATCTCTCCTGTCAAAAAGATTGCCACTGCAATCCACTGCTGATGTGCTATTTCTGCTTAACATATGTTGGAATTACTCCCCTTAGCCAAAGCCCAGTGCCCTTATGCTTCAAATCAAAACACTTCAGTCTTCCACTGTTGCAGTCTTCCCGCACCAACCATATAACCAACAACAGCGTTAAATGCTTTGTAACCGGTTGCAGAGAGTACGTTTGAACTCCGCGTCACGTAACCTCGCACCCACGCCAGCTCATAAAAACCGAATGCTGTATGAACGCTGCTGAATAAAGTACAAAATATGGGATTGTCTACCGTATTTGTAAAAATTCACTGTAATAGTCCAAATACTTGCGCTGCCGTCTCTCCGTTTTGAGCTAAGCTAGCCCTGGGTTGTTTTCTTTTCAGATGCTCCTGCATAGAAGTTTTACAGACCATTTTAAGCTCTGTTGAAAGAATTTCCACACTTTAGATAGTGCTTAATATATTGTGTAAATTCATTGTGCTGGCCTGATACTCCCTTACGCTGGCCTGTGCTAGCAGGCCATCTTTATTGTCCTGCTATCACTTGTAAGATTTAATTTTTGTATTGTGGAGAAATGCAGTGTTTGCATTGCTATTTGGGAGCTTTACCCCGTTAGAATGTGTTTGCATATTCAGAATATGACTTATGCTTGTTTGACATTATTGCATTATTGTTTAGACCTTCATTAATCACTTGAAAAGAAACACTGCTAGTTTTCTAATTGGTTTGTTTATGATTGCCACATTAAAGCCTGTGTGCAGTTTAGTAACTGTTCTTGTGCTATATTTTCTTTCCTGCTTTTTCCAGCTGGTGTGTTAGAAGATCTGCCTTTGTTTATGATCGCTCCTCACCTTTTGTACAAATCTCTTGTAAAGGCCAAAGAGAAATAACAAGTGTAGGGCCAGAGGGGGGAAATGGCTTCAGTTGTGTTGTTAGCATGTATTGCTGTGTTGCCAGAAGACAGCTGCTTTATAATGTCAGAAGAATGGAGCAATTAGGCCTGGGAATCTGGCAGCCGTCCTGTTTGCTGAAGGCATCCCATGTGTGATTTTGAGTCATACATGTTAGAATCACAGCAATGACACACATGCATGTTTTTTTCATATTATAATCAAGTGGCTTTTATGTCTAATGTGCTCATTTGTACATTTAAAAGAAATCAAGTAACCTGGTGGATGGGATGGCTCCGTAAACAAAAAAGAGTTGTAATGATGAAAGGAGACCGGTTATGTCAAAGCTTATGGTAAGCTGCCATTAGTGCTTTTTAAGTGTTCATAATTAAATCACAGTGCCTTCAAATGGGTCTGAAAATTACAGAGTTCACTCAAAAAAGAAAAAAAGTTCGAATTAAGATTCTAGTCATACAGGTTGGGTACGGTGAGGTGAGTAAATGACAGAATTTAAATTTTTGGGTGAACGATCTCTTTATGTGTGAACAGAACTGTATCCCTTTTATTCAAGAATGACAGCTGTATTCTGCTGCTGTGTGAGTGTAGCCATAGAGTCCCTCCCCTGAGACACTGTAAACTCGTTTCTATCTCCTGCTGATACCACAATAATGACACCCCCCCCCCCCATCCGTGTCCCCCCCCCCCCCCCCCCCCCCCCCGAGCGGGAGATGCTGCAAGGCAGATGTTTTGCTCTTCAGCGCTGTGTTAATCGGATCCCATTAGCGAGCCACTGCTTTATGTATTCATCTCAGTGGACCTCAAATTCAATGATGTCTGAAAAGAATTAAACTGAAAGATGTTGCTCAGTTGTTTAGCAACCATGTTACATAACAACGAATGCTAGTGTTTTTATAGGCAAGGGCCCCAAAGATGTCACATTATGCAACATTTCTGAAAAGTACAAGCTAAACGTTTTACACTTTACTCTCAGCTATGTAACACCTGTGTGGTCTTCAGTCTCGCTCAGCTGGTTATGAATCAGTTTGCACCGAAAGCTCTCTTTAGGGGTAGATGTTGAATCAGAGCTACATCCAACAACTTCCATTCCTGTCAAATTGAGTCATACCATTTAAAGTTTATTTTTTATTTATATATATAATTTGTATTATTTGAGTAATTAATTATAATTTAATTATACATTATTTATTTATTTTAATATTTTTTATTTCATTTATTGTTCTTTTTGCTATTCTATTGTTCTTTTTATTTTTATATTATTTGATTATTATTTTTTATTATTTTTATTTTTATTTATATTTATTATTTATTTTTATATTATTTTTACATCTCAGTGGACCTCAAATTCAATGATGTCTGAAAAGAATTAAACTGAAAGATGTTGCTCAGTTGTTTACCACTGCACACACTGTCAGTTTTAGCTGAGGCATTTTCTTCATATATTTATTTATTCATTTATTTATTTAAAAGAATCTATTTTCTTTTCTGCTGTTCTTATTGTTCTAACTGCTAAAATATGAACATTTTATTTTGCAGCTGCATGCCTTGTGCCAGTTAGAGCAGAGCCTTTAATTATTTTAATTTAATAATAGCAGAGCATTTAATGTCACAGTGGCAGGGTTAAGTATTTTATTGATTTGCAATTTGGCAAAGATTTGTAGCAAATCTCCATGCTGATCTTATAGAGAGGCCTGCATTATGTGGGAGCTGCTGAAGAAATGTGTGCTGGAAACAAAAGCAACCAATTCTCACCATGCCGTAAGCAACCAATCTAAGGGGCTGTGTATGAGAGCATTGTAGGTTTGCATGCTCTGGCATTTGTTTTCACCCACAGCCACACCCACAGTTTTCTTTATGTATAGTAATCCAGCTTTGGCAGAAAATGATTTGGCCTCTTAGTTGCTGAAGATAGCTGTTGACATGCACATCAAGTAAAATGTAGCTTTGGAGCCATATTCATGTTTTCTAAAGTTTTATGGCATCAGAAATGCAACACACTGTTGTATTACTAAGTCGAACGCATGTCACCTCTCACTTATTGTTTCTGCCCTGTGGGAGCCTGTACATCGCTCATGCTGCCTGTCACTCCTTGTTCTATTTCAGTGATTGTTCCATTTCAATGATTTGCACATTTCTGAACAGACATAGACATTGTATTTTTTTAATCAAATATTTGTGTTTGTTTTGTGTAAATAATAGGGCTGGGTATTGACACAAATTTCACAATTCGATTCGATTTCGATTCACAAGCTTGCGATTCGATTCGATTCGATTTCGATTACGATTCGATTCGATTCGATTCAATATTGATTATTTTGGATATCAGGTACAATACATGGCAAATTTTTTCAAGGAAAACAAATCTCTTAACTAATGCTGTAAACTCTGGGAGTCAGTTGTAGCCAACTAGGCTTCATTAGCCTACTATAATTTTGAAGGTAAAAATTAACTGATTTGTAGCTATACAAACACTTAAATTACACTTATTTATTTTTATAATAAGAAAGTTATATGAAATATAAACATTTAAATGGTGGCTGTCATAAAAACTTGCCAGATTTATTCAAACATGCTTTAAATATTGAAGAACATTAAAAATTATAATGAATATGTAATATGGTGCATATATTTAGCAAAATTCCCCTCTCTAGAGTTATTTTTTCTAGCTGACTAACTGACTAAGTTACTAAGTTTAATGTTTTTTCTGAGGTAAATGTGACGTTACATGCCATTGTTTACTTGCTGTTTAACTGATGTCTTTCCACGGATGAAACACTGATTGAGCGATACCACGTTACATGATACGGATTTCGAAGTTGTACTCTATCTTTTAACACACTTTCAGATGCTCATTGATGTTTATTTGTCGCTGTAACTGGTATTATTAAGGAGGAGTAACTGGTATTATTAAGGCGGAAGAGGAGAATGAGATCATGTGCGCTCCGTGCTGCTGCTTCTCTTGAGCTGAGCCAGAGCGATCTCACGCCACAGCGCCAAAATGGTATTTATGTTTTTGAATTTCGTAAGAAAATGGACGTAATTCGAAATTTGAGACTTTATTTCATAATAATAGTCACAAAGCACAAAGATTATTTCGATTTATTGGATGGGATGCACGATACAATGTTCTACGCGATCATCAAATGAAAACAGGATGACTAATCGATTCTTGAGATTTAAGAATCGATATCGGTTCGTAAAAATGAGAATCGATTAATATCGAGAAATCGATATTTTTTACCCAGCCCTAGTAAATAAAAATGGTAAATTTGGTATTACATTGCGGGTGAAAATAGGCTTGGAGTTGGTGCTGCTGGTAACCCAATGCACAGGACAATGGTGACACCAGAATAAAAATATTCATGATTCTGAAGCTGAAAGTACAGAATTATTTTAGATGAATATTCTTGCACTCTGCAGACTAGATATATTTAAAATAAAGTAGTCCTCTTTTTACTGGTAACATAAGAGATTTGGCATTATCAGGACCCACAATTATTCCATCATCATTATTCAATCATTGCATTATTATATTCAACAATATAGATAGTAGTTTAATGTAGTAGTACTACTGACACTAAAACTCTGTAAACTAGATTTTTTTTCTCCCACAGTACACAATACAGATTATCACTATCCACGATACATATTGTTGCATTTTTGTATTGCGATATATGACAGAATATATTGTTACACCCCTACTTTAAACTGTTATATATTCCAGTAGAATAAACATTAAGTACAGAATAAGTGCATTTCAATTTAAAATCCTTTTGTTCTAGATATTTTTAAATGATATTGTTTAATGTTTACATGTTAGAAGAGCTTTGGTATGCTTGGTAGTTTTTTTTGCATGTCACCCAGTGGAGGTCAAAGGTGAGGATTTGAGTGTGGTGTTTTCTATTTATCTAAGGGAATTGCCTTCAGTTTGCCATATGGCCCTTTACACATTATCCACTCAGGGAGGGCAGGCAACACATGGCTGGCAGAGCTCCTCGACCTCTGATATCAGTTCCATGACTTTCTGTGTGTTTGTTCACAGCTGCGTGTCATAGGATGCCACCCACATAATCTTGAATAGAGTAGATGAGTGGTCTGGATCATTGTCACTCCTCTGACCCAAGTAGTAGTAAATTAGACTTTTCTATTTGTTTGAAAAATGATTAACAGTCTCATCGTTAGGGCTGGGTATCGTTAATTTTTTTTAGATACTGATACCTTGACTTCGATACCAATTGTATGAAATTCGTTTTAACAAGATTACATTACCTCAAAAAAATGGTTTTATTTTTTCAGTTTGTTGACTTTTTTTACAGACTCAAGAGTCTTTGAGTCAAATTGAAACTTATGATTTCAATGATGCTTTGAAACGATATGTATTGTGAAAAGCGCTATACAAATAAATGTGAATTGAATTGAATATAGGCTAATTTGGGGCGGGATATATGCCTCGTGCTCAGCAGCACACATAAAGCTTGCTGCAAAGCACTGGCAAAGTAGCCTAATGATTATGAATGTATTGAGAAAAAATTGTAAGGGGACATTTTAATTGTTTATTAATACAGTAGTGTTTTCTGAGTCGATGGCTATGAAGTTGACGACTGAATCGTCATCTGCAGTATTGTGATCGCGTGCGCATATAGAGAGAACTGCACCTTTCATTTGGATTATTACATAATCAGAGAGTATTAGTTTTCGATTTGAATTGGTTCATTTAGGCATTTCATGTCTGTGAGGCAAGTATCCTATATGCTGAGTTTCGGTTCATTTGTGATGGAGCGTTCTTCTTGCTGTCGAAGATGGAGCAACTTTATGCTCTTAAGTTTATTTTGTGCACTGTCAAGTGCTTCATCAGATTTGTCGTATTGCCGGTCTTAGGAGCAATTTTCTCGCGGTTTGCTGGCATTAAGCCTGGTGAAATGTTGCCACATTTTTTTATCTTTTACATCTATGGGATGCTTACACACTACAGCCTCACTTGTGAGCCACGTCTCTGTGGGCAACCGCGTAAACTATTGTTTTTCCTTGATGCCACGTTGATGAGATTAACCCTTTAGGTATCGAAATTTGGTACCGAACGACAAGCAATGTTTCAATACTCAATAGTATCGAGGCAATTCGGTCTGTATCTAAAAAGTATCGAACTCGATACCATGCCCTGCGACGTGACAACTTAGTTTGAATAAAGGAGCAGACACTGATCTACTTGCTCTGCGTTTATTTAAAATGAACAGCAAGACGACTAGAAGAGTGAATGTGCTTTCCATTAAATTAATCACACACAGTAAACAAATCCTTAACAAACAAAACAACTTTACAATGAACGTGCTTTGTTTCAAATAAATCACACACAGTAAACAAAACCTTAACAAAAAAAACAAAAAACTTTGCAATGAACTACAATTTAGACGTGCCGGTGCGGTGATACATGCTTGGGCAGATTCGGCTTGAAGTCGTTCATCCTCGGATGCGGCGCCGCGCGCTGTTACAAAAAACAGCTGTGCACACAGCAATGCGAAATGGGGTCTTGCGCACCCAACGCGTCATTTTTGCCGCGCGCACTTTCGCGCTCGTGCGGACCATAGACAGTAAAAGAAACGGACGCGTCGTGTATAATCAAGGCTTTACTCCGTGTCAGCGCGGCTCTGATCGGTAAAGGGGCAGAGATTTCTCCCGAATCATCTCCAGCAGTAGCAGAAGCACCACCACTAACTCCGCCTCCGTTTCTCTCGTAAGCTGATATCAGTATTTAAACATTCTCTATGAAAAATATTTTAATAACACGGTTTTGGCGGTTATAGAGTTCTTTGGCGGTGTTCAACTATAACCGTCGGTCTCACGGTTATATAATAACCGTCACACCCCTAGATGGTTGTTAATACCAGTGCCCGGTTGCATAAAGCACCTTAAGTGTAATTTTCCCTTAAGGTCGCCCTTATGTTTCCCTTAAACCTACACTGTTAACAATTTTCTTGTATTTTTACAGTACAGTACTGGCAGCAAGGTTGCCAGCAAGGTACTGTATTTCGATTTACAGTAACTGTACTGTAATTCAATTTACAGTACACACGAACAGTACTGTAAACTTACTAAACAGTACTGTACTGTATTTTTACTGTATTTTGTCATTTTTGTCTGCTTCTGTTGTAATTAATTATATGGTATTGTACTGTAATATCTATATTGATACATTATTGCAAAACGTAATTTTCAAATTACTAATGATATTATAACTATATAATATGTAGTTATTACAGTATATAAATCTATAGGTAATATGCAACTTCAGAATAACTGCAAATCAAAAGACAATCCAAACAATGTTCTGGTCAAAAACATTTTTTATTGATCAATTACACTATTAAAACCATGTATGGTGAACGCATTTAAAGGGATAGTTCACTTTGAAATAAATTTTTGGTATGTTTTAGCTTACCTCAAGGGCATCTAAGATGTAGGTGTCTTTGTTTCCGCAGTAGTTTCAATTTTGATATTTTTAGGTCAGTAATATAATATAATGCAGGTCGCCCGCGCCCTCAGATCACTTGGATGTGGCTGTGATTACAAGAGGTAAAAACGATATAAATACTGCTCGTTTTCTCATACAAACCGCTCGTTTCGTGTCTTAGGCCATCAATGTGTACTTACATTTACGAGTCATTAAATCATGTTTAATTTGGACTTCTCTGTGCATGCTCTTTGAGGAAGTGACCATAGACCTGCATTATATGACTGACAGACAAGAACGGTTTGACCTAAAAATATCAAAATTGAAACTAATGTGGAAACAAAGACACCTACATCTTGGATGCCCTTGAGGTAAGCTAAAACATACCAAAAATTAATTTCAAAGTGAACTATCCCTTTAAGAAGAGGTTGAGAAACTGCATGACTTGCAGCTATAGCTGGACATACTTAAAGGGATAGTTCGGCCAAAAATGATATTTAACCCATGCATTACTCACCCTCAAGCCGTTCGAGATGCATATGTCAATCTTGTTTCAGATGAACACATTTTCAGTTATTTTAGAAAATGTCTTAGACCCTTCAGTGGATATAATGTGAGGCAATGGGGTCCACCTCCTTCAAGTCCCAAAATGTGCATACATCCTTCACAAAAGTAATACATCCTGCTCCAGGGGGATAAACGAAGGCCTTCTGATGGAAATCCGTGCGGTTTTGTCGAAAAAATATACATATTTAAAACTTTATAAATGAAAATATCTGACTTCCGGCAACGATCGATGCGCGTTCACGTGCTTTCGTGTTTTGTTTTGCTCTGCTCTCTGGCTGCGCTGGCGCGTTCGTTCTACGTCACGACGGTTCCTACGCAACGTCCTACCTCGTACGCCGACTTCCATCACCCGTGAACGCGCGTCGATCGTTGCCGGAAGTCAGAAATTTTCATTTATAAAGTTTTAAATATGTATATTTTTTCGACAAAATCGCACGGATTACCCTCAGAAGGCCTTCGTTTATCCCCCTGGAGCCGGATGGATTACTTTTGTGAAGGATGTATGCACATTTTGGGACTTGAAGGAGGTGGACCCCATTGCTTCACATTATATCCACTGAAGGGTTTAAGACATTTTCTAAAATAACTGAAAATGTGTTCGTCTGAAACAAGATTGACATATGCATCTCGAACGGCTTGAGGGTGAGTAATGCATGGGTTAAATATCATTTTTGGCCGAACTAGCCCTTTAAAAACTTGGCTGGGATTTTGAGGTGGTACTGGAACCTTGGACCGATGACCAAAACTGAAAAAGACATGACACACAAAAACACATATGACAAAATCTGTTAGCCACAGCACCAAAGATGAGCAGACAGACAGTGGAAGAGAGAGAATTCTGTTGAAATAACAAAAACAGCCACAAAAAAAAAAGTTTTAAAACTTTAAGTTTAAAACATTGTATTAACATGGCTAATACTTACATACAACTCCTTCCCAGGCTGCAAATTGTCCTACACTGTAGAGCTGTAAGAAATCAAAATAAATATTATTCAGTTAACGGTTATGTGTTTCTTGTTGAGGAAATATCTCATAAATCTGCTTACAATACATCTAAGTTAGGTTAATAAAACATAAGCTTCACTTGACCTCTCTAAATATTCTAACTTGATTTTTTGGCATGCATTTGACTTGTCTTTATTGGCTAATATATCATTAACTCTGATAGTCTGAAGTTTTTCAACAATTTACACCTTTATTTATATTTTTAATTATTATAATAATCATTATAAATGGGTCTCCCGCCTAAAAAGAAATGAAGTAAAAGACTAAACTGGTACCAATAGCCAATCTCTCTAAGCACAAATAAATCACCCATTTTGCGTTCCAAAGGAAAGTGCAGTATATTTAAGCCTTATTTGCACGCGTCTTATTTTGTGTCTAAACGACTTATTCAATTTGGTCCAGTATTGATCATAAAATCATCAAGTTCGTCATTCGGGAAACGGACTGCAAATATAGCAGTTTGAGCAAAATGTAGGCTATATAACGTTGTCTATAATAAGTGCTTGTTTTTACCACTGACAGGCTCGGGTGTTCCCTACAGAGATAGGCCCAACAGTTAGACTAACATGATGTCAAATGCAGTAATTTTATCTCGCAGACCATCGTAAAACACATTTAATTAAAACTCGACAGAAACAAAATAAAACTCACAAAAGACCATCTCGATTTGTCTTTCCACCGTTCCCGCAATCACCAAATCTGTTTTGTTCCAAATAAAACGTAAGGTAGCCTATTGTTAATTCACGGAGTTATAACGTTAGATTTGAAAATGTCAGGACAAGCAGCAGGGTGAAAGAGCAGATAACGTTAACAAACTTAACAGTGTTTTTGCACTCGGGCGCCGCATGATTAACATCGCGCAACATCAGCATCACACGTGCACACGGAAAGCCACATGTAGGAAACCTTGTGAATTCACACAGCAAGCGGGAGCATCGCGTTTTTTTTTGTCCGGCGTGCATGTTAATCTATGAGCGCATTCACACCGGGAGCCGGAGCGGCGCGTGAGCAACAGTGAAACGCGGGTTTTGGCGCCGAATCTATTTTTGCTGCACTCAATTTAAGTGAAAGCACACCTTTGATGTACAAAATAAAATATGATTTCATCCAAAAAGTGCCCAAAATGCAAAGAATTTGCATGTCTGGTATGTTTTAACAAGAACTGAAGTAGGCTAGGCTATGTCAGAAAGAAAATGAAGACTCAAAAATATTTTTACCCATTTAAACTTGTTTTTATTATTTCCCAATCGTTTCCCTGCACATGCTCCACTTGTCCAGTTTAGCTTGGCTGGACATGTGTCAGATGAGAAAAGAACTGTTTGAGAAATATAACTTGCCATTGATATACAACAAGTGATTGCAATAGGCCTGTGTGTGTGTGTGTGTGTGAGAGAGAGAGAGAAAAATATCTTTATACTGCAAGGCTATATTTATTTCATTTTTATTTGTTATTTATATATTATTTTATTGCCATGACCTGTTTTCATACAGAAGTTTAGTTTGCTAAATATATCAATTTTTTAATTGGATGTGAAAAGGAAATGGTTCTTCCATAACACTGCACTTTAGATGTGTGAGAATTTTTCACACTAGGAGTCATTTATATAGTTATATTTTATAGCGATTATCTGTTCAAAAAATGTTCTATGCAAAATGTTCTATTAAAGAGAAGATAGAAAATAAATATTTGTGTGCTGTAAAGTGGTTTGAAAAAATAAAATCGGAATCGGCTAAAATCGGTATCGGCAGGTCAAACTCAAGGAAAAATCGGAATCGGGATCGGCCTAGAAAATTGTAATCGGTGCATCTCTACATATCATATCATATCATAAACACACAGAAACTCAAAGATCTCCACGTAAACCCGTCAAAATAAAAGTTCGGTTTTTCATAGGGCTCTAAAAATTAATTTTTTGTTAAACTGTAAATAAATTGAATAAGTTTGATTTCAATTAATTAGAAATGCTTTTTGATTACTAAAATTTAATTTAAACATTAAAATAGAGTTTTTAAGTTTTACAAAATGTTTACAGAATGCTCCCTGGGTACTCTACAGGGTGCTCCCTGCATTTTTTAAGTTATTATAATTATTATTATTAATAACACTTCTCAGATTCAAAGATATGTTTAAAATCATTTAAAGAAAGTATTTGTTAAAACCCTTTGTTATTCTTAATTTTGACATTAGTTTACATTTTTACACCGGACATATATCGGTTCAAAATATCGGTTATCAGTCTATTTGATCTGTAATAATCGGTATCGGCATCGGCCCTGAAAATCACATATCGGTCGACCCCTAATCTCAAATAGCATCCAATGTTGTCTTTTTTTCATTGTATTGAAAAACAGTCCATTCTTCAGAATAAAGAAAGAAAATCTTACTGGTTTGTAACTGATAACAGAATGTTATTTTTTTTATATGGTTTACCCACCAATTAATGTGAGGGGATTAAGTCTGCAGGAATGAGCAGCATCTTATTAGTACAGGATGTCCATCCTAAGGTCAGCACACAGGAGGCATGCAGGCAAATTAATGGCCAGCGGCTCTGTCACATTCCATGGGCTTTAGTTTGGACCAAATGGGTGTTATTTCCTTCTTTCTGCAGGATCACACAAATCCACTAAGCGGCCCCAGGGCACCATATTGTGTGCATTTTACAGAAGAGAGGAGAAAATAAGACTTCTTTTTGAAGTAATATTTAAGTCGTAACCCATTTAATCCCAAATTTTCCCAGACATGAAAATATGTAAATGATGTGTCATTAATAATTTTTTGTTAAAAAGTTTTATGGAAAAGTATGTGAAAAAATTATGTTTTATGGTCGGTCAAAATTGTGACCGGTGGGATAATATTTCTGCAGTCACCAAAATTCTTATACTAACCTTTTGTTTTAGAGTTTTGATGCATCCTCTGATGGTGCAAACAATAAGTAAACTGCTCTGGTCATGTGACCGTTTGCGCTAACAATGTGACACTGCACATTTTTTTTCCATATTTGCAGGAAATGCACTAAAAAAACAGACAGTAGCATTTTTAGAGCTTTATAAATGAAAACCTTCTTTACAGTCACTATTGTGACCGATGGGATTAAATGTTAAGACTCTGAGGACATCAGCTGAAGTTTCAGTCAGACTTTTTAGCTATTAGTATTAAAAGGTGGGTATATTTTAATTCTAACTCTAAGCTAACATTAACAGTAAACACCTTGTTAATTCTCATGAAATTCAGATTGAAATTAAGTCATTAATGTAAGCTGAGCTATACATATGTTTAATGTATACATATGTTTCATTATCACTCACGCCACCGGCCTCTCACGTCCCTCGGCCTCTCCTGCTCGCCACAAGGGTATTTATGTGTAAAAGTGTACTTTAAAAAGTGCAAAGCCACACATTGAGTTTTACTAATATCAATATTTGCTTTGTTTTTAATGATAATTGCTGATGACAAGTTGACAACCATGATAAATGTAAAATTAATTAAAAATTATATCGACCATGTGTTTTAACGCAATTTTTGTTAAAACAAATTTACACCGACATGTTGTTCAGATGTGAAGATATAAACTAAAAACATCTCAAATATATAATTAATTTAATTTTTATTTAAAATTAATTGAATTATAAGGATAATTGATCAAATAAATATAGAAAGACTGAAAACAAGCGTGTGAACGTAGAGCCGCAGTAGATCGCTTTGAAAAACAATTAAAACTTAATACCGTAGTAGACAGAAATGCTATAAAAAGAAAACCGAATGGAGGTACGCAGCAAGCTAACAGGCTTGATTAAAAGGACAGGAAAAAATATGCATTAGGGCACAAGCATTTACTGAAAACCACTGAGTACAGTGACTAAAAAACAATCTTTTACTGCTGCTGTTATTAACTGCCTTTATATTTAGTGCTTCACTTTGTAAACACCGTTTTAATTGAATCTATTTCTGCGGTAGCGCTATTTCAATCCATCACTTATGTTGCGAGCGAACTGATTGCGCAACCTGATGCTTGAGATAAATACAGACATCCCAAGTCTCGCGGAAGTCCCGGAAGTCACTCGCATATTGATAGCGGCTCCCTGATGCCCGCAAATTAGTTCAAACTCTCGGAATCTAGAGCGCGCGAGCAAGAGCGCGCATGCGAGACAGAAGAGACTGTGCTCCAAACATAGACTGTTAAAAAGATCTCGGTCTCGGCGCGCACGGCAGATCGGCGAAGGGAGAGAGACCTTGCGTGTGTCTCATGAAGCGCAGCGCATGTAAGACAGAGAGCATCATGATTGGCCTGTTTCAACCAATCACCAGTAAACGCTCCCCGTGACGTAAGCAGACCAACTAATCGATAATGACATTCGTTGACAACTATTTTAATAATCGATTACATTGATTAGCTGTTTCAGCCCTAGATTAATGGTCACCCCAATAAAATAGATCCAGTCATCTGCTGCTAGCATACAATACAGTAAATGGCATTTCTGGCAAGGTATCATATGTATATTTCGTTTTCCAGATGGATTCTCTAATCATAACAAAGCAAGCTCCTTACGTCTGTGAAGGACATCCGTGAACATTCACATAGCCCTCTGTGAAGCAAAAAAGTAGGTGGTGTCCTGGATTTTGAGGGGGTGGAGATCTAGGCGCTGCATTTAGATTGTTTTAGATTTGCGTAGCAGATGTTTTGCTGTATCTTGCTGCATCATGTAAATGCACTGGACTGTGTATAGAAGTTATGGAATAGGGATATGACTTCCCATTGACTTCCATAGTATGGAAAAAAATAATTTGCATCAATTGTTTTGTTACCCATATTCTTCAAAATATCTTATTTTGTGCTCAGCAGAAGAAAGAAATTCATACAGGTTTGGAACAACTTGAGGTTAAGTAAATGAGAGAATTTACATTTTTATGTGAACTATCTCTTTAACCTTATCCCAGGTGCAAAGTCTACAATATTTCACCATTTTTGTCTACAGACATGAAGTATTTTATTGTCAAATTAATGCTAAGGTAGGAAATATGCTCATTAAGTTAGTTCAGGCGCATGGATCATAGTGGAGTTCTGATGTCCTGCTCTATGGGTTTCTGAGTTTGTATAAGAACATCTGTCCTTGGTACATTTTATGGTTTCCATGGGAACTAATTCAGACATGACTATGAAATATTTCTCTAAAATAAAACAGTGAAGTGCAGGAATGTTCATCTTCATCCCAGAAAATCACTGTTTAATTAAAGCTTCACGGTAATGTAGAAGAGAGGCTTGATAAATTAAATCCTTTTTTTTTTTAAATAATGCTTTTAAATTTTTATTTTCTGCCGTTTTTCCAGTCACGTGATTGAGCTGATGTCAGATCGCTCAAACAAAAGAGCAATGTTGAAAGCGCCAGTGTTCAAACTCTACAGGAAGTCACAATAAACTGTGATAGTATTTTAACATTGAGAAAATTACACGCTTCACCTTTAAAAACACATAGTCTTTATGTCTCAATCTTTCTTTCTCCATCTTGCACACTCTCTCCTTTCATCTGGATCACAGGATGAAGCCTTGAATTATTCATGCCTGACGGAAGACATGACAACCAGCCTATAAATCTACAAGTGCTTCCTCTTCTCTGACTATATGATTATGAAAAAAAGAGGAAGCCCCTGTAAAACCATCAATAATAGACTGTCTATCTTGTGTGCAAGTCACAGTGACTTTTTATGTCTTAGGTGATAATACAAAAATATAATAGATGTGAGATGGCCACTATAAAGATGATTGATTAATGACCCATGTTGTTTGGGTTGTATAGTTAAGTAGATCTTTGAGCTTTGTAAATATTACTTCCATAATTCTAGGACAGTGTTATTTTAGTATTATTTTTAGTATAATATTTTGAATTGGGGTGTGAATCATCATACAATTCGATTACGATTATCATGTCAACTATTCGATTCGATATCACAATGCATTGCAATATTACTGCACGTGGGTACATTTTCGTCAATGAATACAAGCGGTCAGATATATGTAGTGTATCAAGTAGTGTACTTGTTCCAATAACACACACACACACACACACACACACACACACACACACACACACACACAGACACAGACACACACAGACACACACAGACACACACACACACACACACACACACACACACACACACACACACACACACACACACACACACACACACAGGCTCACACACTGTAAATGTTAAAATAGTGGGTGCAATTTGTATTACTCTCTTTTGTGTTTTGCATCCCTCCGCCATTTTACGCTAGCAAGACAAGTGCGTATGCGACAAATGACGTCAGAGAAACGTCAGTAGGATATAATGGCAATAATTGATTGGTCTATTACTGCATCGATGCAGAATCGTCCATGTCCGCATCGTGAAGCATCATAGAAACTATTCATTTCAACACCGCTAATTTTAAATTAGCTTTTATTTGTATATTTTCATTTTTAAATTTAGTTCTTCAACTTAAATGTATTTATTTAAGGCCAATTCACACCGCACAGACATATGTTTTTAATGTTACTGTGTGGTTACTATAGTTTTTGTCCAAAACAGCTGCAACAGGACACTTAGTTTATATTTGTATGGTAAATGCACTGTGTAGCTCCACTCACAGTGAAATATCATTGGTGCAACATCCCTCTGTGTATTGAACATCAAATGTGTTTTGATTGGCTGTGAGTGTGCATCACATAGCCTTTTTGCTTCAGGGAGGCATTCACACTGGCAGTGATTTTTAGTGAAAAAACAATCTCATTCCTTTTCAATGGGAGTTGCTGATCTCTCTTTGAAACAAATGCAAATACCTGATCGGTCCGTGTACGTTTTGATAGTTTGTTTTCCAATTTGAAACGAAATAAGCAGAAACGAGAAAACGGCGCCTTATTTGTTTTTTTGTTTTTTAAAAAAAACGAAAAACGAGATTTCGGCTTGATTTTTCGTTTTTTAGTTCACAGGCAAAAACGAATAAATGACTTTAAAATTCGTTTTCTACATGTGGGCGATCCTGAGACGCCCCCTTCCGCCGATTGGTCAAACAAATCTGAGCATGTGACGTCATCAGTCGTCGCTCAGGTCTGTTCAACAAAATAATAGTCCTACTATGGCTACCGATTCTTAAACGGTACAGGGCAGGCCCTATTGGGCTTTCTTCTGTGCAACTTTACCGTTTCACAGAAATCTTTAAATCAGAAATATTAAATATTAGTCTGCCACCAGCCCGTTTTATTTAGCTGTGCGGAGTTAAATCTGTTTGGTGAAGCTGTGCTTGACAGCGGCGAGCGGGAGAGGCTCTGACCAATGTTCAGTCAGCAGTCACAACTTTTCTTTTAGACAGTATACGCTCCGTTTTGACACGGGATTGTGAATAGGCCTACTGTAATGCCAAACGGCTGAGGGTGGGTACCGATGATGGTGAAAGACATTTTTACTGAAACTGTAATCATAGGCGCGACCCGCGAGAATGATTGACAGGACGATAGAGGCAATTAAAAGCGCAATAACGTCAATTAAAAAAGTGTTTAATATAAGTGACTTTGTCTGTTTTATTGTTTTTGTTGTGTTTTTAATCAAATAATTGTGAACCACAAGCCAAGCCTTCGTTTTAAAGAGCGATTTCCAAATATATTTTATTTATTTGTTATAGGCCTAATATGGGTATTTTATGTCATCCGTCTTAGTTTGATTATATTATACGCGAGTTGTTTTTTATTATTGTACTATTTTATTGTTGTTTTTTAATTCACAATATATCATAACAACTTTTACTTTTAGGTAGCAAAATATTTTTTTGAAAATTCTACTAGACTAACGTCACTCATAAATCATGAAATTTCACACATCGACAATCTCTTGAGTTTTATTAAAAATCTTTAACTTTTAGGTAGCAAAATATTTTTTAGTAATTCTGTCAATTACACTAAGGTTAGATTTCATTGAAGGTAAATTGGAGCGGCCACACTGAGCTGCGCGTAACGCGTAACGAGACAGAGGCTGCCCGGTAGCTACTGTCTGAAATGGTTAACTCTGTGGCGAAAACAGATTTAACTAATCATAAAGTCAATCAGGATACATAATACAGCCTACTATAGGCCTACACTATCACACATAAACACAAGATTTTGACGCATATCCAAGTGTTTGTGCGCAAGAAAATAAATAACATGTCATTGACATATTTTCAGATTTTTGTTTATGACTTTTTGCCCCTTTATTAAACATTTAAAATATTCACAAATTAATATGGAAAAAAAAATCGATTTTACTTTCTAAAATTAAATTAGAACCTGGAAATTATATTTTTCCCGCAGTGCTGAATGAGAAGAGCCATGTCTCTGGAACCATACGGAGAGATGATTTATAGGTGATTTATGGGCTAATCATAATAAATGTGTCTGAAAAATAACGAGGGATTTTTATTGTTTAAATAAACTGTTTTCTAAATTAGTGTCGGCTAAACATATCTCCATCTCCACTGTAAAGCGGATGCACCGAGAAATGCACCTTTCGGATTATAATCAGACGGTATTTGCTTTCGATTCGAATTTGTTAGTTTAAAAGTGGACATTTCAAGCTTTAGATATAGGCTTTTGTTTCAGTTCATTTATCAGACGCGCTCCGGAGATCATGAAAGCGCGCCTGATTGTTTTATTTAATTTTACAAAAGCACAACGTTTTCTTGTTATTGTGAGTTTACACAAATAAAAGTAGTTGCGAATGATCTATAATTTTTTTCTGTATGACCAGAAATTATATTATTTTAAGTTGTTCCAGTGTTGATAGGAAAATACAAGTGTTTGCGCGGGCGCCTCCGTGCCAAGCAGTGCACAATTGGATATGCGTCACAAACTTGTGTTTATTTGTGATAATCTTAGCCCAGTATTATTATTGTCTAACTTGTATTATGACTGACATTTGACGAATTGCTTTGTTCTTTTTTTTTTCTTTTTTTTTGTCGATAAAAGCGTCTTCTAAATAGGCCTATATAGCCTAAATGTAATAAAAAAAAATAATGATAATTATTATTATTTGCATTTATTACCACGGGTGTAATTTCCTGTGTTTGTTTTTATTTAGGCCTACGCTGTATTATAATTACACTGGGTCACCAACTAAGGACAGACTGAAATCACTGTAAATTAACATGTCCTTCTTGACTCTTCAACCGAGTGTAATGGTATTTAAGAAGCCTTTAACATTATGTGCTCAACATTAAATCTGTAACTAGCCAACATGAAGAATAGGGTTGTGCCGGTGAGGAAATTTTCCCATTGATTAGTTAACTTATGACAACACCAGTTATTTGTTAATCTCTTCTGTAGATTTAGATCTTTATAAGTTGTTATGATAGATTGTTAATTAAAAAACAACACTAAAATTGTACAATAAAAAAAACTCGCGTATAGGCCTACTATAATCAAACTAATAAGGTGACATAAAATACCCATATGACAAATAAATTTAAAACGAAGGCTCGATCGGTTTGTGGTTCACAATTATTTGATTAAAAACATCAAAAACAATAAAACAAAGACTAAGTCACTTATATTAAACACTTTTTTAATTGTTTTTTTGTTAACTGAAGTTATATTGCGCTTTTAATTGGCTCCGCTATCGTCCTGTCAATCATTCTCGCGGGTCGCGGCTATGATTACAGTTTCAGTAAAAATTTATTTCACCATCATCGGTACTAAACCCTCAGCCGATTGGCATTACAGTATTTGCAATCACAATCCCGTGTCAAAACGGAGCGTAATACTGTCTAAAAGAAAAGTTCTGACTGAACATTGGTCAGAGCCTCTCCCGCTCGCCGCTGTCAAGCACAGCTTCACCAAACAGATTTAACTCCGCACAGCTAAATAAAACGGGCTAGTAGCAGACTAATATTTAATATTTCTGATGTAAAGATTTCTGTGAAACGCATAAAGTTACACAGAAGAAATAAGCCCAATAGGACCTGCCCTGTACAGTTTAAGAATCGGTAGCCATAGTAGAGGACTATTATTTTTTTATTTTTTTAGGACTATTATTTTGTTGAACAGACCTGAGCGACGACTGATGACGTCACATGCTCAGATTTACTTGACCAATCGGCGGAAGGGGGCGTCTCAGGACCGCCCACATGTGGAAAACGAATTTTGAAGTAATTTATTCGTTTTTTGCCTGTGAACTAAATAAAAAAATCAAGCCGAAATCTCGTTTTTTCGTGTTTTTTTTAAAAACGAAAAAACGAATAAGGCGCCGTTTTCTCGTTTCTACTTATTTCGTTTCAAATTGGAAAACAAACTATCAAAACGTACACGGACCCTGATCATATTCAGTAATATTGTACAAATTAGAAAGATTCAGCAAGAGACTGTGCAGTTCAGGTTTTATGTGTATCAGTCTCTGATCCAGCTGTGTGGGATCACCTCTCAGACAGGATTTCAAAGAAATCTCTAAAACCATTGCGTCCAGTAGGGTGTAGTTAAGCATGCTGTACCCCGACCACGAAAACGTGTCTCTCTCTCTCTCTCTCTCTCTCTCTCTCTCTCTCTCTCTCTCTCACTCTCACTCTCTCTCTCTCTCTCTCTCTCTCTCTCTCTCTCTCTCTCTCTCTCTCTCTCTCTCTCTCTCTCTCTCTCTCTCTCTCTCTCTCTCTCTCTCTCTCTCTCTCTTTTCACCCTGTGGCTCATCACAGTCTTTCTAGAGATTAGATTGTGTCTTTGAGAGAAAAATAAAGTGGTACTGAATAGTATCGGAAGAAGAATTTGAAATGAAAGCTGCTTACGTCAGTGTTGTGATGTGTATTGGCCTTTATTAGTTTCACATGCTGTTTTATTGCTGAATGACATGCATACTTTTTGTGAGAGAGCATAACACTTGTCCTCTGTGTATTTCTGCCTCTATGTAAAAAGAGACAAAGGTGACTTCACTGGCTCAGAAATTTAGACGTAAAGCAGCACTGAGACAAACAATGTTTCTCTGTTAGTGGGATCAGCACTGTAATCAGAGTTGTGGCATTAAAGTGCTTCGCAGCGTAGAAGTGCCATTGTTACTTTGATAGTTGATCATAAGAGAGCTTTTTATTTAGTGTAACCCTGTCTCAAGAACTGCGACAAGCTGAGCTAAGGAGTCACCAAAAAACCATCCAAGTGATGCACTGGCTTTTCATAACATGTTTAAGACTAAAACCTGGTTAACTATTTAAATGTCAAACACCATCATTGTGACACTAAGACTTAAAGGCACAATATGTATTTTTTTCTGCTTTAAAAATGGCAAAAATTACTGTATCTATGTTATATATTTCGATGAGATATGTAGGCCTACTTACATTATCCCGACAGTTTCCACCAACTTTCAAATCCGGAGAAATGTATAGTTTAATTTGAAGACACGGGCCGTTTCTTTATTTCCGTTTTGTCGCCCGTCTATGGCGTCATATAACCTTTGACTCCTTTATTTTCTCTAACTTATGGCGAAACCGCCAAACACAAAGGGGAACACCGGACTACCGCCAATAAAAGAAAAGAAAACGACGTAGAAAAAAGTAGTAGCTTGTATCATTTTGCAACTGCACCAAACTTGAGGGGGGTTTGGCTGCACGCGCAAGATCTCTCGCTCGCTTACCTCTCTGACATCGTGCGCGTGCGCGGTTAGGAGCTCAACATCTGTCTCGCATGCATGCTCGCTCTAGATTACAGGATATTTTAACTAATTTGCGGTAAAACTAATCGATCATGAGTGGCTCAACAGGGAGATCTATAGATAAACTCATCTTTCTGGCTTTGACGGAGCGGGTTGACACTTCAGCGTGAGAAATCGGGGGTGTTTGTGAGAGCGTGAGAATTGGCTCAATTGCGTGAGTCTCGCGCTGAATGCGTGAGAGTTGGCAGCCCTGTAAGTTATGAACCACAATTACGCTTTGCCTGCACGTTCTGCTGCTGGAGCCAGCTCAAAGTGCAGACGTTAGGGTGACCAACATTCCTGACATGTCCTGTTTTCATGTTCTGTCCTGGCCGTCCTGGCTGTTTTAATAAAGTGATGAAAATGTCCTGGTTTTCAAAAAAACTGCTGGCCGAGTGTCCTGGTTTTTGGTAATCAAAATATGGTCACCCTAGCAAACGTACGGGTGAAAAATATGACAGGAGAAGAAGCATGACACGGGTAAACTGTAGGGTTGCATTTAAAAAATGTAGAGAGCTTTGTGACAAGCTAAATATAGGCTACAGAGAGATGCCGATCTCGCTTGCGTTCTAATAAACAGGTAAGCACCCATTCAGCTAACTATATTTATCCGTATATTTTGTGAAATGATGTCATGTGTAAAACGCAGACGGGCTAGCTCTCATGTAGCTATAATGTAAATTCATATTTGTTCTATATATAGCTGGAGAAAGTAGCTTCATGCTTCATATGCAGTTCACTAACGTTATCTTGTTCGATATCATAGTATAAACGTAATTATATTTTTAATGAAAGGTGACCGTGGTTTTTAAACATCTATTAATACTAGCTAAATGGAATATTGATTCAATAGGGGTCTGATAATTCATATATCTCTCTGTTCGAAAAGGCGTGATTATCAAAATACATAGTTAGAATGAGTGAGGAATGTGGGGAATGACAGATCGCGCGTGTTCCAATGAACATCGTATCGCTGGTTTGCGCGCGCTCTCCCTCTCCCTCTCCCTCTCTCTCTCCCTCAGAGGGCTGGTTGTCATTGACAGCGACAACAACTCCCGTGAGCCCACGCTCTTTCCCGACGTCATCAAAGTACGTCTTTTGTTATTATTTAGATCGAGAGCCCCCTGGTGGCCAAAAATCACATACTGTACGTTTAAAAGTTCAGGAGAGTTTCACTGTTAAAGCGGCCTTTTGTTTTTGTTTTTATATCTGTATCTAATGCTATATGCAAAATAGCTATGAAGCAAAAGAACAGTTTAAATCCCTACATTAAAAATGAAGATAATAATAAAGATAATAAATAAAAATAAAAACAAAATCAGGACTAACAGATGAGAGGAATGTTATGCAGGAAAACACACATTCACTCTGGACACAGTAACCTGTTACTGTAATTTCTGTATCCTGTAAATGTAAGAAACGTCACATTTTTGCGCTTAATATTAATTGTCTCCATCTCTAATGCATCCGCTTAATATTAATTGTCTGTTAGATGCGCATTCGCTCACCAGTGTTCATTCAGTTAAAGTAGTAGTTCACTCAAAAATTAAAATTCTGCCATCATTTACTCACCCTCAAGTTGTTCCAAACCTGTATGAGTTTCTATCTTCTGCTGAAGATATTTTAAAGAATAAGGCTAACCAAACAGTTGATGGGCACCATTGACTTCCATAGTATGGAGAAAAAAAAATACTATAGAAGTCATAGTACTGTCTGGTTACAAACATTCTTCAAAATATATTTTGTCTTCAGCAGAACAAAGACGGTCATACAGATTTGGAACAATTTGAGGGTGAGTAAATGATGACAGAATAAAAATTTTGGGGTAAACTATCCCTTCAAGTCTGAAGTTTA
The DNA here is from genome assembly GCA_030578255.1 of Tiaroga cobitis. Classification (NCBI taxonomy): domain Eukaryota; kingdom Metazoa; phylum Chordata; class Actinopteri; order Cypriniformes; family Leuciscidae; genus Tiaroga; species Tiaroga cobitis. The sequence goes on along the minus strand of CM060599.1, from coordinate 39,139,534 downwards.
ACGCAGACTGTTAGGATGAGTCTTCATGGAAAATGGAAATACTCGCTTGAATTTGTAACACTTATAAATTAGGATATAACCGTAAAATGAAAGTTTTGCACTGAGGAAACATATCACACATTAAATAGCACACACATCTGTCAAAGTGCCTGACAGGGCAAGCCATGTTAACATTACGCCAATGCATTAGCTTGAAGCTTAAAATAAATAATTCTCATGTTTTGGGGAGCTTTAAAACACGTACCTTTCCAGCAGCAGTTCACTCTGTTTCCTCCACTATTTTTAGATTCATTTTGTCCATAGAAATGCATTATTCAGTGCTGTAATTTGACATGACTGGCGGAAGTTTTCCGTATATGGTCAGCAGACGCAACTAATCGATAATGACATTTTGTTGTTGATGATTTTCATTATAGAATACTATCGTTTTTTCATTCATTCGTTTTTACAGCCCTAATATATATATATATATATATATATATATATATATATATATATATATATATATATATATATGTATGTATCTATATTATTATTATTATTATTATTTATTTATTTATTTTTTTCAAAACTTGCCTTATCAGATACATTTGTTTTTTTTCCAGGTTTGAGCTGCCTAATAAGCAGCGCAATACATTATTTTTTGATAATGGCTGTATGTTATAAAGTGGTTACCAGGAGTGGGCCATTGAGAACTTTAGCAATCCTGATTATTGTCAAATGGAATTTATGATGAGGGGGATCACATGCATATGCAAATGGTAAATTAATCTACATGCAACGGAAGCCAAACCCCAAAGTTCAGCTGTAAATGGTTTAAATCATCTAAATACATTTAATGAATAGAAAACTATATTTGTGTGTAATTTGTTCATGCAACTCTCAACTAAATAGGAGTGTCTTTTAATGAGCAGATAACAAACTTAAAAGGTTTGAAAAATTATTTCAGTCAGCAGTTACATTGATTGACATTCACCTTGTAAGCCTGGTGAGATAATTGTTCTGCTGTCATTGAAATTCTTTTGGAGTATTACAAGTCACAGTTGGCAAAGAATATGGAAATGTGTTGCCTGCATGTCACAAATTGTGATTTCCCTTACAAGCAAGCTACTATTCGAGGTAACGTCCTAGTATAGCTCTATCCAAAAGTAATTAGTCATGGTAAAAATACAGTATGTTGCAGAATAGTTTATGAAGTCAGTTTATGAAGACATTAGCTGTTTCTGCACTATATGCCGGTTTATTCAGTGTACTGAAGCATCTCCTCCATTGACGTCCATTACATGTAATAACCTTTTATCTTTCTGGTGAGTGTTACGTCTTTTTGAGCAGGTCTTTATCTGAGAGAGGGCCCCTGGATGCACATGTGTGGAAAGAGAGATAGAAAGGTGCCTGCAGTTGTCTCACTTTTGTACCTTATGAATGAATGAACGAGGTATTTATATAGCGCTTTTTTTTTTGGATGATGCGGACGGCAGCCACAGTACAACGGCCCCAGTGCGCTCACCACACACCAGCTATAGATGGAGAGGAGAGAGAGTGATAGAGACAATTCAATGGATGGGTATTATTAGGAGGCCATGATTGGTAAGGGCCAGTGGATGGAATTTGGCCAGGACCTCTTTTTGATTGCGTTATTTTACATTTGCATATGTTTACATATGTGAATGCTTGTTTCTGCTTTTTCTTAACATGTGTTTTGATCTGGAGATTCAGTACTCTTTCAGAAGATGTGTCATAGCGCCCCCCTAGTGTATAACAGTGAAAACACGGAATCCTCAAAAATTCCGTGTTTGGCGGGAAAGCGCTTTCTCACAAATGACGGAAAATTCCGTGTTTGCCCGGGGAAAGAGTTGAGTGCACTTCTTTCTTCTGTGGAGCACAAAAAAAGAAATTTTGGAAAATTGTGGGAGTTTTTTTTTTTTTGGTTCACACAATGAAAGTCAGGTTTGGAACGACATGAGGGTGAGTAAATTAACAGAATTGTGAGTTTTGGGTGAACTATTCCTTTAACGTCAACACACACACACACCTTCCAACAGAGTTATCTTTGAGTCAGCGTGTCCACAGCACACTAATAAAACAGTATTAATTTTGTGCTATTGGGTGGTTAGCACCAATGCTAAGGTTTAGCAGTGAGTCAGCATGAATGCAGATGAAATCACTGTCTGGTCATTAAAAATGTATAATCTCTGCTTGTTTTCTCTCTCTTCTTCTCTAACTCATAACTTACTCTATCATGTCAAACGATACCTCATGCAATGCACCACTTTTTTGGCATATTTTCACTTAGCTGTTAACCCGCCTTTGGTGACTTGATGTAGCTAAATAAATATTGAATTGACATTTGATCCGAAGGCTCACAGACAGGCCTCTGGGCCGGTACTGTAAACAGACTTTGACCTGTTCACCCTGCTCTAGTTAATTAGACTGGCTTACACAGGGTAAGCTTGGGGATTTCATATTTCAGATGATTACCTAACAAAGATAAAATACGCTATATATACGTGTTAAAACACTCTTACAACTTTGTGTGTGTGTGTTGCTTAAATGATAGAGAAATATAATTTTCTTTGGTGGAACAAAAAAAGAAGAATGTCTTATTGTGTTAAAAAAAAAATTCTATGGGGGACCCCTTTGACTTTCAATGTATGGACAAAAACATTCTTTAAATTATCTTATATCAGAGGAATCTTGAGACCTGAATATCATTAAGATTTAGGGCGTACTCACACTAGGCATGGTTGCCAGTACAAGCGTACTGAGCTTGAGCCAAATTGAACCATGCCACCTCTTCAAGCGGGCCAGGTCATGGTTCAATCACGGAGCAGTCACAAACAAACCAGACTTTGGAAATCAACCGTGCTTTGGCACGGTTCAGATCACCTAGTGTGAGTACCCACAACATAGAAAGGAATAAATGTTCTATGTTGTTGTGAGTAGCAACAACATGGAAAATGCCCTGGCAATCGCCCACAACACCTTTGCATTATTGTGGTGACTTTTGTTTGCTCAAGTACGGCTTTTCGAAAGAAAAAGTTGCTGCATTCATTATGATATTGCATTCTATTTTCTTCGCAGAAACATGTAATTAAAGCTTTGGCAATGCAAAAACACAAGTACCTGCAGTGTTTCCCCTAGAAATTTTTCCAGCAGCGGTGCTGTCCCGTGCCGGAGCATGTTACCAAGTCGCGCGCGGGGGACATGTACCTCCAGAAGAACTTTTTTTAAAAATAAACCCTTAAACCATGACTTCTGGCAAGTTTTGTGGATACAAATTGACATTTTGAGACATACAATTACGACATACCATCAACAGATTCAATGTGATTATTGAAGCACGCACCTTGAACTGGTCACAAACAGAAACCTTCATTTTAAAATTTTAGACAGGATTTTTCACGTTTTTATTTTGTGCTCATTTTCAGCTATAAGGTAGATATTGATAGGGGAAAAATGAAATGGCACAACCCAGAAAAAGATTATTTAGAATTTATTGAAAATTTTAGGCCACACCCAATCTGTGAGCACTTAATTTTTAAATTTTAACATTTTTAAAATCAAAAGTTTTAAGTTAACATTATTTAATGCACAATGAATGAAGTGAACAAACATGAACAATCAAGTGTTTTATTTGACTTGACTGTACCTTTATTTAATCCAAAACTGTGTTCGTATTTCATTTTAAAAGACTTTTTAAAAGAGTTATCCAGCCAAGAATAAGCCTAGAACTGCTTTTCTGGCGGACTAATAACAGCACTCTGGTGTCGGTCCGAGACTGTGCTCATGTACTCCTGCTCGTAAAACTACCCGGATACAACTGCACCCGAGTTCACTTTAGGGGCCGTTCACATATCGGGTTTTTTGCGCGCAAATGCGTTATTTCAATTGTATGCGCGCGTGGCGAGATGAAAACATCGTAACATCTCATCTCAACACGCCATGTGACAAAAACCAACCGATCAGCTTCGGCCTTTCCATAACAACATCGACAGCTCGGCCGAACAGCTGATCATAGCTGTACAGGGCGGCTTTTTATTTCTCATCTCCATAAATATATCTAGTAGTAAAGCTAATGCAAGGGCTAGAAATCAATTAATTCTTTGCTGCTACTTCCTCGTCCTCATGGAGAGCGCCGCTTTCTCCTTTCTAAAAGCGCTTGCTCTCTCCCGTGGCGTCTGTCGTTGCTATGCAACCATGAATAGAGGCGGCCTGGAGAAACGAGCGTGCTTCCCGCGCGCCTACATTTGAAATAACGAATTTGCACGCACAGAAAAACGCGCTATGTGAACGGCCCCTTATGGCAACGTGACATTAGCCTAATCGAAAAGTTCCATATGTGGCTCTTTCCTCCTTTCTTGTCAACAGTGGATTCAGAGCCACCGCATTAGCAGCACCGGCGCACGCCACGTATCAAGTGTTTTTAGGTGTGTAAGTGGATGTCGTGATATTACTGATCATGTGAAGATTTTGCAGCGGCGCTGAAAATCCAGTGGCGGCGCTGCGCCGCTGCTAAATACATTGTAGGGGAAACACTGACCTTATTAAGCCTTAATTTTCATGTTCTTTAGAGGGCAGCCAAACTGCTCTTGTGTTGACTGTTAAGTTAATGAGCGGAGTGGAATATGTGTGTCTTGGAGGGATGTTTCCCGTGTCTGAGTGCAGTATTCTCTACTATGCTAACGCTGTTTGCTCAGGTCATTGATGCCCATCCATGCACAGAGCAGAACCACAGGAAATAACAAGGCTCTTCTGCCGCCAGCGCTGCTTGATCCGATACATTGCGACAGCCGTTTGGAAAACAGTGAGTTTCAAACACATAGGGATTAGTTCTTTTTGCCTAATTGAATAATTATAGAATATGTTCCAGCCCGCTTTTCATGTCTCAGTGGCTGACTGGAATTCAGGAGACCCACATGGAGGATTTGTGTACATGAACTCTCTCAGCCCCTGTGTGGCACACTAATGTACCTTGTCTGAAGTTGTTCCTCTGTGGCATTGAATGTATCTCTTGCAATGCATTCATGATTTTAAATTTATAGATATCTTTAGAACTGCACCTGTTTGCACTTTTTTTTTTTATTGGGACTTTCACAGCCACGTATGTAGGACTTGGGAGTGACACTTGGACAATGAAGGAATAAGTTATCAATTTAATATTTCAAATAAAATAGATATTGTAATTGATGATGAATCAATAAATGTTTTTAAACTTTTATTTAATTCATGTTGTAAAATGTAGTTAGATAAAATCATTTTCAATTCACATTTATTTGTATAGCTGTTTTCACAATACATATTTTCAAACACTTTACAGAAAATGCATGTCTAAATTAAATAATCAACCAGCAATTTAATAAATCATTTTAAATGCATTTTAACAGCATTAAAACATATTTTTAAATGTATTTATTTGTCAGTAGAGTTAAAAAATGCCATGACAGTTCACTCATGGGTGCAACCAATCAATATTTAACTTAGTTTTAAGACCCAACAACACCTCTCCCACTTGCCGCTCAAAGATGCAAGACAGACTTCACAATAGAGCTGTGGAGTATAATCGTTTTTACGATGGATTGCAATTCTGATCTGAATGATTCTGCATCAATGAATAAAAACAGAAGAATTGAGTTTTTAAAAATGTAATTAAATAGGCCTATTATGTATTATACATATTAATGTACCGTTTTCTTGTCAATAAAGTACTCTTATTATAGGCTATATTAATAAAGAAGTTGCGCTTATCCTTCATAAGCAAAGCACTTGTGTCTGTTGTTTCGGTTATCACAAAAAGAACATGCATGAATGAGAAAATAAAGTGCAGGACGTGCTTGATGTTAAACTGAGTTATTAAGCGCAATAAGCCAACGAATAAAGATCTCAATGCGTTACTCGCGCTGACTGACACACACCCGAAGCTCACGCACAGAAAGACTCCTCAGACAGCATGCAATTCCCCAATTCAGTTCTCTTTAGTGACGTATTGCGCTTAAATGGTCAGATACACAGAATTATTTTAAAATATCTGTCTTGACAAGTATTCACGTAAACTAATATCATGTTACATTATATTAGATCCGTGCATTAGGTCATAATATAATAAACCTGCTGTATAAAAAGTTATTTTTTTTTTCTTTTTGTTCTAAATGTAATAATTTAAACTAATTATTTCATTTCTTTTAAATGTTACTTGTCCTCCATGCATGCATCCCCAAATTATCTTTTATTCATTGTGACACTTTCCTTTCCTGTTCACAGGAGCAGGCAAACTTTTTTTTTTTATCAGGATTCAGGATTCTTCCCCTACAATATACTGGCATGAAGTTACAGCTGACATCCTTCTGTGGGCTTGTGGGCTTTAGTTTAAATGAAGCTAAATCCTGCTTGAGAAATGACTATGGTGCAGCTTTGAAACTTCAAAACATCACTGCTAGGCAGATGGAAGCATATCACACTGGCTCTATTGTGAAAATGCTGGGGTAGTCCTGTTCTTATCACTGTTTTTTCCCTCTCTGCCTTTTCCAAACAATCCTACGTTTACCCACCGCATGACAAGCGCCTGTTATGTGTTAAAACAGCTATGAGTGGAGTGGAGAGAAAAACGTCAGGCGTTTAATTGAATTTGTAGACACTCATGTGGTGGTTGTGATAGTAGGGATCATTGTCAGCGCTATAGATCTGAACCGCCACAGTGGGGCCACCTTACGATACACACTAGTACACAGTTGCAGTTGAATAGTTGTTAGTAATCTGAATTGTGAGACCTCATGTCACAATTGGCTTTTTCTACCGTTCCATTTCAATTCATAATGTTCAGAGGCTATATTAGCATGCTGGCAGCTCTTGGTGTACAGGGATGAAGCCTTGGGCCACATTTCTTGGCAAAGTTAGGGCAAAACTAAATAAATAGGTCAGTCACACTCAGTTGATCGATGCTGTCAGTGGGATGTTCATAGAGGGCTGTCTTGTCCGACCCAAGCATAAACATTTGCTTGCGTTTCACTCTGCCTGAGGAGTGTTTGATGCTTCAGACTTTCCGATAGAGTCATGTGCTCTGAAATCAATAATATTTGTGAATTGTATCGGACATAGCACTCATGGCACTTAGACGTGTGTTTGGAGGTTGTTGTTTTTTTTTGCACCCCTGATGTGGGTTGCACACATTTACATTTATTTAAATTGTTTGATCCAAATAAATAATGATATATTTGACAAGTTGTTTGCATAAACAACAGTTTAAAACTTCAGGTTTAGCATTTCTTTTTGAAAGAAATGAGTACAGTTATTCAGCAAGGATGCATTATATTGATCAAAATTTGACTGTAAGCTTCAAATAAATGCTGTTCTTTTGAACTTTCTATTCCTCATAGAATCTGTAAAAAAATATCATGGTTTAAACAAATTAAGAAGCAGCACAACTTTGATAATAAGATATGCTTCTTATGTTTATTTGCACCAAATCAGCATATCAGAATAATTTCTAAAGGATATGGAGTAATGGCTGCAGAAATTTCTGCTTTACATATGCATTTATTGTAGAGAAGGTGTCGTTATAAATCCAGTGGTATGTAGTCTAGGTCTATCTTGAATACAGTTTGAGGAACCTTGTGCATAAGTCCTCTGGGAGTAGAGAATGACCGGAGGGCATTAAGACTCTCTCAGCCGTCACATACTGCATCACTGATTTAATCTGTTTCTTCCTAATTTGATCTCTCTAGGAGATCAGGGAGTGTCGGCTGCATTTCAGAACCTAGTGAGGTTCTGAGCCATCTAGGTCGACAGCTCACTAGATTTTGGGACACAGCCAGTGTCATTCTCACACACACACACACACACACACACACACACACGCACACGCACACGCACACACACACGCACACGCACACACACACACACACACACACACACACACACACACACAAGTGTATAACAGGAAGCCAGATGTAAGGGGATTTGTAAGATTACTACAGGATAGCATAAAAATGGTGAACGTGTGTGTGCAGTTAAAGTGCTGAGTCAAACCTCTCGCTCGCGCCGATAACAGAGCCAAATACACACACTGAGTGTGTTTGAAGCACAGGCCTCCGCACAGGATGAAATGCTGTTCTTCTGGCCTTCTTCCAAAGAAGAAAGGAAACAGGTTTGCAGTGAAGAGTGGTAAGGTGGTGGAGGGTGGGAAATGTGATTAGAGTGTCAGCAGGGCAGTGAGCAGAGAGATTGCCTCATAAATATTTCTTGGGGGAGACTTTATGGGGTAATACAGACTGCTTGTTTGTGTCATGGCAATGCAGGTCACACGTTCACATGCATATGTTTTTTTATTTTTTATTTGGACACATACTTCTTTATTATTGCTATTTTTTAATATTCTATGTGGGTGTACTTTTATGCTTCTATTCCTGTACATTTATACTGCGACGATACTGACACACACAACTCACCTGACCTTATGCTCTCATGTAAAGGAGGGACAGCTGTGGGGCTGGACAACAGATGAAGTATACAAGGAATAATGAACTGGAGTGGCCTCAGCTCAGTTTTAACAGTTATTAGTTCTTATTTACTCTTCATTTACAGCGCAGGAGAGTCTGAAATGTGATTAGATGTCAATGAGTGGCCAGTCAGCCCTCTGGTGAGCTGATAAGCACTTTGAGCCTTTGGTTCTTCTGACACAGACGTGACCTCTAAGGCTACGTTCACACTGTCAGTCCAAATCCAATTATTTGTGTGTCTGATTGGAATCTGATCTAAAAGTATTAAATGTCCACACCGTGCATCACAACTGTTCAGATCCGATTTGTGTGTCCCGCCATGCCACTCTTTCGTTTACCGGAATATCTGCATTGGTTTCTATGGCAATGATATTGCGTTGGTACTAGGCATACGCTAAAAACAGCAATCGCAACATGGAGGGGTTTGCAATGTCTTATTCACAACATGACAACGTGTAGCCGCCACGCTGGACTATTGCGTCCTATGAGGCAGCGGCAGAAAGGCTGGAGGCTGCTATGCGTGGCTTTATTCCATGCTGTCGTCTCCACTGGTTTCAAAACATGTCTCCTTTTTATTGTCATTTTCTGCCAGTCCAGCAACATTCAGCATGTTTCCTATAACGATGTCTGCCGTTTGGGTTTTATGTGGTGTGTGTCACACAAACCACGCAAAATCCGTTCGGAGCGGTCAGACTGGAACGGATCTCCAGAAATGTGATTTGAATAGGATTTCAAACCACATATGAATGTAACTCGAAATGGATTTGTAATGCATTTCATGCGTTTTTTGTTGTTGTTGTTGCCGTTCACTCTTGCTAAATCTGATTGGATTTCAAGCGGATATGCAAAAAAATCGGATTTGGACTTTCAGTTTGAACGTTGCCTAGTGCTAGAATAATGAAGCTGTAAAGTGTAACCTCTTTGCCTTCAGGTTAGTAGATGCTGGTTTGAGATCTTTTTCATGTAAGCAAAAGACACAATGAACTTTTTTAAATGCAAGTAGCCTACAACAAATACAACCATGTTGTACTAGAAATAGTTTTAATTCATTACTTTCTTAATTTAAAAATTCGTAATTAAATGTGCTTAATTGTCCATTAAAATGTAAATAAAAAAAACACAATAGCCAATCAATTTGATAAGTCAATATAATAAAAATGTATTTTCTTACAGCATAATAGGGCTTTCACGATATCAGATTTTCACTACATTATTATCGTGGCCAAAATAATTCATGATAACAATACTGCTATCAGACAAATAGATTTTTATCTTTGTTTATTTTGTATTTTCTGTTTTAAAATACGAGTGTAGGGGGGCGGAGAGAGAGTTTGTAAGCATAACTACAAAAGCATTAAAAAAGTACTGTTAATTGACACTTCCTGCTGACTGAGGAGTTCTCTCATGCTTTTGCCTGATTAATGGCACCAGCATTAAAGGGATAGTTCACAAAAATGAAAATCATGAAATCCAAAATATTTAACCAAACAGTTGATGGACCCCATTGACTTCCATAGTATGGAAAAAAATGGGCCCTATCAACTGTTTGGTTAACCATATTCTTCAAAATATCATATATTGTGTTCAGCAGAAGAAAGAAACTCATACAGGTCTGAAACAACTTGAGGGTGAGTAAATGATGACAGAATTGTCAGGTGTTTCAGATTTTCCCTTTAGGGTGCAATACTGCCACCTACTATATCGGAATGTCAACCAGATACTGCTGCTTATTTACAATATTATTATATTTTTATATAAATAGCCCCTAGTTTTTTCTTCTTTTGAACTGTAATGTTTTTGACAAGCTTTGTGACTATTTTAAACACTGAAGTGTGTGTGCATTCTGGTTGTTTCTCAGTGTCATGATGTCTTTTTTAATCCACTGCTCTGTTTCTCTTGCTGAGTGCAACATGGAGAGCGAAAATTGAAAGTTTGAGTCTGATTGCATTGTGAAGGGTTGAGACAGATTACCTGTCTCTGATTTCCAGTGGAGTGGGCTCTGGGCTGTCTCTCTTTATCTCTCTTTCTTCTGTTTCCTGTTCCCTTTAAATCTGTTACGCTTTGCCCAGCTGGCATGGAGGCCTGGACAGACTTACTGCTCATATATATATATATATATTTTTTTTTTTACCTACTATGGAAGTCAATGGCCACCGTCAACTTTTTGATTACCAACATTCTTTAAAATATCTTCTTTTGTGTTCAACAGAATAAAGAAACTCATACAGGTTTGGAACAACTTGAGGGTGAATAAAACTTGCATTGTAAACTTGCATTAAGCATTCAAACAACTAATACAAATGCATTTAAATAATATAAATTATATTATAAGTATTGTGAAGTAAATTGTATAGGCTACGTTCTTTCTTTTAAATAAAAACCTGTGGCGTCATCTATGATGATTGTTTACACCATTGGTTTAGGCATGTCACACTATGGCCTGTTCGTTCGCTTCGTTTCATTCACTGTCAATGGTTCGCGATCGGTGAGGGCAGCTTGTGAAATACGTCTGTATGAGCCTACATTTAGGCGCTCATTATTCGAAATTCTTAATGGTCAAATAGGGAATAGGAGAATAGGGAATCGATGTTAGCGGCCTTTTCTCGGAGCGCGTCCAGCTCGTCGCGATATGCCTGCCGCGAACGCGCGTCACACAGTAACTGCAGGCTCTGACAAACACACATAAGTATGGGAAGCCAAACACACCGAAAGTGGGACGAAACGGCGCGGTGTTACAGAGTTCGCGCTGCGCTGACATGAAATCTGCGCGGCGCAATGGACCGAGACACGCGAGTCGTGACAGACTCGACAGCGCAAGGAGGAAGTGTTTGCTTGCGCTGACCAATAAAACAGCACATCCCATACCGAAATGTACCAAATTGCACTAAAGAAAAATGGACCATTCCATAATATGTCAGGACTACTTAATAAATATAGTTTCTACAATGCGCCTAGCCATTTGACCTCACTGATTTCAGCAGAGGTTTATGGGTCAAATTTAAACGAATGGTGCCAAATGCGCTGTTTTATTGGTCGGCGCGGCGCTGGTGAGATTAGTCATTTTAATTAATTTGTTTCCCTCTGAAAATCCACTTTTTTTTTTCAAATGAATGCAGCTGGAATTAATGCAATAAACATGTTTTTTGACAAAGATTTCAAATTGTTTGTGGTCTATAACCTGTATCAGAATGAGATTCGCAATGGTGCGCCCAAAGGCATGGGTTGAAGACCCAGTCAGTAACGTCACGATATGCAAATTTGTTTAAATTCATACCGACGTAATCACCATGACCAAAATCGTCCTGTTTTTTTTTTTTACATTGAATCTTGAAGCCCCCCCCCCCCCCCCTTCTTTTCTTTTTTTGCTGTTACTGCAAACCAAAATATTTTTAAGGATGGCCTTACTATCTTCAGTTTCTCCCGGCATGTAAACACATTAATCTGCGTTCTTTGGGCTCATCGAAGTGCATATGTGATATGCTATATGACAGGAAAGCATCCTTACTGTGCATTTAAGCACATCCAGACAGAGCAAGCTTTTCTTGGTAGATAGGAAATATATAAACTCTTTCTTGACCCAATAAATTATAAAAATTATTACGGTATTTGTCTGTAAGTTTCCCCCTGACATGTTGAAATACTAACTCTTCGGTTTTTAATGTTTACTTAAAGGCAGGGTAGGCAGTTTGTTTCTAAAACACTTTTTCCCAAATTTGTTTAAGCTGTCTTTATATACCAATACATATCTAAAATGTAAGTACTCTGAAAAGGAGAGTATAAGAATCGAGTGTCTGTAGTCGTCTCAGGGCTGCAATAAACACAGCTACTCTTTCCATTCGGAACGAATGCAATGATTGGCTGGGCGACTGTCACTCTCCCTCGCTACCATGGCTACCACCCCTGCTGCTACAGGAGCTGCCCACATGCGCGCACCCGGTTGACTCGCTCATTTCGAAAGAGGAGAGGCACGTACCGGCCGGAAGCTAGGAAGTCTCACAATTATGGCAGAGAAAGAGCAGTCGAAATTCCCATTACCACCTGTACCTCCATATACAGTCAGCGCAGGCAAACAAGGCAAAAAAAGGTGATGTCACTCCAAGCACTGCGCTCCTCTCCGCTCAGCGCTGGTAAACGCATCCTCCAGCTGAGTGGTCGGCATCACGCGTTCATGTGTTTTGGGGGCGTGGCTTTGGAAGGAGCCCTGAAGGGAGGGGGTGGGACTTTCTCTGTTGGATACTTTCAAAATCCAGCACTTTTCTGCTAGTTTCTTAAACTTACCTACCCTGCCTTTAACATCACAACAGACATAAAAATGGAATACTCAGTCAGATAAACATATGATTAGGCTTGTTTTTTAGCTCACTACAGGGAAATATTGATTTGTTCATAAACACTCCACCTTTGCTCATGAAATAGTGCTTTGCTTGAAAAAAAAATCGTTTTCCGTGATTTTAAAATGAAGTAAAAGTTAATAATTAAATAGATTAGTAAATAAATAAGCAAGTTAATGATCAAATAAGTAAATAAGTAACACCCCCCTTCCCCCACCCACACACACACATGATATTATCGCGTATTGCCGGTCTCACAGGTTGACGATTGGAGGATATGACTATGGAGCGTATCGACCCAACACTACTTTTAACCCAATCCACTGATTTTCTCCACTAGCTTTACTGATTTGTATTTTTTTTGTATTGTTGAACCATCCTTTACCAGTTGGGCGTCAGTGTTTAATCTACACCCTGCCACTGAGGTTGTTGATGCCAGCTGGAGGCTACATTGATCTTGTGTGCTCTGCCCACTGTGGAGAGAGGCACAACAGGCATTGCATTGGGCAGCCCAGGGCTCTTAGCCGCACAGACAACAGATCTCTCCACGTCTGCTCCATCAAGATTTGCCCTGCCAGCAGTGCTTTCTGATTCGCTGTGGCAGCTGTGGCCAACAGGGTGGTGTGCCCAGCTGGCACAGGTACTTGATGTGGCAGCTGCTCTCAATAAAGAGCTGCTGACACCAGCTGGCCACTAGAGGACCAGCAAACAGAGGAAAGTGAAAGGCAAATGGAAGAGGGAGGGAGAGAGAGAGAGACAGCATCATCACGACAGTGGTTGACCGACATTGATTTTTTTTTTAGAGAAGGGTGTATAAAGCCGACAATATAAAAAAAAAGTGTGAATAAAGCCGGCAATATAAAGCCGATATATTTATAATTTATATTTATTTTACTTAATATTTAATCATTTTAGTTTTAAAAAAATCTGTAAAATAGACAGACTTATACTGTTATGGCTACTTAAAGGGATACTTCACCTCTGGAAAGATGAATGTGTATTTAAAATGGGTCATTTATGTTGAAGAAATGTGAAATTATTTTTGAATTTGGAGCTTTCTAGACTGAGAAAAGCCAGAAAATGTATTTTTGGCTTATGTGGATGAAAGACAACAACTCCCAGAATGCACTTGCTTCGCTGCCCTAGGAGGCCACGCCTACCGGTAACGGAGCGCAGTAGTTAAACAACAAGTCTAGGCTACTAGTGAGTCTCCGTGATGACGAGTCTGCCCGGGATTTCGAGATAGCCCAAAATGTCCAGGATTTGGCTTTTGCGTTCTACAGTCGCCATTCATTGTTTACTGTGGCGAGCAGGACGAGGCCGAGGGCGTGATTTACTGATGAGCGACACCCGTGAGCTGCACCGGTCTCGTATCTCTCACGGAGGAGCGGGAATTTTCTTAGCAATGTTAAAACGCACATCAACCGATCACTTGTTTAGCGTTCATGTAAACACTACATTCAGATTCACCAATTGGAATGAATTCAGTTATATTTAAACAAAAGGTGTGCATGTAAACAATGAATGGCGACTGCAGAAAGCAAAAGCTGAATCCCGGAAATTTTACGATCTCGACGGCCGGACATGTCCTGGAAAAAGAGGATGGTAACCCCTACTACTCAGCTTTCTCCACAGAACAAGAGCCTGTTAGCTTAGCTTCCAAAAAAAGATGTCTGACACTGTGTACATTCTGTGAGTGAGATCCCACCCTCTATGGGCGGGTTGAGAACTACTGGCTGTAGTCTTTAGCCTCTGGACAAATAATTTTTTGATTTTTTGATTTTTTGATTTTGATTTTGATTTGATTTTTTTCCAGACAAAAAGACATAAATCTCTCGTCTCAGGGGGATATGGGGGTGGAAAGCATGGTAATTTGTAAATACTACAGGTTTTCTACTAATACAAAGCTTAATGCTAAATCCTCAAGTATCCCTTTAATTATGTAATAGTATTACAGTATTTTTACAAATAAAGGAATTGTAAAAAAAAAAAAAGTAAACTGTAACCAAAAGGGCACTTATCTGGTAAGTTTGTGCACAACGGGAATCATACTTTTTCAAATAAAGACAAGGAAAGGCAAATTTTACATACAGCACAGTAAAAATGACATGAATAGTGGGCAACTGAATATAGCGCTGCATAGTTTGAAATGAAGGGTTTAAAGTTTGTCGATTGTGCGTCTCCAAGCTGCACTCCCCTCCAATTTGCGGACCGTCACACACAGATTACTCACGTTTTTATAGTACACTCTAAAAAATGCTGGGTTGTTTCAACCCAAAGTTGGGTCAAATATGGACAAACCCAAATGCAGGGTTAAAAATGTAATTTAAAATTTTAACCCAACTTCAACTTTCACTTTCAACTGTACATTTTTTAATTACATTTTTAACCCAACATTTGGGTTTGTCCATATTTGACCCAACTTTGGGTTGAAACAACCCAGCATTTTTTAGAGTGTAGTTTACACACTGTTATTATACTTTTAAACAACCTTAAAATTATTTGTGCATATTATATTTTTTATTTATATTATGGATTATATCTTTGTTTCGTCTTTGTGTGATGAACAGACCATAAATTAAGAAATTAAAATAAATTAAATCAAATGCATTTGCAACCCTTTGTATCTGATTGTAATCAGACGTGGCCAAAATATTGAGAAACTAGCTTAATCTGCCAGTGTATAGTTTTCAGCAGTACAACAAGAGAAAAAAAACGTATATTCATGCCCATGATAGGTCATGACAAACTGGACATCTTTTTAGTGCCTTTCCACTTCTTGTTGTCTCTGGAAATTAAGTTTGAAATTGTTCAGCATTCTAGCTTATGTATCACCTTCGGTTATTTGCTGTGGTAAGTGCTTTCTACAGCTCATGCAGTCGTCTGTGTGTTTGTGTGTGTTGGCCAGCGCTGACAGGAAATCATTAGCACTGTCTGGGAGGAAAGGTGCAGATTGACGCGCATCTAATGGAAGCTAAGGTTGCTGTCTGCTCTGCCACAGACCCCTGGGGATCGCCTGGAGCATCCATCCGCCTGTCTGTCTGCTGTCCCCTGCTCTCGGTCTGTCTCCTGCTCCTTCACTCTTCATCTATCCCTGGCTTTATTATGCACATCTACTCTGGAGCTCAGATACCATGACTTCCGCCTCTGCTGCGGCTTTCTCAGTTTAGAGACTCGTCACTCTGATCTCACATCAGTTTTTGCTTTGCTCACCTTAAGGCTAACCTCACAAGTTTGTTGATTTTCTGCTGAAAACCAAGATAGTTTTGGTGTTGGATGTCTTGAGGCAGTGTTGTCTACTTTACAAAGCTTCTTATGACCTGATGGTCTATCCCTCCATCTGGAGATTGCACAGTAAGACAGGGCAGGTCTTTCCCCTACTGTGAGCTAAACAGGTGTTTGGTTATTGCTCTGTACCTCTGTGGTTTGGCGGTTTATTATTGCTTGAATCTTAGCAGCAGTGTGTTAGCGGGGGCGAGCATGTCTTTGAACAATTGTCTCTTCCTGTGATGCTGCCAACTTATTGTTTTCTTAAACCACCAATGAAAGGAGATTGTCAGAACAGAGCAAAACAAAGAGACAAGGAAAACGGCACATTACCTTGGAGGAATCATTCACAGTCGAGGAAAACGCTGAGAACAGATTCATGTAGAAATCTTTCATATTTACAGCTTTTATTTTATTTGAACTTTTTTCCAGAAAATTCAATTCATATCTTTAAAAAATATCTCTTTGAAATGGTATAACAGTGTATTGTTAGATTTTTATTTCAGGCTGTCGGTTATTAAATTCTTTCCATGTCGAGCTTATAGTTTAGCCAGTTTGGATGCTTGACAAAGCTCCTGAAAACACATCTCTCCCACTTAAAACTATCATATAGAATTTGAATAAACTGCAAGATTTGTTCTTCCATTCCAAATTTGAGAGATTGTTTGTATGAAACCACATTAACCCAATAAGGTTACTGTACCATATTTGATATGCAAAGTTCTTGGCCTCTTAATTATCAACGCGATCAAAACTTTGCTAAAAAAAACCTGCTCTGCGTAATCTATTAGACTACATGACTTCTGCCCTCTGATGATAGTTTATACTTTTTAGTAGGGCTGGGCGATAAAACGATAACAATAATTATCACAATATAATTTTCCTCTATAAAATAATAACAAAAGTTAGATAAATGTTCAATATAAGCGCAGCGCTCCAGGTGTGTTTACTTGCTGATCGGTCTTGATTGCACGACTGCTAAACAGTGCTGTGAGGTCCAGTGCTTAAATTCAGTGAAGAACACATGTCTTGGTGATTTAAACAAGTTTAAAGCCAGATGAAACAGCTCTGACATTCACTACAGCACTGACAAACACGAGAAACATTGTGTAATGAATGATTAGGCTTTTAAATCTACAAATCACCATTATTTACCATGGATTTACTGTAGAAGACACATTAATTCCTTGGACTATGTCAGTGAAGGTCATACACTGGAGTAGCTCTGGTTTTTCTCCAGGAAATCATGGTCATCATATGGTATGTTCTCAAAAGGTTGCTGGCTCTCAATCATTCCGGTTAGTATTGAATACAACTGATCAGTATCTTTATTTGATCCATTTTAATGTTTTATAGACAACCTAATTCAGATTAGCACAGTTGGTTTTAAATTAATCGTGTTTATTAGTTCAGGACTTCATAGTCCAGATGTTAATCTGTTCTTAATCTTTGTGTCAGAAAGACATTTTTAAACCATGATTAACTATTCTAGATTAAGGCATACTTCCCGCCCTTAAAAGTTTTGCCCTCTACAATAAAGCTACAGAGATTTGATTATAAAACTAAGCAAAATATCCTCTTACTAAGACATACTGTATTAGGAGATAGAGAGTGACAACTGATATTTTTTATGCATTTTATGGAAGTACTGTAGTCTGCTGTAGTGTAATGTTATTAAGATCTCATTGATTTACATTACAATCTATCAGAATTTCATTTTATTTGGTCATATAAATATCAGCAACTGCACCAAAATTTGCTTATTTTTGATCAGTTTGGGCGTCTGAATAAAACAGGTGTTTTGCCCTTCTTGAGTGTGAGCTACATATTCTGTTTTATCATATATGAGCCATAAAAGCCTGATGCATGTACACTTTTTTTAGATAATTTTTTTTGTCTGTTCCAACTGTTCCATTTCAAACAATTGTATTTTTCACATGTGTCAGGATTTATAGGATTAAAAAGGCAGGAGGATTGTTTATTATACAAATAAAATAGCTATTTCCACTTTTTTAATAAAAGCAATTAGCTTGTGATTGTTTTTCTCAGATTTGCATTGTGCCATGTAAAAGTCTTAAATAGCAAAACTAGTCTGGTTAGTTATACGAATCGGAGACTAGGGACAGCAGTTATATACTCAATTAAGCCTGTTTTGGTGCTAGACACGTTGACACAAGACATACAAATCCTCTTATTATATCAGAAAGGTCCACTTAACCTCTCGGTTGTACTGATAATACGATGAAGAGCATATTAGGCAGAGAGAGTTCTGTGTGGTGAGAGAAGCATTAGCTGTGTGAGATTGCTGTGGTCAGTTCAAACATTAAGACCGAAAGAGGAGAACTGATGCAGAGCAGCAGATAATGAAATGAACATGAAACAACCTCTCTCAACCCCTTTCCATCACTACACACACACACACACACACACACACACACACACACACACACACACACGCACACACGCACACACACACACACACATACACATATTATTTTGTTGTATTCAGAAAAGTACTTATTGGTCAAAACAATGATCTTGATTTGGGTGACAGAGATAAACAGCATTTGAACATAAATTACACTAAATACATTAAGGTTAAACTGTTTTCGAAATGGGCAACTGTAAAATCTAGTGATCTTGCACTGAGTGCATACTGTTTTCCATTTGTCCAAAAGGAGGAGAAATAAAGACGTTTGATCTCATGCCAGCCATAATCTATCTCAAACTGTGGTTGGTGGTCTTCTTTTGACTATAACAACTGTTGGAGTGATGCAGTTTTTGAATGCATTCTTCTGTATGTTTTCATGCAATTATGACTGTAAAGAGGGTTGATGCACGTGTTTGTATGGAGCGCCTTTCCCATTATGCTTGTGATTTCTCTTTCCTGTAGAGCTGTGTGTGTGTGTGTGCTGTGAGTGTTTTCTGCGCAGCAGACTGTTGATAAGAGACTGAGGGGAGGAGAAGAAGAAATTAGCTGCTTTATTCTGCAGAATATGCTTATAAATTCCACTTAGGCTTCATTTCCCAAATGTTTGCTCTCTCCTCAGAAGTAACGTTTGATATGATTTTTTCCTTCCTTGGGAGGGAACTTTCCTGTGTTGTTCTGCTGCTGCAGGGCTTTTGACTGCCGCTGACATGAACTGACTTTTTGTCCACTTTTCGAATTTGTGCGTGAATGCAAATTTGAATTTAGTGCATGTGATTTGCTGCATTAAAGACTGCTGTCAGCAGTAGTGTTCCTGAAACACTCATTCTGTATTACACACTCTCACTATCTTGCTTAACAGTTTTTTTTAGTCATAAGTTCCTGATATGGCTTTCAAAGAGTACAATTTTATTGTTATTTAAATAGATAATATAATAATAGATTTCAATCACTATTTGTGTGTGCAAAGTAACAACATAAGTCAAGTTCTGGAAGTAAAATCCTATAAAAAACTACCGTAAAACTTCAAATAATAGCCGAGTCCCAAATAGACGCCTGTCTCTTTTACACGCCTGGTGTGGCTGCAGGTTTGGGTAAATAAAGGCCGGTCTCAAATAGAGGCCGGGTCTGTTTTTTAGTTTCGGGTTGTATTTAATCCTCTAAAACCGTCAGATCGTCCGCTTTTTCGCGGCCGCCAAAGCAATTTTTTGTCCCTCCAAAGCTTTTTTTGATCGATGAGTGATGTAGAATAGAATGACTGCTGCGCTTGACAGGGCGCGTTACGAGCAGAGAGAGAGAGAGAGAGAGAGAGAGAGAGAGAGAGCGCCCCGGCCGCGCGCGCGCACTCTCACATCTTCAAACAACACGAGCGCTGTCTTGCTCTCTCTCCCTCGCGCATATTAATCAAAATCAATTGACGACGCGACAGTAAAAGGTTGGAAGACCGCAGTTTAACGTGGAGCATTTGGAGATTTTTATAGATTAGAGACATACACTCAATGACCAACATCTCAACACTAAATTATAAAGGCCTGACTCATATAGACGCCTGTCTCAAATACAAGCCGGTGCAATTCGACGGTTTGGGAAAATAAAAGCCCGGGCTACTATTTGAAGTTTTACGGTAATTTAGGGATGCATTATATTAGAACTTGCTGATATTTTTCTGATATGCTGATAATTATTTTCGCCGATGCTGATACCGATAGTACATATCTTTTTAACTTTGTTTGGAAAAACACCAAGTCTCTCCAGTGCAGGAATTATAAATGAATTATTTTTCATTTAAATTAGTGTTGAGCAAAAACGGTGTTTTTTCTTTAGTGTTTCAAAAGCTTACTTGTTAGAACTAAATTAATGTTACTCGGGTTCTTTTTATAACAAGAATACATTGAATGATTAAGAAAACACACATCACTGCTGTTTTTTTCTTCTTCAAACAGATGGAGTTGTAACCTAAACATTTTATTTATGGATTTAACATTTGTAGATGGTCTACAGCAATGGAGTCGTCAACACATGAAGCATTAAGTTAAGATGCCACCTTAAGCTTTTCTGATAAAAAAAATCTAAAAGTTATTTTAGAGCTCCTTGGATTCAAGTTATTGTGATCACGTTTTTTTTTTTTTACAGATTAATAAACTTTATGTATACAATTATTTAATTTGCAAGCATCATGTTTGTGATTTTTATGTATTAGCCTATATAGGCTATAGCTTCTAACCATTAAAGGAAATCAGACTTGTTATTTGTTTATTTTACTTTTCATTTTATTAGTCTAACAAGGCCTACAGCTGAAAACCCCTGAAACTTAATGTAGGCTAACAAAAATCCTGACCATGGCCATTGGTCTTCTGTGCACGGCTACGCAATGTTGTGTGTGTTCGTGAGACTCCATTAGCACCACAGTTCACTCCGACTCGCCCAGAAAAAGCACAAAAGTTGTGAGAAATCAAGACAAGAAAAATGCTAAATTAAATAAACCTAGTAATCCAAAAAAAGTATCTGCGTACTTTCTTTACTGAGTTGAATAACTCCATTAGTCAGAGTGACAATTGACAGAACAGAACGTGATAACTTCTTGTTGTGACGAACACAACTGATATATTCAACTCAGAGTAGAAAGTACATGGATTGTATTTCATGTCACGTTTTTCTTAGTCTTGATTTCTCACAAATTGTTTGCTTTTTCTGGGTGAGTCGGAGTGAACTCAACTGTGTTTTTTTCTTCACTAAATCATATCGGATACCCCCAGAACACGTGGGATATACGACATGTGAAGCATCAGACCATTCTGTGATACTTTTGCGTCTTTTTTTAAAGCTTGATACTAGTCGCTCTTCACTGCCATTATATGAACGAGCACGAGAGGGACACTCATTAGGTTCCATTTTGTTAATGAGACTGTCTGAGAAGCTAGTGGCCAATAGACACAGCGAGGTAGTTCGCTAGTATTTGAAACAGCTGCTCAGTCTCTGACTCTTTGTACCAGCACCACAAATAGAGCAGTCAGTAAAAACAGTCTCCACAGCCCCTCCAGTTTTCCAGCGTGTGTTTTTTGCAGGCAGGTGGTATGCGATTGACTGTTGTGTGCTGTCAGAGATGCAGGGGGCAGAAATACTGCAGCATGTCCCCTCACAGACACACCCCTCCTGTTTCTCCACTTCGCTGAAGGCTATAATATCCACTCGCTGGGCTGGGCCATGGACGAGCATGCTGTAAAACACATGACATAATACAGTCCTGACCTCTTAGTCTTTTTGTGATGAATTCCCTTTGTAAGGACACGGAGGGACTTTCTCTAAATCACGTTCCTGGGACAGATGGGGATTCTCTTCTTTCCTTTTTTTTTTTGGAGCTAAACTGGCAGGGTTTATGATTCACATATCTCACCTGCCCTGGCGGGCATGTCTCTAAAGTCCTTTCTAACGTGTGTGGGTGTTTGTATCTAGGCTGACATTGTGATTTTGATATGTTACAGCTGAAAGGGAGTACTGGAATATCTGTCCTTTTTCTTTTCTGTAAGGCCGTGTTGCCTCTAGGCCAGTCATGATTACATAATAGACTGTTTGTGATCATTTGGTGCACTTTAATATCGAATCACATATTGCCATGAAATGATGGAATTTCGAAAATAGCAATGCGAAGAAATTTCATGAATTCAAAATACACCATGCTTAAAAAAAGTTTTTTTTTTATATAAAGAAAAATATAGGTTTTCTGTGTTAATTATGAATTCTTTATTAATGAATGTTTATAACAAATCAGAAATAAATATTTTTTGTTGAATGAACAATTTGTCTTAGCAATGTTATTTTAAATGTATTTGTTTATTTTAGTTTTATTTATTTTTTTTTGTTAATTATTTTTTTTTTTACTATTTGTATTATTAGAAATGTTTTATTTATTTAAATAAAGACCATTTCTGCTTCAAGACGGTTAAAAAAACGTTGGCTTTTAAAAACCCTGGTCCAATGCAGTTGTTCACAGAGCAATCCACAGATTGATGAGTTCAGAGCACTGGTCGCTCTTTCGTGCAGCTGCACTCCTCCAAGACTTCCTGAATGTCCCGTGGAGAGCCGAAGCAGTACTTCTCTCCAAAGGCCTCCTTTTTACCCTCCGCATCCAGCTATTGCAGATCATCCGGTTTCCATTGTGGCTTCAGTGGCTCTAATCTTTATAAAATTAGCCACTGAGATGCTGATTTCCTTTCCTTTTAGTTTCACTTCCTTCTTGAATTAGTCACTTGAGCAGGTTTTTATTTAAACCTCACTTTTTCCCTTTCTTCTTGTCTTCTAGCCTACAGTAGATGGCATGCAATTTTGGAGATGATTTTCACAGTATCCTGCAGTTCAAACTCAAGTGTTGGAGCGATGGCATTGGCTTAATCATCTAGATTTCCATCTCACTCTAATGAAATATCTACTGCCCTGTCAGTGAACACAATCAGTCAACCCTTTTATCAGTTACGGTTAAATATCAGGCAGCTAATTCTGCCATAAAGAGCGGGAGTGAGTTCTTGTGTTAATTATGTGCAGTACAGCACAGTGCAGTTTATTTGCAAGAAATTGGACACTGTTGAACACAAAGCCTTTTCATATCCGCTTCTAATGAATATGGCCTCAATTCCTTGAGGCTATGTACGAGTGGTTTTGAAACTCTAAACCACATTTGATTAAATGAAATGAGTTATTGTTCTTGATTTAACATAATTGTTGAATGAGGTATTTAATATAAGTTCAAATTATATATAAGTTCAAAATGGCAAAACAAAATTATGAAAACATTAGCTAATGTATATTAAAGGTGACCTAGAGTGGTTTTTTATATTATTTTATGTTTCCTGGGTTGCCCTTATAATGTTAGTATGTTTTTTAGATCAAAAATATAGTCATATATAATAGTCATAATTTAGAAATAAAAGGCATTTTTCCCACCCGGATTTTAGCCTCTGATTTGAACGCTCTGTTTGAAGGGGTGTGTCTGCTGTGTGGAACCGGCCTCTTCTGTGATTGGCTGAGATGCTTGCATATGAAATAGCTATGTATTACATGTGAAACTCTCTCGAATACTTTTACTATTACAGCTATCGAAATTAACGAATCGTGAGATGTTTTTAAAGTATTTAGATCTATTCCCATCACATACAATGTTGCTGTGATGACTGAGCATTGAGCAAGCAGAGGACAGTCTGTTGGTCGCGAGAATGAAGATCTTATCATTGCAATGCAGTTTCTGTTCTCTA
The DNA here is from genome assembly GCA_030578255.1 of Tiaroga cobitis. Taxonomy (NCBI): domain Eukaryota; kingdom Metazoa; phylum Chordata; class Actinopteri; order Cypriniformes; family Leuciscidae; genus Tiaroga; species Tiaroga cobitis. The sequence goes on along the minus strand of CM060599.1, from coordinate 39,115,770 downwards.
ATGCTTTCCCCAATGCAAACACGATCATGTAAATACAGTAAGAGCTTTGTTGTGCAGTGTAACGTGCGTCATTGAATTCATAACGAGTTTGGCAAGTGTCCAGATAAACTCGCGCTGTGGAAAGATTGTTCTTTGATCGCTTTCTGTATATAATTTATTCACAATTTAAATACGTTTTTTTTTCATCCTACTAAAAGAAACGATGTGAAGTTGATATTTTAGTCACTGGCTTGACTTACTGATGCATAAACAGTATTGAACGATTTTGAGAGAAAGGTTACCTGTCTGAACTTGAACAATTACACATCAGAAAGTGTTGCTTGGTAGCTGATCCGAGGCCAGCTCTGTATTGGCCCAAGTTGAGGAAACAGTCGTCGGTGAAATGTTTGGAAATTTCCAGAGAAAATAAAAGTAAGCCATTGTTTCTTCAGAGGCTCGGATGAAGGAACTAAAAAATACTTTTGTGTTCATGTGTACATCCAAACACTGAGCAACTGCTATGCTTCGGCTGCGCAGTTTCGCCTGTCATTGAACATGGGCTGGCATATGCAAATTTGTGGAGGCATACATATTAATGATCCCGACTATTGCGTCACGGTCGGTATTGTGTGGAGAACCGACCGTTTTTCAGGGGTGTTTTTCATAAACGTGAATTAAATGAGAACGCGAAAACAGTCCAGTTTGAGATTCACTCTATGTCATGTCCATGCACTGAACTCTTGTTATTTGACTATACCAAGGTAAATTAAATTTTGAATTATAGGTCACCTTTAATGAACATGAATTAATAATGAATAGAACACCTAAAAAATAACTTGGATTAATAAATGCTGTAAAAAATACAACTAAGGCTAACAAAATTAAACCTTATTGTAAAGCATTGCCCTTTTTTAAGTTCTGCAGCTGAATACCACAATTTGATCTTGTTTAGCAGTTCATCTTACTTGGACGAACATATTTTTCTTGAATGCTAGTTCTTCCTGTCTCTCTTCCTGTGTTTTAATAACTCTGCTCATATTTACTTCTCTCTTAGAAACACAAGATGAGTTGACTAGGCTTGGCGTTTATGGTGTTTGTTTTGAGTGGATAATGCGAACATTAATCAAGGCCTAAACAAGCATTTAAGATTCTTCATTTGCCTGCCACATTGCCTGCTACTGCAGCAAGGTCGTTCCATTTGCTTTGTGGATTGACCTTAGTTACACATATTGACACAACATGCACTAATTCATGTACACACACCTGTGCACAAACAGACACTATTTTTTCTTGACATTCTGATCCTGTGCTTTTGAGGTGGCAAGGAGGGACTTTAAAATAGGTAGCAGCAACATGCCCATTCAAACTGAGGGGGCCAAGTGGATTTTCAATAATGAAGTTTCACGATTATTGTTGTCAAATTAATATCATTGCTGCAAACTTGCCAGCGTTTTGAGTCTAAAAATGTAATTTATATGACAGAGCGATGCAGAATGATGATTTTAGTTAGTCAGCATTTAATCTCGTTTTAAGTTAGTCAGCATTTAATTTGCTTTTAATGTGTATATACAGTGCCCTCCACAATTATTGGCACCCCTGTTTAAGATGTGGTCGAGGACTTCTAAAAATTCTCCTTTTTTTAAACAACATAGAACCCAAATGCAAAAAAGAGAAAAATCCAACCTTTTATTTAAGTACATTACTTTGGTGGTAAAAAATAAATAAATCACACATTTAGGAAAAAAAAAACCTTGAAATTATGTGTCCCACAATTATTGGCACTCCTGATGTTAATACTTTGTACGACCCCCTTTTGCCAACAAGACAGCACTTAATCTCCTCCTATAACATTTCACAAGATTGAAGAACACAGAGAGAGGGATCTTTGACCATTCTTCTTTGCACGATCTTTCTAGATCATCCAGTGTCCTGGGTCCTCTATTATGCACTCTCCTCTTTAGCTCGCCCCACAGGTTTTCGATTGGGTTGAGGTCTGGGGACTGAGATGGCCTCGGGAGGACCTTGAGTTTGTGACTGCTGAACCATTTTTGTGTAGATTTTGCCACATGTTTTGGATCATTATCTTGCTGAAAGACCCAATGACGACCCATCTTCAGCTTTCTAGCAGAGGCCATCAGGTTTTTATTTAAAATGTCCTGGTAGTTCAAAGCGTTCATAATGCCATGCAACAAGGTTCCCAGGGCCTTTAGAAGAGAAACAGGCCCACAGCATCACAGATCCTCCACCGTACTTAACGGTGGGCATGAGGTGCTTTTCGGCATACTCATCTTTTGTTTTACGCCAGACCCACTTAGAGGGCCCTATTTTAACGATCTGAGACGCAAGTGTCAAAGCGCAAGTAACTTTGTGGGCAGATCCCGGCGCTGTTGCAATTTTCCCGGCGGGATAAATGCCTCTTGCGCCTGGCGCAAATCTAAAAGGGGTTGGTCTGAAGTAGCTTCATTATTCATAGGTGTGGTTTGGGCGTAACGGAAACAAACCAATAAGAGCGTCATATCACATTCCCTTTAAGAGCATGATGAACGAGGTGCGCTTGTTCCATGGCGCAATGCTATTATAACGGCGCATTTAACAGGCGCACATCAGAATCGGTTCACAGCCGAGGAGATCGATGTTCTCGTCAGGGCCGTAAAAGAAAGAGAAGTGACATTGGGGATGGGACAAACCCACCCAAATTAGCTTCGGTTAAACATGCATATAATAATTTGGGTAAATGTGTAAGCTTTATGCCTATTTTTCCCATCGTCATGGACACAACAATGATTTCCCTCGTGTTTTAATATTTTTCCTTATAATAATGTATCATTTGTAAAAAGTAAAATGCATCTGTGTAGATGAGAGAATCATCTACAGTGTATGCGCGTTGTTCACACTCTGTATTATGGCCAGCATGCACGCTTAAAATAGCATCTGAATGTACGCGCAACGCGCCACTGACTTTAGACTAGGTTTTTTCTAGTCAGTGGCGCAATTGTTTTCTGGAACAGCAAAATAGCATGAGGGAAAGTTTGCCCCGGAACACGCCGCCTCTTTGCGCCGAACCGCCCGGGGAGCGCAAGTGTATTTCTTAGTTAACCGACGTGTGTCTGTGGAGGGAAAAGTCCGCTTTGCGCGGGTGCAAAATAGGAATGATACATGCGTCAGTGTACAAAGTCATTTGTGCCAGGTGCAAGATAGGGCCCAGAGCGTTTGTTGCTAAAAAGCTCAATCTTAGTCTCATCTGACCAAAGCACACGATCCCAGTTGAAGTCCCAGTGCCGCTTAGCAAACTCCAGACGTTTACGTTTGTGAGTGTTAGTGAGAAAAGGCTTTTTCCTTGCATGCCTCCCAAACTGCTTGTTGGCATGTAGAGAGCGTCTGATGGTTGTTTTGGAGACTTTGTGACTCCAAGATGCCACTCTTTGATGCAATTCTGTGACAGTGAGCTTAGGACTTTTTTTTTTACTTCTCTTACCATCCTCCTCACTGTGCGTTGTGGCAAGATAAACTTGGGACCTCTTCCAGCCTTGTTTGTCACTGTTCCAGTTGTTTTAAACTTCTTAACCCTCTGGGGACCAGAAACGCGTCGGCGCGTTTTGCCGTTTTTTTTTTTCACATAGCAGAAAAATAGACTTAAAATACTCTGTTGATTTTGATCTTAAATATAAGTGTTATACATCATTCGATCCTGCTAAGTGTCCATTATTTTTCTGTATTCTCACAATAAAAACAAAGTTTTGTGCTTTGTCAAATAAAGAAAAATAAACATGATGCGAGTTTTGCCTTCTCTCTGTAAGTGCAGTCCATTCTGAAACGTGTCCTAAGATTAACTATAACTCCGCAAATACTTGTCATACAGGCACGAGAGATTTTTCTTTATGAAGTTTGAATTCTCTTCTTTTCAATGAAGTAATTTATATAAAAAAACAAATATTCTCAGTTTATGTAATCTGTATGAAAAGATAGTGCTGTCAGAATTTTTTTCCTCAGCTCATTACACTTCATTACGCGTTAATCTGACACGCCCATGGAGGACGTGCGCTATTCAAACGCAAATGTTGAGGCAAGCCATGACAACGCCCACATCAGCCGTTCCACCGTGGCGGTAAAATGTGCGGTGTATTTGCTGCCTTTTACCGCTAAGAGGCGCTACAATCATAGACTCTGATCATAGACTCTGAAAAGTGTTCGTTTATTCTTTCTAATGCGTAATCTGCCGCTGCGCCATTGAAAGCTGGTAGCAGATGAATTCAACAAGTGAAACGTAGTTAAAATAATTCATAATCACAATACTGAAATCAGGCTACTGAAATGAAATTGAATAAATAATGAAAACATAAAACATTGCAATAAAACTATTTACAGACGTACAGACGGGTTAACGCAACAACACGAGCTTCAAGGAACTTCAATCGACCCGAGATCGAATCTCAATGTAGCATACATGTTGTTAACCGATGTTTGCCAACAGCGTTTATATGTTACCTTCTTGATGCTTAAACAGCTAACTGTTTATAACTGTTTGCTTATTTAAAGTCAAGAGTTTTGTTTAATTATCATTACAACATTTGCTACATTCCTGTAGAACCGCAGCCGCTGCACAAACGACAAAAACTGATGAAGGAAGATTGTCAGCCGATTGCATCAGAAAATGAAAATGAAGAAGCTCGTCTTTAGTCTGCTAAATTATTGTGTAATGTAAAAGAACACTAATTACTTAAGTTTGAAACCAAGTTCGAACATTTCAAGGTTTAAATAAAGTGTCGGGACAGTTTTTTTTAAAATTTAAACAGGGTTGCATCGGGTTTAGAGTTTATTTCTTTTGCGATGCAAAATAAGAAACACTAGGCTAATCTTGTTTTTGCGACATTTTAAATTTGTATTGCCAAAGAAATGACAGCTATATTAAACAGTTAAAACAGAAGGCCTACAAAACGAAAATTGTCCAAAGCAACATAATTAAATTAAAAACATGCGTTTTTCTTTGCCTCTTTCGCGCTGGATCTCTTTTTAACACGTTTATTTCCCCTCGCTGTTTTGTCTCCCTCGCTGCGCGCGCCGGGTCTCTCTCTAAATTAAACATTTCAGGGTAAAAACACATCATACAGCTGATAATACTGTCGATGTGTTATCCGACACTCTCCATATGAAAGAGGAACATTAACACCTAGGCCTATTGTCCTGCGCGCACGATACAGCACTGAACTGTCCCTCCAACCCCCCACAGGCTATCGGAGTCTGAGGCTGACTTAACACAAAGAGAAGTCGCAATTCACACTTAAATCGCTATTCTAGACAGTGTTGATAATGAAGGAATTAAATGTTTTAAGTTACATATAGCCTAGTGATATTTCTGTCATAAAAGTTTATTACTAAATATTTCATTATTTCAATAATTGATGAAATAAAACTGGGTTGGGCCTGCCTTTTCCAAGCAAAACTAAATATAATCTGAAAAAACGCATGTTAATTTGTTGTCATGAACAAAATGTTCAACTCAATATTAAATTCTACAGGGATCTTTGGATCCTTACAACCAGGCATGCAATTTGTGAATTAAGTTTTTTTATAATTTTTTTTTATTATTCAAATAAATATCGAACCACGGGGCTTCGTGGTAATGCTGCTAAATTAAATAACATGTATAGAATAATTATGAACTTAAATGAAACAATATCGCAACATTTCGACAAATACATCATTTGATCTGTTTTTACATTTTAATTCAGGGCGATTTAGCCTGCTACATTTAATCAGAGCGAGATTTTCACCCTTGTCTTGTCATTTTCTCATTAAGCGCTTACAGGCTACATGTTTGAGTAGATCCTCTGTACCTCTCGTTTCATATGGATTACATAATCAGATAACATTTATTAGCCTGAATATTTAGACATTTAAAGGCTTTAGACATAGCCGATTTCTTATAGTGACTGAGCTGAAGTGGCTTTCGGTTCATTTTTGTGACGCGAAGTTGCCGGAGACGGAGACGACAGATATAAACTTTTGTCGTTAGCAAAACTTCGAATAAAACCCGACTTTAGAAATATGCATAGGGCCACTCGGCGTGGTCTGCCAAAAACACTTAATTATAAACTTCAATATTTCATTCAAAATAATCTCAAAACGCTTTGTGAAATTTTAAAATCCGTGCATGCATGAAGGCCACTTGAACTAATGAACAAACTGAAACGCTGGTTTTGATTTTATTGTTTGTCGTTTAAACGTGCTTGTTGCATATCTCTATTTTATATTTGATATGGTCTATTGGTGAAGTAGCCTAGCATTGATTACTGTGGAGGGAGGGATGTGGGGATTCAAATAATTCAGCAGAAGCAGGGATGTTTAGACCAGAAGGAAATCCCCGTCCCCCCTGGCAAATCACACTACTTAAAACCATGTTTTTTAAATACTCTAGGTTGTAGGGAATCAAAAAATAAATAAATAAATAAATAATAGGCCTAATTAAAAAAAAAATATATATATAGGCTATATATAATTACTTTTTTTACAGAACTGCTTTTAAAATTACGATTGGTAGCCTATTATTATACAGATGCAAAGTCGTTCTGTTGGATACTATTGTTAGTGTAAAATGGAAATGCATGGTAATTTTATTTTATAAATATAAGCAAAAAACTGTACATATGGTGTAACAGAGTTTTAGAGCTAGACAAATCTCTCTGCATTAATAAATATAAAATTTACAGTAGACCATGTTTGATCGGGATTTGAACCCGTGTCATCTTGATGATCGAACCGTAAGTTCTACCGCTCGGCTATGAATTTACTCACTGAGAAATGGCCAAACGTTTGTTTCTCACATGAGCGAGAAAACGTTTTGTCGTTAGCCTGCGAGTGTCTACTTTAGCCTACATGAATAAAAGTAGACCTTTTACAGTTTTAAAAGATGATATCTTATCTGTATGATCAACAATTACGCAGTAAGTTCTTTTAGCTGTTATGAGAAAAATAAATTCGAATGAACGCGCCACCGCGTTTGTCAAACTCAACATGCCAGAAAAAAGCCAGATTTTAGAATAATGCATAGCGCCACTCCGTGATGTGCCAAAATATCCTAATTATAAACTTCAATATTTCATTCAAAACCATCTCAAAACGCTTTGTGACATTTTAAAAAGCTGTGAATGTATTAAGGCCACTGGAACCAGGATCGTAACTGAAACGCGCTGCATGTTTCAATACAGGAGCAGAAGCGCTGGTTCAGATTGTATTGTTTGTTGTTTAAACGTGCATGTTGCATATTTAAAAATATTTGTTTAAAAATAAATGTTTGTTGTAGGCTTATTTGCAAATTACCATAACTTGTAGAATTTCATCCTTACTGTTAATTGACATTAGCCCCACTTACGTTTTGATAAATGTCCCTTTGCGCCACCTGGCGGTCATTTCGCGAACGACTTTGAAATGCGACTGGTTTATTTTTATTGTATTGGTCTACTTTAAAAAATAATACTTTATAAGACATTTATGGGAAAAGACTTTTTTCTTTTCAAGATGTTTCCAACTGTAACTTTGAACCAATTCTGTAGAATGGCCCATATAGCATTTGACCAGGATTTGTTTCCAGGTATGACTAAAAATGTGCTTTTGGCTTTCATTTATATTTTGATTGTTTGTATATATATATATATATGTGTGTGTGTGTGTATATATATATATATATATATATATATATATATATATATATATATATATATATATATATATATATGTAGGCTATATATATATATATATATACAAGAAAGAATGCAATGACAATAAATATATATATTGTCCTTGCATTCTTTCTTGTGTGACACCCCTGAATGAAAGGCTCATCAGGGTCACTGTCTGAGAACCACTTAATTATTCACAATAGGGGTTGGGCCGTTCCGCCCATCCGCATATTGCCTTGGCAAACAAAAAAATGTTTTTCACAATTTAAAACAATCAATTGTTTTATGTGAATGATTAGGAAGGATGCTTATCAGATCATTTTGAAGCAAAAACTCTAGGCGACAACTTCCATTAGTCAAAAGTCTTGTGGACACATATTTAGTATGTTTTTTGTGTCCTTATTTCAAAAACTTTATTTTTTATTTTTTTCAATAACCACGCATAAACAATATTCTCTCGAAAATACAAACATGTACATTCATGTTGCTAACACATTATGGTAGCAATGTTTGTGCTAAATAGAGTGTAATTTCACCTGTGCCATTAATATGTTTATAAGCAACTGAAAAAATCACAAATGTCAGAGCATGTCAAAATATCTCAAGGACCCCAAAAACACCTTGGTCCCCAGAGATTCCTCTGGCTGTAGATACGGGCAAGTTAAGGCGAGTGGCTATTTACTTGTAGCCATTGCCTGACTCATAAAGGTCGACACACATCTGCCTTACTTGAATGGTATGTTCTGTTGTCTTTGCCATGTTGACAAATGGGTAAGAGAATTAGGCCTCTGTGTCATCGTCATATTTATACCCCAGTGAAACAGGAAGTCATGAATTACTAATTAAAAGTTCCTAGATACCCTGACCAACTTCAGCAACTACACAAAAATACAAAACACTATTAATTCACCAATCAATCATACGGCCGTTTTATCAGGGAATGTCTAAATTAAAGTTGATGCACGAGAGCAGCGCATATTTTTTTGGGATTGCATGTTAATCAATGAGTGCATTCACACCGGGAGCAGCGCGTGAGCAGCAGTGAAACGCGGGTTTTGCCACTTTGCTGCACTGCTCACGCTCAATTAAAGTGAAAGCACACTTTTGATGGACAAAATAAATATGATTTCACACAAAAAGAAATTTCACACAGAATAAGCGTGTCTAGTCAGTTTTAACAAGAACTGAAGTAGGCAAAAAAAGAAAATGAAGACTCAAAAATATTTATAGAAGATTTAGGCTACCCATTTAAACTTGTTTTTAATTATTCAGTTTGGGTGAAAGTATGGTGTATTATATAAAAAAAGCTAAAGTAAACTAGCCAGAAAATTTTATATATAGCCTACACTTTATTTTAGTTCATGTAATACACAGACAGCTACATAGCACAACCCCAAAACACCAGCTTAAACAATTTAGAATTTTTTTTGTTACTGCACTTTATTATACTGTATGTCCTGTGTTTTTGTTGTTGTTGTTGTTGTTGTTTGTACTTGAGTGCAATACATTTGATGAAAAAATTAGAATTGTGTAAGAGAATCGTGATCTCAATTCCCATGGAGAAAAATCGTGATTCACATTTTAGCAAGAATCGTGCAGCCCTACGATGTATGTTTAAATTCTAAATTAAATTAAGTAATTTGGGCTTTTGATTTATCATGTTAATTTAATGAATTAGTTGAGGTGGAGAAATAAAATTATCAACGCAATTATCAACGCACCCACCCCGCCCCAGACCTTTGGTAGGTCATCTTAAATTTCAAACAGTTGATTAGTGACGAACCAGAGCAATAACTCACTGTGAGATGTAGCGTATAGAATGCTGTTAGAATGCCCCTAAAATTCAAGATATCAGGGCAAAAATGCCCCTTTAATATTTGTGATATTTTAGACACAACATGGTCTATTTACTTCATTTAGAACTAATCAGCGTTTTGGACGAATCGAATAAATGAATGAATGAATGAATGACTCAATGACTTACTCATTTAGACATTTACTACCACCTACTGGCAGTTTTAGTTTCTTATTTAGAGTATCATTTCATTAATAAAATAATTTCATATTTCCATATTAATAAAAAAAAATAATTAAAGGTATAGTTCACCCAAAAATGACAATTCTGTGATCAATTTCTCACCCTTATGGCAGAGAGAGAGAAAAAAAGTCTTTATTTTTTATTAAACAGTGGTTTACTGAACAAATTATGGCTCTGTCTTTCAATTAAACTTGTCAATTACACTCAATTCCTACTTCCTGGAGAGATTTTAAGTATTTCCACTTTGCAAAATGTTTATTTTATTCAGAATTCTATGGCCTCTTTGACATGCTTGCAGCCGTCTTCGCTGTCAGGGAAGTCTAACGGAGACTTGCTTACTGTCAGGGCAAGCCTTTATGTGAAATGAATTTGAATCTCTAACATTTACAGATAAGGATACAACCATAAGGCTCAAGTTATGCATGGAGGAAAAGAAATGCATCAAATGCATTAAACAGCATGCATCTGACAAGAGGACATGCCACTTTAAACTGTGTGCTTATAAGTTAGTTTGAAGGTCTTAATATAAATCACGGCATGTTTTGGAAGCTTTTCCTGCAGCAGCTCTCTCCATAATGTAATATAAACTGTGTCGTCCCATTTATAGGAGAAAAATGACATTTTCTGACTGCAGTGTGGCCAAGTTTCACCAGCATACAGCTGAGAGCTGTCAGGTGTCCTGCAGGTACCCACGCACACATGCCGTATGAGAAGTTATCTTTCCGCAGGAGAAACCCTACACCTACGCCATCATCTCTTGCTCACTGTAACAGATACCAGCTGTCACAAACACCAGCGTTCTTCCCCTGCCAGCCTCTCCGCTGTGCGTCTGACCGATTCTCTCATCTTCCTCTATATCCTTTTCTCTACCTCTCTTCCCTCTCATCTTCCTGCGTCACCTCTCTCTGTGTTTTTTACTCTGCATTTCCTTCCTTCCTCATATTTCTGCCTGCCGGCACATATTCCCCCGTCATGCACTGCTGCAGAGGACATCTTCTCTGTCCATCATTATTTATGATCCCTGCGTTCAGCACTTTTGCACAGAAAGACGCTTCAATGAAATATTCACCTGCTCGACTTACTGTAAAGTGGTTTACTCAGGCTTGTTTATCCTGCATATGTGACCTGTACCCGCTGTTCTCATGTCTGCACTGGCCTTATCTAATCTGCCTGGTTCTTTCTGGCACCAAACACAGCATCCCTGCTGTGTGCTACATCATGTCACTGCTTGTGCCTGTCATCTCTAGCAGCTGCTGGGAGCGAATGGCCGATGCACACTTACTGCACCGCTTCGGTTTGCAAAGGCTCTCATGATGCCATGATAAATCAGCACAGCAGTGCACCTCACATGTTCCTCTCTGTGCTAGTTGTTTAATGCTTTTTCTTTTTCCATGAAAAAAGAAAGTTTAGTGCTTCTTTTCATTTGTTTTTAAGTAAAGCCAGGTGCACACTGTACTATTTTGGCCACGATTTGGCCGTCTGAGATAAATGTTGAGAATCCTAAAACATTCCTTCGGATCCTAGGCCTAAGTCTTTGATCACTAGTTTGAAATGTCCTCCAACAGCAGATTAATGACCGTTGTGATCTAATTTTACCTCAGACGAAATCCTGGCAGTGTCAGAAGATTTGACGCACAGCCCTGTAGTGTAACTTCTCCTACGACAACCATCAAATCAAAAACCAATAGGAAAGCCGAATGTGATGATGCAATTCGTTTTAAATGAGACCACATCAAACCACCACTTGCTCCACACACATCGTCTTCACTGTGATCAAAATTAACACTGGAGATTGTTTTTGTTTGCTAGCCACCATCTCGGTTGCACAAGTAATGCAGCGCTCACCGAATGTGTCAAGGATTGATGTAAAACTGTTTGAGTTTTCATGCGTGCGTCCGTTTTTAAGGCGTCTTGACAGTGTCGTACAGTCTGACATTAATGACAATTGAGATCCCACAGTGTGACATGTTCGTACAGTCTGACAAGCAACAATCGCAAATAACTATTATAAATCTTAAATATCTCTGTGAAGTTTCTTACTAGTACAATGAAATGCTCTATATAAAATAAATATAATTCATTTGAATTAATAAATAAAATAAATGAGACTCTATTTTGGAAAAACTGCAATTTCAGACAGACTATTGTGACTTTTCTTACTTTTACTAGGTACAAGATACTTTGCAATGACTGTAGAGATGAAAAATCTCCTGAAACATGTTTGATGAACCTTGAAATACTGATTGTTCAGATCTTTGTTGGGAAGAAAATTTTGAGACTGAACCTCTTGTGATTTCAGTTGTTATATTACAGAATATTACAGCAAGATGTTCCACAATAAGTATGACTTTTTTCCACAAATGGAACAGTCAGTCCGTTTAGCCTGCCATCAAACTCTACTACAATGAACTCCTTCAGGACTCCAACAGTGCAGATAAATGCACATATTCCTTATACCTTAAAGAGACATCTTAGAGCGACTAAATGATATTTGCATTTCTGGTTGGTGTTATATACAGTACATAACGTCATTTACATAACGTCTAGGGAACATTTGCACTAAGAACAACATGAGGATCATGACCGATTGAGTAGATAAAGCTCATTCAGATGTTATGGTGCTTCTGAGTGTCATGCATCCACAGTTCTAGCAGTTTAGTCCAGCTCTGAGCTACGCATGACTGGTCCTCGGCTCTCTGCCAGTAAGCGGCTTTGTGCCTCACGCCATCTGCTCCTGCAGTTTGTGTTGGGGAAAACACAGCCCCTCTCGCACCCATATTAGCAAGATATAGTGATAATATTAAGCACTCAACCACCTCTTCAATTTGCATTTTTCTCCAGTTTGCCGGCATTGCAATTTTATAGCTGAATCAGAATAGACTTCTGCTTTAAATGCAGATCATATTATTAATTAAGAAGCATCTGCTTGTTTTTTCAGAGTCTTGAAGGTCAGCAGACTGCTGTAAGGACATGAGATTAGATTTTCTTTCGGTTAATCATCTTAAACCAATTCTTAGAATAATGTGACAATGTGTAAGGTCATGTTAACACCTTAAAACCATGTTCTTTTATCATGTAACGGTCACACAGCACACACTGATTTTTTGCCCAGTTCCCTGATTTTCCTGGCTTATTGGCGGCTAAGTCATTTGTGTCTATTTCAAAATCTCAAATGTAATGTGAGACTGATGGTTTATCCGTTCATTGTGCTGTGCCAAACAAGACCTTTTAACCTTGTGGCTTATATTGCTTTAGTAAATCTTCTCTGTTTAAAAACTAATTTACTCGAATCATGACTCATAGAACAAAACTCCGCAACTCCTGTGTGTTTGTGTACTTTTTAAAATTTAATTCTGGAGATGTGAGTGAATGAAAGAATGTGAGAGTACTGCAGTCCTGATCTGAGTCCTGTATAAGGTTTAGCACAGCTTGGTCTGAAAAAATGCTGTCCTTTACTGGCAACACACACACACACACACACTTTTATATGATATGAACAATCTCCTAGGTCTGTGCATCTTTTGAGTTCTGGAGATAGAATAATGGTCACATCAAAGCCATTTTTTTCAAAAATTTGGCACTTGAATATTTACTTGCTTACGTCTAATGCAGATTTTTTATTTATGTTTGTTCATCAGTTATGGGAATAGTTATTTGGAAGTTGGTCTGAAATTATTTCTTTTGATATTTTCTTTGTAAGTTCTTTGGTAAGTTCTTTTTAGTCAATGAATGACTGGGCAGCAAAGCAGCAGCTTTTAGTTTCAGACACAGGCTGGATCCTAAAACTTTGGCTGCTGACTTGTTGCCTCGCTGCCTTAGCAGGCAATGACTTCGCCGGCAGCATTTGTGCACAAAGATACCTCACGAAACAAAAATAGAGAGAGCTTTGGTGATAACTAAGCAAATATTTAATTAATATAATAGTATTTTCTAGGCATGCACTGGAATTAAAATTCTGGGCTGAAACATACATTAAATAATGAAGACATAACTAACAGGTTAATTAAAAATATAATGAATAAATAATACTGTGCATTTTCAACAAAATGCTCTTCTCTAGAATTAATTTGTCTAGCTAACTAATGAGTTTATGGACATTGAATAGCTTTCTTGAGGTAAATGTAGCGTTAAGTGACATTGTATAGCCTACAAGCTGTTTTCCTTAGTTCTTGCTAGAAATAACATCAAAAGTGGAAAACGTTGGCCAAAAATGTACATTTTCACAGAAACTGAGCACTAACCGCAACTTTCCGATGCCATATTTATTTTTGTCATGGAATGGAACACACAGGATTGTGGGATATCAAAGGAAGGGAACGCTACATCAATGCTTCTTTCAAAAATTAGGCAGATGAAGGTATCTCGGGAAATAGAAAGTTAAGCTAACATTGTCTTCGGACATTCCTTGATGCCTTCCGACCTTGGAATGCAGCATTTATCAGCTTTTGGACGCAATTACAGTCTAGCAATGCTGAACTTTGTCCTCCACATGTTCAATGCACCTGCAGTTTGTTAACAGTTCAGTAAGATAACTCAGAAGACAGAAGTCAGCCAGAAAGTGTTCTCTCCGGAGCACTGACCTAGGAACTGTACAGAGAGGTTCTGACAACACATATTTCATAAAGTCTGTCTATTTTTATGTCTGTCTGGATATCTGTGGGGCATAGTGAACTGGGTCGTCTGTAATGAAATGTAACCCGCGTACCTGAGGAGGAGGGTGAAAATTCTTACCGACTCTTCGGCAGTAATATAGAGCATAAATGTCAAGTTTGAAAATGTGACCACACTGAGCTTAGTGTATTCTATGTAAATATCACACCAGCACATTTTTCCTCACTGTAGAGCAACAATTTATTCTTTTTTACTATACACGAGAGATGATCTGATTCTAACAAACTTAAAGCTAAGTCCTAAGAATAAAAGATTTAAACTTGGATAAAGTGATTCATGTGTTGACCATTAATTTTCAGATTTAATTTTATTGTTGAATGTTTTTAAAGCTTCATAATGAGAAATAAAATGTTCCTCTCTTTTGAAATAAACGAGTTGGCATTCACTCAAATAAGTTTTCCTTGTCAATACATGTATTAGCCTATTTGTTAAGGAGGAATATAAGTGGGATTATGTACATTTAGATCATGGTCATCATAGAAAATGGTCCACTTTAAGATGATGTAAGACCCCATTACATTGCATTCTGTCTGTATTTATTTTGAAGTATTGAACGACTGATTGTACATCTTTACCTGTAGCACAGATACAGAAAACAGGCCCATCAGCAATCAACCCACTGCACACAAACAGAAGCAAAAACTTGCTCCAGTGATCTCTCTGCTGCCATCTCTCTTCAGGCCTGTAGAAACACTGAGCTCATGCTGAGGAGGGTTAAAGGCTTTGGGAAGTCGGATCACAGCTCCTCACGGAAAGCCAACCTCTCCCCAGCCCCCATACTCCCCGCTGTTCCTCAAACACTCAGCCCACACAGACCGTTCCCATCATTCGCATTGCTGCTGTGAGCACTTCTTCATTCCTAGAAAGAGGGCAGGCTTCTCACTTCAGCCGCTCAACTTTTGGCTACTGAGCTATATACAGTACGGCTCAATAATGACAGTGTCTGAAATTCCCTTGTTCCTCCAAAAGACTTTCCACATGAGGCATATATCAGCTGTAATAACTGTCAGCTTCATTGCAGTTCTCTGCTTATTTGGATAATGTTGAATTTTGTTACCTTTTCAATGATTAATGCCACCTCAAATTGATTGAAATCGAATGACTTCTGGGCACTTTGTTTCTGTGAATCACTGCCAGTGTGAATATTTTTTGTTGAATTTATTATGGCTGTGTAATCTCACCGTTTAAAGATTAAATTTAACAGGTTTATGGGTCAGAACAGCAAGTCAGCAACAATAGCCTGAATTATTTTGCAAGTAGAGGAAACAAAGGCAATGCTGGGGCAAACTAAATGTATATAAGATGTTCACACTGGAGGTTCAGGCTTGTGTATTAGTATCCAAGTATCATTTTTGGTCTGTTGGAAAATATCTAGATTTTTACTGGAAATTATTGTTATAAGCTCACTCACAGAATAGGTAGTTTATTGCTGCTGGCATCTGTGTATAAATGATACAATCACTAGTCATAGACTGATAAATCAGACTGATTAATCAACCAAAATTTGAACTTTTTGGGATCATCATCATTGGCAACTGGCTTGGCCGATTTCCAGAAGTAACAGTCCTCCCCTTCATCCAGAATCTACAGACAGCCTTGGCAATAGATAATGCACTCTATTATTTTATTTTATTTTTCATTTTGAGTATATGAATAAAATAATTGTTTATTTCAGCAATTCAAAAGATGTGTACATCTCATTTACCATCATTAAATAGCATCATATATCAGGATTATTTTGACCATTGCTCATCCTGTCTTGATATTGATTTAATCAATAATCCCAAAATGTGCAGGACTCTAATTTACCTGTTTGTTCCCTTTCCAGGGGGCCGTTTAGCGTGGTAAGAAGATGCATCAACAGGGAGACGGGTCAACAGTTTGCAGTGAAGATTGTGGATGTGGCCAAATTCACCTCCAGCCCTGGCCTCAGCACAGAGGGTAAGACACGCCATCTCTGTTATCTTCTACTGTTTTCCTCTTTAGGTGATGATTGTGTGGAGAATTCATCAGCTGTGACCTTTCCGGAGCTCAAAATACATAATCAGTGTTTTCTCATGAATAATCATTGAATTATTTTTCTAATGGCTGGAAATGAACCAAACTGAACGTCTGTTTGTGTTGGTTTGATCAGCCACTCTCTAATCAGAACCTTTGGATAGGAAATCCTGTTCTCATGCAAAATAAACAGTCTAGACCACCAGCTCAAATTCTTAACATCTGCGGTTACAGTAACTAATATAGCTGTCTAGAATTTACTGTGGAATTAGCTTTGCTTTGTTGATGTGAAAATAGATGAAGTGCTGCTTGGCTGTAATGTATACCATGAGGGGGCAGCATGTGTGTTTTGCTGAGATGGATGGGCCTGCTAATCATACAGTACATTACAGTGGGATACAGTAACCTTGAAGACCTGAGTCTTTGTACAGTAGCATGGTCTATGTGTGATCACATATTTCATCTTAAACGGCACCTTAGAGAGCATCTAGAAGGGTTTAGTGTATTCCAAGACTTGCTCTGTGTGTGTGTGTTGGTTTAGCTAGATGTCAAGGTGTGTGTGCACAAATATTCAGGTTTTTTTTTGTTAAATAAATCATGACTACCGGAAATTCAGCTTTGATTTAAAGCTCCAGTCTGTAACTTTTTTTGGTTCAAATTATCCAAAATAAATTTTGGAGCAAGTACATAACCAGCCATTGTTCAAAACTATCTACTTGCCTTAGCTCGATTCAAAACGGTAAGCTTGTAATAATGTTTAATTCCAGTGGTACTGGTGGATTTCCGCGGAAAAATTTGAGCATGTCTTTGCGTCATTACGTCACATCTGTACACATAAAGGAGAAGCCTCGGCTAGTAGACTATATTGAGTGTGAGGATGCTGGAGGTGGAGATTTATAGCCTTTTCTCACAGTACTTGATATAATTAAACTTATTAATTTGATGGCGGATCCAGAAAGGTTCAAACGACAATCACCAGTGACAACTGGAGATTCACCCGTTGTAAAATGCAAAAGACTTTGGACTGAGAGTTTCGAAAAAGAGACTGCAACCGGGCCCATGTGAAAACAAGGATAAATATCTGAAGGCCTTTAAATGTAGTTATGCAATGCTGTTGTTGGTAACATTAAAGGACAATTCTGGCGCAAAATAGACCTAGGGGTTAATAACACATGGGTACCGTGTCAACCGCTCTCTGGGATGTGTTTTCATGATAATCGAATGATAATTGAAAACAGTCTCGACCAGTCGAACCATGGTACCCATGTGTTATTAACCCCTAGGTTCATTTTGTGGTGGAATTGTCCTTTAACAATTTGAGAACAAAATATAATTTGCACGGTTTGACGTGATATGATAATCGATCGTTAGATTTAATCAGCGCGATTTACTGCGCTGATTAAATCTAAATCAGCGCAGATTTAGATTTAGATTTTTTTAGATTTAGATTTAGATTAAATCTAAATCTAAAAAAATGCTTTTTTTTAGTTAGTTGGTCAGAAGAACAAAAGTGGATGTTACTTACTTGTTCAGATGACATTTTAGGTCATACTTCCAAAAT
This sequence comes from Tiaroga cobitis, assembly GCA_030578255.1. Classification (NCBI taxonomy): domain Eukaryota; kingdom Metazoa; phylum Chordata; class Actinopteri; order Cypriniformes; family Leuciscidae; genus Tiaroga; species Tiaroga cobitis. Next base: position 39,097,847 of record CM060599.1, on the reverse strand, counting down.
TATACATGTTGGTCATACTTCCAAAAAGTAGAATCTGTGATTCCGAATGACAGTATCCACACCGGCGCGGCGACTGACAGCTGCACATTCTCCTCAAAACATTGGATTCATCCACACTGTGCCGTGCCGAGGTACAACTCACGTAAAGTTGATAATTGCAGATTTTGAACAGAGATGGCGCAAAGAGGAAAAACTGCGGACTGCAGCTTTAAAGGAACACTTCACCCATTTCAACATTAATCTTTATTGAAAGTGGGTCATATATGTAGTCGAAATGTAAAAGAATTTTTTAATTTGGTGCCCTCTTGACCGAGAAAAGACAGAAAATAACTTTAGGGCGCATTTGTATGTAAGACAACAACTCCCACAATGCACCACATTGCACAGCTCCGCAGGCCACTCCCACTAATCCAGAACAGCGCAAACCAAACATCAGAGAAATCACTCTTTCGTCTACAAGGCTAACGTTAGCTGCCACCAGAGTTAGAAATTCATTTCACACAAAATTTCTAGTTAGTTGGCTGTGGCGAGCAGGACGAGGGCGAGGGACGTGAGAGGACGGCGTGAGGCCGGTGGCGGGAGTGATAATGAACGACACCTGTGAGACGCACCGGTCTCTCTCGCATCTCTCACGGAGGAGCGGACGCATATAACGAGGAGCGACGACAGGGCAAATCGAGAGAGGATTAGGAACAGGCCTGATGATTTTATGTTGTGTACTTTTGTATTTGTTTATTTTACTATTAAAATGTTTAAATGTTCGCCGGTTCCCGCCTCCTTCCCACAACAACGAACCCCGTTACATTGGCAAACTCATTAGTGAATTACTCCTTGTTTGTATATCTTTCTATATGGTGAATTATTGCATGATACCTGGATGTTCAGTCAGAACATATGCGGTGCGACACTAGGATGGTTCACATCACAACACAAACGTCCGTGTGCTCGTCTGATTCAGAGATTTCGTCCAGGAGAAATTGCTATCGTTGAAATTCTCTGCAGCAGACGGACTCTATCTGTGTCCGTAGCGCCCAGCGAGAGCACAGGCACCAGCAGTCCGCCCAGCTCGAGCCAATCCGGGCTCCTCGTCCGCGACAGGCAGCCGCCTCCTGTTCCTCCAGCAGCCTCAGCTGCTCTTCACTATATTGCGGCTCGTAAAGATAGCCACGAACATCAGATTCGAGCAGCAGAATTTCAAAATCCTCGTCTTCCATATGTTTAGTTTCTTCCGTCATTGTCGTAACTTCCTATCTCCACAGCGCTTGTTAGCTTAGCTTCCAAACAAGATGGCTGATATTGCTTTCTGTATCTGCAAGTGAAGTCCCACCCACTGATCTGTAATAGGTCTGTAGCGTGAGTGGGTCCCACACCCTGAATAAATGATGAGCTTGTGTTTGTAGTCTCTACACTTTTCAATGAAATGTGACTTCCTGCTTTTTATGACGCAAAATTACGATTTTTACATCATAAAAAGCAGGAAGTGGAACACTTAAATCCTTATTTCTCCCATCTCAGGGGAAAATAAGGGAATAAACCATGACCATTCAAAAATATGACTGGGTTTCTAAAGATACAAAGCTTAATGCAAATGGGTGAAGTGTTCCTTTAATATATAAATATATTAAAACGGGGGAAAAAGTCATTTTAAATTGTAATATCACAATAGTACTGCTTTTACTGTACTTTTTATCCTCCAAAAAAACTGCAGCCTTGGTGCTGCTGTCTTTTTTTTGTTTAGAAGAAATGAAGTGTCACCTTTTTTTCATCCTCTTCTGTTTATATCACACTCACTTATTTAGAGTGGACTAAACGACTGCCTCGCGCTGTTCTCTGTTTCCCTGCCACTTTGCAGTGTTCCATTTTGGCAGCGGATCAATGTGAAGCTTGTCTAAATAAGGACAGGAGTACCACACAAACATAAATGGACTTAATTCGGATGTTAATGAAGAAACTTTGCTCTTTTTTGAATGTTAGTGGCATTGTATTTGTGTGAGAGACGGACTGATCCTAGATTGACATGTAAATGAAGGTTGATTACAAAAATGTTGAAAAATAGCTAGTGGACCATCCAAACTTAGTCCGCTAACAGGACCACTGACCGGTAGACTCCATCTGTACAGTCCTGACATTAGAGTCTGCGAGTCTCCCTTAAAGGGTTAGTTCACCCAAAAATTCTGTCATTAATTACTCACCCTCATGTCATTCCAAACCCGTAAGACCTTCGTTCATCTTCGGAACACAAATTAAGATATTTTTAATGAAATCCGAGAGCTTTCTGACCACCGATAGACTGACGTGAACAGCGTAGGAGACTGACGTGGAAGAGATTAAATTGTTGAATAAAGTTATTTTAGTTTTTTTGCACAAAAATGTATTCACGTTGCTTCATAACATTAAGTTTGACCACGGTAGTCACATGGACTATTTTAATGATGTCTTTACTACCTTTCTGGGCCTTGAAAGTGGTTATAACGTTGCAGTCTATCGGTGGTCAGAAAGCTCTCAGATTTCATCAATAATATCTTCATTTGTGTTCCGAAGATGAACAAAGGTCTTACGGGTTTGGAACAACATGAGGGTGAGTTACAGAGGAAATTAAACAGATGAATTGCACAATTGTACTGCACTTCCTCTATCACAGTGCAGGTGTGTGTAAGCATGGAAACATAGCTGTACAGTTTCAGCGTGAATTCTCTGAAGAGGAAGAATATCTTTGGGTAGGATGTTAAATATATGTGCATGTGAGAGAACTCTTTGCTCAGGGCTTTGTGTTATCTCAGTCCACTGCTAAACCTCTGTCTCATGTCTCCTGAGTTTTACAGTCTCGGCAAACAGTCTGCCCACCTCCCATCTGTCTTTCCTCCTATGTGGGAGAGAACACACTCATGCTTGTATTTCAGAATCTACTGTAAAACCCTTGAGATTCTGTGATTAAAATGACTTTTTTCACTGTGTTACCTTTCAAATGTTTATTCCTCTCTGAGTGCAGAAAAGAAGAAACTCAATGAACTTTGCCTCCCTGTGGTTTATTTGTAGTCACACACACAACCTCGCCTCTATCACCGCGACAAATACCGTATATACCCGAATATAAGACGAGGTTTTTGTCCTAAAAATAGGCTGAAAAATGGGGGGTCGTCTTATATTCAGGGTCATCTTATATTCGAGTGGAGGAATCGATTGATAGCCTTTTTCTCCCGCGCCGCCGACCGACGAGAGCGCCGAGGATCTCGATGCAGCGCGGACGCGCTTGGAAAAAACGAGCGCGTCGCTTACATTATGAGCGCGCGCCTACATTTGAAATAACGAACTTGAGCGCGCAAAAGACGCGAAATGTGAACGGGGGGGGGTGGGGGGGGGGGGTTCGGTCTCTGCTCGCTTGTCTCCGTCCGCTCCGTCCTCTGTGAACGGCGCTTTTTCTTGTGCGGCTCGAACAGAGGAAGAGAGAGAGAGAGCGGGAGCCGGATCGTCGTCGCAAACGGCCAGACGATCCCGCAGGGTTAAATCCATCCCGTCGCACTCAGGGCAGCCGCAGTCATGGCCAATCAGGAAGCGCATATGTGCCGGTCTCCGCCGACGAGCGGGCCTCTACACGAGGCACAGGTGATGCGAGGCATTTAGAACAACGCCTCGGAAATTTGCTCTTAAAATTATTTTCTGTTGAAAACCAGATTTTTTCCACAAAAATCTATTTTTCCCCAAAAATATGTCTGGAAAATGGGGGGGTCGTCTTATATTCAGGGTCGTCTTATATTCGGGTATATACGGTACTCTCAGCCAGTGAAACAGATGTAGGACTCAAGCTTCCCTTGAAATAACTGAAGCAATGGCGAGGCCACACATTTTAAACTGAGTGGAACTTAGTGGCTACTCTCAAATTGCATAATTTTACAATACATGGGACAAAAATGATTTGACAGTTAAGATTAGTTAAATGTGATTTATTGTCAGCCAACCGTTTCATGAAAACAACAAAATCCATTCATAAATTAAATAAAATAACCATTGCACAGAATAAGAACAATAAACAAAGGTAAATAGTCGTAGACAGAGTGTGTGAAAGGCTGGGCAAGGCTTACACCGTTTCCTAACTACACGTGACGCCACGACACTCGATAAAAGGTATCTTTTCCATGTTTTTGTCCTAACCAGCCGTGACGGCAACACGCGGCGATTCTATTTTAGAAACGGTTTCTATTTTTCTGCGACGTCGCGCTGGAACAACAAACAGAAAGTGTGGCAATGATAATCTCAGGTACTGTTTATTTGATTTATTTAATGGTAAAAGCGTGTAATGGGACTTTGAATATCATTTAGTGCTCCCAGCTTTGTAGCTGTAAAAGCAACTATGGATAATTCACGTCAGATCTTGAAATTAAACAAACGGAACGTTCAAACTGTGAATTGTGAACAAACAAGTGTATTCTTTGACAAAGATTGTTTTAGTAACTCAGTATCTATTTTTAATAATGTTTTAAATAGTGTAATATTTGTGAATTTGATTATGTACTTAACTTAAAGGTATTGTAGGTAGGAATTTTATAAAAACTTTTTTCCAAATTTGTTTAAAACTTTCTGTATATATCAATGCATAATTAAAATGTAAGTACTCTGATAAAAAGAGTATAAAAATCGAGTGACTCTAGACCGTTTAATCTGCACTAAACACAGCTCATTATTTACCTTCGGGACGAAACAAAGGATTGGCTTAGGCGACTGTCACTCTGTCGCAACCATGGCAACCACCCTTTTGCCACACAGGACCTGCCCACTTGCGCGCGCATCCGTTTGATTTGAGGAATTCAAGAGGCACGGAACCTAGGAATAGCAAAACAATGGCAGAGATTAGAAAGACCAATCAAAATTCACATATGCAGTTCGCGAAGGCAAACCAGGCACAAAAAGGAAGACAGTAACGTTACTAGAAAAGGTAATGATGAACAAAAAGTCTTTGGATAAACAACAAAATAAAACGCATGCCAATATCGGTGTGGCTTTCCAGCGATGGCGAGACCTGAGAGACCTCAATGGGCTGAAAAGTGACGCCTGGATGGCTATATTTCTGCTGGACAGGTAAATCTAACATAACATTAATTAGCGTGCCGTAGTAGAGATGATAAATAATATATATGCCTAGCTCAAGATGATAGCTATAGTGTTGAATTGTGCATAATTTTGCTTTAGATAACTAAAAACATGTTTAACAGATAGTGGGCCGATCCGCATCCAGGAACTTTTCATAGAATTATATATACCCTCTGTCTAACTCTTTTACCATGTTCACCTGGAAGTTTACCTGCACGGTTTTTTCGCCTTTGTTTTGTTTTTAAACAAAAAATCCCTCGACCCCGGATCTGTCCTCGACCTGACAATGCGGTACTTGTCTCTGGAGTGTAGTCCTCATCAGAGTCAACAATGCTTTCATTATGGAAACTCTTACATGCAGAACACCATATATGTTATGAATGTTACACGAAATTCATCTTCATCACAGTGTAAATGATGGCAATGGAAAAACATGTATCATGAAACCTGTTTTTAGCTTTGCCTTATAGATAACTAGCTCGTTAGCGAATCACTAAATATATATTTTAATCTTTACCAATATCAATATGCTATTTGATAGTGAGTACTAAAATACATCTTATTTGTTTATCTTCATAGTGATAAAGTTAGATTTTTTTATTACATGTGATTCTGACATAATGTCACTACATGCACTGCGCTCCTTCCTCTCCGCTCGTCTCAGGTAAATAATGCGTCTGCAGCTCAGCGGTCGGAGTCGCGCGTTCATGTGTTTTGGAGGCGTGGCTTTGGAAGGAGCCCAGAAGGGAGGGGGTGGAGTGAATGGAAATAATGAGCTGTCTTTAAAACAGTCGTGAGAGGTCTACAGACACTCGATTTTTATACTTTCTTTTTCAGAGTACTTAAATTTTAATTATGCATTGATAAATACAGGAAGTTTAAACAAATTTGGGAAAAAGTTTTTTTTATACAATTCCTACCTACAATACCTTTAACTTTGCAAAGGATCCAGTGCCTATGTGTGTTTGCACTCTGGAGAGTGTCAAAGGTGTCTATTTACAACCTGTTTTTGCAGAGTTAAGCAATGTAGCCAATCACAGACATATGCGTTGTTTTCTTGAACGCAGGCCAATCAGAGGTGTATAAGTTAGAATCCACTCACCACTCAAAGCCGGAGTTTTTGTCCAGTGCTGAGTTCTGCCGATCGCAAATTCTCTCATAACAAAGTGTAGACATTATGTAAATAATAGGGGTGCAACGGTACAAATTGCTCACGGTTCGGTTTGTATCACGGTTTTAGTAGGGATGCACGATATAGGATTTTGGCCGATATTCGATATGCCGATATTTTCAAACTAATTTTGCCCGATACCGATATATTTGTTTGTTTTTTTTAAGTGCAAAAAAACCTTATTAAAGCTTCGATTAAAGTTTTCAGTCAAGAGCAGTGAGTGATTTCCTCTGTGTTTTGTTGTTTTATTAACATTAACGGGATAGTTCTCCCAAATATTTCCCATCATTTACTCTCAAGTTTTTTTCTTCTGTTGAAATTATAAAAGTTATTTGGAAGAATGTGGCTACCCAAACAGTTGCTGTACTTCAGTGACTTCCATAGTATATTTAAGCACAAGAAAGAAATGAATGCAGGTTTGGAACAACATTAAAGTGAGTAAATAATGACAGAATTTTTATTTCTGGGTGCAGTATCTCTTTAAGGACAAGCGGCAGCATATTATTACTGTCTCTTTAAGAACTGCACGCGACGCGTCTAATATACACGCATTTGACAAGCAGATTTTCTCTGTTTGCTTTCACTTTAGACATAACCAACTTTGTTTATGTAAACCTTACGTATTTGACAGAATCAGCGCAATAAGACTCGTAGTCCAGTATGCAGGCGAACTGAACTGATAGAATGCACGATACTATGATTTTTCTTCAAAAGCAGATCGTGGAGACATTCTAATCGTCCACGATCAAAAACCGTGAGACGCACACCCCTAGTTGGAAGTTTAAGTTGCTGGCGCTCATGCTTCGTTCGCGGTCGTCAAGTGCGCATAGGAAACACGCCACCCTATCGGCAAGGCTCATCGGCAGAAATATTCATATCGGCCGATGCCGATGATGGTCATTTTAAGCTTTTATCGGCCGATACCTATGTTGTCCCGATATCATCGTGCATCCCTAGGTTTTAGGTTCACGGTTTCGGTAGGGTACAGTATGTGCTATGTTCAGGGAAAAAAGGACTACTGTCAAATAAAAATAAAGAAAATAAGAACAAATAATCTAACTACAAGCAACAGTCTAAATAAATACAATAGAACAAAGATACAAATAAAATAAACAGTGCTTATTCAGATTTTTCAGTAGGTCTAAAATTAGTTTCTCAGGAACAGAAATTTAATAAAGTAATCAAATGTAAAATAACATTGCATATTTGACTGTATAAATTAAAGATGAATCCTTATTAAAGTTACAAAAGCTATTCAATTAAGAGCCGTGATTGATTTCCTTGTAATTTTGTTTGATTACCATTAAAAACACAGACAGCAGGAATATCAGGCTGCTGTCCCTTTAAGACATAATGCACAGAACCAAAAAACTGATACTGTTACATATGCGTTGTCTTTCTCGACTGTATAAGTTCCCTTAAGGGAACCCCCCTTGTGTGTGAAGTTTTTTCCCCCCTATCCTACCTACTGTATTATGATTAACAGGTGGTGAAAAAAGCGCCACTAGCATTTTTAGTATCTGTGCACCTGTATACATAAATCTGTATAAAACGCTGTACTGCTGTTGGCACATCTCAAAACCCATTGTTTTGTGTCGTCTAGACTTAAGCTGGGGCAAACTGAACTGTCATCTGTGCCATATTTTGTGTTTGTAGCACCTTAAGGTCACGTGCCAGCTGCCAGCCATCTGTGAAAAATCCTCTCCAAACTCTATAAAACCCATTCTGTGTTTAGGGTCTATAAACGCACACTCTTATTTATTTGCTTGAATCCAGTGTTTTGTTATAGCTGCACTTAGGACATCCATACTCTGAAGTACGGATGCTTTCACGTACCATTGTAGCACTTACCGTAAAGCTAAAGAAAGCCCATGAGGGCCACTTAGCTCAGATTCTCTGTTACTGATGGACATAAACGACCATAAAGGTTGTATTCGGTGTGGTTTAAGTTTCCTAATGACAGATTGAGGTTCATTTTAAATGAAGGCAGTGCTCAACTGTGTGAGTGACTATGTTGAAAAGTATTTGCATACACAGTGGATATTTATGGCTGATGTGAGTTCTTTCTTCTTTCTTTAATCCTCTTGGCCCCCTTGGGAGCATAGGGTGTCTACCATGGATCTCCACCTCACTCTCCTCTGTGCTAAGTAAGGACTTTACTTCTTTCCAGGAGGTCCCCCACTTGGTCAGTTCATCAAGCGTGGACCGCCTCCCATTGGATTTAGGTCTCCCTACCTTCCTCTTGCCTTGGGGATTATAGTCCAGAGCTTGTCTTGCTGTGTTCCTCGGATCCTTCCTAAGTGTGTGACCGATCCATCCTCACTTTCTGGATTTGATTTCAATGTGGATTTGCTCTTGGTTCATGCGTCTCCACAGCATTTGATATCTTGTTAGGCCACCAAATCCTCTCTATGTATCTGAGACAATTGTTAATGAACACTTGTAATTTATCAATGATTGATTTGGTGGTTTCACAGCCATATAGCAGGACAGATTTCACGTTTGTATTGAAGATTCTGATTTTGGTGTTTCAAGAGAGCTGGGAAGAGAGCCATAGAGGTCAGAGTGTTCTAAAGGCATGTCTTGCTTTGCTGATGCGCTGCTCGACATCTTTATCAGCTCCTCCATCTGTGCTGATGTTGCTTCCCAGGTATAGGGATCTCCCAGTCACGTGACCCCTAGCCGTGTCAGCCATTTTGACGGAATACATCCGTCGGCTACTCATAGATCCATTGCCGTGGGTAATATATATTTTTAGTATATTATACTAATAATATAATTATTAGTATAATTAGCCTAAATATTGCAATATTTTGCGCTACAGTATTGATATAATTGCATGCGCAAAATCATGGTGCAAAATATCTCGATACTGAACAGAATCGATTTTTTCCCCCACCACGTCATGTCATCGCACGTATTATTAGCATCACAAAAATAAATATACAAGAGGAAGATAAAGAAATTAGGAATCATATATCCATATGAAGCACCACAAGTTCTTTTTACAGGCATTACATGTGTAGAAAAACTTCCTGACATTGAGTTCGGTGACATTACAGCTACCTTATTCACTTCCCATCACGCTACACCAGAGTTTCATTAAAAGAAAACGATTTTTCAATCATCACCGCAAAGGTTGGTCAATGTATTTTTATCACCAAATTATAGTAGGCCTAGTACCTGTAATAATTTTTAAACTGAGTTTACAGGGAAAACACATTAAACAAAATCACCAACCAGATTAAGTGTATCTGTCACTGTAGTAGGCTATGATAAACTGTCATTGAGACTGTTGTCTCTACCTGTGTTTCTGACGATTTATAAGAAGTGTCAAATAAAATACAAGATTAGCTTTTGGTATTTGAAAACGAAAGAATGTAATGTGATAATACGCCTAATGAATTAACTGATCTAGGAATGCATGGATGCGTTTTGCCGGTTTATGGCCGCCAACCACTTTTCTCCGTTTTGTTTCTTTTGGGATACGGTATAAAGATATTCCTTTTGTATGATCCCGTATCTGATCGCATCCAAATGCACAGCATCGCTCGGGCATGATAGGAATATTTCGCGACGAGCTGTATTATCACCGGCGGTTTAGCATTTTCTATTCCGTCAAGATGGCTGCTCCAAATGGCGTGACGTCCCTATACAAACTCGACCACATCTTCCAGGGATTACTCATCGATTGTGATAGGTTGGTGGGCTTTGGTGTTAAGTCTCATGAGCTTGGACTTCCCAACATTTATCCTGAGGCCATCTGTTTACTGTGTCATGCAATCTGGTGGTCTTGCGTTGAATGTGTGTATGTGTTTCTGAGATCAGAGCCAGGTCATCAGCAAACTCGAGACCTTCCAGTTGCTCAAAAGGGTTCCACTGTAGTCCTGTCCTTTGACCATCCACTGACATTTTCATTGTCCAGTCGATGGCAATGAGGAAGAGGAGGGGGGACAGTAGGCAGCCTTGACGTACTCCTGTTTTTATAAAGAGGGTGTCCGAGAGCTTACCATTTGAGGTGACTTTTCCTGTGAATCCATCATACATGCATTTAATGATGTTGACCAGTTTTATGGGTATTCCATAATGTATTCCACAGAATGTTTCTGTCTAGGCTGTCAAAGGCCTTTTCGAAGTCGACAAAGTTTATAAGTAATGATGACTGCCATTCGATGCATTGCTCGACAAATATTCTGAGTGTTGCAATGTGATCTGTACACGAGTTGTTTTTCTGGAAACCTGCTTGTTCTCTCCTGAAAATCTTATCTAGTGGTTATCTAGTAGCTCCTGAAAGTCTTATCTAGTGGTCTTATCTCTTGATGTGTCTTTTGGGATTCTTCTGAAAGACAGCCTGTAGTTGTTGGTAAAAGGTATCTTTTTCTTCATAAACGGCAGTGTTGGTGGGAGCGTAGCATTGGATGAATGTGATATTACGTCCTTTTGTTGTAAACCTGGCTGTGATGATTCGTTCTGAAATTGGTTCCCATTCGATGAGGCTTTTAACTGCATCTTTTGAAAGGAGTATTCCTACTCTCTGTGTGTGTGTGTGGGTCTTCTTCTTTGAAGTTGCCTGAATAGAGAAATGTCTCTCTAGTGGCAGTTGTTACTTCTCCAAAGGTATTCCATCGTCTCTCACATACACCAACAATGCTTAGGTTATAGCGCTGCATTTCTATGGTCAGTTGTGCCAATTTTCCAGTTTGGTATAGTGTTCTGACATTCCAGCACCCAATTCTCGTTCTTGACTTCAGCATCAGCAGACATTTCACCCCCATGGGGTCTCTGATGAGTTTGCCTCAGGCGGTTCATACATCCCACTCGTGGGTCGTCAGTTAGGCTTCGTTCTTCGGTCAGGGATAGAGTTTCCATAGTTTCGGTTTCTGTAACCAATTAATTTTTCCGGGGACGGGTAGTTAGCCCATCGCCAAACCCCCAACCTGGAGGGCCAGTGGAATCGCTCTTTGTCTGGTCTCTACCCTTCGACCCGTTCGGCTTGGGTGACCCTGCCAGGTACAAGACTCCTGCCGACATAGCTCTAGGGGCCATGGAGACGTGCACAAACCGCTCCACCACGGTAAGGTGGCGATCCCTTCGGAACGGGCTGATGTGAGTTACTGTAGCAAAATGTTTCAACTCTGATTGTTTTATAGGTTGATATAGAATGTTGTTAACTTGATTCAAGAAAAAGTCTTACTTGACGGAGTCACTGTATGTCATCACAAAAAGGAAACCATGTGTCTGACTTTAGGCTCATTCAATACATTTATACTTCAAATTCATTCTTAAAATTCCCATATAAGTGCGCATTTTCACATGTCTGTAATTTCAAATGACTGCTCTTCTTAAACTCATAGCTAAAGGTTACTTCAGATTAGGGCTGTCACGATGTTAGATTTTTCACACCACGGTTATTGTGGCCAAAATAATTCACGATATCGATATATCGCGATATCTATAGAACCTATAAGGGGGGGGGGATATATTACATATATCATATAATAATGATATATTATTATTTGATAATATATCAAATATTTAGCCTATTTGATATCAGTCAAATACATTTTTACTTTGTTTATATAGTTTTTCTTTTTTACCCAACAAACATAATGGTACAAACAAAAAAATCAAGTGCAAATACAAATACAAAAATAAGATGGTTCTTAATAATCACCCTTTATTAAATGTATGAACACCCCTTGTTAACAGGTTAATGTCACGTTTCCCATTTTATGACTAGTAAAATAATCGCAATGTATTCTCTGTAAAATTGCGTAATCCGCAGGGTGATGGACAAGGGAAAAAAGGTTGGTGGCTACACATTCTGCAGCGTTGCGTGTAGGACAACTCGAGGTATCGCACACCGGACGCGCACTTTCTCAGTGTATGGCCAGCTAGAGGTATTCTTATGTTTAAGGAGATTATGAAATTAAGATAATGTCTGTACTATGTTATGATTGTTCTGTACAATTAAATACAATAGTCTTTGATCTGAACATTTACATCAGAGCAGCATTGACTGAATGAATTGAGAATATCACCTGAAAATCTGATAACATCAGCAATTTTCATTCAAGCAGCTGATTTCTGGAAATTAATGTAAAACTAAATGTACATTGCAGCACAGGGTGAAGTCATTTACGATGATTTGAGACAAATATAATGTAAATTTAATATAAAACTATGTAAATGGTGCTCTGTGTCGCGGCAGGATTTTGAACAAGAGCCGTTGCTGGGCGCCGCAGACAGACGCCGAATGGCACAACCGGTGTGTGTAACGTTACACTCAAAGAGAAAATGTGTTCGAATTTTAAAGACGTGGCGCTGCGCTTCTCGTCCGGTGTGCGACCCCCTTTAAAGTGCTGTTTTCTTTTGAACCGAAGAAATCCCATTCAGGCGAGCTTACTTTTTTCGGGTGTGGACAGAGTGTTTCACTCTCTCGCTCAGACGACACGTTCTTCTCAGAGTGGCTGCGCGGCCCGGGCTGCGTCTTCTTCTTTGATTGGCGTCAGCGGGTGCAATACAGCCACCTGAGAGGTCAACCAGGTACTCGAGCTGGAGTATTTACGTGTCATGTTATCGTAACAGTCCTATTCATTTTAAACATTGTGTTTATCGCCAATACCGGTATATCGCCACACTGTAAATTAACACGATGTCAATATTTCATGCTTTGAATATCACGATTATCGTCAACAATTGCGACACCCCTACTTCATATTTCTTCATTTGGCTTCAAAGATTTTTTTCTACATTAAAATAGTTTATAAAATCAAATGTTTTATAAACATTTATACTATTATATTTATAATTCTATAAGTATTTACAATTATATACTGTATATTAAAATATAATATATGATTATATAATATATGGTGAAAATATTTTTGTTCTTCATTCCTTAAAAAAAGACAATCCATCCCTCAATGCTCACCATGTTTGCTTTGTTACATCTTTGCCAAGTGCTCTGGACTGTTAGACTCACTCATTCTTATTCCATCTACTACAGAAATATAAAAATGTATTTCTTCCTCCAGCTCTCAGAGTCCTAGATAAGCCATCACATGTGAGAGAGACTGCTGAACAACACAGCCCCTCTCTCTATATAAATTCTGGTCGTTCTGTAACCCCTTGTCATTCACCTTGTGCTTTTTTCCCCCTCGCAAATTCTTTGAAAATGTGTGTGGTCATCCAGAGGACTGCAATCGAACGTTAGTGGGGTTCTATTGATCTGGAAAAAAAAAAAAAGTCTTGCAATGCTTCGAGAAATTTGTCCAGAATCGAAGGGAATGACGCCTTCAGGAGGCAGAGAGATGGACTCCTTTATTGTCTTCTCTACGGGAGGTCCAAAAGTCTTCACCATTGCACACGCAAACAGCCGAATGTTAAATGTTGTAACCATTATCATCATCATCACCAATACAGAGCTCCAGCATTGTGTTTTGCAACAAGAGGTTGTTTTGAGGTTACTGCTACCTGATTGTTTAGCTACCCAATTTATTTAGTGCTATTTTTGGAAAAGAGTGTTTTGTGTATGTTTTTCAAAGCGGTTCTATTCAGGAAATATACAGAGAGGAAAGCCTCCGAACAGCCTCTGGGAAATCCACAATTATAATTTAAAAGACCCTCCATTGCTTTTCATGTTTGCTCCTTTGCAACATTTGTATAAAGTCACTGAATCATGAAATGGTTTGCTCAGAAAGCTGTAGACGCAGAGGTTGTTAGCCTGGGTGAACTGTTTTCCCCTATGGATCAGATCAGTGTGCTTTGTTTCAACCTCTTCTCTCTGAGATATCAAAAAGTCTAGCTTATTCTTTCTCTCCAGAAGCATTTAGCAACTTTTCAAAGGTTGTTTCCTTTTGCTAGAGCACTGATGGGACAGCCTTATTTCAGATGACTTTTTTACTATACACAGACAAGCAAATAAAAACATCCTCAAGGTACTTTATGGTTCAAGTTAAAACATATATATCATTTACTTTTGGTTAATGTCACATCAGTTTCAAGGTCAGAGTATACTGTTTACTGTTGTAGTTGCGATTAATCGCACGGTTCGCACCTTTATCGTGAAATTAAGCATACAGCATTTATCCTGTTTAACACGTTCATTGTGTCATCATTTGCTATATCCAGCAAGATAAACCATCAGATTGAAGGGTGATTCTCACAAAACTGTATTTTCTGCAAGCTTATTTCAGTTAAATGTAGGTGTCTTTTCAAATAAGGACACTTGGAGACTCCAAAGAGACACCAAATAACCAAATGAAATAAGGGGTCCATATAATTCATAAATGTGTGCACACCTAAATACCCATGAAAAAAAAAACCATTGCAGAAAGAAACTTTTCAGAATTCACAGTGTATAGTGTTCAGTGCAACAGCAGAGAGCTTGTTTACATTTTAGACAAGTCAAGTTGCAATACCGAACAGGACCACATGGTAGGGATGGCTCGATACCACAATTTTGGCTTTGGTACGATACCAGAACCTAATACCTCGTTATCGATACTAAATCGATACCACAGTCGAAAAAAAAAAGATTTTTTTTATTCAAAAACACTGCTAGAAACTCTCCACTACCAAATGTGCAAAGAAAAAGTATCAAAATGTAAAAAATAAATAAGTTCAGTCAAGGAACATACAGTAGGTAAAATTTAGATTTTGAAAAAAAAAAAAAAACAATTATACAATTAAAATAGGTTAATATCTATAATAATAGATTAACATATAATTCTAATAATAATAATAGAATAATGAAATGACGTAAACCATTAGCTGTCATGCATCAACAGATGCATCGTCAACATTTATAGCATTTATTCATCTTGGTTTGGGTTCATATTATGCATATAATGCATTACATAAAGTATATAATAATTATATAATATTATATATATTTTTATAATTATATAAAGTAATAATTAATAATAATTCATTACATTTATATAGCGCTTTTCTAGGCACTCAACGCGCTTCACATGGAAGGGGGAATCTCCTCAACCACCACCAATATGCAGCATCCACTTGGATGATGCAACGGCAGCCATAGTGCGCCAGAACGCCCACCACACACCAGCTTATTGGTGGAGAGGAGACAGAGTGATGAAGCCAATCAGTGTATATATATATATATATATATATATATATATATATGGGGATGATTAGGAGGCCATGATGGACAGAGGCCACTGGGCAAATTTGGCCAGGATGCCGGGGTTACACCCCTACTCTCGAAAGACATCCTGGGATTTTTAATGACCACAGAGAGTCATGTTACGTAAAGTAATGTTAACATGCTAAACATGTATTAGTAAGTATATTAAATTTTTTAGGTCATTTTATTACTGATTGATCTAGATTAATAAATGATATAATATTGTTAGGTCAGGTTACCTAAGGAATGTTGACAAATGTAGCTTAATTGTAATATTAGTAATATTCATATCATTACTACTATTACTCTCTCTCTCTCTCTCGGCTTATTCCTCTAGGGGTCGCCACAGCGGCAGTAATATGCCATTCATTTTACTATCACTTTTATTCGTTATTCATTCATTCAAATTAAATTAATGTTTGTTTGAAAGTGCAAAAATGATGAGACCTAAACTGAATTGGTTCTTGCGTGTTATGCAAGAAGATTTGAGCTTTCGTGTTTACCGTATCATATTTAATTGATAAGCTCTTATGTATGTGCGCTGTTCGTTCAGTGTTCAATAAAAGTCTAAATTAAATCAGTTGAATGTTGAACTCACCTGTCGATCTCTGAACTCTTTGAAAAAGTCAGGATGAGCAACTGACAAGTGCTTAGGCAGATTTGATGTGTTGCCTCCCAAATGGCATGATGGCAACACATTATTTAAAGCAACGTTTGCAGAGTGGTGCATTGAGTTGTTTCTTTACTTTTCTTATTACTTTTGTAGGAAAAGTAATGCCTTATTTCACTCATACTGCTCTCTCTATTTATTGATTTCGGGCGTGTAGAAATTCGAATGAGCTTCGTTTGATCCATCGTGTTCCTCCTTTGTCACCGTTTGCCGGTTTCGCGTGACCCAGTTTAGGTAGCGCACTGCCGCCTAGCGGAGAACTTCGAAACAGCAGCGCATCAAATACCGAATTGAACAAAATTATGATATTGTACCGTTTGAAATATATTATATACCAGTATTTTTGCAGTACCGGTATACCGCACATCCCTACCACATAGAGATTTAAATTACTAAACGCAGCAACACGCACACGACAAATCGGTCCGGGTCTCGTTAGTTCATTTGTTTTTGCTTTCACATATGAAAACGAAAAAAACTAGCAAACAACTCCTTTTTTCGTTTTTTCGGGTTTTTTTGAAAAACGAAAAAACGAAATTATGACCTGATTTTTGGTTTTCCTGTTTTTGCACGGAAATCAGAGAAACCACTTGATATTCCGATTTTCCCCTCTGGGTGGGGCTAAATCTGATTGGCAGAAAATGCATTCATTGTTTTTCAAATTAAGAGTTTTCCAAACACTGTATTTGTTAGCCTGTAAAATTAATAGTCTATATGCATGCTATTTTTCACCCAATTATTTGGCTTTACTGACTGAAAAAATCTATTGAAATAGCCTAAATTCAAGCCTAAAAGCCTGTTCACGCACTGACAGTTGTCATTATACAAATTTAAATAATAGGCTACATTTATTCTTTGTTTTAGATGTTTTTATTAACTTAAATTCTTATGAATAATATATTTTTTATAATGTCTATTTGTTATTTATGGCCTGTGTTCACATACAGGACTTAGGGGGCAAGATTTAGGGGGCTGGGGGCCCCTGGGCTTGAGTTTATGTTTGGGCCCTACAAACATCATGACGGAGTAGCAAATTAGAAAACAATTTAAATATGCTTTGAGGTTCCTAGAACAAGTTTGTTTGTTTGTTTGTTTATTTAATAAGGGACAATGCACATTAATGAACATAAGGACAATGTCCAAATGTAAATGAGCCAGATTTAGCCGTACAGACTAATTTTCATCCGGAGTCCCTGGCAGGTTGTTAGGCCTATTATAAAAACTGTAAAAACATAATATGCAACAAGTAATATGCAACATGCCTATAGTCAAAGTTTAGTGGTAGGCTAATATTACATCGTCATTATAATACAATAGAATACAATATAATGCAGGATCATTGTCATATATCTGTCTTCTTATGTCAGATTCTTACATTTAGTCAACAAATTCAATCAGAATGCAAAGACACGGTTTATGGCTACTATGACCAAAAAAAAAAAAGTCGGTATCAATAAAATAAATTTTTGGATTGACACAGGCTGTTTAGTCAAGTCAAGTCATCTTCATTTATATAGCGCTTTTAACAATGGATTGTTTCAAAGCAGCTTTACAGAGATAAACATATAATTTAAGGTAACATTGTTTTGGCTTTATAGCGGTTCTTGAATAATGTTATTTCCAGCTAAAGTTAACTTTGATTGATTCACCTCCATTGAAATGATCAGACTTTAAACGCGAACCTGTGATTAACGCTGGCGGCGTTCACATGCTCATTCAGAATTGATTCTATAGTTATGTGCTTTTTAAAATATGTGCGCAGGTTTGTAATTCATACAACCCAGCCTAAACAAACTCATTTTCTTGCCTATAAATTTTGATACAGAATTTTGTTTTATTTTATCACTTCGGGGTACGCGAGCCGGAATTCACAACGCTTTATCTGTAGAGTGGGAAAGGGATCCTCCATAGGGAGAGGATAGTGGACACTTCAGCACTGCATTGTCATCGGGTCCAGGCGGATCTCCTTCGTCAGATCTGGACACGGCCTGGATCCGGCAGGCTGCGGGAAAACCTCGGGATAAACAAAGACACTAATATTAGCGTAGATGCCATTCTTCTTATGATGTAGCGAGTACATCAATATTTAAGGGAAGTGTTCCCAGTTCCGGCTGACCTAATCTATGCAGCCTAACATTGAATTATAGAAGTCTATAATGTATTATGTGTATGCTAGGTCAAAGAGATGTGTTTTTAGTCTAGCTTTGAACTGACAGAGTGTGTCTGCTTCCCGGACAATGGTAGGAAGACTGTTCCAAAGTTTTGGTGCTAAATAGGAAAAGGATCTACCGCCAGCAGTCGATTTTGATATTCTAGGTATTATCAACTGGCCGGAATTTTGCGATCGCAATAGACGTGAAGGACTATAATGCGTTAAGAGCTCGCTCAAGTACTGCGGAGCTAAACCATTTAGTGCTTTGTAGGTAATCAACAATATTTTAAAATGTATACGATGTTTAATAGGGAGCCAATGCAGTGTTGACAGAACCGGGCTAATATGGTCATATTTCCTGGTTCTGGTAAGAACTCGAGCTGCGGCGTTTTGAACTAGCTGTAGTTTATTTATTAAGCGTGCAGGGCAACCACCCAGTAGAGCATTACAATAATCTAGCCTTGAGGTCATGAACGCATGGACTAATTGTTCCGCATTTCCCAATGAGAGCATATGGCGTATTTTGGATATATTTTTAGGATGGAAAAATGCAGTTTTACAGATACTAGACACGTGGCTTTCAAAAGAAAGGTTGGTATCAAAGAGCACACCCAGGTTCCTAACCGACGACGAAGACTTGACAGAGCAGCCATCAAGTGTTAGACAGTATTCTGGGTTATTGCGTGTGAAAGTTTTTTGTCCAATAATTAGAATCTCTGTCTTTTCAGAATTTAGTAGTAGGAAATTACTAGTCATCCAATTTTTTATATCAGCTATGCATTCTGTTAATTTTGTGAATTGGTAAGTTTCGTTGGGTTTTGAAGAAATATACAGCTGAGTATCATCGGCATAACAGTGAAAGCTAACTCCATGTTTCCTAATGATATCTCTTAATGGTAGCATGTACAGAGTGAACAGCAACGGTCCTAGTACTGAGCCTTGTGGTAGACCATACTGAACTTGTGATCGATAAGACATCTCTTCATTTACTGCTACAAACTGATAACGGTCAGTTAAGTATGATTTAAACCATGCTAATGCAATTCCACTAATGCCAACATAGTTTTCTAGTCTATTTAAAAGAATGTTGTGGTCAATGGTGTCAAATGCAGCACTAAGATCGAGTAACACTAATAGAGAGATACAACCACGATCCGATGATAAGAGCAAATCATTTGTGACTCTAATGAGAGCGGTCTCAGTACTATGGTACGGTCTAAATCCGGACTGAAAATCCTCGCAGATATCATTTCTTTCTAGAAAGGAACATAGTTGTGAAGATACTGCTTTTTCTAATATCTTTGACAGAAAAGGCAGATTCGAGATCGGCCTGTAATTGACTAATTCTGTAGGATCAAGTTGTGGTTTTTTAACAAGCGGTTTTATCATAGCCAGTTTAAAGCTTTTTGGTACGTATCCTAGAGACAAAGATGAATTAATGATATTAAGAAGAGGATATATTATGGAGGTAGTTTTGTTTCTTTATTATTCAATCAAAAAAAAGGTTGCTACAATCCAAAAAAATATTTTCAATTAAAAAAACCTTCACTTCAATGAAAAAAAAAATTTCAATCAAAGAAAAAAATTATTTGAATCCAAAAAATATATTTGAGACTCAAAAATATATTTGAGACTCAAAAATATACATTTGAACACTGCTTTTCTTTGATTGAAAATGTTTTCTTTGATAGAAGTCTGTTTTTTATTTTGTTTAAAGCAACCTTTTTAATTGAAGTAACATTGTTTTTTGATTGGACCTTATAATGGGTAGGACATTTGTGTCTTTATCATTCAATCAAAAAAGAAGTTGCTTCAAACAAACAAACAACAGAATCAATAAAAAAAGTCACTTCAATGAAAAGATAAACATTTTCAAATATAGAAAATCGTTTTTGAATGCAAATAAAATATTTGAGACTCCAAAAATTGCATTTGAACACTTTTTTTTATTATTGAAAATGTTCTCTTTGATTGAAGTAATCTTTTTTGTGTTTGGGCCATACATGGGTAGGACATTTGTGTCTTAATCATTCAATTCCAAAAAAGTTGTTTCAATCAAAAAAAATATTTTCAATCAAAGAAAAAACTGTTCAAATGCAACAAAAAAAATATACCTCCGTGAATAAAAAAAAAGTATTGAAGAGAATGTGTTTTTTCGTTGTTGGTTTTTTTTTTTTATGAAGTGCAAAAAGTTTTGAAGTTTAAATTTTTTTGATTGAATTATTTTGACACAAACGTTCCGCAGTGGGCGGGTGCTTCTCTATTGGTCAGACATGTTTGATTGACAAGTGTCTACACCAACGACATCTTTCTGACAAAGAAGTCATGTTCGCCACTCGCCAGCAAGCTTTTTGCCAGTTACGTCCTGCGTCACATCTCTCATGCGGGTTCTCGTCGACCAGGGTGAGCGCGCATCATAGCGCACACAGGCAGGCACAGAACTAGCTAGCGAACCTAGGTCTTAAATCTAATAAGTTATGTTTTTTACAACATGTTTTTTGATGGAAAAGTGATGTTTAATTTCCATAGTCTTTGTTTAGTGAACGAAAGCGAAATCAGGAATTGCGGTCTTTCAGTTTGTTTATCGTTACCTAGCTACCATGGGTTTAAGTTGTACAAGATGTGCTGTAGCCTTACAATGGCCAAGTCGCGTCTCATATTAACAGATGAATATGCTTCGCTCAGTTTATTAAATACATCCAACCTGAATGTTTGTTGTTGTTGTTTTTTAAATTCTGATGACATGTATAATAGGCCTATGCTTATTCTATTGTGACGGCAGTGGAGAGAGCGCTCAAACCCCTCGAGAGCACATCATTTAGTGAACAAATTTATAGAAATGACCATTCTCTCTAAAGCAATGAGACGTAAACATATACGAATTTATCAAGATTTTTTTCTAAATGTGCGCTCTTTTGGACTAAAAGCGCTCTTCATTCGTTTCATTCCTCAATAGAATAGTAAAAATGATCAGCTTCATTGCACCTAATTTCTTTTTGTTTGTTTGTTTATTTTTTTGTTTGTTGGTTTTTTGTTATCGCGCTGCTCCCCAGGGGAATAGGCTTATGTCTCCAACCGACGTCTAGATAGGCCTACAATATGAAATATAGGGAATATTGTTCTCGTTTTCTGGCCTAAAAAAATATATTTTGTTAACCATAGTTGTAGTATTTCATCCTTACTGTTAATTGACATTAACCCCACTTAGCCTACATTTCAAAATGCGGCAATTGCTGCTGTTTTGCACAATATCCATTTGCGCCACCTGACGGTCATTTTGCGAATGACTTGAAATGCGACTGTTTTGTTTTTTCTGCGGCGATTATAGGCATTTTGGTTGACTACTGTAGGTGTTTGCCAATGATTGTCTTGAAAGGCATCCTCAAAACTGTAGTGAGCAGGAGTATTAAGTAACCTATATTGCGATGGAATGCAATATATACACTATAAGAAGGACCTTCTCTCCATTCTGCCTTTTGTCTGATAACCACCGTGACAACTTCAATGCGTGAACATGTTTACATTTAGGCTATTTCAATAGATTTTTTCAGTCAGTGAAGCCAAATAATTGGGTGACAAATAGCATGCATATAGACTATTAATTTTATAGGCTAACAAATACAGTGTTCTCTGATTTCCGTGCAAAAACGAGAAAACCAAAAATCAAGTCATAATTTCGTTTTTTTTTTTAGTTTTTCCAGAAAAAAAAAACGAAAAAAGGAGTTGTTTTCTCGTTTTTTAGTTTTCATATATGAAAGCAAAAACAAATGAACGAATGATACCCGGACCCAAATCAAAACATTCTGAAAGTGTGGAAACAACGTGAATGTACTGAAATGTGTCTGTGTATAAATACAATGCACGATCAGTGCATCGAGAGCGCACATACACGATTTAGTTGGGCATCAATATAACGTAATCACGCGTGCTTGCTCTACGACTCATGTACGCCTCTGCAATCGTCTTTACCTTGATTACAATCCTCATCCATCAAAACTTTACTAGCGAGAATCTGGTTGGCTTTATCCAACAGAGAAACGTAGTTTGCTTATAACCTGGCCTTACAGCGGTGTGATGTTTTGACATTCTTTATAGTCTGTATTTCACACAGCGCGATGCGCGAGGGCTCGCGCTCTTCAGAAACAATCACAGAAAATGACAGAGCCTGTGTTTTAAAGCAAAGCACACACTGAAATAAATAATTCACTAAAAACACAACTCTGATGTAATCAGCCTGGTTTGCTTGTTTGAAGGAATTTGCCTACTGGATCATTGGACAAAAAAAACTTTGCCAGAGATCGCAAACAGAGAAGAGAAATTGGATTGAATTAAATAGAAATAGAAATCAGGATAGAAACCTATCTGGGTTACCAGTGTGATAAACTTTCCGACTTCTAAGATCAGCTGGTTGCGTGATGTAAATTATGTTAATGATGCAATTTCACGTATTCAGTCATTTATTTGCTTTAAATAATTTGAATGCGTTAAGGATTTTGAACTAATTGCATGTGTTAATGCATTTATGTTGACATCTCTAATATATATATATATATGTTGTAAAAGTGCTGGACTAAAGTGGATATATATGTCATACAGGGTGCTAAAGCCATGCATCTGTAACCCATGCCAGCGGTGGGGTGGGCACCACTTCACTTTCGCTGTGATTATTACAACACTTAGAAGACAATTAGGCTGTTCAGAAGCCTGCTGTAATCAGCCAACCTGCCTCTAAAGAATGAGAGATGGAGCCGGAGGATACAACAGAGAGAGAAGGACCACTTTCTTGGCCTTTGCTGACGATCATTATTAGGCCAATGCCTTAATGATTAGGCCAGATGTACCCACATCCCTGCTGGCTTTTAATTGGATGTTCTCATCTTAACCTCTGTCTCATTGATGTTAGATTATTACAGTACATTTCGATCATTTTCTTGTTGTCCTAAGGACTTTATTTTGTTGTAATTACTAATTAGAGATGTTTGCTGATACAAACATCTTAGCTCATGGTTGAGTTTTGGAGTTGAAGCAAAAGTATAAAACGTGGGCCCATAATTATATGTTCAGCCCTCAAAATATTTTGGAACCTGTTTTGATTCATCCAGTATATCTGTTTCTAACTTTTTTTTTCTTCGATGTGATAAGAAGTGTATTCACCAAGGGCCTTGAGAACGAATGGACCACCCAACCCCATGTAACACCCTCTGAACACCTTTACTCTTTACTGTATGTGTGCAATTATTCTGAACCTTGGCACCCCAACAAATAATTGTGAAATATGGATTTTCGTTATTACTAAATGAAAAAAGATGCTGTATTGATTTTTAGGTCCTCCTGTGCCTTTCAAGTCATAAATCGAAACAGAACCGATGGTAAATGGCTTTTCTCAAATGTAATATCTTGTCTTTTAGCATTATAGCTGTACCACTGCTTTTTATCAGAATCAGGAGATTTATTGTCAAGACTTTTTGCACGTTGTGGTGACAAAAGAAGCTTCCAGTATAGGAAGCTTAGTAAGATTAGTCAAATAAAAAAATAAAGATATGTGAATAAGATACTATATGTATATACTGTATATAAATAAACAAAATAGACACATTTGTGTGTACATGTGTGCTGTATACAAATACAATAAAATGAACAGGGAATGAGGTAGGGTTGAGGTAGGGTATTGTTAAATAAATGTAAATTGTTTTGCACACAGTTATCATTACACAGTGGGGAGAACGTTGAATTGTTCATGTGGTAGATTGTCTGTGGGAAGAATCTTTTCTGGTGTTTAGTGCTCTGTAGTGCCGGCAAGACGGCAAAAGTTCAAAGAGAAGGTGGCTTGGATGTGAGGGATCCAGAGTGGGTTTCTGAGCCCTTTATCTCACTTTGGATGTATACAGTTCTTGGAGGGTGGGCAGGGGAGGACCAATAGTCCTATCAGCAGTGCAAATTGTCCTTTGTAGTATTTATGCTCTAGATTCAAATAGAATAAAACTACTATTTCTACATTATATTATTCTATATAATTGTATGCCGTTATCATCAAATATACAATAAAACTTGCATTTATAAAAATATATGTATATATTTTTTTTTTACTATACTAGTCAGATAAAACTGAGTAGCTGTTTTATTTACTTGCAAAAAGTGGAGCTTGTCAAGTGTTAATATTGAATTAGAGTTTCTGTTTACCAATGCTGGCCTGAATCTCAGCACCTCCAACCTAGCAGCATGATGCTCTCCAGGGGCTGAGAGATCATGGGAGGTGTGTGTTTGCTGTATATGTGTGTCAGCAGCTGTGTTGTGCTGTGAGAGCCACGGAGGCCACACTGCGTGTGGATGTGAAACTCAGTGAGTCCCCCATCAGCACATTTGAATCACATGCTGACTGCAACTTTCTCTCTCTTTATTTAAAAATAAAAGAGTGACTATGTTAACAGCCTCTGATTTGTCTCTACATGACGTGAAATCCATGTCGGTGTGCACGGGTTGAGCTTGTGAGTAAGATGATGTCAGTTTTTTATGTTGTGTGTCTCTGTATGGGGTTTTTCCTTTATCTACGGTCACTTATATGAAGGCTATATCCCAGGGGTTGATTTTGACTAAAACTTATAGATTTGACCCTTTTAAAAATATATATATAATATATACGTAGGTCACATTACTATGTCTATTAGCACTGAAGACATCTACTGTGTGTGTATTCCTAGCAAAAAGCAAACCTTTAGCAGATGCACATTTAAAAAAAAATATATATATATCTTTTACCTTTATTCCAGATCCAGATAAAATTTTAAAATCATACAAATATTATTACATTTCATGTAATGCTTTATCTAAATGAATAGTGCAATTGATAATAACCAATACAGACAATTTCAGTATTGTGTTAATTTATATCATTTTTATTATATCAAATTTATACCATCAAATGTAAGTGTACTTTTTTTACTAAGGAAACAACAGTGACAGTGAAGAGCATTTAAATAATTGTGACATTTTCAACCAAGCTGTAATATTGGTTATATATGTATATATATATATATAATTTAAATATGCACGTTTGCAAACACAATAACACAAATATGGTGGGAATGACACTTTGGTCGAAATGTTCTTTACATTTCAGAAATAAACCAGTGAACAGTGAGAAGTGCATTTTGAGTGCTTTTTTTCCTTCTAAACGTCCACAGGGCCAAACATGCTCCTAGTTGAAGAAACGTTCACTGAATGTGTTGGAATGTGTCAAAATGTGTCAGCGCTCTCCACACAGTTTGGGTTTGAGTGTGTAGGCTATCATATAGAAATAAGCTTCAAATGATTGCCATACAGTTGATAACAGGCTGTTATTCAGAAAGACATTAATTTGGACCTTCAAACTCCTCTTTCAGAAAGACATATGTTCCTCTTTTGTTTAAAGGGTTAGTTCACCCAAAAATGAAAATTTAGTCATTAATTACTCACCCCCATGCTGTACCAACCCCGTAAGGCCTTCGTTCGTCTTCGGAACACAAATGAAGATATTTATGATTAAATCTGAGAGGTTGATCACTCCTCCATAGGCTCCCTAAGGGATTGAATCCTGACGGCCCAGAGAAAACGAAACAAACAAACAAAAATAACGACTTTATTCGACTATTCCTTTTCTTCCTTGTAGGCCTGAAACGAGACTTCGAGAGATTTCCACGACGCATGCGCGAGAATTGCGATCTCCTTCAACTACTTCAGTTAAGTTCTCGCGCGTGCGCGTCGTGGAAATCTCTTGAAGTCTCGTTTCAGGCCTACAAGGAAGAAAAGGAATAGTCGAATAAAGTCGTTATTTTTGTTTGTTTTTTCGCACAAAAAGTATTCTCGTCGCTTGATAAACTTATAGTTGAGCCACTGTTGCGACATGGAATATTTAAATATTTTCTTTAATGACTTTCTGGGCCGTCCGGTGTCATTCCCTTAGGGAGCCTATGTAGCAGTCATGCACCTCTCAGATTTAATCATAAATATCTTCATTTGTGTTCCGAAGACGAACGAAGGTCTTACGGGGTTGGTACAGCATGGGGGTGAGTAATTAATGACTTAATTTTCATTTTTGGGTGAACTAACCCTTTAAGAGGGTACAGAAATAGCCTGGTTGTAAAGCAGAAGGGCTTTATTTCTGCCTTCCTCTACAAGCATCACTTTAACATCTTTCTCCATTTCCCTCTAAAACTGTTTATATCCTTCCCCATCACTGATCTGTTCTCCTGTCTTTGACTAACTGGTTTGAGTGTTTGTTTGAGATATTTCACAGCAGTGTGGTGAATGATTTTAAAGCTCTCTGCTTTGGTTTTTGGGGGGCTGGGATGGATGTCATTTTATAAATGCTTTGGGGGTCAATCGGCTGGTTAGTGGAACTCAGCGTCAGGTGGCTCTCTGATACTCTGTTTGATGGATCACTGTTTACTCGGGTTAGTGACAGCGCTGGTGTGATGGAGAGAGGCCACATACGCTTCAGTCATGGCCCAGCATAAATTTTATCTTGGAATTAGTCTCAGCCTCAGTCGGCACGCTCACAGACTTCCTACGGTTTGTTCACACAAAGAAATTACATGACATGGCTGCAGTTTCTAAGAGTCAGGTTGCAGAGGTCTTTATTAGTCCCCCAGCAAAAAGCATCCTGGAATAATGCAATGAACACTTCTTAGGAAGAACTCATAAGTGGATTAGCAAAAATGTGAGAGGTTTATGGCATCAGATCCGCTGGTGCACTTAACAGCAAGTAAACTAGACTAGACATACACTGCTTTTTTTAATTTATTTTTTAAATAAATAAACACTACTTATTATTTTGGGACAAATTGAAATTCTCATCTACACACATTTCTGTAGTAGATTCTTCTTGTTTAAGCAGAAAGTTCATATCCTGAAAAATGTGTCCTGAGTTGTCTGCATGCTGATTGGTCCAGGCATTTGCATTCAAATGAGTTGCCTATGCTTGAAGGGATTTTCGACTTGTAAATTTAAAGGTGCTATATGTAACTTTTCTTCTAAAATGAATCCTTTTTTTATTGCATGTGTGTGAAGGGGTTGTAATCACACATTACAATGATCCACTTGTTGGATTTTGCTATTACCTCTGAAGGCCAGTATTCCTAGTTCTATGTGAAGTCTCCGGGTCGGATTTTCTGCGAAATCCATCGGATGTGACGTGCATGCGCGCTCCCGAGCCTCACTCCTTTTACAGTCTATGCGACGGCACTGCAGCTACATGGACGACATGGAGTCTGATAACACCAAAAAACGACCTGCCTCCAGCACAACACAGACTCCAACACAAACTCCACATGAATATAAAAAACAAAACAAAACGTATCTGCTGAAGCTCGTCAGGCCAAACGTGAATCGGATCGACTTAGGACAAAAACACGGATCCACATCAGCAGAGCGTTTGAATTATGGAGAGACCTCCACTATTTTTATTGTGATAAATTACAAGTTTTCAGATATGCTGAAATAATGGTAAACTGTAATGAAATAGCAAGGTAAACTACAACATATATGAGACATGAAATGAATACAAAAGACTGTTCCAGGATAACAAAAAGTAGGTGCTTTAGGATCTAACTTTTATTGGATGTACTAGATCCACTGTCTAACGTCACTCATCCCACTATCATATTGTTTATAATACACGTTTCCAGACACGTTCAGACAGTACAGTAATGTTACTTCCTACGATCTTACTGTTACACTGAATTTGTTCAGTCTAGTTCAACCGTTTTCGTTATCATATTATACATTCACCTATGTTGACATTACTGATTGTGAAAGATACACGAATAGTTAGTGAAATGCATTTTGCTAGATAACACCACACGTCGGCTAAATGCAGCCAATGTAACGTTATCATGGTACGAGCATTAGTTCAACGTCAAGCTGATAAAAGTAGCCTATTATTGTAACGTTGCAGTGGGAGTTTACATGAGTTTCCAGCATGTTGTGTGATGCTTTCTCCTGTGTGTTGAAAGTCTCAGTGTGGCCGTGTACCATGAGTGCTCGCTCTTGTGTTCGAGCACGAGCAAGAGCATGAGAGCTCTTGTAAAAATTGGTTGCAATCTTAAACATCACCGATAGAGGCCGCTAAAAAATACATAGCACCTTTAAGGATTGAGATTTACGGGTAGGGCTATGAAGTGATGCTAGTTAAACTAAGTGGTTTATTTGCAATGATTTTGCTGGCATAAAAAAAAAAAAAAACTAAAAAAAAACAACATTGTGAATATTGTAATGATTTTAATGTGCTTTTAATAGATCATTAAGTTCCCCAAAGACTGTCATTAGACTAGTTTTTTTGAGCCTGGATTCGTTTCTGTAAATCAGTTTAAACTGTCAGATTCAGTGAATCAATTCAAAACTCTGATTCAACGATTTGTTTGCAAAATGTGAAAAAGTCTCAGCATGTCATTTTCATTTGTTAAAACATTTGAGTAAAATATATAGGTAAATTATGCTGTTACATGTTTATCGCATGTATTATGTATTTTATTGCACAAAAAATACAATTTTGATTTCGCTCATTTAGCTCAAGACGGTGTAGAAAACATTTTAGTAAGTAAACTTTATTTATATAGCACCTATCCCAGATAGAAATCACAAAGTGCTTTACAAAGTGCAACAATTTAAATAAAAGAACAATAAAACACAGATAAAACTATCGGAGCTAAAAACAAAACATAAAACATAAAAGCCCAATCAGCTATAAGCTTGTCTAAATAAAAGTGTATTCAGCTGCTTTTTAAAAGAATCAACAGATTCGACCACACGCAGCGACGGGCAGGGCGTTTCAGAATTTGGGGGCAACTGCCTGAAAGGACAGATCCCCCCAAGTTTTAAAGCGGGTTTTGGGGACCGTCAGGAGGTTTTGACCTGAGGGCCGCAGAGTGCGGGAGGAGGAGGAGGGGGTGAACAGGTCTGTGATGTACTGGCTGGGAGGCCTGTCCATGTAGTGCTCTAAAAGTCACAACTTAAATTTTATAATAAATTCGGGTTTTGGGGACCGTCAGGAGGTTTTGACCTGAGGGCCACAGAGTGCGGGAGGAGGAGGAGGGGGTGAACAGGTCTGTGATGTACTGGCTGGGAGGCCTGTCCATGTAGTGCTCTAAAAGTCACAACTTAAATTTTATAATAAATTCTATGTTTGACTGGAAGCCAATGGAGTGTGGATAAAACCAGTGTAATATCTGTCCTTCTGTTGGTTCCTGTTAAAAGCCTGGCTGCAGCGTTTTGCACCATTTGGAGACGAGTCAGAGAAGATTTGTTAAAACAAGTTTAAAAAAAAGACAATTATAATAATCTAAACAAGAAGAAATAAAGGTATGAATAATAATCTCCATGTCAGCTTTGGACAACAATGTTCTCAATTTAGAAATACACTCACCTAAAGGATTATTAGGAACACCATACGAATACTGTGTTTGACCCCCTTTCGCCTTCAGAACTGCCTTAATTCTACGTGGCATTGATTCAACAAGGTGCTGAAAGCATTCTTTAGAAATGTTGGCCCATATTGATAGGATAGCATCTTGCAGTTGATGGAGATTTGTGGGATGCACATCCACGAAGCTCCCGTTCCACCACATCCCAAAGATGCTCTATTGGGTTGAGATCTGGTGACTGTGGGGGCCATTTTAGTACAGTGAACTCATTGTCATGTTCAAGAAACCAGTTTGAAATGATTCGAGCTTTGTGACATGGTGCATTATCCTGCTGGAAGTAGCCATCAGAGGATGGGTACATGGTGGCCATAAAGGGATGGCCATGGTCAGAAACAATGCTCAGGTAGGCCGTGGCATTTAAACGATGCCCAATTGGCACTAAGGGGCCTAAAGTGTGCCAAGAAAACATCCCCCACACCATTACACCACCACCACCAGCCTGCACAGTGGTAACAAGGCATGATGGATCCATGTTCTCATTCTGTTTACGCCAAATTCTGACTCTAACATCTGAATGTCTCAACAGAAATCGAGACTCATCAGACCAGGCAACATTTTTCCAGTCTTCAACTGTCCAATTTTGGCGAGTTCTTGCAAATTGTAGCCTCTTTTTCCTATATGTAGTGGAGATGAGTGGTACCCGGTGGGGTCTTCTGCTGTTGTAGCCCATCCGCCTCAAGATTGTGCGTGTTGTGGCTTCACAAATGCTTTGCTGCATACCTCGGTTGTAACGAGTGGTTATTTCAGTCAAAGCTGCTCTTCTTCTAACATGGATCAAATTCTTAATGCGCATGTGAACGCCGTCAGCGTTAATCACAGGTTCGCGTTTAAAGTCTGTTAGAGAGAACGGTGTCGTCTTAGTGGCCCCTAATGTAATACCAAATGAAGGTGAATCAATCAAATCACCTTCAATGGAGGTGAATCAATCAAAACTAACTTTAGCTGGAAATAACTTTATTCAAGAACCGCTATAAAGCCAAAACAATCTGTTACCTTAAATTATATGTTTATCTCTGTAAAGCTGCTTTGGAACAATCCATTGTTAAAAGCGCTATATAAATGAAGATGACTTGACTTGACTTGACTTGACTATCAGCTTGAATCAGTCGGCCCATTCTCCTCTGACCTCTAGCATCAACAAGGCATTTTCGCCCACAGGACTGCCGCATACTGGATGTTTTTCCCTTTTCACACCATTCTTTGTAAACCCTAGAAATGGTTGTGCGTGAAATTACCAGTAACTGAGCAGATTGTGAAATACTCAGACCGGCCCGTCTGGCCCCAACAACCATGCCACGCTCAAAATTGCTTAAATCACCTTTCTTTCCCATTCTGACATTCAGTTTGGAGTTCAGGAGATTGTCTCGACCAGGACCACACCCCTAAATGCATTGAAGCAACTGCCATGTGATTGGTTGATTAGATAATTGCATTAATGAGAAATTGAACCGGTGTTCCTAATAATCCTTTAGGTGAGTGTATTTCTCAAGTGATAAAAACAGTTTCTGTACCTTAAAATACTGTACCTTGATTATTTTTAACTTGATTGTTTAATTTACTTTGTCCTTTAAGCAGTTTGAATCTTTCTACATGGCATATATATATATAAATTGAGATTTCATAAAAATATAATTTAAGATACATATTGTCTAATCTATGTTTAATGTCAGTAGTGGTCCTGTAGTTCACATCACACTAGCTGGCTCTACCGCTATCAGCTCATCTGTGTGTTGTGTTTAACTCTTTAAGATTATTTACAGTTTCTTTGAGAGTGTCTTTGATAAGGTTCAGTATCTTTGGCCAAATGCGGGAGTGAGTCCAATAAATTATCGTTCCGTGTGTTTACGGAACATGACTCGCTCCCGGAACTGCGATGATTGACATCGTGGTAACCATAGCAAAGTTCTGGCATCTCGTGTGTTTGGTGTCCACTTTTCTGACCAAAGAATATTACAGCAACAAAATGCTTGTTATGTTCAGCAATTTTACCTTAAAGCACAGTCGACGGAGGCATTGTGTTTTGCTTATGCTTCTAATAAATTAGCCTTGTCCACTTATAAGCATCATTTTGGGCTTGTTTTTCAGTTTGGCTCATAAAGCACTCGGGTTTATGGAGTTATTAAAGCGAGCAAGTGTGGGGTGTGATATTTCGGTCTTTTCTTCAGTATAAAACATTTGAAGTTATTTCAGTTTATTGTGGGCTTGTTCTTGTTCGCTGTTTTCTAACAAGATCTGGCAACACAAACGAGTCAAGGCTTGTACCGCTTTCCCTGTGATGTCACATACAGAAGAGAGAAACATCTCTGATGCACGTTAAAAAACGCCATCAACAAGTAGTTGTTCAGATCGTTTCATACACACTGCATAACATTTTTGTAAAAGCGGTTGTCTAAAATGTTGGCTGTAGAATGCGGTTGTCACTCCTGTAAATGACTGAACTGTGTGTGTGCAGAACAGGATTAAGCACTAAAAGGTGAATGGACATCTGAGTTTAGCTGCAGTGTGTACATGGCCTTTTGAGTCCTCATAGAAAGGAAAGCTCTGTCATTACAACAGTAAACTACAGTGACCAGTGGGAGGGTGGTGTATGTCAGCCTGAGCAAACAATGACATTTCATTCATCACATTGGGTGTTATTATCATTGCTGTGTTTTTTCCTCTTTTGATTATTCAGGTTCAGCAGCACTGTGGACCTTAGGGCTTTTTAATGTCATTTTTATGGCTGCCAGGAAGACATTGTGAAGCTATAAAAAGCATGCTGGGACTTCTAGCCTTTACAATTGTATATGATACTCTCATAATGACGAAATATATACATGCATGCCTGCATACGATATTTCATACACAAATATAGGCATTAGGCATCAATATAACAACAATACATTAAGCTCTTTGATTCATTTCTGGGAACTGTCAGTTTTATTGAATCAATTCAATCAGCAATATTTATCCACATACTAAAAGACTTCTAATTCATGAGCCATCATCATAACTAATCAGTGAATCATTGCTTTGAATCGATTCATTTAAACCGTTTCACTGAACCAATTCACAGAAATGATTATGAATCAAATGTATTAATTCTAATGCTTATTTTGCTACTGATATTTTAATTAAAAACTCTTTCTTAACAGTCTCATTCTTACAAGTTGCAAGATAAGATAACAAAACTATTCTAACAAGTCTTAAGCGTAATGACCAAATGAAAGCACATTAACATTTTACATTAGTCATTATTTTGCTTAATTTTGTATTGCCAGCTGTATATTTCATACATATTTCACATATCTCTCATCTCAACTTTTAGTCGCCATTAGTGAAAGGCACCGGAACTTTAAACTTTTGTCTCAGTATGTCACTCTCAGATTTTAATTGGTGATCCGATTTTTTTTTTCTTTTTTCAATTTATATGAAAGTCGTCATCTTGAGGTGTAGGTCAGGGCAAAATATCTGCACTGTCTGCAACCTTCAGAACTCTCATCTGCTTTCAAAGAGATTGCCATACATTTCATTCTTTATGGAGCAAGAGAGAAGGATAGAGCGGCTTCATGGTTGCCATTGAATTGAAGGTCTTTCCTGCGGTTGTAAATTGAGTGATTGTGAGAATATTTCACTCCTTTATTAGTTATGGTGCTGTGTGAGTGATGGTGCTCATTCTTCAGCAGGTACCATGTGTGTTTCACAGACTAATGTAATTTCTGTGCACAGGTTGATTTGCCTGCTTATCTTCATATTGTGATATATGTTCATTTTTTCCCATTCTTTGCTCTATAAATGGGCCGATTGCTTGCGTTCGTCTCAGTCCTCTTTATTTACCGTGTCAGGGTGACTGATTGTTTCCATATTCTCCTCTGTGCCTCTGTGTCTCATATGTGCTATACTGGAGCAGGAGGACATTAAATGTTAATGCAGTTAAAAGAGAAGCACATTTCTCCACAACATTCAAACGGTTAATGTGCAGTATATTATTCCCTGGTGTAAGGAATGCCCCCAGAATAGCTGAATGAGACTCTGACACACTGACACTCTGACACACAATCTGTTAAAAAATACTTTGCAACAGACTTGAATACTACAAATGTTTTAATTGTGTTGTTAGCACAAATGTGGTACTTTACACTAACTGGATATCACAGAAAGCATTGAAGCTATTTAGGCATAACTGTGTCATGATTTTGCATCATCCCACTTCAAGTGGCTTTGTGCATGTAACATGACTGAAAAATGGTAATGCATAATAATTAAAGGAGTACTCAAAAAGAAAATGTAATCATTTATCCATCCTTCTTTTGTTCCATCCAGACTGGTATGACTTTCTTTTTTCCATAAGGAGATGCTAGGCAGAATATTTATGCTGCTCTATTCTTTACAGTGACAGTGACGAATGGGAACAGATGCTGTTGAGTTCCAAAAATTATTTTTTATTTATTCATATTTATATACATTTATTTATTTTATTTACTTAGTACTGTAAATATAAGTAACCTGGACTTTATTTTAGAACATATATTGTAGATTCCAAGTGCTCATTAGTGCTTCCGAGTGTTTATTAGTGTTTATTTTCTTTTTAATTTTTTTTTTAAACATTTTTTGTGTGTGTAAAAAATACTGTAGTCTATAATAGGGTTACAGAACAGAATCAATGAGATTTTGCTAAATTATAAATCTTTTCCCCAAAATTTCCCAAATTGATTTATTTTGAAATCAGTTGTTTCAAACGGTTTTAGAAAATATTAAATAAAATACTAATTTTATTGCAGTAATGTTTTGTATGTTTTATACCATCTTAAAATTAAATTGTTTAGTTTAAAGATATATCAGCTTAATTTCAGCATTTAAAAAAAAAAAACATATTGATTGGTGACTAATTAATAGTAAGTAGTAGAGAATGGAATCAAAATTATAAGGAGAAGAGCAGGGAACAGGAGAAAGTTGCAAGCCAGATCTGAATTCTTGTCATCCATATTAGCACCATGCACAGTTTAACGTGTTAAGGCACTTGTTCTAACCACTAGACCGCAGGTTTGCCATGCATGATGCACTGCCCATCACTTCAAAACGCACATTCTCACACACAGTGCACAGTGCAAGATAAAGCGCGCCTGAGTCCAGGGGGACAGCAGAAGGTCAGCAGTGTTTGTGTTTATCTGTCATGAGAGGGATTGTTCAGGTACTGGACGTCTGCTGTCAGCTCAGCCCCTGCTGTCCTTCCTGCTGTAGCCAGCCAACATGTTTTATTACTGCATCTCAGTAAGCCCTCACCAAAGAAGCCGTAAAATCTTCTGTACTTCACTGAGTGTCATATGCATGTGCCGCCGAGTGTGTTGTGATAAATTTGGCCACTTGTAGACACCAATACTCGTGGGAATGTCCCAGGGTAGACTCCCTTAGAGGAAGGTGAATAGAGATAGAGACAAGAGTAGAGAGTGTCGTAAACTGTGTGGGAATGTTGTGCCAAACATCCAAACCAAGCTGCCTCTTCTCCCTGAGTAAATCTCATCCTCTGATTTGAAAGATTTGCATCTCAGATTGCCGTTCCATCATACTAAAGCTGCACATCGACTCCTCATGAGTGTCCCAGATTTTCCCGTAAGTCCCTAAGCACCCCACCATTGAAACACAGGCTTCAAACAGCTGGAGCAAATGGAAGAGGTGCTGCACGACGACCTGCGACATTTAGATATTTGCAACTGAATAAACACAAGATAACTTCAGTACAATGGAAACTTTAGAACCAATTGAATGAATTATTTTTTTGAGAATGTAGCATAAGAAGCTACAAGAGATTGTAACATAGTGATTTTAACAATGGGAAAATAACTTTATTGCACATCTATATGCTGAAATCATATAAGAGTCACTCAACCATCATACTTATGTTATATTATGTCACATTAAACATCAGTGCTTCATGTTCATCTAGGCTTACAAACAATGCTTACTGTAATGCGCAAGTGCCGAACCTAAAAGTGGTAAATCTTTCCTCTCTCACCTCCAGACATGAGGCATATTAGTGGAGGTGGTGTCGTAGTGATGGAGTGGTCATTAAGAGGCCAGAAGCCATGCCACAAGACAGAACTGCCACAGCACTAGTTTAATAAACACTGCAGTCTGGAGACGGGCCACTCACAAACTATAACGAACATGAAAACTGTGGCCTTTTTGATATTAAAGCTGCATTTAAACATGTATAGTACCTTTCAAAAATGTGAAGATTGTTTTAATGTTTTTTAATGAAGTCTCTCATTTATTACAGTAAAACAGTAATATTGTGAAATATTATTACAATTTAAAATGGCTCTTTTCTATTTTAATATATTTTAAAATGTAATTTATTTCTGTAATGCAAAGCTGAATTTCAGCAGCCATTGCTCCAGTCTTCAGTGTCACATGATCCTCCAGAAATCATTCTAATATGCTGATTTGCTGCTCAAGACACATTTCTGATTATTGTCGATGTTGAAAACGGTTGTTCTGCTTTACGTTTTGTTGTAAAAAATAACTCATTTTGTCACAAGCACAGTTTTTAAGCAAAACATTTCAAGTTGGAGACAAAAAGTCTGTTTAAGTGGAACAGTTAACGTCAAGTGTCATAAAAACACTTTATTTTATGGCTTTTATTAGGGGCCTTATTTTTTCCCTGTAATAAATGCTTTTACTCCATTGGCTCTCATAATTTAAAGTCTCATCTAAAATATCTGGTTGATGGTTTAAATAAATAAGATCCATGCTGCATACTGTATAGGCTCACTCAGACTCAGAGGAGTGTCTGTTTTATGGCTGATCAGTAACAAGCCTCTGGGCTGGTCGGTCTGATCGAAGTTGAGTCTCAAGATGGACCACTATTACTTTTTGTTGTTGACTGCCGGAGAGATGTTCCTCAACTGAGCAGATGTTGATTTAAGTGTTACATTATAATGAGAGTGGTCTAGATTTTGTTGCACACCAGCAACACTCCAACCTCACACATCATAAGGTCTCTGTCGTGTTCTCCGGTCTGTGCACTGTAGCTGCACTGTAATATGCAATGATATACAGTAAGAGGTATTTCCCCACTCCTGAAAGCTACGGTTTGCCAACTGGGTCACAGCTGATGAAACAGATCAGGAAAGGCGGGAGGACTTTCCTCTATTTAGGATGTTTGAAAGAACGCAGAGCAGTTTCAGGAAAGAGCGAGGAGCTTG
This sequence comes from Tiaroga cobitis, assembly GCA_030578255.1. Lineage (NCBI taxonomy): Eukaryota > Metazoa > Chordata > Actinopteri > Cypriniformes > Leuciscidae > Tiaroga > Tiaroga cobitis. The sequence goes on along the minus strand of CM060599.1, from coordinate 39,060,975 downwards.
CATGCACATATTGTGATTCATATTTTTATTCCGACTCATTGCTTTGTGGTTAGCAGTAGCACACGTTCAATAGCTGAGATGCTCATATCCTGTTCTATCTGCTCTGTCTCTGTGGGGGGGTGGGGGGTGTGTTCGTGTTCCATGTGACATTTTACATCATGACCCTTGGTTTGTCATAGAAAGTTCAAACAGTTTGATATTTGAAGAAATTTATTATGACATGAATGTCTTTAGGCTTCTCCTCTATGATGTCATTTCCTGTTTCATGTTCTGTGCATTGGTTGCACAGCATTACTTTGAGGTGGCAGACATTATTTAATTTTTTTTAAAATATATACCGTATATACCCGAATATAAGACGAGGTTTTTGTCCTAAAAATAGGCTGAAAAATGGGGGGTCGTCTTATATTCAGGGTCATCTTATATTCGAGTGGAGGAATCGATTGAAAGCCTTTTTCTCCCGCGCCGTCGACTGACGAGAGCGCCGAGGATCTCGATGCGGCTCGGACGCGCTTAGAATTATATTCGTCTTATATTCGGCTATATACGGTATTTATGATACATTAGAAATAACATAAAATAAAATAATTTAATTATAAAAAGTTTAATGGTATTCTTATTTTATTAATGATATCGGAACAGTTGTAACACCCAAACTTGACTTAAAAAGATCTAAATTAATTTTAATACAGAAAATAAAAACATTTGTCATAGGAGAGATGTATTCAAGTCAGTGTATGTATGAATTGCACTATATTTTTAAATGCATTAATAGATCTGGACAAAAACTTAGCATCACGTCATTGACCCCTCTATTGTATGATTTTTAAAAAGTTTTATCCATGGTAGTTCCTTAGTCAAAGTGTATGATACACAAATATATGTGTTTGTGAATCGCACTATAGCATGTTCCATTAATCGCACCAGAAAGTGGAAATTAAGAGGTGGAAGTGTGACTGTTAAACAGAGATCTCAGCACTATAGTACAAGTTATTTTGTTGTGGGAGATCCATGCAAAGTTTCACACATGCAAAATACTTTTCTCATGCATTGCTTTTCTCAGCCAGACTTGAAAGTATTCACACTGCACAAGTGTTTTGTAAAACAATAGTTTTTACAATTTTCTTTTTGCTGTTATTGTTGAATGCCAACCGTTTTAATTGCATATGAGAAGAGCAGCGGTGTGTGTGGGGTTGACTATGCAGTTCTCTCACCACAAATATCTAATTGTGCACTCGCGCATATTTTTGCTAATTGTGTAAACTAGTTTTATGTGGTGCTGTGGTTGACTTTTTGTATTAAATTGGGATATTACAGATAATAAACATGGAAACAAGATCATTCGTTATACTTACATTTACCACCAAACCTTTGGATAAAAGTTTATTTTAATGTTGCTAAAAAAAAAAATTGGTTTGTACAAAATTACATTTCCTGAAAGTGACTCGATTTGAAACTAAAATTCACATCTTTGTCTTCCTGTAGATCTGAAGAGGGAAGCGAGCATCTGTCACATGCTGAAACATCCTCACATAGTGGAGCTTCTGGAGACCTACAGCTCTGATGGCATGCTCTACATGGTGTTTGAGTTGTAAGTCCTTCATTCTGAGCAAATCTGCACTTGTTTTATTATTCCATTAATTCTTTGTTCACATAAACTCCCAAATGCAATCAAACATTTTTTATTTAAATGTTGGATTTATTGCATTGGGAAACATAACATCGACAAGCTTAACACATGTACTCGTGTACACAAGAAATCCAAATGCAGTGCTGTTTTTTGTTTATTGTAACACATGTGAGTCCAACACATTCGCCTGGAGTGTGTGAAAGTAGCAATGTTTTGATGGTTAGGCTATAGAAGCATATTGTGGTGAGGTTTGGTCAGTGAACTCTAAAAAGCATCTCAAAACAAGACATGAACATCCTGTTCTCTGTCCAGAGGAGCCTGTGTCTGTTGCTCTCTCAGCAGTTTTGTGGACTTTTTGTAGCTTTTTAATTCCCCAAATGCTAAATGCTCATATGCTTATCTGAAGTGCCAAGCTTTTCTCAAAGAACTTTCATGAAGTGTGAGTTCTTATCTGGAGAAGCGCAGCGGCCTCTCAAGGGATTTTCTTTAAAGGCCTTAGAGACACGAGCCGACACAAAAGCAGGAGCTTCCAGAGCTCTGCTGCTCTCTGGAAACAACACGATCTTATTGTTAAGGCATTGGGAAAATATTTCAATCAGAAAAGTGTTCATTTCTGAAATTGGCCACAATTGACTCAGGTTTACAGTTGAGTTTGTCCTCAGAGATAATGGCCAACGACCAGCATGCCGCTCTGGTTTTGCCTTTAGATGCAAAAATCACACTTAAGACATGTTTTGCATTAAATGTGTCTTCCCACACTGAGGGCCAGATGTACTAACACTTTTGCGCCCACTCCAGGCGTATTTTTTTCGCAAAGTGCGCATAATACCATGGCGAGGTATGTACGAACGGGACGCACCGAGATGAAAGCGCAGACTGCCTGTCGTGGGAACTGAAAATGGCAAAATGCGTTTTTCGTGTCATGCATGCATTCATGGGATAGTCAAGGGTAAAGTGGGAGTGTCACATAAAGAGATGGGAGGGGAAGCGTAAACTGTGCCTAATTATGTATTCTGCGTTATGTACAGAAAAAGCCGGTGAAAGCATGCCTCTATTTTTCGCTGAAAATTCTCCGCCTCTTAAAAGCAGGTGTAACTTAGGAAGCGGGTTTCCTGATATATGCCTCCTGGTGAAATGGCAGCAGTAATCCGAGCAAGATGAAGACATAGGCTAAGGAGACGAGCTGAATCACACTTTTTCAGTTGAGTGAAAACGAAATCATTAAGCGTTACAAATTTCTGGAAGAAATCAAAGATGACATAGAATCTCCGACTCAGCGTTCACATTCCATTCCAGCAGTTGTTAAACTCCTCGCTACATTACAATTATTGGCATCAGGATCGTTTCATACAGTCATAGCATCAGCAGTGAGAGGAGGAGGACCATTCAATTGCGCGTTTAAATACTCGCAATTTACGGTATAGTGGGTGAGGACAGGCGCTGATTACCCGATGAACTGCAGGTTTGATACATAACAAGCACACTGCAGTTTCACATCAAGCGCTTTCTGCGTCTTGGCCATGGCGCTATTAATGCTGCGTTCGCAAATGTGCGTACATCTGGCCCTCAAAGTTGCAAAAGTTTTTGAAATCAACCTTGATGTTTAATGTATAGATCTATGGTGGGATTTGGGGCAAATTACATTTCAGTTTTGGCGGGGTCACAGACACAATTGGTTTTTCACCAGTATCTTAAAGATTTGTATTTATTTCCTTTAAAGTTAAATCATAAATGAACCTTAGAACTGATAGTGCCAGTATTTGACTTTATATTGCTGATATATAGTTTCTTGTCTTGTTCTGTCTTTCAGTATGGATGGAGCAGATCTCTGCTTTGAGATTGTGAAGAGAGCAGACGCTGGTTTTGTTTACAGTGAGGCAGTAGCCAGGTAAACAGCTCTAAGGACAGTTTCATCCATTTCTTGCTCCTGTGCTCTCCTTAAAGTTTTAGACTGTGTTCTCTGTGTTAAAAAGGATAGTCCCCCCAAAAAAATTCTGTCATCATTTACTCATCATATAGTTCCAAACCTAGTTCCCACTTTCTTTCCATTCAGATTAAAATGGGTTTCTCTCTTTCCCACCCTCCTCTCTTCTCTGTTCCTTTAGTCACTACATGAGACAGATCCTAGAGGCATTACGGTATTGCCATGACAACAACATCATTCACCGGGATGTGAAGGTAAGCTCAGTCGTGTCTTATGGTGCGTTCACGTGCTATGGTAATTATGGTAAATACCAAAAGCCGACGTGGAAAATGCACATGAACACCCCGTCATGTGGTATTTTCCACTGGGCAGCTCGTAGAATATTTTGATGCACGAGTTGCCGAAATGAGATCACCTTTGACCTTTTCAAAATGGCGGAGAGCAGCGCTAGAGTCGTGAATGGTAAAAATATGTACTATTCATGATCTAGAAAATATACAGCATATTATTTACCGTTTGAGTTTTGATAAATCATTTTCTTGCTGAAGCAGATGACTTAAAGACACAATATGTAGCTTTTTTTCGCCACAAGAGGGCGGAGTTTCCAACAATAACAAAGGCGTAGGTTTATGACTAGGGCTGGGTACCGAGTTCGGTACTTTTTAGGTACCGACCGAATTGCCTCGGTACTACCGAGTATCGAAACATGTCTTGTTTTTCGGTACCAAATTTCGGTACCTAAGTGGTTAATCTCGTCAACGTCAGTGAAACATGCATGCAGCATGATTGGCTGTGGAGGAAAAACACTAGTTTACGCGGCTGCCCAGAGACTTGGCTTGTCGCATGTGAGGCTGTAGTGTGTGTGTGTGTGTGTGTTTGCCAGAAGCACGCGATGCAATATTTTCGACAAGATAATTGCTGCCAAGACCGGTAACACGGTAAATCTGATAAGGCAAAGCGGTGTGTCATACAAAGCACACCGAACGCGAATAGAGCGTCAAATAGGCGTCTATCGCGTCTAGTTAGACGCTTCAATCTTCCGCTCGAACGCGTCGCCCAATTCGCATCATTCGCGACGCCCGGCGCGAATGATGCGTCTATCCCCGTCTTTGACTTTGTATCTAATCTACTAGCGCAAATAATTAAATTTGCGTTCGGTGTGAACAGTGAACACACCATTAGTAAACACTTGTTCATTAATAAACAATTAAAATATCTCCTTGCTGTTGTTTCCCGACACATCCATAATCATTAGGCTACTTTTGCCAGTGCTTTGCGGCAAGCTTGATGTGTGCGGAGCGCGAGGCATATATCCCGCCCCCCAGTAGCCTATATTTAATTTAATTCACATTTATTTGTATAGCATTTTTCACAATACATATCGTTTCAAAGCAGCTTTACAGAAAATGAATGTGTCTAAATTACAATTTAGAGTGATCTGTTATCAGAGGTGACAGTGTAATGCATTTCTATTAATTTTCATTCAATTTCATTGTTAAACAATGCATTAAGTTAAGGAAGAAACAATGAGCTCATTGAAGTAAAGAATACATGTTGTTAAATGATTAGGAAACATAGAAAACTTCAGCATTGGTGCTTTTTTACATACTCAAAATATGAGTGTAAAAAAGTCAACAAACTGAACAAAAAAAATAAAAATTAGGTAATGTTATATTGTTAAACAAAATTGGTATCGAAAAAAGTATCGTTCAGGAACCGGTATCGAAGTCAAGGTATCGGTATCGGTATCGAACATTTTGTTACGATACCCAGCCCTATTTATGACGCAGTGATGAGCTGAATGATGGGACTTGCTGTCAAGCTGATGGATCTAATAATGTTTATGGATGAGTGCAAACATTCATGTTTTTTAACATTACAGTGGTATGAAACAGGTCGCGATTGCTAAAGAGACAGATATCACACGCGAGTCCCGCGGATATAAAGGAATAAGGACATTTCATTCTACCGAACTACCCGCAAGTGCTGGATTACTCACACAGGTCAGTTTATTAGATGAATTAAAATTGTGAGGTAACACAGCGCTGCTTCACTTGGTCTAACGTTACACTATCACACTAAACGGCATTTAAATGTGTGTTGAAAGTTAAAATGTTATACTACGTGTTAGTTCATTTGCTATATGAAACTAGGGCTGTCGCGGTGAAGGAATTTCCCTTGCGGTCATTTTGAGTGGCTCAATAGCGCGATATATATATTTATTTGTTGCTATATAAATACGTGTTATGATGTGGTCAGCATACACAAAAACAATGTAACCGAAACTAAACAGCGTTTCTGCGCATTGAAAGGCTGTCACTCAGCGCGCACATTGTTACGCCAACGGACTGTCTTTGAGTGAGTAATTAAACCGTTCATTCAACAAAAACGTTCAAAAAGCTGATTCCTTAAATGATAGATGTAATGAAATAAGGTGTTAATTATTTTTTAACTTTGAGCTCCACTTTTTTAAGGCTCAGCTGGCCAGCAATGCTTCACTTTTGGGCAAAGCTGAAGCAATGCTTCACTTAATAAACCAATGGCATTGATTCAATGCGTGACTCGCTGCTTTCCCCCCCACGGCTTCCTCGCACTGTGTAATGCTGACCAGCGCTGCCGCCATTCATGGTAAATACTCTTACATGTTAAAAGGATGATACGACAAATATTTCGCTTTCCTTGGAAACGGCAACCTTTTCACGAATATACATGACTTGATTTCAAAGACAGACGCAGGTAATCGCATGCGCTCAGTCGATCACATTCACTGTCTGTTACTTTAGGCAAATCCACGAAGCCTCTGTACAAATCACCATGATAAACAGTCTTGTTATCATTATTAACTTTCTTAACATTCAATACACATGTTACGAACTACGAAGGGTGGCCTTATGAAAAAAAAAAATGCGGTTCGCGGTTGCTGCAGTTACTAGCATTCCTTTGCGGTTGGGCTCTCAGTAGCGCGGTATTGCAATATTGCGGTTATCGCGACAGCCCTATATGAAACTAGCAGTAACGTTAAGCTAGATCAACATTAGAATAACATACTGACCATATTCTAACATTTCATCATGTTAAGCTAACGTTATATAACATTGATTTGTTTTATGTACATTTGCTCACCTGTCTAATAAAGCTGTCAAGTCGTGACTCGTGAAGCTCTGTCAAGTCCAAGTTAGTCGCGGACGTGGAGCTCTCGGCATCTCAAAAACGCCACGCTGATATTGATCCTCATTTTAGTTCTCCTTGTTTGTCCCAAAGTCTGCTTGCCATGGTCTATGTTTGAAAGAAACAAGAACTGTGTGCCGCTAAACGTACGCAGTTGTCCACGTCTGTCGCCATGGTTACGTCATGGCTATAGCAGTATGAACGGAAACCGAGGATAGCGCGTATATTGCGTCATTGACAGCCGACATTTTTTTCTGGGACGGCCATTTAAAATTGGAATTTCTCTGAAATAAAAAATCTTTGGAGACTTTTGGGATATTGTAAGTACACAACTGCAGGAAATATATCACACTGTGCAAGTGATTTTTGGATATTTTATTACAAAATTCCTACATATTGTACCTTTAAGCAATCTAAAATAGTTTTAGCTAAATAACAGGTCTGGATCTCCATCTTTTTACCACATTACGACAACAAAAGCACTTGAACGCAATACACTGGTAAATACCAGTTCACAAGTGGAAAATATAATATTTTCCATAGCACGTGAACGCACCATCAGTGCTTCAGATGACTAGTAAACCCCTTTTTTACACACTGAGGTCTTTGTGATTTTCACACTTTTGTAGCCTCCCCCCTGTGATTTTAAAGATGTGTCATTTAAAATCCCACATTGCCGTAAAACTGCTTCTAAAGGAATGTTCTCTTTTCTTATAAACAGCCTGCAGCTGTCAATTGGAGGGAATTAAACGTGAAACTAATATAGGGTTATGATGATCAGTTGCTTAAGATCCAAATGCAGCGCAGTCACAACTCACAGCCTATAAATGAAAATATGTAGATCAACTATGCTCACAGATTCTTAGGAAAAAAGCTTCAGATGTGCTTCTGTTAATGAAAGCTGATATAAAAGTCAGTAAATTTGGTTGATATTGAAGAAATACTGTATGCATGTTTATTTAACAACTTTATTCTCAACATTTGAATTTGGCAGACATGAAAAAGGCTATTGAATACAAACCCTTAAACCGAAAACCTAAAAATTGTGACAACATTTAAAAGGTTAAACATGAAAATAAAATAAAACCCTGAAATACATTTATTTTACTGCTCAAAATATGCTTTCCAACATAAATAATAATATTGGGTATTGATCAGACTTAATAATCACTGGTTTAATTAAACTGTGTTAAGAATAAATGCAAAGACAAACTTTAATAAACTTTAGACAGAGTATATAGTATACGGATTGGCTTTATACATGTGATTTGCAAGATAAAATCAGTTGAGCCCGACCGATATATCAGCGGGCCGATATTATTGGCCGATATTAGGCATTTTCCTAACTATCGGTATCGGCATTTATAATGGCTGATAAATTAATATTTTTTAAAATGCGGGTGCGGTGATTCATGTAAGGGTGGCGCTGCCAAAAAAAGCACCTAAAAGCTGTCACAAAGAACTGGCAAAAGTAATGATTATGAATACATCAAATATAGCAAGGAGACATTTTAATTGTTTATTAATAAACAAGTGTTTTCAGTCAGTGTCGGCCAAAGATGAAGTTGACGACGCTGACTCGCGATCTTCAGTGAACACGCCAGAGAGAAATGCACATTTCATACGGTTTACAGAAGAGAGCAGTCTGTCTTTCGCTTTGAATTGTTCTGTTTAAAAGTAGACATTTCAATATAGATATATTTCTCTGGTCTATACGCTGAGTTTCGGTTCATTTATGAGACGAGTTGCAGTTCACACGCCGGCGCCTCCGTGTCGAGATTATCTATTGTCCGCTATATTTACTTCTTATTTATTAAATCCAGGCAATTGGTTGATGAAACATTGATTAAAAGATACAATTAATACAAAACTTAATTCACTTTAATGAAAAGCTTTGTGCTTTCTGTTTGAGGTCTCTGTGAAAGTTTTAAAGCACTTTAGTGCCGCTTTCAGAGCTTGTCACGTCCGTAACATTGTTTTTTCCTCATAAATGTGAACACGAAAAATAAAATAAAATGAATATTTTATGTTCTGTTGAGAGCCAACCCTTCTTCATCCGATGGGTAGTAACCTATTACTTTTGATTTAACCAGTGTAATTCACAGAATTGATTTCTCTGCTACCAGCCTCTGTCACGTATTGTGTGAGCTTGTTGTCAAGTCAAGTCAAGTCATCTTCATTTATATAGCGCTTTTAACAATGGATTGTTTCAAAGCAGCTTTACAGAGATAAACATATAATTTAAGGTAACAGATTGTTTTGGCGTTATAGCGGTTCTTGAATAATGTTACTTCCAGCTAAAGTTAACTTTGATTGATTCACCTCCGTCGAAATGATCAGACTTTAAATGTGAACCTGTGATTAACGCTGAAGGCGTTCACATACTCATTCAGAATTGATTCTATAGTTATGTGCTTTTTAAAATATGTGCGCAGGTTTGTTGTGAGAAGTCCTGATTATATTGTCTGCTATATTTACTTCTTATTTATTAAATCCAGGCAATTGGTTGATGAAACATTGATTAAAATGCGTTGTGCGAGCGGCAAATCTCCGACAGTAAACTGATGCCCCATTCTGCTTTGTAACGGGCGCTTTTTCGCGTCTAGGGTAAACAGCAGGTGCGACGCGAGCAATAACGGCCGCGTCCGGTGTAGACAGTGTTAAAGCTTATCCTGCCTATAACGCTACGTTACAACATCAAGCAATATTCCAACCATTTATATAATGATAACACTTTATATTAATGCCATTTTGCATTAAGAGTAGTTTAGTTTCACGTTTAGTACATTTTGCTTACTACTTATTTAAAATAGTATAAAAGTACTGTACATATGTAATTAAAACATTTTTCATTATGATATTATTAATTTTACTTTAGCAAAAGTAAGTAAGTTGTAAAAAAATTCTTCCTCCACTGTTAGAGATTAGAGGAATTGAAACTAAAAATAGAAGATAAGGTTTTGTCAGTGACACTTGATATATTTATTGATACAAATATTGTTTTATATAACGTGGCTAAATTAAAAGACAAAGTCGTTAGTGAAGATTATGCAACAGTATTTAGAATATAATATAATATAACATGCAATGCAGGGTCCGAAATTAACTTTTTTGCTCACCTGCCACGGGGACTGGTAGATGAAAATATCCACCAGCCAAGCATATTTTTTACCGGCCAAAATAATAAACAGCCTTTTTGTGTCACATATACATTAATTTATATATAGGCTATATTTAAACATTTTTGTCATATTTCTGGTCTATTGTTTTCCATTTTTACTTTTATTTACACACATATTACACAATTTACACACATTAAAATAATATTTTTGTGGTGGTGCCTATATGAAAATAGTTCTGTACAAATTAAATGTATTAATTGTATATTTAATAAAATATATGCAATAATAATATATTATAATTATTTCAAAAAAATATTTAGTTTTACTCTGCCTATTTTTTTTACTCCATTTACTCTGACTGATCCGATCAGTAACTGAAGGACTGGAAATATCAGTTGTTTTAACCATTCATTAAAATGAATCGGTTCAAATGAGTCATTAGTTCGCGAATTGGACGTGTCATTATCGGATGTTTTCGCGTTGTGTGATTATCCTGGCAGCTAGGACATCCCACAAGATTTGTGTCAACACATAAAACATTTAATCACTGGATAGGTTTTTTTGTTTATTTAAAGTGTGGTTTATGTCAGCTGAATGTGCGGAACGCTTCAGAGAAGATAAGGTATTTTAGCACAATTCACACCCAGCGGTAATTCAGGAAAAAATATATCCGAATGCTCCACATGAAACTATGGTCTTCCGACCTTTTACCATCGCGTCGATTTATTTTGATTAATATGTGACAAGGAGAGAGAACAAGACAGCGCTAAGAGAAAGAGTGCGCGCGCGCGACCGGGGCTCTCTCTCTGCTCGTGCTTCAGTTGCGCCCTGTCACACGCACTACTGTCGTCTACATTACTCACAGATCAAATAAGACTATGGCGGGACAAAAAATTTGCTTTGGAGCAGGAGCATCGATAAGAGGACTCGTTAACGTTAACTCGTTACATTACTATTTTGGTATGAACATTCACCCGCCAGGTGGGGCGGATAGCCTTATGAGATTTACTCGCCAAACGGAAAATCTACCCGCATTTGGCGCTTGGCGGGTGTTCATTTCGGACCCTGATGCAATGCAAACTAGTTTTACTTACAGCTCAAATGTATCATTCTCATTCTATCATTCACCCTGCCTCCATTACATGATCACCACATTTGAGTGAGCAAAACGTTTATATATTTATTCTGTTTATACTGTGTATTCTATATACAGTACCCATCAAAAGTTTGTACTCACCAATAGGAAAGTGTGTCCAAACTTTTGACTGGTACTGTACTATAATACACATAAATAATATTGCTACTGTATTATAATATACACATAAATAATATCGGCCGATATATCGGTATCGGCATCGGCCCCCAAAAATCCATACCGGTCTAGCTATAAAAATCAGACCTGCAGAATGTGATGCCTCAGAGAAATACAAACCTACCATCTCTAGCTGCAGGGCAATGAGATCTTATTAGAACATATATGATCTTGATGACTGAGGTCAGTGTGTCATAATTTACGTCAAATCCTTGGTTGTTTTTTTCGTAATATACAATTATGTAACTACAGAAGCCAGAATCTTCACACATGATCTGGAAACAGGATATTCTATTCTATGCAGAGCACTTGGTCACATTCAGCTTAGTTTGAATAGGACAGGAACTTAACAGCAGTTTAGAGTTTATGGTTTTCTTAATAATCTTGATTATACATTAACATTGCTCTTTATGAATTGCTCTGTATGTTTAGCATATGTAGCATTGATATGGTGCTACACCAAGTAAATGGTTTCCTTTTAACTTTCTGATTTTCTAGATACAGTTTGCCTAAGATTTGCCCTTTAATTTGATGGACTATATTCTGACAAAATGGTTAATGGAGCCAGCTATATTTGCTGAGATTAGATTGACAGCACAAAAGCAAAATAGGCAACTATAATCTTGCTCTTTTATAGGAGTAATGATGCAGACTTTGAAGAGACTCCTGAGAGACTTTAATATTTACTGTCTATAAAGTAATGGTTTCTAATGCTGCTTCTATCAGAAACATAAATGGATACCTAATCCATCATGCATCATTACCTATGACAGTCATATGAGTGTGCTGCAAAAAAATGTAAAGGCACTGTTTGCAAGCACACATTCTCTGTTTGCACAACTAATAGGAAGCTTATAACACTTACCACAAGAACCAGCATGCAAATGGAAACAGGAAAGTAGGTGTATGTAATGTAACAAATAAAATAAACAAGTTGTTATGCATGGGCAAGATCTATAACAACATGTTTGAAAAACAACCTGAAATGTGACTACAGTCATTAAAAGTTAATGTGGCATGCTGTAAATGTGCAAGAAATCACCTTAAAGGAGAACTCCGGCGCAAAATGAACCTTTGGTCTAATAAAACATTGGTACCTAGTCAACCGTTCTCTGAGATTTGTTTTCATAATAATAATATGAAAGTAATTTATTTTATCTCTAAAAACTGTTTAGCGTATAACGCTAGTAATGGGGGCATTTAATAAGTAAAAAGAAATCGCTAGTTAATACTACTAACAAGGCTCAAAATAGCCCCACACGAACACCGTAACATAATGAGGGTAAACTGAAATGTATGAATGGCTTTCGTGGTTTGACTAGTCGAGACTGTTTTCCAAAGATGGCTCCTGTCCGTATACACCATAGACATAAACACTAGATGTCGCCTTAGGGTTCTAAACATGCGTCAAAACCGCCGCCATCTTGGAACAGGGGTCTTGTCATAGGAAGTAGCTAGGTAACGCTGAATTCATGGATGATGCTGGACTTTTGTGCTGCGTATGGATGTTCACACGAACGAAATCTAAAAAACAGACATCAAGGGATTACATTTTACAAGATTGTGAAATTTTGTAAATTTTTAAAAATTTCTCTGGACTCAATGATAAATACATGTCTGACCGTTGGAACGAACCGAAACAACTAGAAAATCGCATTCATGACGATTTATGGTGATTTTATTTCCGTTAGAGCATTTCCTACATTGACGCTGATGAAGGGTTGCCCTGTTTCAAGATGGCGACTCTATTGACGCATTCGTTCCAATGAACTGCCGTAGCCAGGCGACATCTAGTGTTTATATCTATGCGTATACACAAAGTGGACTGTCTTTATAAAATATCTTCTTATTAAACGGTCTATACACTTACAAAGTTCTCAATGCTTCGTTTTGCATGTAGGGACCCTCATTATGTTACTGTGTTCGTGTGGGGCTATTTTGAGCCTTGTTAGTGGTATTAACTAGCGATTTCTTTTTACTTATTAAATGCCCCCATTACGAGCGTTATACGCTAAACAGTTTTTAGAGATAAAACCCTTTACATTCGATTATCATGAAAACAAATCTCAGAGAACGGTTGACTAGGTACCAATGTTTTATTAGACCAAAGGTTCATTTTGCGCCGGAGTTCTCCTTTAAAGAGATAGTACACACACACGCACACACACTCAAAACTAGATTCTGCTGTCATTTACTTTGTCATTTACCCGATGTCTTTCCAAACTTGTTTGACTTACTTTTTGATGAAACAGAAGTAACAACAGAATTTTAAGAAAGGGATGGTGTTTAAGCGGACTAAATAATTGGAGAAGTCTGGCATATGTCACCAGGACATGGACAAAAAAAAACAGACATTTTTCAAAATATCTTCTTTTGTCTACCACAGAAGGGAAAAAATTAATTCAGGTTTAGAATGACTTTAAGGTAAGTAAATGATGACAGCATTTTTTCATTTTTTCTGCTGAACTATCTCTTTATAGCTAAGGTACTCAAGCAATTCAAAGTGGTGTGGGAACAGAAGCATCAGATGAATTCTTGTCTGATTTGTAGTCACTTTTCAAAATGATTTTATAAGAATTTCAACTTGAAATATTACTTGTTTGCATTGGGTTTCACAGTGTGCCTGCCCACATATCCTCTATTATAAAGCATTTCTCAGCACTGTGTAATTCCACACAAGAGTTCTCATTGCATCAGGTCAATACTGAAGAACAATGGACATGTGGAAGTAATCCAGTTGAAGAGATGCCCATTCACTTTCGCTTTCTTATTGGTGTGTGCGGCCAAACATCGTTCAGCTGTTAGGGAACATTGCTCACAATGAGACTCCTTTGTGTCAGCGTACAGTATGCTCTCAAGTAATGTCTAAAGACACCCAGTTGTTGCCTGAGATAACTGTCCCCCATTAGACTTTGATGACTGACTGTCGTTTGCGTTAGCGCGTAATCTCATCAGGCTAAGCGCATGGTTACGAAACGTCTTGTCCAGCAGGAAGTACATGATGGGGTCTGTGCTACATCGCAGAGACGCTAAACAGAGGAGGATGCTTTTTACCTCCACGTACATGGATAGTGGATGGCAAGCATCTGTTGTGGGTGATGTAGTCCAAGACTGCTCATTGACAATGTTAACGAAGATGGCCTTATAGATGTGATACGGCAGCAGACAGACCACCAGCACGACCTTAATGACAACGATATTCCGAAACACTCTTGCATAGACTCGCTGCCTGTCAGAGATGATCGCGCTTTTCTTGGACCTCCAGATGTGCCTGATCACTGCCATGTATGCGCTTAAGAACAACAGGAAGAAGACGAAGAACAATGAAACAGCCACTAGCGCGAAGACGTGAGATCCTTCCTCTCCAACCTCCACCGCTACACTGTAACACACTTCATCTCCGTCACCGTCCTTCACGCTTCCAGCCCTGATCGAGTACAGCACCACAAAGGATGTGACTGCTATAGCCACAATAGCCCAGGTGATTAGGCACAGTGCATAGGCCAGTTTTGCTTGCCGTTTTCGACAAAAGAAGGCTCCGGGTAGAACTTTGAGCCACCGGCTTGGCCGGTCTGCATGCGAATGTTGAATTAGTGAGGCAAAGCGACTGAGCGCCACCCAGCTCAGTATCATCACGCCAATGCAGATGTTGATATGGATCACTGGAGTAAGACCATTTATTGCCATTTGGCACATAGTGTTATGTTGGTCCCATGTGGTTCCAAGCGAGTAATATGCAGCCTGGAATGGCATGGTGAGGCAGAGCAACATGTTTGAGATCCCTAGATTTATCAGGTAGATATGGGTGGACGTTTTGATGGCAATCTTGTGCATGAACACCCAAAGAGAAATAGCATTCCCAGGCAAGCCAGTGAGAGACATGATGGTGTAGATAATGGGCAGAACTACACTTGTAGTGGTTGTTTGGCACAGGTAAGAAATGTTGTGTTCAGCATGTGAACTGTTTGCCATTGAGCTCTCGCAAAAAAGTAAGATTCCCAACAGCTGAGGAAGAAAATAATTAAAAAGTTATATCATTGTGAAAAATTAAATAGTTGTACTATTTATACCAGTGAGTGAAAATGGTGACACTAATGATAAACCTGGGCTTCCTATCTTCTGTATTTATAGAAGCAACATTAAATGTCACTTGCATTCCTGTAAATATTCTACCCAATTGCAGAAGCTGATAAACCACTTTCACAATAGCATTTTTTGTCACCCTTAACACAGTGGTTGTCAAAGTGTGGGGCAGAAAAAAAAAACAGCCGTTGCAACAGTGTTCAAGTGCGTGAATGTTAGCGTCCAGCATGTTAGCATCCATATTTAACTACAAAATAAGTGTTTCAGTTGTATATGATTCTATTAAATATGTTTGTCTCAATATTTGAGCTGTTCAGTTATTATAATTAAAATCTCATTGCTTTTGCTTTACAGTTTTGGTTAAACTAAGGCTAGGGCTAGGCGATAAAACGATAACGATAATTATCGCAATACAATTTTCCATGATAAAACGATAATTTAATCTAGTTTAAAGCCAGATAAAACTGCGCTGATACAGTCAGATAGCTTTTCAATCATCAAATCGCCATCATTTACCATGGTTTACAATAGTTACACTAACTGCACCATGGTGTTGTGACAGAAATGTGTTAATATTGATAATATTAAATTATTAATGTAGACCTGTATTAAAGGTACAATATGTAGGATTTTTCGCCACCAGGGGTAGCTAACCTCTTGCAATAACAAAGGCGAATATCGATGACACAAAGCATTAAGCAGAATTATGGATCTTGTCGTCAAGCGGATGGATCTTTTATATGAGTGAATACAGTGATGTTTTTAACATGACTGTGGTATGAAGCAGGGTGCGATTGCTAATAAGAGACGTATACCAGCGTCACACGCAACGCGAGTCCCGTGGATATAAAGGAATAAGGACATTTCATTCTACCGATCTACAAGCAAGTGCTGAATTATACTCACACAGGTCAGTTTATTAGACGAATTCAACTTGAGGTAACGCAGCGCTGTTTCACGTGCTCTAACAGTTCACACTAAACGGCATTTGAGTGTGTTGAATGTTGTTAGTTGGGTTGTTTGTTGGCTATATGAGACTAGCAGTAAGCTAGATCAATATTAGAATAACATACAGATCATATTCTAACATTTCATCATATTGAACTAAATAACATTGATTAGTTTTATGTACATTTGCTTACCTGTCTTATAAAGTACATGCAACACTCGCGTCTCTGTCAAGTCGAAGTTAGTTCGCGGACGTGGAGCTCTCGGCATCTCGAAAGATTTTAAATCTTCGTTCTAGTGTTCTTTTTGTCTCTTTGTCTCTTTTTGTCTGCTTGCCATGGTCCAAAATGTTTGAACAAAACAACAACAGCGTGAGCGTCCTGCTAAGCATAACCCAGTTGTCCACGTCTGTCGCCATGGTTACTATGGCAGTACGAGCGGAAACCGAGGGTAATGCGGATGTGACGCCATTGACTGGCGACTCCTCGCCCCTGCTGACACGTCCCGTTTCCTTGGTTAAAATCGAAATTTTCTCACGATTTACAAATAGTTGGAAACATTGGGGATATTGTAAGTAATCAACTAAACAAAATATATAATATTGGCCTAGTGGTTTTTGGATATTTTACTGCAAAAATACTACATATTGTACCTTTAAAGGAGTAATGAAATGTAATTACAGTATTTTTGTGATTATACTATAGCGTGCATTTATAATAAATTAATTTATTTAGGTTACTGTTTTTCATACAAATACCATAGATTTTCCCATGGTAGTGATGTGCTATATGTGTGGTTTTAACTGGTTATCATGATCTAAATGAATGCTACTATAGAAGACCAATGGTTAATTTTAATAAAACTCAGTCATAATATTTAAATTTTATTTTACCATATAAAAATGAGGTTGTTACAACTTTTACAGGTGTTACTGTTTTTGTTAATGAACTAATTTCTGCATCCTAACTTAAGTTACTACTACTGTCAAATGTGCATTTCTAAGAGATAAAACATGTAATATTATTAATATTGCAGCCTGCACTGAAAAATTGTGCAAAGATACGTGCCATCAAAGTCAGGCAACACATTCGTTAATTGAAACATCACCTGTTTGAACATGCAGACACAAAGAAATGATTTTTTTCTATTAGGATATTTATTTTGTTAAGGAAAAATAACTGGAAAATGTGAAGAATTCAAAAACGTGAAGTGTTTGTCATGTTCTGACAATGAAGGGTGGTTTAAAACATCAATTAACAATCTGGTTTCTACAACTTTCACATAGGAGCAACAATCTGCCTTTTAACAATTTATTGTGCTAATTATCGATATCGACTGATATGAAAAATTGTATCATGATAATTTAGGCCATGAATAAATGAATGAGGCATTTATTTAGCCATAACTGAGGCTCAAATAATTAATGTTAATTAGCTATGCTAAGTAGATTATTAGAAACATTTTTAATTATTAAGGGAAATATAATTTAAACAAATAATTAGTGAAACATTTTACAGGTAAGAATAGAATACATACTGTAAGCAATATAACACACTTACCCCTCTATATATGCAGTCACTGATGTGTTTAACAGGCGTCTGTGAACTGCTTAGTTTGGACCACCTCCCTAGACTCTCTGTCTAAAGGAAGTGACAGTCTGAGCACGAATGATGTATACTCAGTTCTCTTTTGCAAGGTTCCTCTCACAGAGACACTTGCCTTTGTAGAAATTCTGCTTTGAGTCTATAAAAGGTGCTTTTTATTATTTAATCATTGCTTTACGAAGTAGCTCATAAACTCCAATTTTTATAGAATTGTTCATTTGCATAACATGCAGGAATACAAGACCTTTTGGGATCATCTGAACTTTTTCTCAACTCTAGGTGACATGTAGGTTTTGAACTGTCATATACTGTAGCATTTTTCGCCTAAGAGGAAGCTCTACTGTAAACTGGCCTTCTTACTAAAATACCTGTCGAGGATTTTTAATGGTTCCCTCACGACCCCTTGTGGTTGAGTAGACACATTGCAGTTGAAGGACTATTCAAAACAAGTACTAAAATCACTTTGATATGATACTTATATTTATTTACTTTTAAGGATGAATTTTGACCATGCAAAGTATATATTGTGTGCCTACAATATTTATTACTAAAAATTATTAAATACAAAAGCATATGCAAGCAATAAAAAAGGTAATTGTGCATTTTTATCTCACAATTCTGACTTTTTTCAGACATCTTGCAATTGCAAGTTATTAAGTCAGAATTGTGTGACATAAAGTCGCAATTGCGAGCTTTAAAGTCAGAACTACGTGATATTCTACCGTTCGCAAAGACCGAAATTTAAACAATAAAAACCGTTTTGTGGCGCTTAATGTGTGTGACAGATCGCTGTAGAGCCTCAGTTAAAGCTGCTCGTGAACCGATCATCTCTTCCTTCTAGTTAATTTATAGCATCAAATAAACACGAATGAACATAAGAAGGAATGTTGTTTTAACCGCGGAAAGACGTCAGTACACTCCGTTTTTTCAAGTTCAAATCCTCCAATGTTAATCTACTAACTCTCCTGACTGCTTTGTCGGACAAAAATGGCGGATTATAATTGGTCAGATCGCCTGTCAATCAAACTCCCTGCGAATGATGTTTATATCTCGCAATTCTGACTTTATAACACGCAGAATATTAACACAATTTCAGCCTTACTGAAATAATAGTTTAGTTGCCATTGATACCAAGAAGGTTGCTCCACCATAGCCAACAAGGACTGTTTTAGTATGTAATCTCTGAAAAAAGCATGAGGAGGTACCACTGTACCATGTAAATTGGCCGCAAGTTTTGCTTTTGTCCATTAGTAATGGTTGTGATAACACAGCTCCCTGAGGTTAGCATGTTTCACAGTTTGCGTCACACAGGAAATACAAAGTTGCAAACCAAATTCTTCAGAACTGTGTTGGTTGGTGGCTTCATTCAGTTTCATTTTTCTTTGGTTCATGGCTTAATTCAGTTCCATTTTTCTGCGGTTCTTCAATGTTTTCGGTCACATGTATTGTATGTATCTGAGGTGTGTCCAGGCTCTTGGAGGCTTCAGGTTTGGGTTTGACCCTGGTGTTGCGATTTGCCCGACAGCAGCGCAAACGAAACACCAGCTGAAGGATGGGATGCAGGCAACAGCTAAGAGCTGCAATGAAGATGGTGCTTGTTTTTATCCTGTACTTTGCTTGACAGTTTTCATTATCTGATGTTAATAAGATGATCCTTTGCACATGGTAGGGTAGGAAGCATAGGACAAACATTATGACTGAGGCCAGGATCTTTCTGCGAACCTTTAGAGTTCCTCCGGGTCCAAATCTAGCTCCCCTCACCTTCTGCAGATGGAAGACCAGCAGGCTATAGCTGACCAACATCAAGCACAAAATGAAGAAGAATGCTGAAACACCAAAACAGTGGATAGTTTTGAATTGATCTCGATAGAGAATGTAACTGTTGACAACTTGGTCAAAGCAGGTCCCGTTGATTTGTAGACTCAGTTTAAGTCCCATGCTAGTGCTGACGACTGTGGTGATAACCGACCAGGTAGAAAAGCAGAGGATCCAACTAGACAGAGTACGTTTAAAGATCCGAAAGAAAGCGTAGCCTGGTTTTACCACCGTGGCATAGCGATTGATGCTGGTCCACAAAAGGAAGCTCATGTTGCAATAGAGGTTAATGTAGAAGCAAGAAAAATTTATCAGCTCTACTGCATTGCAGGCTGGAGATCCAGATAGCCAATTGATGTTCTCTTTGTAGTAGGCTATCCTGAAGAAAAAACTGCAGCAAATCAGCAGGTCTGACACAATTATATTCAAAGTGAAGATGACAGTGGGTGTCCTCTCTGATCTCCAAAGATCCACCAAGACTATTCCATTGGTTGGAAGGCCCAGGACAGCCAAAAAGAGATAGAGCCAAGGCAAGATGGTTTCATTGCTTTCTTCAGGATGTATCCTGCATGTGCTAAAGAAATAGAGAGGAAGAAAATGAAAACAGGGAACTCACAGCTTCTTATCTCTGGATGGAAATGAGCAACCTGGCTCAGTTATCCTGAGTTACTCAACATGTCAGACTGTGTGTGTGTGTGTGTGTGTATACATTAAAAATCGTATTGATTCCAAACTTTTGATCAGTAGTATATTTAATATATATATATATATATATATATATATATATATATATATAAGGGATAATCTTTGGCTGGCTGTGCATTAAAAGATTTTTTGTAAAGAACCACCCGATGCAAAGTGCATTCAAATCGTTGAATGCACAGCTAGCTATGGATTATCCCGCTTATACCACTGACAATTTACAGCTGTTATTGATATTTGCAGTGCAATATTTGATAGGAAGGGACAAAATGATATAAACTATATATATATATATATATATATATATATATACACACACACAAACTAAAAATGTCCAGTATAAATATATTTATACGTATTTTTCCATGTATACATTCATAGTCTCTTCATCATAAAATCCAGCAGTGATTTGTCCAAAAATGCGCTTTCAGCTCCTAAATGTTTTTCCATTGGCTCCCTAATACTAGAGTCTTGCACTAAAATAATCTTGTGGCCAGTTGGTTAAAAGGATTACTAAAAAGCTCTTGTTTGCAGATGTCACTGGATTTGGTACTCCATTATCAATGCAAATATTAATATAATATCAATGAAAATTCAGGCATTTCAAATTTTCAAATACTTTTTTGGTACCCACAATGATTATGTCATGCTGTCTACCTGGACAACTGAAGTTAATTGTTTTAAATGTACTGTAGCACAAGTACTTGTAAAACAAAAGGCCATTTGCTTTCCCTGTGTATGCATGTTTGAACAACAAAACTTTACTTTTTAAAATAATGATATTGATTTATTCTTGTTGTTTATTCTGTTCATCGTGTTTAGAGACAGAATACTTTTTTACTCTTAGTGATCAATAACTAAAAATGTTGTCCCACAAACAAATCAAATTTATTCAAACTGCTGACCTGCCGTGTTCTTGAGTTTGTGAAACATTGGTTGGGAATACACTAACTAACCTACAAACCCACAACAGACATACGCTGAAGAAATAAAAATAGATTATTATTGTTCAGACCGGAGTTTTAACCTCTCCATTGAGTAATGATGCAAATCAGTATACAGTACCTTTGATTGTTGTCTGAATCATTGACTCCTGTGGGATATATTGCTATGCCGCCTTGCACAGACATGCTTATCTCTTCGCATGTCGTTGTCCGATACTCATGTTCATAATGTTTTACTCGTTGAATCTTGTGCTCAGTAAGCTGTTTGTGGTTGGGGTGTGCTCTTCAAATGTGCTTCACATATAGGAACTCTGTAGCTTCTCTTCTGACCACATCCTGGAAGCAGATCGTTTGTGGCACAGTTTGCACCAAAAGTCAAGTATTTTCCTATTCATCTGTGATATAATAGTATCATTTTTAACCATATAATTAATATTAATAAATAACTGTAATAAGACCATGTGACATAACCTATCAATCTTTTTGTGCAAGCATTTCATTCTTTTTCTGTTCACAGGGCATAACCTCTTTGTAATGACATATAAGCCACCTTTTTGTGAAGTCCTTCCCTCCCTTCCTTATTGTGCTTTTCTCAGTGTTTTACCACTAGGGGGCACCCAAAGATCTGTGCTACTCTTTCTGCATGTTAAAGGGTTAGTTCACCCAAAAATGAAAATGATGTCATTAATGACTCACCCTCATGTCGTCCCAAGCCCGTAAGACCTCCGTTCATCTTCGGAACACAGTTTAAGATACTTTAGATTTAGTCCGAGAGCTTTCTGTCCCTCCATTGAAAATGTATTCACGGTATACTGTCCTTGTCCAGAAATAAAGACACAATCAAAGTAGTCCATGTGACATCAGTGGGTTAGTTAGAATGTTTTGAAGCATCGAAAATACATTTTGGTCCAAAAATAACAAAAACTACGACGCATTGTATTCTCTTTCGGTTCTGTTGTCGAGCCGCGTTCAGTGACGCTGGTGACGTAAGACGCTGCTGACGTGTTATCTGGTGCGCCCGAGCTTCGTTTACAGTCTGAGGGAGACGCACGCTGTAAACAAAACAACCTTCGCAAACATATCTAAGGATTTCGACACAGAGGAAGACTTGCATTTTTTTGCCCAGCCATATTTATTTGAACCCGAATACACGGACGCACCAGATAACACGTCAGCAGCGTCTTACGTCACCAGCGTCACTGCAGACTCGTGAACACGGATTGACAACAGAACCGGAAGACAATACAATACTGAATAAAGTCGTAGTTTTTGTTATTTTTGGACCAAAATGTATTTTCGATGCTTCAAAAAATTCTAACTAACCCACTGATGTCACATGGACTACTTTGATGATGTCTTTATTTCCTTTCTGGACAAGGACAGTATACCGTGTATACATTTTCAATGGAGGGACAGAAAGCTCTCGGACTAAATCTAAAATATCTTAAACTATGTTCCGAAGATGAACGGTCTTACGGGCTTGAAACGACATGAGGGTGAGTCATTAATGACATAATTTTCATTTTTGGGTGAACCAACCCTTTAAACCCCTGATGCATTTCTCATGATATGGTCTATGACATTGTATCAGTTTAATATATTATATATATATATATATATATATATATATATATACACACACACACACACACACACACACACACACACACACACAACATTTATATTGAATTACTATTCTTATATATCAGGTTTCTCCTGTTTTAACACACTATACATGTAACAGTCACCAGCTGGAGTGCCCTTGAGAGCCACCAGAGGGCACTCCACATCAGACTATTGTCATTCCCTCAATAAGTACATCTCCCCTAACTCACTGCCCGGACTCTTCATCCATTATCACATTCACCTGTCTCATTATCTTGTTTAGCTCACCCCATATAAGCCTGGTTTTCTCATTCATTATCTGCGATGTTTTGTTAGCTGTTTAGTGTTACACAGTAATCCGAGCATTTTCCCTGGTTTCATGTCTCTACAAGCTGTATTTCATTTTAGAGTCAAGCCTACGCCTCATGAAAGCAATTTTTTTAATGAGATGGGTGCCATCTGGTGGATACACTGAGCATTTTTATCACGCAATAGCACATTTTTACCACTAGATGGATTTACAGCTTTCTGTAGAAAGGCTTGCGAATGCTAGTGATTTTTGCACATATTTGCCAATTTTTTTTCAGGTTGTTGATTTTAAAATATAATAACAGATTCTCAAAGACTATTTTTGTCTTTTTTTGTTTGTCTGGTTGGTTTAAATGGTAATTTGAAGTGCCAGTTTTACTTTATAATACAGTCAAACCTGAACATTGCAGTGTGGGTGTGGGTGTGGGTCTGTTTTGCACTCTTGATGTTTTAGAGATTCACCCCTTCACTGTTGAGTCCTTTTTTTCTGCATCCTGGCTGATTTGTAGATTGTATGCACAAAAAAAACTGTTTTTTTATATTTTTGACAATTTCCCATTCATTTCCTATGGGGGTCCATTTGGACCCGAAAGTCCTGAGTGTGACCATTTTTTTTACAACCACTTAGACTCTTCAAATCCTGTCCCCAATTTTTTGGGGTGTTCATATACCAAGTACCAACAAAGTCACCAGATTTCGGACCATTCCGATGAAGCTATGATTTTATACATTTTTTTATTTAAATGCTTCGGGTCCATTTGGTCCGAAGGACCCCAGAGGTATGTCTTCCAGTATCGTGGACTCGCTCTCGTTTCATACAAATGCAGCTGCTGCCTTTTTACGACTATTGTTTTGTACACTTTTGGATTATAAGATAAAACAAACAGGGACAATTTTAAAAGAGTTTTATCTCATATCAATTTCTCTTATCCCCAATTATTTATGTGGCGAAATGCTGTGTAATAAGTGGTATGACTGTAACGTATCCCTTAATTGTCAGTCTAGTTTGAACTTGGTTTTCTAGCAACTACTCTCTCCGCGGAAGCTTTGCGTTTAGAGACCTTATAAAATATTTCGACTCAGATCAATAATTTGTGTCTAATTATTTACTTATGTGGCAAGTAGCCGTGTCATAAGCGGGATAATGTACATCCAGCTGGTTGTTATGTCAGAATAAACCCAGACAGGGTGATCAGGACCCCGACACGAAGCGTGGGGTACATTATCCCTTAAACAATGCTTGTACATCATTCATTAATCTTAGCTTAATGTTAATTTTTATATATACTAATTAGAGCTGCAAGCGATCATTTTTTTAAATCTAATTAATTGCATGATGTGCTGTTTAATTAATCTAATTAATTGCACATCAAATTTGGCTGAGAAATTACCCCAAAAAGCTCATTTGAAGTCATTATTGTGTTAAATCAGAAAAAGCATCAAATAGATATTACAAAAAGTAGCTTTAGAAACATGGTTTATTTGATTAAACAATTTATTACACATAAACCTTTAGGCTTAAAAGGCCATGATTTTTTCAGAAGCTGCATCTGAATTCGTATTAAGATATATTATAGACCAAAGCAGTTTGATTACCAACATTCTTCAAAATATCTTCATTTATGTTCCGCAAAAGAAAGAAAAACATACAGTTTTGAAATGACGCAAGGGTGAGTAAATGTTAAAGGGTTAGTTCACCCAAAAATGAAAATTAAGTCATTAATTACTCACCCCCATGCTGTACCAACCCCGTAAGACCTTCGTTCGTCTTCGGAACACAAATGAAGATATTTATGATTAAATCTGAGAGGTTCATGACTGCTACATAGGCTCCCTAAGGGATTGAATCCTGACGGCCCAGAGAGTCATTAAAGAAAAAGTCGTTAAAGTCGTTATTTTTGTTTGTTTTTTCGCACAAAAAGTATTCTCGTCGCTTGATAAACTTATAGTTGAGCCACTGTTGTGACATGGAATATTTAAACATTTTCTTTAATGACTCTCTGGGCCGTCAAGTGTCATTCCCTTAGGGAGCCTATGTAGCAGTCATCCACCTCTCAGATTTAATCATAAATATCTTCATTTGTGTTCCGAAGACGAACGAAGGTCTTACGGGGTTGGTACAGCATGGGGGTGAGTAATTAATGACTTAATTTTCATTTTTGGGTGAACTAACCCTTTAATAAACACAATTAAAAATTTTGGGCAAACTTTCCCCAAAATATGAAATTTATATTTTTTTTCATGAAGTGAAACTCTAAATAAGAAAGTAAAACTGACAGTAGGTGGTGGTAAATGCCTAAATAAGTAAGTGATTGAGTCATTCATTCGATTTGTCTAAACGCTTGATTCATTCAGGAATGACGTAAAATGGCTCTCTTTATGAAGGGGCCATTGAATCTGCTTCACCCGATTGATTCGCTCAAAACACAGATTCATTCAGAAACTAAACATTGCTGTGTGTTGTTCGGAGATGCACAACAGTTCTGCTCTGCCTTTTTAGGTAATATTTCCATTGGCAAAATTGAGCAAAAACAGACAATATTCTGTCTAAAATATCACACAATATTAACTTCTTATTTATTGAACTGGTGAATAAAATCAATATCACATTTTCACTAGTGCTATTCGGGACAAAAACAGCACTCGTGTGAAGTTGTTCTCGTCACTGATATTGCTTAACAGTTACCTGTTGGCTTATCATATTATTTAAATTTGAGACAAAAACTCATACAGGGGCATTTTTGCCCTGAAATCTTGAATTTTAAGGCCATTCTAATGACTTCCTGTAGTCTACATAATATAGTGAGTTGTTGCTCTGCTTTATGTTTGTCACCAATCAACTGTTTGAAATGTAAGATGACCTAGTTCTGGGGCGGGGCGGGTGAGTTAAATCCGCTAATCATTTCATTCACATCATTTTTTTAATAACTAATTCAATCAACACGTTAAATCGACAGCCCTAATTCTAATAAATTTGTAACATTTGAAGCTGCATAAATTTAAATGAATTAATGTATAATGAACAAAAATTAATTAACAATGAACAATAGTTCAGAACAATAATTTTCAATTTAGTAATTACAATTTTTTATTATTGTTTAACTAACCTAGATTAATACGTGCTTTAAAAAAAATGTTGTTCATTGTTAGTTAATGATGCAATAAACAATGTTAAAGTATTGAACCTTGTTGTAAAGTGTAACTATTTTTTGTTTGATCTTTTTTGTCAAATACATTAAAATAACTTTTTTTTTTTTTTTTTATAAAAATAGTGTTTTCGATGGTTAACAAAAGTAAATACACTTCACACTGTTCACAACATATAACTATGTTTCATTTAACTTTGCTGTGCCTTTGGACATGGTTCATATGTTTAAAGAACTCTCATTGTACCTCATACTCTGTCTTTGTTGTTTTTGATGTTTTGACCTCCTGGGTGTCTGTCCTAGGCACAACTACACTGATTTTTGGCTGTTCTTTAGGAGAGTCACTAGAACTGATCATTCCTCTGCTGATTTGCTGACAGAAGCAATTACAGATGATTTTCAGCATCACTTTGCGAATAGAACTACACAACAAAAAGTACATAACTGGATTCAAACAGCTATTAAGTGCAGATAGTAGTAGAACTACTTCATTGGTTTTATCCAACACATTTATCCTGTCGCAAGATATGCCAGTTTCCATCTGTGACATAATATAGAAAATCCTCACTGAGTGGTAGGGCACAAAACATATTGTGAAGAGGAAGAGCACGAAGAAGGATTTCCATGCTGTTTTGTTATACTTGGCTGCGTTTGGGAAATCTGGTTTCTTTCTGGAGGCTGTAAGGAGCTTCATTCCAATCCTTCCATAGCAGATTACCAACGCACCATAGACCACCCAAAATATACCCACGACGGCAAAGTTGAAATAGGCTTTCCATTTGGAGTTTTGCAGATTTTTATATTGGAAGCACTGTTGGGGTTCACCATTCTCTGGAGTCTGGACAATAAGTGGCGTTACTGCAGCAAGTGACGCAGTCCAGATGACACAGCAGAGAAGTGCACTCCACCGGCTCTGCAGAAACACCCGCCTACAGGATATCCTCTGTAACTTCAAGTAACGGTCTACACTTATGAAGCCCAGTAAGACTATACTAATGTACATGTTCATGTAAAAGATGTTACCCACTATCCTGCACAGTAATGACGGCAGCACCCACCGGTCATGGTTGGAATGGTACACCACTCGGAAAGGCAGGCATATCACAAGAAGTAAGTCAGCCAGAGCCAAGTTAATGAGAAAAATGCGAATAGAGTTTTTCTTTGGATGTACTCGCAGAAACACCCAAAGAGCTAGCAGGTTCCCAGCCAACCCGAACAGGAAGAAGAGTGCGTACAAAATAGCCAGCGGAACCTGCAAGCTGGCGTTGTCCATCTGGCAGTTTTGCTGGGGATTTTTTGACATGCTGGTCGGTGATGCATTGGGAAAGTTTTGAAGATTGTTGCTCATCTTTGCATGTGCATAATCAGATCTTAGAAAGAGAAACAGATGTCATTATAATACTAAATAAAGATATTTTTTAAGTTTGCATTGAACTAAATGTCTGATGTGTACTAGGTAATTGGAGAGTAACTTGCCTTGTTAATTCTGTCCATCAGAAAACTTGAGTTTCATGTTGAATGTCTCTGTCTAATATCTCCTCAGAACTGTCTTTGCAAATTTCCTTTTTTAGTTCCTCTGTAAACTTACCGCAAAGCACAGCTGTGGACCAGTCAGTATTAACACTAAAAAAAGTGTGCAGGTACTTTTAAAGGGGGAAGAGCGTCTCTGAAACCATATTTCAACTCCACCTCAGATCTCGTGACCACCAGATCAGATATATTAGGCCTGCTGAACAATGTTGAAATGATATTTAATCAATTTAAAATATTTAATTGTGATTATATTATCTTATTTTTTACATTGTTTCACTCATGGGTGATATTCCACTTGTTGAGATTTGATCAAAATACAAATTATGATTCATACTTTTTATTTTCATTTTATTTCCTTCAAATTGACAAAACAGGTAATTTTACAAATATAGGTAAATTCTTCTCCACAAAGAATTAATCCTCCATTACCTATCCAACATGTATGTGGCAGTCATCCTTATGTGTAGATTGCTCGAATAAATCCACAAAAAAAAAAAAAAACAATTGAAACAATACTTAAATATTTTGTCTGGATTTTGTTTAAAAAACCTTTTCTTTCTTTCTTCATTGTTTATTGATAAATTTGTTTTTAGAAATCACTCAGAATCACATTACATATTTAATTAATCACAATGTGTCTTCACTTCCCTTGACTTTTAATGTCAATTCCAGTGTAGTTTGTACAACAGAGTAACTATCTTTTTTGTCTTTTCTTTCTTTTTCACTGCAGCCTCATTGTGTGTTGCTGGCATCGAAGGAGAACTCTGCTCCAGTGAAACTGGGTGGCTTCGGTGTGGCTATACAGTTGGGAGAGTCTGGATTAGTGGCTGGAGGTACTTGGAAAACCCCTGTTTAAACTTGTAACATACAGCACATGGACATTTCCTGTGTACACTACCTGCACTGCAAACTAGAAGCATTGAGAAGCTTCTGGTCAACATTATTCATATGTAAAAGCATGTAATTTAAGTTAAATGAAGCACAAACTACACAAAGAAATAACATACTCTTTTCATTATATTGGCTTGAAGAACTGAAACTCATCAGAATTTTAAAATATTAGTTCCTTAATATCATACAAAACCATTTAGGACATCATAACTCTTATTCAGTGTCACTTAATAAATTGGGTTATAGATTTCAAATCATTCAGGCAATGATTTTATCCTGATCTATGAGCTCTTTGTCACTACTGCTGTTTCTGAGAGACCATGTATGCATGATTGTGCTGCTTGATTGTTTAAATCTTGAATCAGCGACAGCTCTTTTGTATGTATTTGAATGGATGCTCACACGTGACATGTTGTCTGTGCCGTAGGCCGGGTGGGCACTCCGCACTTCATGGCCCCTGAGGTGGTGAAAAGAGAACCCTATGGGAAACCTGTGGATGTTTGGGGCTGTGGTGTCATTCTCTTCATCCTGCTGAGTGGCTGCCTGCCCTTCTATGGCACTAAAGAACGCCTGTTTGAAGCAATCATTAAAGGAAAATACAAGGTAGTAGTTTAATAGCATAGTCCGTCAAGACATGCTGGAAATATCTTTAAGGCCTTCAAAAGGGGCTTAAGTTAGGCTAATAAAAGCAGCAACATATACTGATTTGTTTAAGGGATTAGATGAGGTAAGAAACCTGAAGTCAGTTACTTTTTACACATAAATCACTTTAGTCCATTAGTCTCAAGTGTCGTTATTGTCCATGAACATGTTGGCAGAATCTGAGCATTGATTCTGGCACCATCACCATTTTTGTGGAAAAGTGGTTTCAGAGGATCTGGGTTTGTCCATTTATGTATGCGTGTGCTTTGCAGATGAACCCACGGCAGTGGGGCCACATCTCAGAGAGTGCCAAAGACCTGGTGCGTCGTATGCTGATGCTGGACCCTGCCGAGAGGATCACAGTGTATGAAGCTCTCAACCACCCCTGGCTCAAGGTAGCAACATAACTCAAGAAATATCTGCTTACTGATCTTACCGAGTTGTATTATTGTTGTTGTTGTTGTTGTTTTAATTAATGATACTATTAAAACCATACAAACTGTATGCATTATATATACACTAATTATATATTATTTTTCAGCATTATGTTTTCTTAATATGCTTTATTATATGGGGGGTTTTTTTGTGTGTTTTTTTTTGTATTTGTGTTCATGTAGGTTTACATATGTTTCTGCAATAATTTATGGACTTAAGTTGCCCTTTTTTAATGAGATGAATAAGCACCATTTGAAGTGTGTGTTTCCTGTTAGGAGAGAGACCGCTATGCCTACAAAATCCACCTTCTTGAAACAGTCGAGCAGCTGAGGAAGTTCAATGCCAGGAGGAAGCTAAAAGTGAGACATTGGCACTTTAGAGTCTTTGCGTATTGTTTTAGTAACTGCTCTTGTGCATGATTCATGTGCATGTTCTTCAGTGTAATATAAAGACCACAAATAAATAGTAATTAGGGCAGCCACATTGTACTACCGTATGTGCATTGCACTGTGAAAGTAATAGGATGGAAATACATGTTTAGAGGGGAATGGCAGCTAAATTAAGTTATTGGCAAATATGCAGAGTTAATCAATATCTGTACGGCTTGACAGGGTGCAGTGCTCGCCGCAGTCTCAAGTCACAAGTTCAACTCTTTCTATGGTGACCCACCTGAAGAACTGCCTGACTTCTCTGAGGACCCTACTTCATCAGGTACTACAGCAACCAGCAGAGGTGCAACATGAGCTCCAACCCACTTCCTGAACTGTTTTTTTTTTTGTGCTGAATTATCGGTCTTGTAGTCTCTTATCAGAGTGTTTTGGTTACTTTGATGTTATCTGCATGACAGAGAGAAAGAAATTAAGCTTGTTGGTAACTTGCTAAGACAATAGGGCTGTAACGATACACCAAACCCACGATTCGATTCGTATCACGATTTTTGACCCACGATTCGATTCGTATCGCGATTCTATCACGGGGGCGGGGCTTGAGGGGGCGGGGCTTGTGGTGAAAAAAAGAGATTTTGAGAGAAGAAAAAAAATACCGGTATTTTTATTAAATAACATTAGGAAAAACCTGTATAATCTAAACACCAAAGAGTTTTTTCCAAACAAAATTATTACATTTATCTTGCCTAAATGTTTACGCTCATTGCATTTTTACAATGGGGTAATATTGTTGTTAAGAATTTACACATCACAAGGAAGCTTGATTTAAATTGTTTAATTAAATTGAAAAAAGTAGCACAAATAAATACAATAGAATAAAGATACCATTAAAGACAATTAAAGAGAAAACTTTTTGAATAGGTCTAACACTAGTATTCACATACAGAAACTGAATAAAGTAATCAAATGGAAAATAACACTGGGTAGTATTTTAGTCCGGAATAAATTAAATACATAGGCTATTAATCCTGATTCCTTTAACTTAAAGCCGTCTTTTGTTGTTTTGACAACAAAATTAATGACAGACACATATGGCTTCCGTCACTTTAAGAGCTAGTGCACGGATCCTGTGTTCATTATACTGGCATGCGTTTTATGCCTATTAAAGACAAAACCGACTATGTTTAGAGTATAGCCTACTCACAAAGACCGAAATTGACAATTTTGCGTGTTAAAGCAATATAATCCGCGAAAAATAGTTACTGGCCAGCTATTTTTGAGGCGGATTTTCTATGAATGTGCGCATAGAAAATAATCTCTCAGAGAGCGCGCGAGCACTGATTAGTTTAAAATTGCTTGAATGTTTAAACTGGTAAGACTTAAAAAGACTTTTACAGTCTATGGTCCCGACTCCAAAACGCGAGTGTGTATTATCGCCGCATGCAGCGCCTGCCTTGCACAACACATTATGAGAGAAGAGATAGAAGACGCGCGCGGCACCGCTGAACACTCACGCTGTTTGTGAAATTGCGTCTGGAAGATAGTTGTTAAAAGAATGATTTGATTTTATTATCTGTGTGGATTACGATTGCGGGTATTTCCCGCATTAGAAATGGGAGACCTGCGGGAATGATTAGAATTATGCGCAATACCCGCAATCCCGCGCCGAAATTCGAGCCCTGTTGGAAGGGGTGTGATCGCGATTCTGCCTTCTCACATCGCGATACAGGATCGTGGACCTGAGTATCGCGATTTCGATTTTATATCGCGTATCGTTACAGCCCTATAAGACAAGCATTATGGTCATTATTGCGCACAATTTAAGGATTTGAACAAATCTCTAAGTCTCACTAAGCTATCCCGCTACAGGCATAAATTATTCCTCAAATCACATTGCCTGTTGAGAAGAGGTGAATCCTATACAGAGAAAAATCTCATGGAGTTACATTGAAAGAGTTGACGGATAAAAATGTCATGAAGATTTAGGGTGGCCTCTTATGACTTGTTGAGCCATTAAACAAATAGGCTTAGCAACACCCTAACAACCACCCACAATAACCTTGCATTAAGCCAGTGAGTTTTGCATAGGCAAGCACCACTAAAATGTTCTATTTTTTTTTAACAATAGTCACAGAAACGTGTCTTGTTTAAATATCTTACAGACCTCAATGTGTAAATTTCACATGCTCCCAAAACTGACCACAAATAATTTGGTTTACAGCCTGGTTCACGTTTCCTGTTTATTTCTCATACCAATTGTGGTTACATCCTTTTTTCACTTAACACAGAATTTAAAGGGTTACTTCACCCAAAAATTCTGTCATTAATTACTCAACCTAATGTCATTCCAAATCCATAAGAAAAAAAATTCATAAAGAGATCGTAAAACTAATCCACATGAATTGAGTGGTTTAGTAAAAAATTTCCGAAGACACAATCAGTTTCTACGCTCAACAGATTGCATTTAAGCTTCTAATCACATATAAACATTCATCAACACACACACATTATGATCAACAGAAGCTCAAGCATGTTTGCTTGACGTGCAAGAACCAATGAGGTTCATTTCGTGTGTTACGCAGCACATTTGAGCTTCCGCAAGAACCAATAAGATTCATTCTCGTGTGTTAAACAATACAGTTGAGCTTCCACAAGAACCAATGAGGTTCATTCTTGTGCGTCAAGCAGGTTCGGTTGAGCTTCTGTTTATGTTCGATGATCAATGTTTATATGTGATAAAAGCTTGGATTCAATCTGTTCATCATATAAAGCGATTCTGTCTCTTTAGAACATTTGGACTAAACCACTCAATTCATTTGGATTTGTTTTATGATCACTTTATTTACTTTTTATGAACTTTAGGAAGTGGTCAATGGAGAGATTTTATTAAGATATTATTAAAAATATCTTCATTTGTGTTCTGAACATATCCCCTAAGATATACTAGTAATTTCATTTCGAATGTGCATTTGTAAGTAGTTAAACACAAACTTCTCTAACTGATTGTTTTATGTGTGCACTTAAGAGTGTGGGTGAATTCTATCTCTAATCACATGACAATTCATCTCTGTATTGTTAAAGTAATATTTGTTGCTTGTTTCTATGCTGGCCACGCTGCAGGACTACTAGCTGCAGAAAGTAGGTCTCACTGTCTGTCCCTTTACGAAGTCTTGATTCTTTCAAATCAAGTTCATGCTTTTCCTGGGTATCTGAAGGTCATGGCTTGTGTTTGTGTGTACATGTAAAGGGGCTGTGTCACAAGTGCTAGACAGTTTGGAGGAGATCCATGCACTGACAGACTGCAGTGAGAAAGACCTGGACTTTCTACACAGCGTCTTCCAGGACCATCACCTCCACACATTGCTTGATGTAAGAGACTGTACTATACAGCACATATACACACCCTATAAAATACTTCCTCCTTTATACAACAGAAGCGGTTGTGTTAAGATGCTGTTATATCTTGGTGCGATTAACTTGCTTTGAACTTTAAAGTAAATGTCTCATTGGGATTTTCTTCTTCTTCTTTCTTTCTTGCTTTTGATGAGTCAGCAACAACCTAGTCTCGGCCTCGGATCATTCACAGACTTTCTGATGCATATTTTTATACATAAAAATAGCAAGAGTTCACTGAGATTGCAGTTCCAGTTTGATTAATTGGCTTTGTGCAATTCCTGGGGATGTCAGGGTGCTAGATTGTTAGCTAGATTTTTATTTTTTATTTTTTTTAATGATTATCCATTTTTCATACTGTATAATATAATGTTGTGATGCCTAAATTAACATGTAGCATTTAACACAACTGATTTGAACTATTAGCCATAGTAAGTTTGGCTATACTATAACCTGTGTATACAGGTTGGATTTGGTTTCTTGACGTTTAACAGACAGTTTTTTAGCCAAATCATCAATCATTTTTCAATATACTCATTGCTGGCAGTAGGTATGGGCATTTTTTTTTTTAAATATTGCATTCGAATATTCAGGCTCATAAAAATCGAATATTCGTTTATTTAAATGACGAAAAAGACGTTATTTTTTAAGTTTAATTTTTTTTACGTTTTTGTCACCATTTCTGAACAAGCTTACAATTAGGCAATATACACAACAAGCTTACAATATATGTTAAAGTTTTTTTAGTTGAAAACATTAAACAGTAGGCCTATGTGTATACAAAAAATATAAAAAACAAAAGCATTAATAAAAGCATGCTCAAGCAGCGCGAACGGAATAAAAAAACGCCTAATAAAGCGATTGCGCCAGATACCGTACAGAACGTACAAACACACTCGAGTCAGCGTATGATTATCGTGTTTATATTGTTTCACGTTTATATTGAGAAAAACAATAATATCCACTAGCAGGGGCGCCGCCAGCAGTTTATGCTCGAGTGAGAAAAGGCGCTGCGCTGACAGACGTTTCAGAGACACAAAGATAACAGTGTTTCTAACAGCACTTTGCGTTTTCTGTTCTTAAACCGGTCTCCCTCAACGAAACTTAAAGGAAGTATATGTCTCAAAATCATTAAGCTATAAGATAAGTTATCATCTCGGATCACGCGGGGTCCAGCTGCGCTTACCTGCAGTCGTGATGCAGTGATAAACTGCTGTCTTTCCTCACTCGACTGTTTGGATTTCATGCGATTTCTCATTGTGGTGATGATATTATAACTAAGATTAATTAATTAATTAGATCAAAAGTAATTCCATTTAGTAAGATCATTTTCAAGTAATTCCAAACTGCGCGAGGCAGACGACAACATTATGTGATCAAATACACACAACTTGTTAAAACACTCCACAGCGCCACCCAGTGCGTTTAATTATAACTGCGAGTTAGTGCTTGGGATTTATCATGGATTCACTGCATTTACGGCCAGCAAAGCAATGTAGTAAAATTCGAATAGTATTTTATTTTTCGAATAATATTTACAGATCGAATATTCGAAAATTCGTGCACAGCCTCTGAGGAGAGATGTGTGGGTAATTGCACTGTGCACACAGTAGTTTAGGATTTGTTCTTGGTGACTTCCACAGTGGCTGCTAACAGCCTACAATCTTGATTATTACCCTTCCACTACCCAAACAAAAAACCATCCATGCTGCAGATATCAATTTACTTGAAATAATTGGCCAGAACTTACTTTCAGTATCTTTTCTGGCTCCCACAACTGATCAGACAATAAATGTCAGTAGACCAATTTCAGAATTTCCCATTCAGCTTTCCACAGAAAATGTTTATGTGTTGATTTTTTTTGGACTCAATGGACTTTGTTCATGCATTGTTCTTTGTTCATTCATTGCAAGCACACGCTGCGTGGCCTCGGCACACACGTGCACTTGTGTTTTTTTTTTTTAGTATTATGGCATTATGCACATTTTTGTGTGTGTGAATAAGTGCAGCTGTGGACTCTCTTCCCAGTCTCTATATTTGTGTGTGTGTGTGTCTGTATACCAAGGCCTCTTTAGAGAGGCATACAGCTTGGTACAACCCAGTGTGGATGATAGGGTCTGTCTCCATAGCCACAGGCCAGAGGAAAGCAGAGAGGAGGGCTCTGTGGGTAAGATTATCACCAGGAGGCTGTGAATGCATGTCGTCTCATTGAGAACTCAACTCCTACCCTGAATAGGGAGGGAAACAATAGCACCTATTGTCAACCTCCATGCTTTTTACTGTTGTGCCTCCAGCAGTATCTGTATATCAGAAGAGTTACTCCAGACTTTGCCATCCTCTCCATTCAAGCTCTGAGTGTAACTCTAGCTTTATGAAACAGAGGACAGAGGGGTTGAGATCCTATCAGGACCAACTTTGTCTGGAGTTTAACTTCGGTTTTGGTTGTTTTTTCTTTGGCTGTGGTGAGTAACCTGGGATATTTTTATATTTATTGTTTGCTGAAGGTGTTGCAACTTTTGCTGTTCCCTTAAACTCAGCTAAAACGGTACGTGTGAGATTGTATATAAATATAAATAAAGAACGGATATCCTGTGCATTCTAAAAGGATGTAATAGAGGTGTGATCCTGGCCGTGACATGGCTTGTCCTGCGATGGTTGGCACTCGAGCTAAGCCACTGAAGAATCACATATTAACAGATGTGTTTTACAAGAATATTTAAATGCAAATAACTCACAGCATACTGCAGCTTACTCAGATGCACAGAATAATGTACCTGTAGAACTCTGAAGACATGGAGAACATCTGTTAATGCAATTACAGCTGTTCATCACTGGAATATATTTTAAAAAGTATTTAATTAAACGTCTTTTTTAATTAACATTTTGCTGGAAAAACTATAGCCTGTTACATGCTATAGAGCTGCTCGGTTGTGATGTCAATTTGCAGGCCCCAAACAAAAGCAGCAATGTCAGTGAAATGTTATTGTTTGTGAGGGTTAACCTCTTATTGTTTTTCCTCTACGCAAAAAGACCCAAGGAGTCTTCTTATTATTGTTCTGCCCATTTTCACTTTTTCAGCTATACGACAAGATAAACACCAAGTCTTCACCGCAAATCAGGAATCCTGCAAGTGACGCAGTATCGAGAGCCAAAGAGGTGAGTGCAGGCTACAGTAACGGAAAGATACTGTTGTAGTTGCAAATAAAACATTATGAGGTCCAGAGAGTTCTTAGCACAAGTTTAATTACTTTCATTGTAGTTTTTGACTTGTTTGTCGATTTAAAAAAAACTCTACCAGGAATTTTTTTTTTCCACTTTTATGCACAACCTGTCCATTTCAGAAAAGATGCAGTTTAATGCCTCTTTTCAATTTCTTCAACAAGAAAGTATGTTAATGTGACTCATGACTTAGAATAATATTTAGATGATTTGAATGTGTTAATTCAGAATGACATTTTAAATATTTAATACTCTGTTTATCAGAATATTTTGGTGTTTTTGTCCTCCTTTTTTATCAACTATTCTGTCTAGTTTATATTTCCATTTTAATACAGCTCATCTGGATATTCAGAAATGGCTCACTGCATGACCTACTCACACCTTGGCTTTCCTAGAAACTGAATTTCCTCAATGCATATTTCTATCATGGTTTTTTCACTTCTGCTCTGTGGCTTTTTTCATAGTTGATTGACGAATTTGTTCAAAATTCATTTATAACACTAGAAGTTAGCTAAATTTTCATATTATAACTGAAAGCTGATAACATGGTAAAAAAAACACATTATGGCTTGTTTTGTATACATTTTGTTAAAATAAAATGTATTTTACAGATGATGGTCGCACAAATTTGAGCTTTTCAAATAGCAAATCCGTTTTAGTCATTTTATACCATATTTATTCATATCTGTTATTTAGAAAGCACCATGTGACAGACATTCTTGTAATTTTATATAGTTTAACAGACGGCCTCAACCAGAAGCCTGTTTTGTAGTCAATGCCTCTTAGAATTTTTAATCTCAGTGTATGATTTAGCTATGTGACATTTACAGATCCCTAGTGGTCTATTGCTTGTGTGAGCACATGCCTGTTTTCTTCCTGGTGAATTAGAATGCATTCAAACCAGCTGCAGTCAAAAATCCACATTAACAAGTGAATGTGTTTGCTTGCTTTTACTTATGGAGTAGAGTCGACTAGAATTTTTTTTAGAATAATAGTAGGGAGGTTAAGTGACTTTTGACTTCAAGTCATGATGCAAAGGTCCCCTTTGGTATGGAAGTACCTTAGGGCGATAGAAATAAATTTATCCTAAGACACAAGTGAGATCACATTATGTATCTTATATACGCACATTTAAAAAAAAAATGGCCGCCGATCATACTTGAGAGGCCCATGTCTTTGCTTCTGTTATAGCTATAATGACAAATTTGGTATCAACGTGTACATTTTTGTGGTCAAGGAGTCCAATAAAATAGGTTCCAAGACTAAAAAACAATAATGTTGTCCTTACCATGACAATTGGAGGTGAAATATGCAATTTTTTATTAAAAAACGCATGCCAAACACACAGTCCATTCACAACTTAATAATTTCTTCGTTTGGGTCTGCTTCGCATGCGCCCTTTACAGCACTGGCTACATACACGGGTGTCGCGTCGAGCATGGGCATCCGGTCATTTACGTCTCAAGGTAACTCAGAACTGTGTCACAGCTCTGGAGCCCTGGAAGGCGGTCGACTGGTATCAGACAGGTGTAAACCTGGGATTAATCTCGAAACTGAAAGTGGTTTCGAAAGACGCCTCCAATTCGGGCTGGGGCGGCCTCTACGAGGGCAGACCGACTTTTGGCCTGTGGTGAAGCCAAGAAAAGAGCTTGCACATAAACTGTCTAGAGATGAAGGTGGTTGACGCCTTGTGGTTCTTCCTTCCCCTTCTAAAGGGTCACCATGTCCTTGTCCCCACGGACAACATGTCGGTGGTTTCCTACATAAATCGCCAGGGCGGTCTGAGATCACGGAACCTTCATGCACGGGCAGAACGCCTCCTTGTATAGGTTCAGCGCAACCTACTCTCGCTGAGAGCGGCGCATGTGCCAGGCCATCTGAATGTGGGTCCAGATAGGCTGTCCAGGGACAATGTTCCCCCAGGGGAATGGTCTCTCCAGCCTCAGACAGTTCAGCTGTTGTGGGACACCGTTGGCACAGCGGAAGTCGACCTCTTTGCGTCTCAAAACAACGCTCAGTGTCCAATATGCTTCACAAAGAACAAGGACGCGCTGGCCCATCACTGGCCCAGCCGCCCTCTCTATGCTTTCCCTCCGATCACGCTGTTACCACAGGTAATCAAGCGTATCAGGGAGAACGGTTCCTCTGTGCTTCTAGTAGCTCCGTTCTGGCCGAACCAAGTTTGGTTTCCGGAGCTGATCCAGCTTCAGAGCTTGGCTCCGTGGCCTGGCCCGTTGAGGAGAGATCTCCTCTCACAGGCCGGGGGTACGATTTGGCACCCACGACCCGAGCTTTGGGCTCTGCATGTGTGGGCCATCAACGGGTACCGGTCAGTCTCCCTGACGGAGTGTTAAACATGATTATGCAAGCTAGAGCGCCCTCTACTAGACGGCTTTATGCTTCCAAGTGGTCAGTGTTCTCAGGTTTGTGCTCAGCTCGCAACCTGGATCCACAAGATTGTGGGGTGTCGGAGGTTCTCTCCTTCCTACAGGAGCTTTATGTGGAACGTTCGGCAGCTTTCAGACGGTCAGGACAGCTCTTTGTTTCGTTTGGTGGCCGATCTAAAGGTCTAGCTGCCTCGAGAACTGATAAATCTTTCCTGTGCCATGGGGAGTGGAAAACATAATTTTTGCGAGAACTTTGATGTTTCCCGTGCCATGGGGGAGGGGAAAACATAATTTTTCCGATATTGACCCCAAACATAACTCGTGTTACTATCCTTGATAAAATAAATATTTTTCTTTCCAAATGTTATATATTACAAAAATCTATATTTAGAAATATTATAAAACAAATAAAACACCAAATATATTTATACTTTTCCAATTTTAGGTCAATCAGTCAGATTTTATGTTGATTTCTAAATTTGTCCATAGTTGTGGAATGGGTATTTTGGATGCATAAGGGGTTAGGTGGGGTGGGGAGGGGGGTGGTGGGTGGATGTCAACTTAAAAGGTTACTTAAGTAGTCAACAAAGACATAAATTACCTGAGACAAACCTTTGTAAAAAAAAAAAAATTATATTGTGGAGGTTTAAATAAAATTACTTACTAAAAAAAATTGTGGAGGTAAAAAATGTTATCAGATCTGAGGGTAACAGGAGGGTTAAGCACCCTCTATGCATTTAAGGTAACCACGTTTGCCTTATATCATTCTTATTAAGCCCATTCCCAATGTCAGCTTTTTATATCCCCATATTATATGAGCTCAGGCTTGCCCTTGGGTCAGTGTTGTGGTAGATTTAGCACGCACAGCGTTTTAAATTGGGTTCGCGTAGCGTAAGCTAGCTTACGCAACACGAGAGTACTCTGGTAAGAGAACGTCTTAGTTACTAACGTAACCTCGGTTCTCTCTAGAAAAGGGAACGAGTGTTGCGTAACTCTGTCGTGCTTGTGCTACAATCTGGTTTTGCTTCAGTCGATGAAAACCAAGGAGCATCCTATCCCCTCGAACTCCGGCTTATATAGGCATAAGCCACACCCATTCGCGCGGGACGTGACGAATGAGGGCGCCGGCGCCCTCATTGGTGCTTACGTCACGAGCAGTCCCTCGATAGGTTGCAGCAGTTGCCGCAGAGCAGCCAATAGGCGCGTGAGCTGCCTCGCCTAGGTCTGCTAGCTGCAGCAAGTGCATTTTAAATGAATACAAATTATAAGGATAATTTTTGGCTTCAGTATTCTCGAGAAAAGAGATTTTCCCTCTAAGGTTTTTTTTTCATAGTCAACTAGCTAGCTAGTTATTAGTTATCTAACATTAAAAACATTTTTTCTATTTAATGAGAAAGTCATACGAACCTCAAAGTGTTAACCTGTCACCTTCAACCGCTGTCACAGCTCCTGGTGCAGATGGGATATGTTGTTGCAGGAACTGATTTGCTATAGGCTACTCCTGACTGGTCGAAATCTCATGCTACTTAGGACAAATGTAATGTACATAAGTAGCTGCACTGTTTAAATACAAAATTTTTTGAATGAAAAGATAAGTAAAGTCACTCTGATGACACAATTTTTATGTGAAATGTGCATATTTACCACCAATTGTCATAGTATGGGGAAAATGATAATTTTTTTAAACTTGAAACCAATTTTATTGGATTCCTTGACCCCAAAAATGTACACTTTGACACCAAATTTGTCATTATAGCGATAACAGAAGCAAAGATATGGGCTCTAGAGTATTTTCGGCGCATTGGCAGCCATTTTTGAAAAAAAAAAAAACGTGTTTATTTCTGATACAAAGTGTGATCTCACTTGTGTCTTAGGATAAATTTATTTGTATGACCCTAAGGTACTTCCATACCAAAGGCGACCTTTGCATCATGACTTGAAGTCAAAGGCCTATTTTTTGGGCTTAACCTCCCTACTATAATGACTGTGTGGATTTGGACAAAGCAGCTCTCTTTATTGCCATTGATATGTAAGTGCAGAAGATTATCATTGAGATCACTTTACCTGAAAGTAAATTTGACAAGTGAAAATCCATTTTGCTTGGTGATCTTATCGGGCTGTATGTTTGATGTGTGACTGTCTGTGTGCTTTCCTCACTGTTGGCTGAAGCGTTTGCTCTCTTCATTTGCACAGAAACTGTTAACATCCTCACAATTAACACAAATAGACAGTGAATAGTTATGCTAATGGTTCTATTTTGTCCTTAACACACTATATGAAGTTTAACTATCCATTAACCACAATATCCAGTAACTTTACGAGCATTTTCCCTTGCTGGCTCTAAAGACATAAAAGACATTGATACAGTATCTCTTATAAACAGCTGATGTTAATGAGGACAGGTGGGCAGGAAAGCTAATGTTAACCAAAAGTCAAGGTAATGCAGTCTAAAATGTAGCAAAAGTTAATGTAACAATTTAATTAATTTAATTCAAAGTAATAAATATTATAAGAATAATAGAAAATGATGATGAATTTCTTTACATCTTCATTTAAATTCACTCCATCTATTTGCTAAATGCATGTTATTGATTTTTAGGGCTGCCCCCGAATAAATATTTTTCGACTAGTCGTCGTTAATTTAAGCGAATAGTTGACTAGTCGCACGTTTTTGATATTAAATGAAATCTGGAGTCTGGAGTCTTATTTTACAAAAGCTTGAGTGTTGTTGTTATTGTGAGTGCATACAAATAAAAGTAGACACAGTTTCAAATGATGTATTAGTCTATTTTAAGTTCATTTCACTGTTTCACTGGAAAAATGCAAGTAATCTCCACATGAATACTTGGATATGCGCACATTTATCTAGGATAAATAATATAATAAAAATAGTTTGTTACATTTATATAGCGCTTTTCTAGGTACTCAAAGCACTTTACATGTGGAAGTGGGAATCTCCTCAACCACTAGCAATGTGCAGCATCCACCTGGATGATGCGACGGCAGCCATATTGCGCCAGAACGCCCACCACACACCAGCTTATTGGTGGAGAGGAGACAGAGAGATAACATTAGAGTGAGCGGCCATGTAAGGTGGCTAACATTAAGCTGCTACTTACATGTTTCAAATGATAAGCCATATTTGAGGTTGATGAATGAAAGGCGAACATTTGGATTTCCTGCCTGACATTGGCTACTTTAAGCCAGGGGTATATTTGATTATGAATATGTCAAATCTAGCAAGGAGAGATATTAATTGTTTATTAATAAACAAGGTTTTCTGTGTCAGTGTGTCGGCTTCAAGATGAAGTTGACGATGCTGACTCGCCATCTTCACAGTAACGCGCCAGAGAGAAATGCAGATTTCATACGGATTACATAAGCAGAGAGCAGTCTGTTTTTCGTTTTTAAATGTTCTGTTTAAAAGTTGACATCAAGCTTTCTATATATTTCTCAATTCTGTGAGGCAAATAGCTACATTATACGCTGAGTTTCGGTTCATGAGAAAGAGTCCAGTTCACGCGCCAGCGACTCCGTGTCATGATGATCTATTTTCTACTATATTTACTTCTTATTAATTAACTCCAGGCAATTGGTTGATGAAACATTAATTAAAATTAAGATACAATTAATAAAAAACGAAATTTACTTTAAAGAAAGGCTTTGTGCTTTCTGAAGTCTCTGTGGAAGTTTTAAAGTCGCTTTCAGAGCGGTCATGTCCGAAACAGAGAACTGTCACGTCCGTATAGTTTTTTTCCTCATAAATGCGAACACGAAAAATAAAATAAAATAAAGAATATTTTATGTTCTGTGGAGGCCGACCCTTCTTCATCCGGTTAATAGCCTACTTTTGTTTTGTGTAATTCAGTGTAATTCGTAGAATTATTAAAAAATATTTTGCCACATAAAAGTTA
Organism: Tiaroga cobitis; assembly: GCA_030578255.1. Classification (NCBI taxonomy): domain Eukaryota; kingdom Metazoa; phylum Chordata; class Actinopteri; order Cypriniformes; family Leuciscidae; genus Tiaroga; species Tiaroga cobitis. The sequence continues at coordinate 39,017,863 of CM060599.1, read as the reverse complement.
AAGATTTTTTGTGTCACGTCACATGTGTATTTCGCTCATATTAAATATAAAACGCATGTGTAGACTGATATTTTTCTAATGTCTTGACTCCTTTATTAAGGGGGTATGGATATATAAACAGACGTTTCAGTATTAAATACATTTTCTGATCAGTTATATTTCAAGTTTTGACTACAAATGTCACGTCCATAACGCTGGAATTGCCCAATTTTAAAGAATTTATCCTCAAATAGTTTTTTGGTGTAGGTCTGTGTATATCCTATTATTTTAACTTCAAATAATACTAATAGTAATTTAAAAATGTGATAGCCCTACGTCACAGCACACTCCACTGTTATGGTGGCAATTTCAGTATTTACTCACTAACATTGTTGTGGAAACACAATAAGAATGGAAACTAAAATATGGAAGTATCGTGCTACAGCGCACATTATATCAGCTGCAGTTCTGGCGCTTCAGTCCCAATACACTCAAACACTCAACGTACATTCATATCACATGTTAATGCAGCGGTGGAGTTACACTCACAGGACACTGCACTTATTCGCAATCACAAAAGTTAATTATTTAATCGTGCTTTAAAGCTATGCCAGGTAAACATTTCATTGGCGTTCTGTACATGATGTAGGCTACTTTTTCTGAGCGCGCGCACTGTCAGACAGCGCCAAACTGGATTTTTGTTGGGAGACCCATCTGATAGCGATGGGGAACCGAGACCGAGAGAGCTACATAAAGCTACATGGAAAAAATATTTGAAATTTTGCTGTTTTCGTGGATACAAAAAGTTGAATGACCCTCCCCTCAACAAAGAATAAAAAGACATGACCCTCCCCTATTTTCCTCCGGTGGACCTTTCCATAAATATCGAACGGTCCCTTGGAAATCATCTCGCGACCCCCCCTCGCTGTCTCACGCCCCCCCGGGGGGTCGCGACCCCTACTTTGGGAACCACTGCTCTAAGCGATGTTAAGCGTTTTTTAGGCCAAAACATTTTTTGTCACATACAGCAACCATCTCCTCACTATCCACTAGCTGCCTGTCCCCTGAACACACTGTAAAAAAACACGGTCTCTGCAGACACCCCAGGCTCCACAAACGGCAACAAAAACAAACTCCGGCAACCCGCTCCACGAAACATAACAAACTGTTCCAGCCAATAACCGACAAGAAGGACTTGGGGCTGGGGTTTGCGGGGGTTAGTGCGCGGATGAGGAGGAGGGAGGGTCTAGCTAGCCTCCGTTTTGTTTGACAATACTTTAAACGTCAACAAGAAGTGACGTCACCCGACATCGCTTAGAGCACCTTTAATTACCACATGGACCAGCGTGTTAATGATCTATCCGTCATGGACTGTGTGACTTCATCACTTCCTGTAGAGTTTTTTTTTCTGTGACTAACCAACTAATTCAAATTTGGTCGACTAAGATTAACGTGTAGTCGACTATTAGGGGGCAGCCCTATTGATCTTATTATCAATGATTCATCTATGTACGTATGTGAAATTTTCTTATTTTTTAATAAAATTTTACTAAATGTTCCGGTGAAACGACAGACTTCTCTCTGGTGATGTATGTCGTAGGCTACTTCTCCCATCATTAGTTAGCTTAAACATGCCAATCCAAAACCGACTGCGAGCTCACATTTATTTAGATGTTCTTTAAAATAGGGAAGAAAAGATCTGTTGCCGCTTCCATTGCATCTCGACTTTAAACTGCTGTTTTAGGAGGGGAGTAGTCCCCCATTCAGTTAAATTTTTTCTTGAAGTAAAATGGGTTGCGAATGCTGTTGACTTGAAGTTAGCGAACCAAAACTGATAATGTTCTATCATATATTAATTGCGTCAACTGTAGCTTTCTGAATATGTCAACGAATCCTAATTTGATGCTATCTGATAAGCTATCAAACAGATGTTTTTAAACAGATTTTCATTTTCAAGTTCCCATAAAGAGATTAAAGTAATCTTAGTTTGGATAGTTAAAACCATCTGCATTCTCTAAGATAAAAATAGTAAATTTCAAACTAGTCTTGATGGTTGCTTCTGGTCTTAATCTATAGTTTGATGGCCTCCCTCAGTGGTTCTCTTAGTCTTGACTCCTCTAAAACCAGTCCCTTCTTCTCAGACACAAGTCACACAACCTATAAAGCTCAACCACTTCCTTTAGTATTGCACATCAAAAAGGAACTCAGGCTGGCTTGTGATTAAAGAGCTGTGCTCTTGAATAACCCTCCTTGGCCTCTTGCTTGTGATCACTGGCAGTGGTGAAATGCTTAAGGATTATCCTCTTTGTATTGCTTAGAGCCAGCGGGGCGGAAACTAACCCATCACCTCTCACTGTTTTCCTGAGCGACTGAATCTTGCGGAGACGGCGAAATGCCTACCTCCAAAATTCAGCCTTCGACTCTGCTTCTTCTTACACAGAATATATGTATCAAATGTTATAGAACTCTCCTGTGTGTGTCTCTCATGCTAAGACCTCCGCTGAAGACGGGTCGAGCACGGCTTTGAAACATCTGGAATATGTAAGCTGCAGACATTTTCCCAATCTTATGTCCACCTCTTTTTACCACTTTTTGTAGAACATGTGGAAATTTCTAGCTACACGTATTCTTGTAAATGTCTGAGCTTTACATTTAGTGATGTTGACTGGCAGTGAGGGGCTGCCAGATGGGTTTAAACATTGATTAGAGCTCATTAGAGATGATTAGTGTGGTTTCAAAAGACGTTCAGGTTCCGGCGCTCAGAAGCATTCAGCGGGAGTTGTGACATATCTGCAGTACTGTGCCAAATCACCCCCTTCCCACCTGACCCATCCCACCCCACCAATAGAAGGGCCAAATGAGTCCAGACAGCAGTGCTGATTGGTCACATGGGGTTTAAGGGTCATTCCAGACATTTTTGTGTGTGTGTGTGTCTCTGTTCTGATATATGGTGTGTGGGGTCTCAGCAGAAGTTGTGTTGCAGTGTATGAGATTAAAAAGCCTATGTCAGATATAGCATCTTTACTCACCTCAAGAGATATACCTAGCGTGGAGATGACAGCCTGAGGTAAAGCCTGATTACTCTGTCTGTCTGTAGGTACTGGAGGAGATTTCATGCTACCCAGAGAATGCAGACGCTAAAGAACTGAGACGGATCCTGTCCCAGCCCCATTTCATGGTGAGTCACAGCAACACAGCTCAAATTCTTTTGATAATCTCTTTACAAAAACACCTCAAGTCAATATGAAATCAAAATTGAATAACCCTATTTACTTTCCTTAATTCACTTTCTGGTCTTGTTATAAATGAATTATCGGTCCATGTTATTCTTTGTAATATTTAATCAACATGTAACCTTCCTCTTCCTGATGTCAGTTAGGCTGTGCGAACTGTTGGATAATGGTAGCCAATAGCCACATATCTATTTAGTAATAATCACAAGAAACTAATACTTTTATTCAGCAAGGACACATTCAATTGACAAAAAATGACAGTAAATAAATACGTATATGCTGGGGTTTTTTAGCTTTCCATTCATCAAAGAATCCTGAAAAATATGTCACACAGTTTCCACAAAAATATTAAGCAGCAGAACTGTTTTCAAAAATGTTAATAATAAGAGTTTTTTGATCACCAAATCCGCATAGTAGATTGATTTCTGAAGGATCATGTGACTCTGAAGGCTGGAGTAATGATGCTGAAAATTCAGCTTTGCCATCACATGAATTTTTTAAATATAAAAGAACATTTTAAAATATAATAAAATAGAAAAAAAAATTATATTTAAATTGCAACATTTCACGGTATTACTGTGAGAGGGCTTAGGAGGCTTCTTTCAAAAACATTAACAAATCTTACTGACCCAAAACTTTTTAATTGCAGTGTATGTTGCATTACGAAAGTAAAATGGTTTGTGAACGTCATTTCATATTGACTTTAAGTATCTCAAGGCTATCCGTATTATAATCTTAGCGTTAGAGAGCACTGCTAACATCATGAAGTACAGTTAAACAGCGAAAGTGGTGTCTTCAAGTCTGCTTAAATTTCAGTCAGCAAAACTATCTTTGAGAGATTAATTAGAGCACTTGTACTTAGTCTTTATAAGGTAAATCTGTTTATTCGGGATGTTGTCAGCAGACTTATTTCACCATCTCAGTCTTTGCAATCCCTTTCTGTAATCTTCTTCTATAATCAATGAGATATTCGTCAGTTGTATTCAGAGCATTATTATCAGCTGGACAAACAACCTCATGACAGATGAAGCAGAGAGTTTGCCCTTTGCCCTTCAAACCGACTGTTTGTGAGGGTTTCACTGATTAAAGATTCCTCCACTTTTTGCGCAGAAAACATGATGTAACTCTTAGAAATGAAAACGTCCTCCCCAGTTCAAAAATACCTTTTTTTGAAACTTTAATATCACATAATTCTACAGGTTTACCTTTCAATCAGGGGTGATAGTGAGGGTGAGAATTGTTGGTGAGATTAAAAGTAAAAAAAGTATAGGAAAATCTGATTCTTCAAAGTGTGTGAGATAAGTGATGTGTCATGGAACACTGAGCGAGATTGATTAAATTAATCTGGCATAATCCAGGCTGCAAGGGACTTATTTGGGGGCTTTTTACAGTGTTTTTACTTCCACTTGAACTGGGGATTTAGTACAGAACTGAGATAAATAAAGAGGGAACGGTTGCTTTCAAAAGTCAAAAAGAGCTCTTGCATGAAAAAAGCAAGATTTAGGTGATTACCAACTCCGTCAGCAGGATCCAGAGTGTGTGTGTGTCTGTGCGCGCGGGGGTGCAGAAAAGAGATAAAATGCAAGGGAGGAGGGAGGCACCATCAGGTACTAGCTGTATAATTCCAGCATGACCTTGCCTTCTTTACTTTTATCACACTCTCATACCGTAAAACTTCAAATAGTAGCCCGGGCTTTTATTTTCCCAAACCGTCGAATTGCACCGGCTTGTATTTGAGACAGGCGTCTATATGAGTCAGGCCTTTATAATTTAGTGTTGAGATGTTGGTCATTGAGTGTATGTCTCTAATCTATAAAAATCTCCAAATGCTCCACGTTAAACTGCGGTCTTCCAACCTTTTACTGTCGCGTCGTCAATTGATTTTGATTAATATGCGCGAGGGAGAGAGAGCAAGACAGCGCTCGTGTTGTTTGAAGATGTGAGAGTGCGCGCGCGCGGCCGGGGCGCTCTCTCTCTCTCTCTCTCTCTCTCTCTCTCTCTCTCTCTCTGCTCGTAACGCGCCCTGTCAAGCGCAGCAGTCATTCTATTCTACATCACTCATCGATCAAAAAAAGCTTTGGAGGGACAAAAAATTGCTTTGGCTGCCGCGAAAAAGCGGACGATCTGACGGTTTTAGAGGATTAAATACAACCCGAAACTAAAAAACAGACCCGGCCTCTATTTGAGACCGGCCTTTATTTACCCAAACCTGCAGCCACACCAGGCGTGTAAAAGAGACAGGCGTCTATTTGGGACTCGGCTATTATTTGAAGCTTTACGGTAATTCCACACAAGATGGTATTGTCAGATGAGCTGGCAAGAAAAGAGACAGAGTTTGTGGTGCTTATTATTATTAATTAATTTGGTTATGCTCTGCTCACTTTTAGTAAGGCAGACAGTCATATATAGTCAACTAGATTTGTTCACTACTGTTCAAACATGCAGGGTCTGTAAGATTTTTTTTTTTTTTTAACAAAATGAATACAATAAATTGATCAAATGTGACTGTAATGTGACTTTTACATTGATACAAAAAAGATTCTATTCTAATCGAATCTATTATTATGGTTTCCACAAGAATATTAAGTAGCAGAACTGTTTTCAACAGTGATAATAATAAGAAATGTTTTTTGAGCAGCAAATCATCATATTAGAATGATTTCTGAAGGATCACGTGACACTGAAGACTGGAGTAATGATGCTGAAAAATCAGCTTTGCCATCACAGGAATAAAAGACATTTTATTTTAAATTGTTATAATATTTCTAAAGATTACTGTTTTTACTGTAATTTTGATCAAATAAATGCAGCCTGGTTGAGAATAAGAGACTTCTTCGGAAAAAAATCTTTCAGAGTCCAAACAACGTAGTGTTCATTTCTCAAGAAAACATAGATGGTGCTTGCACAACTCGCCTGCTTGATTGATTTCCAAGACATTGCTCTGTGATTGCTAATGTGATCTGAGTGGATTTTAGTGCATTACTATCTGCTTGTTAGTGTGTTCTGAGTGTTTACTAGCTGGTTGCTTACTAGCTTAGCTATCAACTTTTGAGCTCAGCTTGGAGTGAGTTTTTATACGATTCGATTCATGCGATTCAATTTCGATCACAACTCAATATCAATTCATTTTTATATACATGGGTTACAACAGGGTTAAAGGCACACCGCTGTCGCTGTAAAAGGCGCATTGATTTTATTCTCCTCTAAACCACTAGATGGCACAAAACTTGCCTCATAAAGATCATAACAATATTATATTAATCATATCATATAGTAAAATATTTATTTTAATATGTGTTAATTGTACAAACATAAATTGTACAAACTTTGCTGAAGTTTTTAAATAAATATTATGCAAAACCTATTACTTAAGCTAAAGTATTTCAATAATGGGGACTTTCTATACCCATGCTGGTGAGCCTTCCCTAACCACCTTGTACATTTATAAGATTTTTATGCAAAACAAACCACTTTAATAATTTATTAAAGCCCACAAAATGTGTTAAAACAATCAATGTTCAATTAAAACCTAGGCCTATAGATTTTTCTGCAATCATATTGAAAAGCACATGTTCTATTTAACCCCATTGTACCCTACCCTACATGTTCATTTTTCTCAAAGAAAAAAAAAACTAATGTTGTAAATAATACAGAGAACCCTTTCAGCTGATATTGTTATTAAATGTTAATTTACAACTGATTTGTATATTGCATATGTAAGGTGTTTTTATAATAATAGTTTTATAATAATAATAATAATAATAATGTTATAATACTAACTTTTTAATGGTAATAGAGCAAAGAAAATGAATATGTAATATAGTCCCTTTTCTTTGCAAAATGCTCCTCTAGATTAAATTTTTCTCGCTAACTGTACAGTTTATGGCCACTGAATGACTTTTCTGAGGTAAATGTAACATTTTGTGGCATTGTTTACAAGCTGTTTTATCCGCAGTTGAAACACTGATTGAGCTATTACTGTACATGAGACATGATACATTTCAGTAAATTGTACTGGTTCTTTCAACATACCTTCTGATGGTCATTTCTTTTTATTTTGTGGTGTAACAAATAGTAGTAAAAAGTAGGCCTAAGAGATGATCGGTTCAAGTGCGCTCCCGCTTCACTTGGCTCACTTGGCTTCGCTACTGCGATCTGTCACGCCATATTGAAAGTGCCAGTTATTGTTTGAATTTCGTAATAAAACTTAAATTTTACAGCTGAGATTTTTTGTGATTTAGCGCATTGTCTGTGTCCTCTTTCCTCCATGATGTTTTTTAACTGCGTGAGAAAATGGACTAGTGGTGTTAGAGCATGAGAACAGTCCCAATTGCGTAACTCTCACACTGAATATGCCTCCAGTATAAGTCTATGAGATTTTGTTGTTTGTGTGTGTGTGTCATATATCTCTCTCCATTATCTATTATCTCTATCTATCTTTCTTTCAAGGCCTTACTTCAGACTCATGATGTTGTGGCACATGAGGTGTACAGTGACGAGGCACTGAGGGTCACTCCACCACCTACATCACCATACCTCAACGGAGACTCACCCGAAAGCACGAACGGAGACATGGACATAGAGAATGTCACACGGGTGCGCCTTGTTCAGTTCCAGAAGAACACAGACGAACCAATGGTATGAATGCTTAACTGCACATGTAGACATATATAAACTTAAAGACTTATATGTCTAGCATGAACTTGAGAACAGTTTCTCATATAGTTAGCTATCATAGCTACTCTTTAAACTTTAGAAGATTTGATCCCTCCACTTTCTAAGTGTGCAAACGGTAGCTCTGCACATTAAATATCCTGTGTTGTGAGATCCTGCACGCATTTCGCCACCCTGAGCTGATGGTGTTGTAGATTAAGTCCTTACATTGGTTACAATTTATATCCACATGTTAGTCAAACTCCCTGAAAGCTTGACGTTCTCATCAATGTGGCTTCAAATGAGTTTGTGGGCTCTGTTTCAGGGCATCACGTTGAAAATGAACGACCTGAACCATTGCATTGTGGCAAGAATAATGCATGGAGGAATGATCCACAGACAAGGTACATGCACCAGAACAAATCCCCCCTTAAACCCTGGTAGTCTTTAAAAATTCACCCCACACTGCTACAAACACTGCAGCCACTCCTATATTTTTATATTTACATAAACACTTGGTAAATTCATAGGAATGAGATCCAACCCATGCTGCTTCAAAACAGACCCCTCAACACACATTTCTACATGGCAAGCTTGAGAGTATGTGCCGTTACTTTGTGAAGTGCAGATTGCCCAATCTCTTAGAACTTAGCAGCAGTGTAACACTGACGTACAGGCCTTACCCACTTGCCAAACAAACACACGCAACCATCAAGCAGGACAATCTCACGATAGATATCAAATTATGAAGACTGTAATACTACCGCCATTTATTAACACATGTAATGTGTCACTTTGTCACAAATCAGGAACTTTACACATTGGAGACGAGATCAGAGAGATCAACGGCATAAGCGTAGCAAATCAAACGGTGGAGCAGCTTCAGAAGATGCTTGTGAGTGGGAACAACCTATTTTTTAAGCTGTGGGTTTCTTTAAAGAAATAGTTTACCCAAACATTTAAAGTGTTACCATTTACTCACACTCATGTTGTTTGAACTATGATGGGATTTTTTTCATGGAACACAAATGGAGTTATCTAGCAAAATGTCCAGACTGCCAGACCTCAACCACTGATGACTTACAGTAGATTTAGTTATTTTTCTAAAGGTGGTCCATTCAACTGTATCCTGCATCGGCTGATCGATTGCTCCTGTCTGCCTCGCTGCCTGCTGTGTGTTTGTTTGCTTCGAGGCTGTAAGCTCCGCCTGAGCCTCGTATTTCTTTATGTTTTGAGCCATCATTTACTATCTAGTTGTTTATACTACTAAATACAGCTTACACAACATCTCAGATTAACCTTACATCTCTAGCTTCCGTTATTGTTAACACAGCACGCTAGTAACTCGCTAACGTTAGCCTGCTAATGCGCCACCCGTGTGCTCATTTATTTATTTATTTTCTCTCGCGCGCCGGCGCCTTTGAGTTTTTAAAGTCCAGGTAAGTAAGAATCAGTCAACAAACACGGAGAGTAATGTCTTCTTGTCCTGTTATTGTCACCTGTGTCACATGTCATATGTTTAGTATAGCCTTCTCCGATGGCAATATAGGATTTATATGTGATAAATGCAAGGAGACAGTCAGGCTGACGGAGAAGATTTCAGAACTAGAGACACGCATCCAAACTTTAATTGAGGATGGTAAGAATGCTAGATCTTTAGATACTGTTTTGGATGCGCCCTGCATAGTGAACTCTTTACATGATTCGGTTCCGGCTGAAGTAGAGCCCGTGCAGCAGGGCAGATGGGTGACAGTTAGAGATCGTTCTAGTCGCGGAAAACCACTCTTCCGTTCCGATTCCCATAACAAACTGATTTGCCCCACTCAGTGAAACACCCACTGAGAATTCTGTTGATTGTGCCCTGGTAATTGGTGATTCGATCACACGGAACTTGAAAATAGAGACACCAGCCACCATAGTCACATGTTTGCCGGGAGCCAGAGCGCCTGACATCAAAGCAAATTTAAAAGTGCTGGCTAATGCTAATTGTAAATTCTCTAAGATCATTATTCATGTCGGCACTAATGATGTTCGACTCCGCCAGTCGGAGATCGCCAAAATTAATATTAAAGAGGTGCGTGAACTCGCAAGTATGATGTCAGGCACTGTAATTTGCTCTGGCCCCCTTCCTGTAGGCAGGAGTGATGAGATAGTTAGCAGATTGGCCTCACTCAATGGTTGGCTGTCGAAGTGGTGTCCGCAGAATAATATAGAATTCATAGACAATTGGAAAAGTTTTTGGGGCAAGCCTGATCTGTTGAAAAGAGATGGTATCCATCCCTCCTGGGCTGGTGCTGCTCTTCTCTCTAGTAATTTGGCTCATAGTCTTAGAGATAAAACATGACAATCTGGGGCTCAGGTCAGGAAGCAGACAGACTGGCTAAACCGACCGTCTGCTAGCGCCCTCACGTCACCAAGGTCAGATAAATCCCATCACATAGAGCCTCTTTCACCTAGATAGAGACTGTGTCTGTTCCCCAAATTTGGAAATCCCCAAAACGTCAGGTTAAAAATGTAATTGATGTTTAACAAATAAAAAACAGATATAATACAGATGAGCAAATGATAAAGCTTGGGTTGCTGAATATTCGATCCCTTACTTCAAAATCTCTCATAGTTAATGATATGATTTCAGATTATAATCTTGATATGCTGTGTTTGACAGAAACCTGGCTAAAACCAAACAATTTTATTACTTTAAATGAGTCAACCCCACAAGATTACAGTTATAAACATGAACCTCGTCTGAAAGGCAAAGGGGGAGGTGTTGCTGTAATTTATAGTAATATTTTCAAAACCACTAAGAAATCTAGTTTTAAATATACTTCTTTTGAAGTATTGGTGCTTAATGTAAAAAATTATAGTGTAAACAATAAATCACATTTGAGAATTATGCTGGCTACTGTATACAGGCCACCAGGGCACCATGAGGATTTTATCAAAGAATTTGCGGACTTTCTATCAGAATTAGTATTGGCTGCAGATAAAGTACTAACTGTTGGTGATTTTAATATACATGTAGATAATGAAAAAGATGCATTGGGATTGGCATTTAAAGACATTGTAAACTCAATTGGAGTTAGACAACGCGTGTCAGGACCTACTCATTGTCATAATCATACTCTAGATCTAATATTATCACATGGAATAGATGTTGATGCCGTTGAAATTCTGCAGCAGAGCGATGACATCTCAGATCATTATCTAGTCTCATGTAAATTACATTTAGCCAAGGCTGCAAAGCCGACTCCGTGTTATAAATACGTTAGACCTATAACTTCTGCCACTAAAGATTGCTTTATCAATAATCTTCCTAATCAGTTTCATCATCTCAGCATCCCGGATAGCTTAGAAGAACTTGATATTGCAACAGAATCGTTTAACTCTCTCTTTTCCAGCACTTTAGACGCAGTTGCTCCGTTGCGCTTAAAGAAGATTGAAGAAAATAATCCAATGCCGTGGTACAGCGAGCACACTCAGGCCCTTAAGAGAGCAGCCAAAAAAATGGAGCGCAACTGGAAGAAAACTAAACTAGAGGTATTTTGGATTTCGTGGAAAGAGAGCTCGATTGCTTACAGAGAGGCTTTAAAAGCTGCTAGATCTGCTTATTTTTCAACCCTATTAGAAGAAAATAAACATAATCCAAGGTATTTATTTGAAACAGTGGCGAACGAACGAAAAAGAAAGCTTCAAGCTCAGAAGTGTCCAAGCAACACAGCAGTGATGACTTTATGAACTTCTTCACTAATAAGATTGATAATATAAGGGACAAAATTATAACTATGCAACCGTCTACCACAGTATCGCATCAGGGAGTGCATTGTAGTCTCCCTGAGGAAAAATTTTATTCATTTGTTGCTGAAGAGGAAGAAGAGCGTTAATTCATCTAAATCGACAACTTGTATGTTAGATCCTATACCGACTAAGCTACTGAAAGAGATGTTTCCAGAGGTCATATATCCTCTTCTTAATATCATTAATTCATCTTTGTCTCTAGGATACGTGCTAAAAACCTTTAAACTGGCTATGATAAAACCGCTTGTTAAAAAACCACAACTTGATCCTACAGAATTAGTCAATTGCAGGCCGATCTCAAATCTGCCTTTTCTGTCAAAGATATTAGAAAAAGCAGTATCTTCACAACTATGTTCCTTTCTAGAAAGAAATGATATCTGCAAGGATTTTCAGTCCGGATTTACACCGTACCATAGTACTGAGACCGCTCTCATTAGAGTCACAAATGATTTGCTCTTATCATCCGATCGTGGTTGTATCTCTCTATTAGTGTTACTCGATCTTAGTGCTGCATTTGACACCATTGACCACAAAATTCTTTTAAATAGACTAGAAAACTATGTTGGCATTAGTGGAATTGCACTAGCATGGTTTAAATCATACTTAACTGACCGTTATCAGTTTGTAGCAGTAAATGAAGAGATGTCTTATCGATCACAAGTTCAGTATGGCGTACCACAAGGCTCAGTACTAGGACCGTTGCTGTTCACTCTGTACATGCTACCATTAGGAGATATCATTAGGAGATATGCCGATGATACTCAGCTGTATATTTCTTCAAAACCCAACGAAACTTACCAATTCACAAAATTAACGGAATGCATAGCTGATATAAAAAATTGGATGACTAGTAATTTCCTACTACTAAATTCTGAAAAGACAGAGATTCTAATTATTGGACAAAAAACTTCCACACGTAATAACCTAGAATACTGTCTAACACTTGATGGCTGCTCTGTCAAGTCTTCGTCGTCGGTTAGGAACCTGGGTGTGCTCTTTGATACCAACCTTTCTTTTGAAAGCCACCTGTCTAGTATCTGTGAAACTGCATTTTTCCTTCTTAAAAATATATCTAAAATACGCCATATGCTCTCATTGGGAAATGCGGAACAATTAGTTCATGTGTTCATGACCTCAAGGCTAGACTATTGTAATGCTCTACTGGGTGGTTGCCCTGCACGCTTAATAAATAAACTACAGCTAGTTCAAAACGCCGCAGCTCGAGTTCTTACCAGAACCAGGAAATATGACCATATTAGCCCAGTTCTGTCAACACTGCATTGGCTCCCTATTAAACATCGTATAAATTTTAAAATATTGTTGATTACTTACAAAGCACTAAATGGTTTAGCTCCGCAGTACTTGAGCGAGCTCTTAACGCATTATAGTCCTTCACGTCTATTGCGATCGCAAAATTCCGGCCAGTTGATAATACCTAGAATATCTAAATCGACTGCTGGCGGTAGATCCTTTTCCGATTTAGCACCAAAACTTTGGAACAGTCTTCCTACCATTGTCCGGGAAGCAGACACACTCTGTCAGTTCAAAGCTAGACTAAAACACACATCTCTTTGACCTAGCATACACATAATACATTATAGACTTCTATAATTCAATGTTAGGCTGCATAGATTAGGTCAGCCGGAACTGGGAACACTTCCCTTAAATCTTGATGTACTCGTTACATCATAAGAAGAATGGCATCTACGCTAATATTAGCATTGTTTATCCCGAGGTTTTCCCGCAGCCTGCCGGATCTTGGCCGTATCCAGATCTGACGAAGGAGATCCGCCTGGACCCGATGACAATGCAGTGCTGAAGTGTCAACTATCCTCTCCCTATGGAGGATCCCTTTCCCACTATACAGATAAAGCGTTGTGAATTTCGATTCGCGTACCCCGAAGTGATAAAATAAAACAAAATTCTGTATCAAAATTCATAGGCAAGAAAAGTAGTTTGTTTAGGCTGGGTTGTATGAATTACAAACCTGCGCACATATTTTCAAAAGCACATAACTATAGAATCAATTCTGAATGAGCATGTGAACGCCGTCAGCGTTAATCACAGGTTCGCGTTTAAAGTCTGATCATTTTGACGGAGGTGAATCATTCAAAATTAACTTTAGCTGGAAATAACATTATTCAAGAACCGCTATAAAGCCAAAACAATCTCTGTTACCTTAAATTATATGTTTATCTCTGTAAAGCTGCTTTGAAACAATCCATTGTTAAAAGCGCTATATAAATGAAGATGACTTGACTGTAAATGCCCTGCAAAGTGGACTTCACAGGTGAAATAAGATAATATACACTTCTAATATAACCAAATTGCATTCCTTTTCATATTAAACATCGTAACAAACATTTATTATATCACTCAGTTTAGCACATTCAAATATGAAATATAAAAATGTATTTAAGTTAAATGATAAAGGTATTTACTTAAATACACATGGATGTCACGTCTATTACACAAATGTATGGTCATTTATATTTATTTACATTTATTTTGTATGTCATCATAATTTAAAATCGGCATGAAACGGAAGTTGCGAGCATCTTTTCTTCCCTATTAAGCCTTTCATATGAGTTAAATGGCTTTTCAATTGTGGACAAAATATAGGGCTGGGCTTGATTTTGTCCATCACAAATTGATTGGATCATTGTCATTTGCTATTGCTGCAATCCCATGTGAGAGACAGGGTGCTTGTTCCGCCCTCACGCCAGTAAACACGTCATCAGAGAAGAGATGTCGTTGCAAGGGGGAGTAGTTTTTTTTTTTTTTTTTCATTAAAGATTAAGAGGGCACGTGCATGGATAAATTATTTACATATAATAATAAACACTGCAATATTCCATAAAAATAAGAATTATGCATTTTGATTTCATGGTAACTGTAAACTGTAAAATTTGTTACTTAAGCGTTGTCTGTATGATGACATCGCAGGGTGTTCCAAATGAACTTGTTTTGTCAAGTGATGTGAACTTCAACAGATATTACATGCTCAGTGAGTAGAGAGCAGTCTAGGAATCCTGTTGATCTGAACGCTGCTTAACACAAAGCTACTGTTTGTATTGTCTACTTTTTTCCATTTGTGTTCTTTGGAAGTAAGAAAATCATATGGATTTGGAACAACATGAAGATGAGTAGATGACACATTTTCATTTGAGTCTCTTAAACAGGCATTACACTTTACCACCATAGTCCAGACATAATCCAGTAAAATGTACCTTTTTTAAATAATTTCCTTTTTGTTTCTCTATTGACAGCGAGAAATGAGAGGCAGCATCACCTTTAAGATTGTGCCCAGCTACCGCACGCACCAGTCGTCCTGTGAGGTAACGGCCTCTGTGGCCTTTGCACTCTCTTCTGTTCTGTGTCTCTGTCAGTCCCCTCTCTCCGCAGTGCTGTGGTTTGCCGCCCTGGCCTGTCGTGGCCTTGTGTGGTGGGCTTTGATTGCTGTGGACTCTTGTGTGACTAACTGCCTGCCAGATGGCTGCATGTTAACGCTTTTCTCCCCAAAAGCCACCATCCTGCCAGACCAAAAGGACCGATTCAGACACTACCGCACACCAATTTCACAACCAAGATACCGGAACCCTCCCTTACATATTACCAATTTTGAGAGGAGTTTAGATGTACAATGTGAGAATGTTTCACAGTCTGACAGTGTTGCAGCATTATTCACAATTTATAAAGTTAATCTGTACCGTATTGCATACAGATAAATATTTCTCACAAAACTCCCCTTCCATATCACACGATTCCTCATTTCTAAATACATGTTGACATTAAAGAGGTCAGATTTCACTTTAAATCTCTCAGGGAAGATGTTTACACCAAGTTGTGTTGGTTCCCCCTCTGGTGGGAAGCTGCAATATGGCCTGAAGTTCACAACATTTTTCCCTTTGCAACAGTAACATTACTATGCTTTAAAAATGTCCATTTAATCATTTTCATCTCAAGCAAATCTTTTGGTTTCCCTTACATGATGTCCCCAATTTCTTACCGCAGTGTTGGTCTAGTGTCCGTTTGCTCTGCTGTTTCGCTGACCTTTATATCTTATTACAGAAAGAATCCCCCTCCACCTCCAGACAGTCCCCTGCTAATGGCCATTCCAGTCTTAACAGTTCTATCTTGGTAAGGATCCCAGGCAACCTCAAAATAACGACTCCCCTTCCCTCCCCCCAACAATCTCCAAATGTTGTTTGTGATTATTTCACCCAATTCTTGCAATCATACCCTCTTAATTTGCTCTAGATGTTATTAAATCTGTTTAATGTCCAGTTTTATGGTATTTTTTGTTTTCCCAGTTTGTTTTTGTTTTACTAGAATTTTTGTTTTGACAATCTCAATAAACACAAACACAACGACTGACAAGTAACATCCATTGAACATAGTTTGCTAGATTCCGTTATCTCAGTTCACAAATTGGTGTGCTCTGTGCTGCTGTAAATCACTCTGACTGTCAGTGTTAATACTGTTTCTGTAAACACTGTACATCCACTGAAGGGGAGTGTAATGTACAGTGAATGTGGGATCTACTATAGTTGTTTGTAATGAAATATTCCCATGAGTTAATATCAGTGATCTATAATTGCTGACAGTGAGCACAATGATTAGGCAAAACTTTATGGAGGCATGCGAAGGATTCCTAGCATCAATTTTTATTGGATGCATACTTCTAACAAAATCCAGTGAGATCTGCATTAGCACTGTATATGAACTAGGGGTGGGCGATACAGACGTTGAAACAATAAACCTATAGAAAATAGAAATTTGTAAAATCAAAATTATATTTTCTCATATTTTACTGCTGACCTGGTAATGACATTGAAAAGAATGGATAAAGTTTTGAAAAATTTTAGGAAAGTGGAAAAAGGTTTCCTATATGTTATGATTTCTTTGGGATCTATTCCTAAAAAATATTTTAAGCAGAAGAAATATTTTGAATCAATATTTAGTCATACAAATATTATAAATAAATATATAATAAATATAAATAAATATTATATATATATATTAAATATCAATATAAAATGCATACTGTCAAGTCAAGTCAAGTCATCTTCATTTATATAGCGCTTTTAACAATGGATTGTTTCAAAGCAGCTTTACAGAGATAAACATATAATTTAAGGTAACAGATTGTTTTGGCATTATAGCGGTTCTTGAATAATGTTATTTCCAGCTAAAGTTAACTTTGATTGATTCACCTCCGTCGAAATGATCAGACCCCAAACGCGAACCTGTGACCAACGCCGACGGCGCCCACATGCTCACCCAGAATGGACTCCACAGTTATGTGCCTTCTAAAATATGTGCGCAGGTCTATAATCCATACAACCCAGCCTAAACAAACCACTCCTCTTGCCTATAAATTTTGATACAGAATTTTGTTTTATTTTATCACTTCGGGGTACGCGAGCCGGAATTCACAACGCTTTATCTGTAGAGTGGGAAAGGGATCCTCCATAGGGAGAGGATAGTGGACACTTCAGCACTGCATTGTCATCGGGTCCAGGCGGATCTCCTTCGTCAGATCTGGACACGGCCTGGATCCGGCAGGCTGCGGTAAAACCTCGGGATAAACAAAGACACTAATATTAGCGTAGATGCCATTCTTCTTATGATGTAGCGAGTACATCAAGATTTAAGGGAAGTGTTCCCAGTTCCGGCTGACCTAATCTATGCAGCCTAACATTGAATTATAGAAGTCTATAGTGTGTTATGTGTATGCTAGGTCAAAGAGATGTGTTTTTAGTCTAGCTTTGAACTGACAGAGTGTGTCTGCTTCCCGGACAATGGTAGGAAGACTGTTCCAAAGTTTTGGTGCTAAATAGGAAAAGGATCTACCGCCTGGAGTCGATTTAGATATTCTAGGTATTATCAACTGGCCGGAATTTTGAGATCGCAATAGACGTGAAGGACTATAATACGTTAAGAGCTCGCTCAAGTACGGCGGAGCTAAACCATTTAGTGCTTTGTAGGTAATCAACAATATTTTAAAATTTATACGATGTTTAATAGGGAGCCAATGCAGTGTTGACAGAACCGGGCTAATATGGTCATATTTCCTGGTTCTGGTAAGAACTCGAGCTGCGGCGTTTTGAACTAGCTGTAGTTTATTTATTAAGCGTGCAGGGCAACCACCCAGTAGAGCATTACAATAATCTAGCCTTGAGGTCATGAACGCATGAACTAATTGTTCCGCATTTCCCAATGAGAGCATATGGCGTATTTTAGATATATTTTTAAGATGGAAAAATGCAGTTTTACAGATACTAGACACGTGGCTTTCAAAAGAAAGGTTGGTATCAAAGAGCACACCCAGGTTCCTAACCGACGACGAAGACTTGACAGAGCAGCCATCAAGTGTTAGACAGTATTCTGGGTTATTACGTGTGGAAGTTTTTTGTCCAATAATTAGAATCTCTGTCTTTTCAGAATTTAGTAGTAGGAAATTACTAGTCATCCAATTTTTTATATCAGCTATGCATTCCGTTAATTTTGTGAATTGGTAAGTTTCGTTGGGTTTTGAAGAAATATACAGCTGAGTATCATCGGCATAACAGTGAAAGCTAACTCCATGTTTCCTAATGATATCTCCTAATGGTAGCATGTACAGAGTGAACAGCAACGGTCCTAGTACTGAGCCTTGTGGTACGCCATACTGAACTTGTGATCGATAAGACATCTCTTCATTTACTGCTACAAACTGATAGCGGTCAGATAAGTATGATTTAAACCATACTAGTGCAATTCCACTAATGCCCACATAGTTTTCTAGTCTATTTAAAAGAATGTTGTGGTCAATTGTGTCAAATGCAGCACTAAGATCGAGTAACACTAATAGAGAGATACAACCACGATCGGATGATAAGAGCAAATCATTTGTGACTCTAATGAGAGCGGTCTCAGTACTATGGTACGGTCTAAATCCGGACTGAAAATCCTCGCAGATATCATTTCTTTCTAGAAAGGAACACAGTTGTGAAGATACTGCTTTCTCTAATATCTTTGACAGAAAAGGCAGATTCGAGATCGGCCTGTAATTGACTAATTCTGTAGGATCAAGTTGTGTTTTTTTAACAAGCGGTTTTATCATAGCCAGTTTAAAGGTTTTTGGTACGTATCCTAGAGACAAAGATGAATTAATGATATTAAGAAGAGGATATATGACCTCTGAAAACATCTCTTTCAGTAGCTTAGTCGGTATAGGATCTAACATACAAGTTGTCGATTTAGATGAATTAACGAGTTTGCAGAATTCTTCCTCTCCTATAGCAACAAATGAATCAAATTTTTCCTCAGGGAGACTACAATGCACTTCCTGATGTGATACTGTGGTAGACGGTTGCATAGTTATAATTTTGTCCCTGATATTATCAATCTTATAAGTGAAGAAGTTCATAAAGTCATCACTGCTGTGTTGCTTGGACACTTCTGAGCTTGAAGCTTTCTTTTTCGTTAGTTTAGCCACTGTTTCAAATAAATACCTTGGATTATGTTTATTTTCTTCTAATAGGTTTGAAAAATAAGCAGATCTAGCAGCTTTTAAAGCCTCTCTGTAAGCAATCGAGCTCTCTTTCCACGAAATCCGAAATACCTCTAGTTTAGTTTTCTTCCAGTTGCGCTCCATTTTTCTGGCTGCTCTCTTAAGGGCCCGGGTGTGCTCGCTGTACCACGGCGTTGGGCTATTTTCTTTAATCTTCTTTAAGCGCAACGGAGCAACTGCGTCTAAAGCGCTGGAAAAGAGAGAGTTAAACGTTTCTGTTGCAATATCAAGTTCTTCTAAGCTATCCGGGATGCTGAGATGATGAAACTGATTAGGAAGATTATTGATAAAGCAATCTTTAGTGGCAGAAGTTATAGGTCTAACGTATTTATAACACGGAGTCGGCTTTGCAGCCTTGGCTAAATGTAATTTACATGAGACTAGATAATGATCTGAGATGTCATCGCTCTGCTGCAGAATTTCAACGGCATCAACATCTATTCCATGTGATAATATTAGATCTAGAGTATGATTACGACGATGAGTAGGTCCTGACACGTGTTGTCTAACTCCAATTGAGTTTACAATGTCTTTAAATGCCAATCCCAATGCATCTTTTTCATTATCTACATGTATATTAAAATCACCAACAATTAGTACTTTATCTGCAGCCAATACTAATTCTGATAGAAAGTCCGCAAATTCTTTGATAAAATCTTTATGGTGCCCTGGTGGCCTGTATACAGTAGCCAGCATAATTCTCAAATGTGATTTATCGTTTACACTATATATTTTTACATTAAGCACCAATACTTCAAAAGAAGTATATTTAAAGCTAGATTTCTTAGTGGTTTTGAAAATATTACTATAAATTACAGCAACACCTCCCCCTTTGCCTTTCAGACGAGGTTCATGTTTATAACTGTAATCTTGTGGGGTTGACTCATTTAAAATAATGTAATCGTTTGGTTTTAGCCAGGTTTCTGTCAAACACAGCATATCAAGATTATAATCTGAAATCATATCATTAACTATGAGAGATTTTGAAGTAAGGGATCGAATATTCAGCAACCCAAGCTTTATCATTTGCTCATCTGTATTATATCTGTTTTTTATTTGTTGAACATCAATTAAATTTTTAACCTGACGTTTTTTGGTTTTCCAAATTCGGGGAACAGACACAGTCTCTATATGATGACATCTAGGTGAAAGAGACTCTATGTGATGGGATTTATCTGACCTTGGTGACGTGAGGCCGCTAGAAGACGGTCGGTTTAGCCAGTCTGTCTGCTTCCTGACCTGAGCCCCAGATTGTCATGTTTTATCTCTAAGACTATGAGCCAAATTACTAGAGAGAAGAGCAGCACCAGCCCAGGAGGGATGGATACCATCTCTTTTCAACAGATCAGGCTTGCCCCAAAAACTTTTCCAATTGTCTATGAATTTTATATTATTCTGTGGACACCACTTCGACAGCCAACCGTTCAGTGAGGCCAATCGGCTAACTATCTCATCACTCCTGCGTACAGGAAGGGGGCCAGAGTAAATTACAGTGCCTGACATCGTACTTGCGAGTTCACACACCTCTTTAATATTAATTTTGGTGATCTCCGACTGGCGGAGTCGAACATCATTAGTGCCGACATGAATAATGATCTTAGAGAATTTACAATTAGCATTAGCCAGCACTTTTAAATTTGCTTTGATGTCAGGCGCTCTGGCTCCCGGCAAACATGTGACTATGGTGGCTGGTGTCTCTATTTTCACGTTCCGTGTGATCGAATCACCAATTACCAGGGCACAATCAACAGAATTCTCAGTGGGTGTTTCACTGAGTGGGGCAAATCGGTTTGTTATGGGAATCGGAACGGAAGAGTGGTTCTTTGATCCGCGACTAGAACGATCTCTCACGGTCACCCATCTGCCCTGCTGCACGGGCTCTACTTCAGCCTGAACCGAATCATGTAAAGAGTTCACTATGCTAGGCGCATCCAAAACACTATCTAAAGACCTAGCATTCTTACCATCCTCAATTAAAGTTTGGATGCGTGTCTCTAGTTCTGAAATCTTCTCCGTCAGCCTGACTGTCTCCTTGCATTTATCACATATAAATCCTATATTGCCATCGGAGAAGGCTATACTAAACATATGACATGTGACACAGGTGACAATAACAGGACAAGAAGACATTACTCACCGTGTTTGTTGACTGATTTCTTACTTACCTGGACTTTATGAACTCAAAGGCGCGGGCGAGAGAAAATAAATAAATAAATGGGCGCACGGGTGGCGCGTTAGCAGGCTAACGTTAGCGAGTTACTAGCGTGCTGTGTTAACAATAACGGAAGCTAGAGATGTAAGGTTAATCTGAGATGTTGGGTAAGCTGTATTTAGTAGTATAAACAACTAGATAGATACTGTAATAATTCATAAATATATAACTAATAAATGATTTAATTGACATTTAAAATGTTTAATGTTTAAATGTGTGATAAACCTTCCTTTACTTCGGACATTGTTTTAAGTCTTTATACTAAATACTTTTTCCAGTAATATTTGAATAAATTCAGTAAATGTGTTTTTTGTTTTTTAATTTGTAAGAACAACAAGATATAAATGTTTTCTAATATCGCTCATCCCTGAAATGGCCCCAGCGGGACCCTCTTGGTGTCCTTAATAGTGGAGAGTTAGTCTCCACCTCATGAACATGCTTGAATGGAGTGTGGTGCTAAAGCTGCTTGCTTGCTCCTTGCTTTCTTGTGCGTTGCTGTTGCGAGATTTACCTTCAACAGCCTTCTTCTCTTTTAACATAAGCATACACACAAAATGAAGAAACTTGTGTGATCCTCCCCAGTGGAGTTAGCATTCCCTCCTCTCAACCAGATTTTTTGTTATGTTTTGTCTTTTTATTGTTAATGTCTTTCATGAGTCAAAGTCTGCCTTTCCTCTGTAAATGGTCAGCCTCTCTTTCACTGCTGGGCTTTGCTTTACAGGATTTGCCATCAACCATCCAGCCAAAAGGACGCCAGGTGAATAAAGCATCCCTCAGTCTTCTTAGCCTCCTCTATTGACTTTCCATTTTGCTTTTGTGCTTGAGATTGAATGAACGAGTAGTTAGTGATTCACTGCTATTAACACCCTACTTTCTTAATCGGTTCTTGCACTAACACCATTCACTACATCTCACTCTATAATTGTTGAGTTGCTCTGCAGACAGACTGGTTGAAGTGTTATTGCATTGCATTTACACAACAACAAAATTGCAAATGCAGAGGTCTTATTAATTATGTTGTTTTAGTGACTACTAAAACAAATAGATGTATATTGTTTAAATAAATGTATATTTTTAGCATAAATTTTTCAAATAGGTTATTGTATGCGTTAGCAAAACACCAGTTGGGAAAATGTCTAAAACAACCATTAAGATTTGAAATAAATGTAATAAATTAGTAGCATTTTATCTGTACTCTTCTTAAAAATAAATAAGTGAAATGAATTATTCATGTGTTGTGATGAATAACCTCACAGACAGTTGATTACACTAAAGACTGTAACAGCTAAGAGATCAATATATGAAAATAACGTTTTCTTAAAAAGACCCAATTTATCCAACTTTTTAGAACGCATGTCAACGATAAAACTTGCTAATGTTTTACTTTTTTTTTTTTAAATAAGTAACTCCACATAAACCATAAAACACCGGCCCAACTATCATTCTGTCCCTGTTAAACTTTATTAAAGAAGTGAATCAATCAAGTTTTCCAAATTGTTGTGTCTGTCCTGATCGAACCCAATGCAGTTTCATGCTTTTCTACTGGTTCTGGGCTACAGAGTGGTGTGTGTATCCTTTCACATCTCAACTATATTACCCTGTAAATCAACAAAGCTGACAATGAGGGGTGAAAGAGCTCATCCCAATTTGTTCTACTAATCTCTAGTCCTCACCTTGAGTAATTGTGTCCTAATAGGATGAGAAGTAGAAAGGAAGATAGGTGATCAGCAGAGGGTGCCGTCTGCCAGCACAAGTCCATCTGTGTTAGTCGTCACCGAGTGCTTCATATTATCCACTATATTACAAGTGATGATAACACAGTGATGTGAATGACATCTCCACCCTGCTTTGTTCCTTTATGTCGACCCATAACTTTTCTGAATGTTAGCTTTCGTAGCTGCATTCTCCATCTCACCAACCCCTGCTCAAAGTGCCATACTAATGCAGCCACAGTGCCATGATATCGCATGATGTTTGTAATACTCTCATGCCCTAGATCTCCAGACCTCCAATCAAGGATAAATTTTCCATCCAGGTAAGATTTTAAAGAATGAGCCCAATCCACTGCTCTGAAAAACTGTTGTGTAACCATTTAAGTCCAAATGTACCAAGGACTCAAAACCAATTACATCATCACTGCGATTCTTTGAAAATATAACGTTAAGCTCAATTTTTGCAAAACAATATTTACAGTCATACCCCTTTTAGTCAATCCAATGTCATTTTTTAAAATGCGGGAGTCACACACCACTCTACTCTCAGACCGCAGTTTGGTATGCAACTGAACTAAATGTTCAGCAAGGGCTCTGTAACATAAGTCGCCCTCATACAGAGCTTCAGCCAAGCATGCCTCTCATCGCAACCCAAACCTGATCTTCACTTGAACCCTGATGCCTAGTTGTACCTTGACCTTCATATGTATCCTTACCTCCTCCATCAGTCAGTCTCCTTTCCTTGTGCCACTCTAGGGCTTTTCTGACTTCAGCTGAACATGTCTCTTCTCAGATCTATGTACGGGCACAGTTCGAGTATGACCCGGCGAAGGATGATCTCATCCCCTGTAAAGAGGCAGGGATTCGCTTCAGAGTGGGTGACATAATCCAGATTATCAACAAAGATGACCACAACTGGTGGCAAGGCAAACTGGAAAACACCAAGAATGGCACGGCGGGACTGATTCCCTCACCTGAACTCCAGGAGTGGCAAGTTTGATTCTTTCCTAGAGCAGAATGAGCATTTGAATCATTTATTTTATTTGAATGATGGCAGTCAGAAGATTGTGATTGGCTTCTGCTGAGTGAGGAGGGAACGAAGATTCAGTACAATGCAAGCCGCTCTCAATATGATTTAAAAGCACTCGACGTACTATCATCAAGGCTAAAAGATATGCTGCACACTCATCACGTCCATCTAATTGTTTCTTTCTTTTGTTCTAGGCGGGTGGCTTGTATAGCCATGGAGAAAACCAAGCAAGAGCAGCAGGCGAGCTGTACTTGGTTTGGCAAGAAAAAAAAGCAGTACAAAGACAAATACCTAGCAAAGCACAACGCAGGTACAGTTTCCACTGGGCTTTCTGCTTTTTTTCTCTCCATATAGACAACAGATAATGCTGGTCAATCAACTCTCCCTTATTAGTAATCTAGTTAGTTATCTGCCCCTGTTAACACCAAGAATGATAAGTATAACAATAACTATATAAGTGTCCACACTAGTACATAATAACATGTTGTCTAACACCTTTAAATGCTAAAGCTCAATCAAGTCGAGTAAATCCTGATTGACTGTCAATGTTTTGGTTGTTCATCAACTGGACAAAATCATTCTGATACTGATTCCAACAATATCGTTCCACTGTGTCATTATCCGAATAGCTGTGACATGGACTTTCCTATTTTCATTTAATTAGAACGATATTTAAAACGTTATCATTATAGTTATCTTCCGTGGTGTGAACAGCCCTTAATGTCAAATAGGCTTGTAAGATGAGTAAGTTTACTGTTTACTAATAGTTTGCAGACTAGGAAGTGTATTTTGAAAGTTATGCTTCCTACTTGGAAATAGGGTTGCATTGTTGAGATATGAGAGTATGACCTCATTTGGACAGCTCCCGGGGATATGTACTGTACACAATTAATGATAAACTTTCATTTTTAAGAATTTTATCTTTAAAGCCTGTTTTGCAAATGTTTGTGGAGACGTGTGTAAAACAACCATTGTGTTATTTTATAAAAGGGCAGCCTCTTATAGGTTGATACTGTTGGTACATTTTTATTTTGAGCATTATGTAATGTTGTGATGATAATTCCTTTGTGCCATCTCAAGCTAAATGAATAATGTTTTATTATATTAAATATACAGTATATTATATATTATTCTGTATAAAAAATATTTATATAGCTTGAGTATATATACAAAAGTATATTCTAAAGTTTGGGGTCAGTACAATTTCTTTTTAAATTTTTTTAAAGAAAATTACATTCTTAAAAAGAGAATTTAATGCTTGTATTTCTACAAATATCCACTTTTCAATTATCAGGAGACCTTAACTCATATGATAGACACATATGGCACCTGTTTTAATTGACCTGGAAATTTATAATCTTAATTAATAATCATATAGTTGCATTGAATTTGTTTACACATCTTTTCTGACACAATAGAACACTGTGGTGGATGCCCATCGCTAATTCAGTCCAGGTGGAACACCATGAGGACGAATGCATATATGTCTATAATTAGTCTCGTGTTTATATTAGTTCCTGCTTTTCTGCAAAAGCTGACTTTTACCCTCATGGGATGGTTATCAGCAGTTGTAGCTAGAAATGCCTCTATTGAATGATTCAGACTGTAGTTCAGAAGCTGTAGTGAGTGTCTGTTCCTGTGTGTCTGTTGGTAGGTATGGGCAGGTAACGGGGCCCTGTGCTCTCTAGTTCAAATAACCCGAGGTCCTGACTGCAGCATTTCCACAAATAGCAGAGTGACTTGTGTACTTGTGCACAAGTAGCTGTGTGTCTGATTCTGCTTGCTGTCCCTGACCACACAGTCCCTTAAGAGTGCTCTAGAGAGTCTTTCATTTTGCTTCAAGTACCAAAGGGGCTCATTAAAGCCAGCCACAGTGGAAACCTGGGTAGTTATTGCAGATGAGCACACCTGCATGTACAACACTATACAACAAAAGTGTTTATGCGTGTATTCTATCAAAAAACAATACGTGAGACGCCCATGTTTTCCGTAAGAGTTTATGGTTGCAGGTAAAGGGCCAGAGGAGAGAAAGAGAGAGTGTGTCTTTGCTGTGAGTGACTCATATGTGACTATATGTGGTCAGCAGAAGTTCACGTCTTCATCATGGCTTCAGGACTAAACCAACACTAAAACTGCAGATGTACTGGAACACCTCCTGCTCTCAGATGTACTGTAACTAGGCACACGTTTTACAACCTCTATATAAAATGATCCTGTCGTTATGAAAGGTGGCAATTATATGATCTCGTTAGAGGCACAGTGAACCCCACTACTTTTAACATCTTATATAAGCAAGTCATTTAGGTCCTAATTCAGTCTGTAATACTAGCTAAAATAGGGTCAGGTTACCACCTTTGAACACGCAAGATATCCCTGATGGTGTAGAATAGTTTAAAGGTGAGCTTCCTAAAAATTTGGATTTGTTAGTTTAGACTTTAGACACAGTCAAATGACTCCTCCACTACATCACAAAGCCTGAAACGCAAGTATGTGAATGCAAACCCCTCTAGCTACTGTGCATAACATTGATTTCACATTGTTGCATTATGCAGTGTTTCTGAAAATATATATACAGTGTGTGTATATATATATATATATATATATATATATATATATATATATATATATATATATATATATATATATATATATACAGAAAGTACACTACCATTTAAAAGGTTTAAAGAAATGAATGCTTTTATTCAGCAAGGACACATTAAATCAATAGAAAGTGACTGTAAAACATTTATAATATAAATATTTATTTTTTAAACAAATTCTGTTCTTTTAAACTTTCTATTCATCAAAGAATCCTGAGAAAATGTATTTAGTTTTCCACAAACGTATTAAGCAGCACAATAGTTTAAACATTGATAATACAACATTTTTCTTGATCACCAAATCAGCATATTAGAGTGATTCCTTAAGAATCTTGTGACGCTGAAGACTAGAATAATAGCTGCTTTGTTACCACAGGAATACATTTTTTTTTTTTTTTTGTATAATACAGAAAACAGTTTTATTAATATTTCACAGTATTGCTGATTAGAGACTTCTTTCGAAAATGTAAAAAAAAAAAAAAAATAGCCTCCTTTTGACCAGTGGTGCATGCTCAGAATTCTTAGTTTTGCTATGTTTTTTTTTTTTGCAAAAAAAAAAATGATTATGACCATTCTATTTCCATAATGTCTAACATTCTAATTCTAAATTATTGAAATATTTTCAGATTTTTCCCCCCAGGTTTGTTAAATAAAGTCATGCTGAGAACGTTGGTTAAAGTTGTCAAAACTGCCAACAATATGTCAGATATGTGTTGGCCAAGCATTTGAATCTGCGTTTGCATACTTGCATAAAGTGTTTTTGGTCTTAGGAGGCCTGACGGTAGATCTGGTCATATCTGGGCTACTGGAATCACAAAGTTCTCTGAGCACCCAATCACTTAGGTGATCAAAAAGGCTGTGTTCAGCACACACCCGCTCAGCCAGCAGCGGCAGGGAGCGCAGATCAGACATAATCCCTCCTGAGCCCAGTGCCCCACTTTAGTCTGAGTTGAGCTCACTCAACCAGAGAGACAGGAAATGGGACTCTTTGGAGTATTACAGACTTTTTTTCAGGTCTTGTCACGAATTCCTCTAGGATTGTTTAGTTGTCTAAAACGGTTTTGATTATGACGGCTTTGTTAGAGTTGTGCTTTGGGCTTTTCAAGCTTTAATGCGCAGGTTCAGATCAGGTTAGGAAGGGAAATGGGAAGCATATGTTTGGGGATTTTCCAGTAGGAAGCAGTTGTTAAGGACTTGTCCTTCACAAGGAAAATTCCATATTTGGGAGACTCGAGACAAAAACAAATCAACATTGCAGCAACAGGCTTATAAAGAAAATAGACCTCTATTTAGAGACATGTACATATTGGCAAGCCAGGAAGTGCATCTGTGCATCTAAAGTGCAGGAAGTTCCATCCTATTTATTTCAGTATCGACACACATGGTCTAAATCCACTTTTCATTGTATGGTAAAAAAAAAAAAAAAAACTTGCTTACATTTGTTTGTATTTTACCCAAGACAGGTTTGTTCAAGCTGCTTGTTTTTCATACATGAATGGCACGTAAACATCATGCAAGAGACCTGCTGTTACTTTTTATAAGTGTGTCCAAAAGTTTGGGGTCAGTAAGATTTTTCTTTTTTAAATAAGTTAGGTTTTTTTTTTCGTTTTTTTTTTTTTTTTTTCATTTTGCAAAGACAGTTATATGGTCACAAAATATTTCCATTTCAAATAAATGCTGTTCTTTTGAATTTTCTATTTATCATAGAATCCTGAAAAAATATATCATGGTTTCTGCAAAAACGTTAAATAGCACAACAGTTTTTAGCATTGATAATAAATGTAATGTTTCTTGTGCACCACATCAGCATATTGGAGTGATTTCTGAAGGATCATGTTACACTGAAGCCTGGAGTAATGATTGATGAAAATTCAGCTTTCCAATTACAAGAATAAATTACATTTTAAAATATTAAATATTTCCAAATGTTTAATACTTTATATATATATATATATATATATATATATATATTTATATATATATATATATATATATTTTTTTTTAAATTATAATAATATTTTAACAAATTACTTTTTTACTTTTTGATCAAATAAATGCATCTTCAAAAAAACTTTTTTTTTTAAATCGTTCAGACCCAAAACTTTTAAATGTTAGTGTATGTACAGAAACATTGAAGAAACCACCTAGCATTGAACATTACAGAAACCACTTAGCAACCATATAGCAAGGGTAATGATACACAGCAATGGTATAAATCTGTCAGCCAGTAGAGATTTTGCTTTACTGTTTATACCACAGTATACACTGATGAGCCAAAACATTGACCAGTCACAGGTAAAGCGCATATCGTTGATCTCCTAACAAGGCCACATATTTAGGTCTGGGTAGGTTAGATGGTAAGCAAACAATCAGTTCTTGTAATCAACGTGTTGAATGCTGGAGAAATGGGCAGGAATCGACTTTGACAAGGGCTAAATTGTTATGGCAAGGAGACTGGGTCAGAGTATCTCTGAAACAGCAAGGCATGTGGTTTGCTTCCAGTCAGTAGTTGTGAGAATGTACCAACAGTGGTCCATGGATGGACAAACCACAAACCGGCAACAGGGCGTTGGGCGTCCAATGCACATCGATGCACGAGGGCAACAAAGGCTATGGTCCAGGCCAACAGAAGGTTTTGCCAACGAGTCCCGTTTTCTTTTACATCACGTGGATGGCCGTTTGCCTGGGATAATGAGGCCACCAGGATGCACTATGGGAAAACGACAAGCCGGTGGAGGGAGTGTGATGCTCTGGGAAATGTTCTGTTGGTAAAGCCTGGGTCCAGACAGTCATGTGGACATGTGCCACCTACCTAAACATTGTTGCTGACCAGATACATCCCTTCATGACAATGGTGTTCCCTGGTGGAAGTGGCCTCTTTCAGCGGGATAATGCACCCTGCCACACTGCACACATTGTTCAGAAATGGTTTGAGGAACATGATGAAGAGTTCAAGGTTCAAGAATTCCCCACATATCAATCCAATTGATCATCTGTGGGATGTACTCAACCTCGGCTCCACCTCGCAAACCAAGGGCTTGAAGGACCTGCTGCTGCTAACTTCTTGGTGCCAGATACCGCAGGACACCTTCAGGGGTCTTTTAGAGTCCATATTGGTCCATGAGGGCCAACAGCATATTAGGCAGGTGGTCATAATGTTTTGGCTCATCGGTGTATATATTTGAGTAACTATCAGTATAATTTATGATGAATAATCTGATCTGTTGGTTTGTGTCTGTCAAATTCATAAAAAATAGAAAATAATTGTTTTAAATTCACTGGATTATCCAAGAACAGGCATTACAGCATGATTATGTAATATATGTATGTTCACATGTCATGATGTATAGCGTTACTGCAATAGAACGTTACTCATATGGTGACTGCGATTTATAATACTTACCAGATGATCACAAAAACCTCTTAATACCACACTTTAATTGCAGCTTTCAGATTCCAGCCTTGATATGCAACCGCATTGCTGTGAATGTCAGAGGCATGTTTCATTGTTCAGAGCCGTGATGTGTCACACACTCTGAAAGCGTCCCATCCAGAGCAGCCCGAGCTCACGGATGGTCATCATGTCTCTGTGCTTCGGACATCACAGCTTTAAGCGTGCTTGTTGTTGTATTTGTTTACTGATGTTAACTGAGCCATAACTCAATGACCCCCCTCCCCTGTCCATTTTACATGCTGTCTATCTACCAATGGCATCTGTGCATGTAAGTAACTGTGTTGCTGTGGCATACAGCCTCTGTGCTTAAATCTGTCTTTCTCTATCTGTCTCTGTCTCACTCAACGCCTTTGCTGTGGTGATCTTATTAACCCCGAATCCATCTATGCCTGTTAGCAAATTCCATTTTTCTTCAATCAACAAAACAAAGATATTTTTAATTGTGTGTTTGAATGTTTGTGGTACTCATGGTTTGTTTTTAGTTTCCTGTTAATTCTGTATTCTCTCAACCCTGTGCATCTATATTCACTGATCCACATGAGGCTTCTCTGTGTGCAAATCCATTAAGCATCCTACACACATAGAGCTGCATACTCAAGATCATGTGAAAAAGGAGCATGAATCATTTAAGGCATCTATTCAGAGAGGGAAATGAGTGCTGGAATCACATTTCACGTGGAAATGGCATAGATGGCTCACGTTTCCCACAGCCAAGTCAACTCACTGTCTCCAGCACACATGCATGATATCTCCTCAACACCCCCTGCATGCACACTGCAGCCAGTTTTACTCATCATGCAACCGTAACACTGGTAGAAAAGGCTTAGTGGTAAAGCTTTGTAGAAGTTCACAATAGCTGTGAGACTTTGTCCTTCAGTGCAGTCATATTTCAGACGAATCATCGCTTTAGCCCTTCAGCTTTTTTCCTCATTTTTTCGTTACAGCATCTAACTGTGAGAATTAACAGGTGTATGTAGCAGTTTTGTTAATGTTTGAATAGTTGACACAAAAATAAAACAATTCTCTAATCATTTACTCTCCCTCATATCGTTCCAGACCTGTATGGCTTTTTTCTGCCTTGGAACACAAAAGAAGAGAACTAGCAGGGGTTTTTTCTCAGATTTTTTTCCATTCAACAAGCATACGGTGACCAAAAAGCAACATAGAAGTAGTCCATGCAACAATTGTACTAAAGTCAGGGCTTTGTGTGATGACTGAAATCAAGCTGATGAACATTCACTCTGTTGTAACTCATAAATCTCATTTGCACATGCATGCATATAAGAATGCACCGATGTTAAAATGGTAAATTTTGGGGTCAGTAAGGTAATAGAATTAATACTTTTATTCAGCAAGGACACATTCAATTGATTGAAAGTTTCAGTAAAGACACAATGCTGCTGAAGTTCATTTGCTGGTCATTTGAACTTTCTATACATCTAAGAATCCCAGAAAAAAATGTATCTTGGTTTCCACAAAAATATTAGGCTGCACAACTGTTTTCAACATTGATGATAATCAAAAATGTTTCTTGAACTCATGTGTCATGTGACTGAAGACTTGAGTAAATAAATAAATTAGGAATAAATTACATTTTAAAATATATTCAAACAATTATTTTAATTAGTTTTACTGTACTTTTGATCAAATAAATGCATCTTTGGTACATTTACACATTGACATTATATATATGCATTTGGCGGACACTTTTCTTCAAAGCGAACTGCATTGCATTCAGGTTCATCAGTTCATGCATTCCCTGGGAATCGAACCCATGACCTTGCCGTTGCTAGCGTCATGCTCTAAGGTTTGAGTTGTAGGAATGCAACAGTATAACCGCATAAGAGACTTCTTTCAAAAACATTAGCCTTACTGACCCCAAACTTTTGAACGGTAGTGTAAATCTTGCAACAGTGAATAATGGATATTCATTTAGAGATTTGCATTTATTTAATTAAATTAGTGTTTTTAAAGATTAACTTTAACTTTGAGCATTAGATGACTGCACAGGTAATCTAAATAAAGTATGAAATATAGGAAAATGAACACGTAAAATGCCTCCAGGTTTGACATAGGTGAAAGTTTGAATATGTAGAAATGCTAAGTGTGAGTGGCTGGGATGTTTACTCTCAGCCTGGTTTTTGATGAAGCCAATCTGCTGCAGTGGAGATTGAATGTCAGTCAGGCACAGTATCAAATCCCCCATCAGGCCTGTAACATTACATACGCTGCCAAAACACATGCAGAATCCTCATAGAGAACAAACACCAATAACATTACCCCCCAAAACATCCTCCTTTTCTTATGTAAGATTCAACATTTGTTGTTGTTGTTTTTTTTACTTTAGAGCAGCTGGTTTGTTGGAGTCTAATGACAATGACATACAATTTTGGAAATTTAAGATCAATCCTTCGCCCTTATTAAATAACAGTCTTCTGTTTGTTTTTAGTGTTTGATCAACTAGATCTGGTCACTTATGAGGAAGTCGTGAAGTTGCCAGCGTTCAAGAGGAAAACATTAGTTTTACTAGGTGTGTATGTAGGCTTTAATCCCACATCTTACTTTTGTTAGTTGGTAGGAAGTATGTGTCTCTGACATTTGTGGTTTGTTCAACTGGCAGGTGCCCACGGTGTTGGCCGAAGACACATCAAGAACACGCTCATCACCAAACACCCTGACAGATTTGCTTACCCCATTCCACGTAAGAAACTTCCCCAAATCTCTAACAGTCCACATGATTGCACACCGATGCTGCTGAACTGATAACCACAAACTCATCTCTGCCCCAAAAGACACAACCAGACCTCCAAAGAAAGAAGAAGAGAATGGCAAGAATTATTTCTTTGTATCCCACGACCAAATGATGCAGGACATCTCCAACAACGATTACCTGGAGTACGGGAGCCATGAGGATGCAATGTACGGCACTCGGTTGGAGACGATACGCAAGATCCACGAGCAGGGACTCATAGCCATACTGGACGTAGAGCCACAGGTGAACATTTCACTGCCCTCAGCATGTATTAATGACAGAAGATGGTCTGACATTAACCTTGTATGTCATTACTGTGATGCAGTACCTTTCAATCAAATAGCTTTAAAGACTTTTGGAAATATCCTCTGGTTAAGCTGAAGCACTTGAACTTTATTTATTATAAATACAAACAAAGAAAAGTATTAGAATGAGAACTAATATGATGGAACTAAAGACCTAAGATTAGTTAGCAATTGCTTTGTGAGGAATTGAGTTATCTTACATGATGAGTCAATTTTAAAATTGATTTGATTTTTCATAGATTTGTTTTGATATTTTCATAGTAATTTCCAGAACATTATCAAACAGTATGGAATGTTTTAGATTGAGACAAACCAACTAATACCATAAAACTATGAAGTCAAATAGAATTAATGTTTATGTTGTTTTTTACATACCAGAAATGATGTCTCTTCCTTTAGAGAACTGTCTGTTGTTAGTTATAGGGACTTTACAAAAGGCAAATGGAAAGGGAACATTAATTTGAATTGTTTCCCAGTTACAACAGTATTCCTTATTAAATTATCTTGTTATACATTTCAGTTAGAGAAGGGAAAAACTGAAGAAACAGCAAGTATATTTTGTTAAAAGTTACATGGCAAAACTAACAACATCTGCTCAAACCAAAGTATTGAAACGATGTAAAACTGTGATATTGTGATAATTGAAAACTAACTGGTTTGATTTCATCTTTAATTTAATGAGTTTAATACCTTATTTGGAATACATTGACACAAATGATTGGAGCATAAAACTGTAGTACATATTGTAATGTGTTTGATCATTCTCAGGCATTGAAGGTGTTACGGACAGCTGAATTTGCTCCCTATGTGGTTTTCATTGCTGCACCAACAATCACTCCTGGCATGAATGAGGTGAGATCAGGATCCAAAACATATGCCATGGCATGCGTCACCCTCACTGGCAGAATAACTCCACCTAACTTCTCTACCTTCTTTCATTCAACTAAATCTTTATTTAAGTCTGTTTTTTTTGTTTTTTTTTTGCATGCACTTTTTTGCATGTTTTTTAATTTCCTCTACCTTTCCTTACATCACGCTCAGCTTCCCAGATGGTGCAGGAAGCTGCCTGTGAGTATGCCAGGAAGTCACCTAGATCACTAAGCTCTAG
This sequence comes from Tiaroga cobitis, assembly GCA_030578255.1. NCBI lineage: Eukaryota > Metazoa > Chordata > Actinopteri > Cypriniformes > Leuciscidae > Tiaroga > Tiaroga cobitis. The sequence goes on along the minus strand of CM060599.1, from coordinate 38,983,472 downwards.
CCAAAAAAGTTCCACTCTATTCATGACTTTTAGAACAAAGGTCCATTTGACAGATGACAATTTTTAAGAAAACCCTTTTCCACATTTAAGTACTCTGCTTTAGATCCGCGCACTACTGTTCAAAAGTTTGGAGTCAGTAAGTGAAATAATAGTTTTATTCAACAAGGATGCATTTTTTAAATATTATAATGTTTTCACAAAAATATTGAGCAGCACAAAATTTATAATAATAATAATAATAAATGTTACATGAGCACAAAATCAGCATATATGAATAATTTCTGAAGGATCATGTGACACTTAAGACTGGAGTAATGGCTTTTACCATCACAGAAATAAAGTTGGAAATGTATTAAAATACAAAACAGTTATTTTAAATAATGAACAAGTAATATTTAACAATATAACTGTTTTTACTTTATTTTGATCAAATAAATTACTGGCCCCAAACTTCTGAACAGTATTGTGTATATGTACACTAGTACAATCCTTCCCAACACTCCCATTGTCTGTTTATAGTCCTGCAAATACCTTTGGGATCATCAATGACATTTTCTTAAATGGGCACATGGTCCGAATTCATCCATTGTCCTCCACTGATCTTTCAAAAGTCCCTTTTTTGACCGCTCATCTGCTCCTTTACTCACTCTTTTTCTTTCATGCTGCAGGACGAGTCGTTACAGAGGCTGCAGAAGGAGTCTGAGATCCTCCAGAAGACATATGCACACTATTTTGACCAAACCATCATCAATAATGAGATTGACGAGACTATTCGGCTCCTGGAGGAAGCCATAGACCTGGTTTGCACCACAGCCCAGTGGGTTCCAGTGTCTTGGGTCTACTAAATCAGCAAACCCATCAACCTGTAACCTTATGCCCTTCATAACCTCACACTTTGCAGTGAATCTCTGCAAGAAAAAAGAAAAGAAAAGAAAACTTCAGAACTTTCCCATGATGCAAACAAAAGCTCACCTCTGATGTTCAAAAACATCAGTGTACCTGCAGTGAGCCTAGTCTTGGCCCCTCACAGACTACCTAGACGTAGTGTTGTATTAATTAAAAAAGAACAATAAAATAAATTACTAAATATTGTCATGTCTATATAGCTAGGAGGCGACATTTTGTAGACGTTTAATTTAAAGAGACAGTATCCTACATGATGCATTTTCCTAAAAGGAATATTTTTGTCGTTTTTCTGCCCATTTCTGTTAGTACCAGAGAAAAGGTGCAGCATTACTACAGCAGAATCCTCATGGCTTTCATCTGTCCAGCCCGTCCATTAATACATAATCCCCACATTATCCATGCGGCAGACCCTAGCTGCTTTAGCACACAACCCACCGATTCAGCGTTCATTTAAAACCAAACCTTTGCCTTTTTTCCGTTTGTTTTTCCCAGTTCACCCTCCTCTACATGTGGATACTGTCTCTCTAAAGACGTGCATAAATGTTTTAGAGATTTGAATGAGATCTCATGCATGTGAACATTCAGCGTCCATGCTGTCAGTGTTAGCTGTGTTCAGACCGTCACCCACGGCAGAAAACATTCCATTCGTCTGGACGAACACATTGAAACAGGTGGAGCTGGTGACGAGGAGAGAAAAAAAAAGACCTATGCACATCCCTTGCATTTTGGCAACTTTGTAAAGTTTATTTTTACCAATCATGTAGTAAAATGTGTTTGTAAATGGTATAAATTTTTAATTTGTTGTAAGATAAAGGGGTTCGGGATAAGAATGAGTGCGCAAAACTGTTCTGGCATTTCAGAAATGTGTCGTTTGAGAACATTAATGTTGACTCAGAAATCCCATTTTTATTCTGTGCAGTTGTTTGAGGAAGAGGTGCGTCCATGCAAAGCAAAAAGACGACGCTGTCTGTTCATCTGAATGGTTCTGTACATGACAAACTGTTTACTCAAACTGCCCTGTATAAATGGCTCTGCCGATGACGGAGCAGCTCTTCGGCATGAGCGTCTTTTGTTTTGTTTTTTAAATATATTTCCTTTAATGTGGTGAAGATCTCATCTGTGTCCTCTGCTCTTTTGTCTCATCCAGCTTTTTGCTCGGCCTCTCTGTGTGAGTTGGCAGAGACGGGGCCAATGGAAACTTTTTGTTCCTCTTTTACCATTTTGTTTTTCCGGATTTTTCCCAGCAGCTGTGGTAGGTCACGCCCTGCCCGCTTGACTCTGTGTGACTGCAGTCGGGATCAATGCCCAGTTATGTGTCCGAGAGCAACGCAGAGTGTTTGCTTTGATACTGATTGTCTGACATATTTCTGTTTAATTGAAACCGAGAGCTAGTGTGTTGCTACTTGTGTAAAGTTTAGGCATGAAGTTTTAAGTCTTAATATACACTACCCTTCCAATGTTTGGGGTTAAGATTTTTAATGTTTTCAAAGAAGTCTCTTAAGCACACAAAGGCTGGTTTATTTGATCAAAAATGCAGTTTTATTAAAGAGATAGGTCACCTGAAAATGAAAATTCTCTCATCATTGACTCATTGTTCCAAACCTGTATGAATTTCTTTCTTCTGCTGAACACAAAATTAGATATTTTGAAGAATGTTTGTAACTAAACCATTGTGGGCCACCATTGACTTCCATAGTATAGAAAAGAAAATATGGAAATTTGATGAATGGAAATTTAAAAAAAACAGCATTTATTTGAAATAAAAATCTTTTGTGACATAAATGTTGTTACTGTCACTTTTGATCAATTTAATGCATCCTTGCTGAATAAAAGCATTCATTTCTTTAAAAGAAAATCTCACTGACTCCAAACTTTTGAACGGTAGTGTATTGTGGTACTGTCATACAGGTGAATGCAACCTACATGCAAACTGTCATAAATAAAGAAGCAGGATTTATTCACATTCTAATCCCAGGATGCAAAACTGAAGGGCTCTTGGCATCATCTTTCTCCAGCTGGGTTGGGCTATAATATCAGGAACTTTCTCCTGCTCGATCAAAAACTGCTTTCTTCACTTCAGTCTCTGCAGAACAACTAGTGAAATATACACCCATGAATGATAGAGCCACACTTTTCACCTTCTGAACCCTGAAAGATCCACTGATGTGCCATGAAGAGAGCGATATGAGTGTTTGTCTCATTTTAGAGGTCATACAAAACCTTACACAAATGTTGATAAATATTTTTAACTCAACGAAAACGATGGAATATGAAACCAGAGCCATATTTTAAATTGCGGAATTTTTTTCAGTAAGAAAAGGCAGAAATGCAGAACTAAAAAAATCTTATCTGACAATGTATTTCTCAAGTGTATTTGGTCAGTTTTAGCAGAAAAAAATGACTAATTTAAATAGTCACTAAAATGACAAAGTATAATTTTATCTGTTTGTGATGAGACTAGTTGTCTATGCAATGATCTTTGTTTATTCAAAGTATTAATCACAAATGAACAAAAATCAGTTCAATTAAAAGGGTTCTTTAGAAATCTCTTGCATAGCTCAGAAACTCATGCCATCATCCTCCTATGCGCATTGCTCTCTGTAGAGAAAATATATGTTCATCACAGTAAAACGAGCATGATAAAGCCAATTCATTTGGTTACAATATGAAGCAGCTTATGTTACAGAGTGCACTTAAGCTTTATGGAATAGGAAGACTAATGCATTTTCCAGAACTGGAAACTTACCCAGTTTAATGAACCAAACAAAAGAGGACAGTGTGTTATGCCATCTGGTGAAATGATAGTAAAAAGCTTCATCAGACAAATCTCCTACACAACAAATGTTACAAAACAGAACATGTACAAACATATTCATACTATAAAATGCATTATAAAGATGTGTTTTAAATCAAATTGAAATAAAAAAGGAAGTAAAAACGTTTGTGCTACTAGTTGCAGGTCTCGCAAAATGGCCCTCAGTTATACTTTAGGAAAGCCTTTCATACGGACAAAAAGTCTCTTACAGTCTCATTGGCTTAAAACACAATCCAAACCAGTTTCCGTTCATTTAAAGAGACGATCATCTCCAACTCTATTAAATCAGCCAGAATTTCATTTTCAACGCACTGCTCGTGGCAAGATGGACCAAACGTTTTATCACAGCCTTAAATCCAAACATTTCCCATCCAGCTACTGGGAAATTACTTCCACTCTTGAATGCGCTTCAACCCCTTTCAGTATTCCTCAGACTCTCAAGAGGCGTTAATGCAGGCAATCTGGGCTTGAAAAAGAAACACAAGAAAAAACACAGTCTGAGCAGCACTGAACAATCCATGTCCGGAAGAAACCTGACTCTCGGCGGGGTCCTGTTGGGTGCCATTCCTCAGACCGTCCGTGGCGTTGACCATCTCATCCATCAGTTCCTTCTGTAGCAGTTTGGAGATGAGGCTGTTGAACTTGTTCTCCATGGTAGGGTAGTCCGGAAGAGATGTGGTCAGGTTGAGCTCTGGAGGATCCAGACAGGTGCCGTTCAGGTGGGCGTAGACAACTTCGCTCAGGTCCAAGCCGGCTACTGAGGACGGGGATGCACATGGGATGTCCCTCACCAACTTATAGCTCTCCATCCACTCCTTCAACCACTCCAGGTCGCAGGTACACTCCCAGGGGTTTCGAAAGAGATACAGGCGGCCGATTAAATAGATGGGCTGGAAGACGGAGAAGGGCAGAGACGTCAGATTGTTGCTGTTGAGGTGCAGCGTGATGAGGCTCGTCAGGTTCTCAAAGGTGCCATCCTCGATATAGGACAGGCGGTTTCGATCCAGGTACAGCACCTCCAGCTCCACCAGGTCACTGAACCATGTTCTGGAGACGTTGGTCATCAGGTTCCCACCCAGATTCAACATTTTTAAGTTGCTCAGGCCCTTGAAAGCCTGCTGGGGCAAGTCGACCAACAGATTATCGTTCAGGTAGAAGTTCTCCAGACGCACTAGATCTTTGAAGGCCTCGTCATGTATCACGTTTATGCGATTCTCCTGTAAGTTGAGGTACTTCAGGTTGCTCAGGCCCAACAAAGAGTTGTAGGCCACCGCTTCGATCTTGTTGCGCTCCAAGTAAACGTGTGTGAGATTTTCCATCCCTCGGATGGCACCAGTGATGCGTCGAAAGTTGTTTTGGAAACACAGCAGTTCTTTCAGGGCGATTTGCTCCAGGAAGATCCGGTCTGGCATGTTGAACAGGTTACAGTCGGAAATGTCCAAGCGCACCAAGCGTTTGAGTCCCGTGAAGGTGCGAGTGTGCAGGTATCGGATATACTCGTTGTGGGCCATCTTGAGCTCCACCAGGTTGGGCAGCCCTTTAAATGCTCCAGGCGTGATGAAGGAGATGTTGTTGTGGTCAAGAGAGAGTGTCTTAAGTGAAGGCAGGGTGCCAAAGGCTCGCTCGGACAGAAACTTTAGGCTGTTCTTGTCCAGGTTGATGGAGGACGCCTCGCATGGGAACTCTTTGGGCAGGTCCATCATGTTGACGTGGTCACACAGGACGCTGCAGCTCTTCTCCTGAGTACACGTGCAACTGGGCGGGCAGGAGCGAGTGCAGGCCCACAGGGACAGGGCGTGAGGGGGGAGGAGGAGGAAATACACTGGAGAGAAGGGAAAGGAGATGTGTTAGAGGGTGCCATTTTACCACAGTGTGTAATTAGACAATTTCTCTATTCAGTATGTCCCTGAAGGTCATGTTTTGAAATAATTAAACTAAATATCAGTCTCACATTGCATATGTGGGTCATTAAAAAAATTCACAGAAATACTGATTAAAATACAACCAATAACATTAAACATAGAAAAAATATATACATTCAATTGTAAATTAATTGCTTTTTCAAAGTGTTTGGAAAATTGTCATGTGCTCATTTGATTAGCTGCCTCTTACTCTTAAACTTTAACCTATTCTAAACTTTGACCTTGGAAATACTTTCCAACTTTTTTGTATTTTACACATACATTTTTTAACATTCCCAAGGCCAATGACAAAAATAAAAATCAAGCATTCTTTTTAGATTAAAAAAAACTAAATTATAAATAAAAAAATACAGAAATGGCAAAAAAGTTGAACCATCTAATAGAGGGAATGCATTAACGTCACTTCCCCGCCGGAACACGCCCCCCTCAGCCGGACTGAGTGGCAGAAGAGCTGCTGCGTGGCTGGAGTTAATAGGGAAACTGCGAAAACGCGAGTAAAACAAACTATTATCAGTTTAAACTAAAAGTTGGACTCGATATAGTGTTCCTTACAACTTATCAAAGATCCAGTCAGTGATCTATGGATATTGACATGCTGCCAGGAATCGTGTTTCCTGACATTTATATGTGCCTGATTTCGACGCCGGGAAAATAAAGAAAATTTGCCTGTAAACGTTTTATATAAATACAATATAGATAGGTCTAAATCCGAGTGATCACTTACATTAATGTTATACTGTATATCATCATATCGTCCAGCCCTAAAACTTGTATAGTTTTTTGTCTGTGTTTATTTAAAAACATCCAATTATGCAGAATATAGTCTGTTCTGTAGCTTTTTGCAGTCTGTAAAAATCTACAGTAACTCAGATTTCTGGTCAAATCTAGTTGTACAGTCAATCGCAAAGCTCTTTCCCGTTTTAGATGTGTTTTGTGTGATTTTCACGGCATTCACGCTGAAAACAAATGCTGCCGCGCTCAGTCTTTTTGCCACTTGTGGGCGTGACCGCATTCACTCCGGCCGACGGTGACGTCATGCGCATACCCTCTATTGACCCTTCGCTAAGCCACGCCCGAAAACAGCCACTGGCCAATCGTGTCTTAGCAACCGTAACTAGGCGCGGGAGGTCTGGCAACTGCAAGCTTTCGAGCGAGGGAAACATGCCGAAGCGTTGTGCGTATTTATTGTGCAAATCTTATACCCGGTATCCTAAAAGTTTGGACGGGGGAATGGAATTTTTTTCCTTCCCGAAAATCTAAAAGCCGAGGGGAGAAATGCCGGGCGTGGATCAAGCAGTGTGGGAGACCCCATTCATAACTACATGTCCACAGGATTAACAAAAACACCTATTGCTTGGAAGTTGGAAATAATGACGGTTCTTTGTTCATAATGCATATATTTTAACGTAAAATAAGACGATTAAAGACAAGATGGAGGCTCACTGACATACTTTAAAATATATTTCAGCGTTTTGTTAATCGACGGCCTACTACCCCTGACTGAGTAACGTTAAAGGGTTAGTTCACCCAAAAATGAAAATTAAGTCATTAATTTCTCACCCCCATGCTGTACCAACCCCGTAAGACCTTCGTTCGTCTTCGGAACACAAATGAAGATATTTATGATTAAATGTGACAGCTGGATCACTCCTCCATAGGCTGCCTAAGGGAATGAATCCTGACGTCCCAGAAAGTCAATGAAGAAAATGTTTAAATATTCCATGTCGCAACAGTGGCTCAACTAGAAGTTTATCAAGCGACGAGAATACTTTTTGTGCAAAAAACTAACAAAAATAACAACTTTATTCGACTATTCCTTTTCTTCCTTGTAGGCCTGAAACGAGACTTCAAGAGATTTCCATGACGCACGCGCGAGAACTTAACTGAAGTAGTTGAAGGAGATCGCAATTCTCGCGCATGCGTCGTGGAAATCTCTTGAAGTCTCGTTTCAGGCCTACAAGGAAGAAAAGGAATAGTCGAATAAAGTCGTTATTTTTGTTTGTTTTTTGCACAAAAAGTATTCTCGTCGCTTGATAAACTTATAGTTGAGCCACTGTTGCGACATGGAATATTTAAACATTTTCTTTAATGACTTTCTGGGCCGTCAGGATTCATTCCCTTAGGGAGCCTATGGAGGAGTGATCAACCTCTCAGATTTAATCATAAATATCTTCATTTGTGTTCCGAAGACGAACGAAGGTCTTACGGGGTTGGTACAGCATGGGGGTGAGTAATTAATGACTTAATTTTCATTTTTGGGTGAACTAACCCTTTAACTTTGAAATCTTTTTAATTTAATTCATATTTTTAGAATGAACCCTTGACTTACATCACACTGAACTGTAAACAGCCACATTGATGGATACCACACTACAGGTTTGTACTTGCATGGTCTAAACTGCAGAGAAATGCTGGTATTAACGTACACAAAAAAAGCCTTTAAATGAACTTTCAGGGAACTTCCAGGACTTTATGATAATTATACAGAAAAAAAACACTAGTCATGCATCATAAGCAATCACTTTGCAAATGAGTCTGTAATCTTCCCAGAACTGCTGGGAAAACCAGAGAGCACAATCAGAGACTGGAGGAATAATTTAATGTGTGACCTCCCTCTGTCCTGCATCTGCTCTCCACATTGAAATTATGGTGATTAAGAAAGTACAGATTAGAGATTACACAAATACACTAGCTCTTGTCTGTTACTGTATTTCAGCAGCGCTCAGAAAATGCTTTAATATAAATGTCAGAAGCATTGAGACTTGAACTGAATAGCTGAAGAAATACACCAAACCGATGACACCAAAGAACATAACACAGCAGAAATCAGGGACTTACCAGCAATAACGATGGAACACATCACTGGTTTCTCTCAGCTGTGGATTTTTAAGATAACATGAAATATTTTGCAAATTAACTTCAACATTTCCACTAAGACACTTGAAACATCTTGATATCAAATAAAATGTGTCCATCTTCTCTTGGTAATATCAAAAGTCCCAAAATGTTCAATGATTACAAATTGTCAACATTAGCCCCGAACTACCTACCTGCCAAGCATGTTCAGTAAAGGTTCTTCTGCTCTGACAGCTGATAAAAGCGCATCCACAAGTTTCCCCAACATGACTAAATGTCTGTACCGCTTCGCTCCAAGTGAAAATATGAATGGATTAAAGGCTCTATGGCTCAGCATTTGTGTTTGTATGTGCACACATGCACCAACATCAAAACTCCCCTTTAGAAAGCCATCACTTAATGGCAGAAAAATCCTAGGATTAAGCATTTAAAGCAGTACTCTGAAATCAAAGCAAGCAGAAATGACCCTGGGCCTCAATGGTACATGCAGATTACAGTCTGCAATCTTATATAAACCAATGGATGAAAGGTACTCTAACAAACTAATGTAAACTTTTCAGGAAACATTTGCCAAGAACTGGATGTTAACACCTATCATTAGAGGCCCTTTTCAGATTAGGGAACAGTGTGGTCACTGTACACTTAGACAAATGACAGAAGTAATATAACTCAACTACAATTCATGATGTAAAAAAAACAAAGATAAATAAATATATATATATATTTAAATTTTTAAAGAAAGCATCTATAAAATAGGAGCCATCAGTGTTCAGAAACCCCATGTTAAGGTGCAAATTGAATTACTGGTGAATATGATAATGATTTAACAAAAAAAAAAATCAATTTGAAATGTATACAGCTAAAAAAAAAAAAAAAAAAGTAAATCAAATAATAGTTTACTACATATTCTCATTTTCATAAAGATATTCATAAACACACCAGGAGTAATTTATGGAATATTTAACATTTAATTTCATAAATATGCTAAGTTTATGACACCATTAGTTGAGACACTGTAGTAGTCTGATGCTTCCGGGAAAACTGCCAACCACCACCTACCATTTTGGGGCAAAATGTAATAATTTGTGAGAAATCTTACATTGTTTTATACAATGGCAATTCATCAATATGCATCTATTTAGTCCTGGTAATTTTAAGACTGTGTAGTAATATTAGTCCTAACTATATATGTTTAGTTAAAAATTTCTGAAGAGACATGATCACTTTATATGATGAACGGATTTAATTTAGGCTTATAGTCGTACAGGTTTGGAATGACATGAGGGTGAGTAACGCCACTTTTCAAATTTTTGGGTGAACTAACCTTTTAAACAGGTCGTTTGCATCCCTGTACAGACTTCAGAAGGATCCCAGCGTTAGAAACAAGTAGATGGTTTATTTTAATGGCATCCTGGATCGTGTCGGAGGATTATGTTTGTTCGGAGCATTTTGTTTTGTAAATGAGGCACAGTGTAAATGGTAAATGGACTGCATTTATATAGCGCTTTCACAGACCCAAAGCTTTCACATGGCCACCAAAGCGCTTTACAATTTGCCACTTTGCCTCACATTCACCCATTCATACAGCGACGGCGGTGTCAGCCGTGCAAGGCGCCATCCAGCTCGTCGGGAGCAGCTGGGGTTAGGTGTCTTGCTCATGGACACCTCGACACTTGGTCAGGTGGAACCGGGGATTGAACCACCAACCTTCCGGTTTGTAGACAACCTACATGAACCACTGCCGCCCCGTAATGGAGAATTCACAGAAAAACTTTTCAGGCAAGATGAAGCAGCCAATATTAGATCTTACAGCACCTGCATCACAAACCGCAAGTAAATGATTTCATAATGCTTTGTCTTTGTTTTATAGATGGATTGCACTTACTCCTGTGCAATAGCAAGTGGGCGTTGATACGGTTCCCTGTGCAATGACGTTAGCCACTCATAACAGCAGCCGTTTATGGACAAGCCTTAAAGGAGCCACCCCTTAAAAACTGATTATTTCAGACCGAGGGTCAGAACGCTTCAACACTTGTAACATCAGGTACTGTACACATGAGCATAACCCATTGAGAGTAGAGGAAATAAGACAAGGGACACTAAGTAAAGAAGGAATTTTCTATTTTTCTCCACTGAGTTCAAAATAAGAACAGCCATTACAATGTTAAACCCAATTTCTGCTCCAAACACTTAAGAAACCATGCTTGATTTGTAAGGAATTTGCATCAGAAACTTTTATTTTGGTAAAATCATACAATAAACGCACAGCCGAGTCATCTCATGCAGTGCAGAGCCTAGAAGCTACGACAAAGCAAATACTAAATCTAAGGAGCTCTGGTGTCCTCTCAGGGAGTGAACTACTCTCCTATTTCCATCTGAATGAGGGGCAGGGAGTGTGATTTTAAGTGTTTCCAATACACATTAAGACTTATTGCTAGCGTGGACACTTGCAGCTTCTCCTGAGTGGACTAATACCAGAGTCCCCGTATATGTAAATACAATAGAGATCAACCACGTGTTCAAGGTTGCCATGTGCCAGACATTGACAGAAACATAACTTCAACAGAACAAATGCCAATCTGTTGGACAGAAAAAAAAAGTACACATTTGGAGAATCTGGACACTTTTCGCACTGATTTTTTTTTATTTTTTTTATTTTTTTACGACTTTTGATTCCAAACCTTGGCATGTTTTTTCACTGTTTCCAATTTTGAAAGCCAATTGGTAATTCCATAGCGACGTGTTGCCGTTAGGCCTTTAACAGCTGTGGAATCTGACCGAGTACATTATGTCTGAAACATTAAAAAGCTCACGCTACCCCGAAATATAGAAATTTTTCACGCATACAGGTGACATTCAACATTCAAGTGCCAGTGTTTAGGTATTGTCTTTTGGTCAAGTTTCTTGAAACTTTCAAAGAATCAATTTGAGGCTTATAAAAATAAATATTTCTCAAAAAAGGCTTAATAAATTACACAAAACTAGCAGCAAAAGTAGAATCTAGAAATCTGTGTGCAAATAGCTAAATTCCCCACTGCTGATCGCCCTGGTCCCAAATAAATCCTGGTAAATAGTGAGAACCCTTCCCCTTTTGTAAACAAGCTGCGTATCTCTACTCTCCTGACACAATATTTGGAAGCTTGAGGACATGCACTCAAGACACGTATATAAAACTCGAAATGTGCAATAAAAGAACTTTGTAAAACTTGATGGGCACAACGTACACGGGCCTAGACCTAACTAAAGTAGCACCATTCAACTTGAAGTTCTCAATACTGTCAGTGCATCTGATGAATTCATCAGTTAAAAAATAAAAATAAAGTCAAGGCACAACTCACTTGAGAAGAATATCTATTGCACTTGCGATAAATGCCCTTTTCTCCTCCACTCGACCGCTTCCTTCTCAAGAAAAGAAGCTGAAAACTGGCTCCTCAGCCAGTGGTTGAGTTCACAACTAACCAGATGAATTTCAGGAGCTGACAGCATTCATATACCTAGTGTCCAGTTCCCGCAAAGATTCGCGGGACCAGCCACAAGCTAAAATGGTGGCCTGCCTATCTGCACTCACGTCAGGCCCAACACAAACAAACTCCCGGTTCGGACCTGTCAATGCCTCAAAATGAACCCTCACGCTTCCTCTGCCTACGAAAAAGGGAGCCATGCCTGCTGCACAGCTTGAAAAGAGGACGTTTGTATTAAAAGAAAGCCTGCAACAATTCATTAGTCTTCTCTCCTTGACCAAAAAACAAAACACTAGCATGCGTAGATGACCAAAGCAGTCATGTTCCAAAGGCACGGCCGCTTTGGTTCTGTGGTCCGTTTGTAGCCATTTGAACTTCACTTTCAGGATGGCAGGCATTTTTTGTTTTGCTGACATTTGTAAAGAAACGTTTTACCAAAAAACCTTAGAGTTTTTCAATAAAATCACATCTGCTTCTCTAAAATGTTGTTTTGAGAAAAAGAAAAGAAAAAAAGTAGTACTTAACAAAAAATGCTGCCCACTTAGAGTGGCTAGCATGTGGTTCTTACTAGCTGCCATAACACTGTCAAGTCAATTAAAACAAGTGGATTAAGAAGTTCCTGCATTTTGAATTTTCAAACACTGAGTGTTTCCAATATCTCGTCATGAATATCACAACTGGAATGGCCTTTTCAAGACAACATATCCCTAAATAGGTGTCTCTCCAGGATAGAGTGAGCAAAACAAAAGTAAGTCAGACCGATTTGTCCCTTGTGACAGTCGCTTCACAGAGCGGTTCAAACATCTGCAAAGTGGCTGTTATGGTGCTTTACTTTGTGGCTTGTATTGTTGGCTTCAGGATATCAGTGATAATTTGAAGTTCAAATGGAAACAGCGACTCATCGAGTCACATTATCCCAGTATTTGCCAAGGTTTGATTAAGTACAAGCTTTCAAACGTCTTTACAGCAAAAAACAAAAATTAAGCTCTTGGCCAAGTTCACTCGAAATTAACAAAACTAAATTCCTGTCTATATTCAAAAAGGCACAGTACATTCACATACAAATGATCCTCTTTTTTTCTGAAAGGATAAAGAAAAAAGAAGAAAAAAAGTCAAAAACCTAGGTGCTGTAATAGATCAAATACACAAGTGGGCATCCTTAATATTCTGCACCGGTTTTGCCACCGATCAGCTCCCTTTAGAATGTGGGCAGAGAATCACAGCGTGTAATGTACCGAGTTCATAAAGCTACACAGGGGGTAGAGTCTGGCTATGATAACATGTGGTATCCGTTCGGCTCTAGTTTAGCAAACATATTTTTAGTTGCCCCACCAGTCCACCTGGGCAAAGTTTCCACCATAGTTTCCATAGTTGCCCCCGTAGCTGTCACCGCCAAAGCTCCCAAAGCCACCTAAAACAGACAATGATATCAGGACTACTTTCAAGAATTTAATTATATAACAAATATCCCACATTAAAATGTACACTTTACATTAATAAACACTGTAGAAATAGTTCATTGTTAGAGTTTGAGTTATTATTTATAAATGGATTAAAAATAAAAAGGTTAATGTATTATGCAAAGATGAGTTTATGAACAGTGCTAAATAAAATAATTCACCTTTAAAATTATTTAATTAATATAGAAGTAAATAATGTTTACAAAATTCATAAATGTTGTAAAAGATTTAATTGTTAGGCCATTCCTAATGCTTGAATCAATGTTAACTAATTAAACCTTTAAGTGTTGACATGACAAACAAGATCAAATTTAGGCTTAAACTAAAAATTAAACTAACCCTTATTGCCTCCAAAACCTCTGTTCCCTCCATGGACACCAGCGTTGCGAGCACCACGGTTCCCGAAAGTGTTCCCGCCCCCAGGCATCTGGCGGTAATCCCTGGCCCCAAAGCCACCAGAGAACCTGGAGAAGAAGAGCAACATGTCATAAGCCTGGAAAATATACAAATCCAATATGGAGATTTGGAGAGCTGAATGTTTCTGTACCTCTTGGGTCGTCCACGGTTGGTGCTCTTGTGCTGGTGCTCGTAAGCTAGGTTCTCAAGCCAGGAAGGCACCTCCTGTTTGGCCTCCACCAGGATGTCCAGCAGATCCTTGGTGATGTTGCTGTTCTTATCATTGTAAAAGGATGTGGCCAGCCCTGAAGATATATCAATAATTCAAACAGATCTTCTGGCAAAAATAAGATGCATGCAAGTTATTTCTATAAACAGCGAAACTTACCAAGGTTTCCCACACGGCCTGTACGACCAATGCGGTGGACGTATTCCTCAATGTCACTGGGCAAGTCAAAATTGATGACGTGTTTTACATTGGAGATATCCAGGCCACGGGCAGCCACCTATCAAGACAAGAATACAATCACTCAAACAAGCGCAAGGAAAACCACGGGTTTCCGGTGAATTCAGACTCTACTCACAGCAGTGGCAACCATGATTGGGCAGCGTCCAGAACGGAACTGCTGGAGCGCTTCCTCACGATCACGCTGAGAGCGATCACCATGGATACTGGTGCAGGCATAACCCTCACGGTACAGGAAGTCCTCAAGAGCGTCTGCACCCTTCTTAGTTTCTACAAACACCAGCGTGAGAGAATCCTTGCCTGCAGGGTGATAAAAACTTTGAATAAAAGCATCTGCAAAAGGCAGTAGTGTATGTGTGCGTTTGTAACCCTAATTTTCTGAATTCAATGCAATTTCAGCCAGTTTGTATCTCTAGTCAAGTTTTGTCATGACTCCCATTAGCACGTGAAGGAATACAAATTTGTCAAATGTTTAATTTAGGTTTCCACTCCAATGGTATAAAACTGATAAAGTTAAATATTGAGTCTCCACCAAGAGTCTCCTTTCCTGTTTTCTCTCCTTTCAGCCTAGATAGAATCGTTAGGTTGATTGGATTAGCTTTCGGGGAGACTTTCACCTTTTGTCTTTAAATGGCTCTGGGATGGCTCTTGGAACCAGAGTTCCTGGCCACTATCAGCATTTGAATAGTTATGCTGATTCCATTGGATTGGTAATGCCCTCAGAGTAGGGTGTTCGTACTACATTTGCATGCTTTGTCTCCACCTCCAGAAGTCCCTCCTCTTAAAATGCCTATAATATACCATGTAAAGTTACTTTAATTTAGACGAGAATGGAATGACTACAGCAACCACAGCAAGTTCCTAATAAAGAATCTGCTTAAAGATATCTCCATCGTCTCCTGGTCTGCTCTTCTGAGTTTTCTACACTTTAGAAGAAATAAATTCACAACAGATGGTGCCGTGTGACCCGGATAGAATTAACTTCACCTGAGTCCAGAACTTCAAGCCACAAAGATCTCCAGAACTTCAAGCCAAGATCTCAACTGAATCCAGAACTGAATCTCGAAACTTCAAGCTCAACAAAGAATCTCAACAAAGAATGAACTTCTGACTGAATTCCAGACTGAATCTTGAAATTTCAAGCAACAAAGATCTCAAGAAAACGAACTGAGTTCCAGAACTGAACCTCAACAAGAATTCACCTTTCTGACTGAAGTTCCAGACGGAATTTTTTCAGTACGGACAACGATTCGGTGAGTTTCACTCTATTCAAAGAACCGCTGAATGACCAGTATAAATCTCTGTGCCGCCAGAGAGAAAAGTTAACAGACTGCTGTAGAGTTTGTTTAACTAATTTATCCTCTAAAGTTTTTCTGTTAGAGATGAAATTTTATCCTCTGTTTCAGGCAGGGAAGATTAGCCTTACGTGTTAATATTTGAAAGATATCCTCTGTTTCAGGCAGACAGGGAAGAAAGAATACCCTGTTCCAGGCAGGGAAGATTTTAGCATCTTATGCTACTGATTTAAATACCCTCTGTGCAAACAGGGAAGACTTAGCCGAAGTTAAGTGTGAAATGTTGGTTAATTTGGAAGGTTAACAAGATTTGATCTGTGTTAACAAGTGTACCCTCTGTTGATCAGAGAAGTTTTAGTGTTTGATTGTGTGGTAACAAAAAGAAATCCACAAAATGGTTAGAAGAAATGCTAGGCTAGTTCCATCAACTGAGAAAAATGGACTAGCTAGCCCTTTATGGACTGACAGTGAGTTCAAGTCATTGTTATTAGAGAAAATGGATTCCATAGTGACTGAGTCAGTTAGATTGGATTTGACAAAGAAATTTGGTATTGATCAAGACAAAGTTTGGTCTATTGAAGAATGCAAGAAGGTGTTAGGTGCATGTATCAGAAAGAAAAACATGAAAGGCATAATCTGTTGCCATAGAGAATATAGCTTATGCATTGCACAAGAACAAGCTAGGTGTATTGATAAGTTAAATGAACAGAACAAACAATTGCAGACTCAAGTGTCCTGTTTCAAGACAAAGGTGAGCCATAACCAGGCATCAACCAAATGTGACTCTGAAGACCAACAGTCAGATGAAAGCTATCCTGATTTACAGTCTTTCTGTAGACTAGAAAACACTAGAAATCCTGGTTTGATAGATAAAGATGTAAATGCATTTGAAGTGTGTGGAGCGAGACAAAAGGCTCAGACTAGGGCAAAAGGGATTGACTCTGTTCAATCTGTAACCCCCATACTGCAGCTACAAGCAGTCAAATTATCTTTAGGTCCTAAAGAAATCGAGAGAATCGCTGAAAATTTGCCATCAGTGCAAAGAAATTTTTCTGAGTTTAGGAGAGAATTGTCCAGAAAGATGCGGCTCTACGATATGTCTCTAGCTGAAGTCACCCAGCTAATATCACAGATCTTGACTGAGTCAGAATTCAATGATTTTGAAAATGCTGTAAACAATTCTGAGTTTCAAAATGCCAGAAAAGATGACTTGAGAGAGGGAGTTCTGAGAGTGTTAAAAAGCATTGTTGGACCAAAAGTGGACTGGTCAAAGATCACTAGTTGTGTACAGAAGAATGATGAAACTGTTAGTGAATTCACAGAAAGATTTTGTCAGTCAGCTGCAGCTTACAGTGGAATATCAGACACATCAGAGAAGGTGTTAAATGATAATGGCCCTTTAGCTCGTACATGGTTTCATGGTCTTTTGTCAGAGCATAAAAATGCATTGCCTTTCTTAGACTTTACATGGTCCACTAGAACCCTGCAAAGTAACCTAGACAGGTTAGATATTTGGGAAAGAGATTCTGATGTCAGATCAAGAGTAAAAATTGCAGCAGTTTCCTTTAAGGTCAACCCAGAGAAGCAACAAAAACGCAAATGTCCTAAGAGAGAGGACAGCAGTTGTTATTATTGTGGTAAACATGGACATTGGGGAAAAGAATGTAGAAAAAACAAAAAGAATGTTAGAGAAACTAACAATGTAACTCAGCTTCTGCTCAGCCTGCTGGCTGCTCTGAAGCAGCCCCTCCCCTCGTCATTAAGCTCGTTGGGCAGCTGTTTTAGTTGTTAACCATTTGGGCTGTGAGTGCTTAATTTCCCCACTAACTTACAACAGAGATAAAAGATTTTTTTTTGTTTAATAGAACAAAAGGAAAGTGACTATCTCAGTTTTTCCTTTGGGGGGACACTGGTTAAAGTAGACTCACAGCCTTAAATGTTATTTTACAGCACAGGCCTTTCATCATTAATAGTGTTAGGTCAGACTGTAAACGTAAAATGCCCTCATGCAGTGTCCACAATAATGCAGAACATTGTTTCATCCTCATGCATGATGTCTACTATGATTGAAGTTGTTAGAGGATGAAGGAGAAATAACTCAGATGAAGATTACACACGTCACAGGACAGGTAGTCAAAGAAATCTTTAGAATGTTGCAAGCCATTAGAACCTAAGTGGTACATCAAGTGATGTTAATTAAAGTAGTTGCAGTATTGTGTCAGGATAAAACCTGGACTCATTGTGTCACAGTGTAAAAGTTGTTCCCCCTCCCACAGGGAAATGACAGGACACGGAACAGTGAGGAGCCCAGGGAAGAACCGATTGCAACAGGCATCGGGGGCCAACCCTGCGGTGAAGACTCCCTCATAGGCCTTCCCCCTCCATTAGTCCATTCCTCACCTCACTGGTTCTATTTAGGTGTCAAAATAATTAAGAGAATAGGGAAAGAAGGAACAAAAATAGCAGACGCGAAAAAAAAAAAAAAGAAGTTTAAAACCCTAGTGTTTGAACAAATACTGCTCCTGTCTTTTGTTTTCTCTCTTCCTCTGTGCAGGTACCACTTGGTGACCCGAGACCCATACGCACCGACCTCCTCGTCTGCGTATGAAGACATAACCTCAAGAAACAACTAGACGACTTCCGAGCCAACTATCACAAAAGAAAAAAATACACAACGCAGAGACGACGAAACCTTCAGTCATCCATCGACATGATCAAGATTGTCCTACTATTACACATCATGAAGATCGCACAAAGTCCGGACTCCAGAAACAACATATTCTTAGAGCTGATGAATATGTTAACAAAACGCCTGATTTGCTGGAAAGAACGTTTGCACGTCACATCCGAAGATGACTGCATTCCACTTGTGCCCAAACATGGTGGTCCAACAAGACATTCTTGATCTTTCAGCATAATTACACCAAGATGACTGAAGATAATTCTTTATGGTTCAGAAACTTGAGTGATCACGAGAAAATCACAGTTCCAACCAGAAAAGACTCACGGAATTGCATGTTTTGTTTCTGTGTCAACATGCAAAATTGACGAAACATCAACACAGAGCAAGCTATGTGCCTGTAACTTACACAAGTTACAAGAATGAACTTTTAAGTGTTTAAATTTGTATATTATGTGGGAGTTATTTAGAACTCCCAAAGAGGGGATTGAAGGAATACAAATTTGTCAAATGTTTAATTTAGGTTTCCACTCCAATGGTATAAAACTGATAAAGTTAAATATTGAGTCTCCACCAAGAGTCTCCTTTCCTGTTTTCTCTCCTTTCAGCCTAGATAGAATCGTTAGGTTGATTGGATTAGCTTTCGGGGAGACTTTCACCTTTTGTCTTTAAATGGCTCTGGGATGGCTCTTGGAACCAGAGTTCCTGGCCACTATCAGCATTTGAATAGTTATGCTGATTCCATTGGATTGGTAATGCCCTCAGAGTAGGGTGTTCGTACTACATTTGCATGCTTTGTCTCCACCTCCAGAAGTCCCTCCTCTTAAAATGCCTATAATATACCATGTAAAGTTACTTTAATTTAGACGAGAATGGAATGACTACAGCAACCACAGCAAGTTCCTAATAAAGAATCTGCTTAAAGATATCTCCATCGTCTCCTGGTCTGCTCTTCTGAGTTTTCTACACTTTAGAAGAAATAAATTCACAACACACGCAAGGAAGCGATCTCTTGTCTCATTGTCAGACTTCTTTCCCTCCCTTTAAGATACTAACCAAGGCAGGGATGGGCAACTTCGGTCCTGGAGGGACACTGTCCTACAGAGTTTAGCTCCAACCCTGAAATAAAATCACCTGCCTGTAACTTTCTAGTAATCCTGAAGACCTTGATTAGCTTGTTCAGGTATGTTTGATTAGGGTTGAAGCCAAACTCTGTAGGAAAGTGGCCCTCCAGGACCGAAGTTGCCCATCCCTGAACCAAGCATTCTGCTCCAGTCCTTGCTTAGATAATGTTGGCATGGTAACAATGACCAACGAGACTTATCTAAAAGCACTAGTGTCTCAGTACTGTGTAGCTATGGATCTACATGAGCGCTTGACCAAGAGCCAGTCACTGAATCTATAGGTTTACTAGCACAATGGAAAATCTTCATCTCTTCTGCATCTCACTTAAGTCACTTCTAAGAGACAAGTGGGGGAAAAAATTTATTACCTGACTCTCCTATTCCACTCAACTAACAATATTATTTATTTATTATTATTAAAAATGTTCTGCTACAATACAATAAAATATTTACACCAATGTATACCATCTGTTCTTACACAGAGCTTGACCAAATCTGTTATTCTTACAACAAGGACCCGATGACATTGTAAAACCGTGGACAAGGAAAGGCATCTCACCTGTGGCATTGAGCAGGTCAAGGAGGAAGGAGCGCTTGTCATTCTCTTCCACCCAAACCACCTTCTGGGTGATGTTCTCTGAGGTGGAGCCCACGCGGCCCACAGCCAGGAAAATGTACTCCTCCAGAAAGTCACGGGCCAGAATCTATACATAAAAAGGTACAGATACAAAGAGTTCCTTATTAATATCGAGGTTCATACGGAGTCTTGCTGACAAGTGTCAAATTAAATGCATACCTGGATCTCTTTCGGAAAGGTGGCACTGAACATCATTGTTTGACGAGCACCTTTTGGAGGCATGGTGTCTTGCTCCACGATACGTCTGATCTGGGGTTCAAAACCCATATCGAGCATTCTGTCTGCCTCATCCAACACCAGATATCTACACAAAGCATATATCAAGTTATTTTTCAGAACCAAGATGTATTGGACGTTAAAAACAACCTACAATCATTTCACTATAAGCCTAGATCTTTTCTGTGCTACACTTACTTGCAGTAGTCCATGCCAATCTTGCCTCGCTCCATCATGTCTACCAGACGACCAGGTGTGGCCACTAGCAGGTGACAGCCTCTTTCCAAATCACGGATCTGCTGGCCTATATCTGCGCCTCCGTATACTACACACGGGCGCACTCTGGAGCGGTAAGCGAACTGCAAAAGATGAGAACAAAAATTGAGACAAGCTTTAAATTGAACCAACATTTGTGAACCTGTAATTGGTTCTCTAGCAAGATATACCTTTCTGGCCTCATCATAAATCTGAAGAGCAAGTTCTCTGGTTGGTGCCAGGACTAGAGAGATGGGAAACTGCTTACGACGGACGTACTTTCCATTCTCCTGCTTAAGGACCAAAACAAAATGTATTAAATCACAGAAGCAAGACTCTTTGCACAATAGGGGTGTAACGGTACATGTATTTGTATATTTTCGGTACGAGGCTTCCGGTTCGGTACGCATACAGACCGAACGATTCCTTGGACCATTTTTCCTGCCGACAAAATCCGCGCTGGCGCGACCACCACAACGTTGCGCAACATCAAATGGCAAACGTAATGAAAGCGGAACGAAACTGCGCTACTCATTATATTGTGCTTCACGGACCGTTTATCAGTTCGGACCATCAATATCAGTGCAGCGCGAGCCGATCTTGATCAAGCGACATTGTTACTGCACAGTGCTAAGAGATACAGTGAAGAAAACATTTGAATTCGCCACTGAAGTAATAACATCGCTGCGAGATCTAGTGAGAAGCATTCAAATTTCTCCGTTATTAACCGTAGATCTCTATTAGATCAAACAGCTCTGACCTGGAAACCAGGAGAAACATTGTGCCGTGAATGATTTAGGTATAGGCTTTAAGTCCACAGATCAGCAACATTCACCATGGATTTAATATAGTAACACTATTCCAGCCAAACTTCCATGGTTACATTTAGTGAAATGCTTTGAAGTACTTCACACATCTTTTTCGATCGATAGATAGATAGATAGATAGATCTATATTTAAGTGTTATTTTTAATGTGATGACCAAAACATTGGTCATCCTTCAAAGATTACCCCCATTTATAAACCTGAACGTTTCAAGATGTAGGAAAACTCATTTAAAAATATTTCTTCTTTTAATAAATAGGAAATTTCTCTGGCATTTCTTTCTTTTTGCTGTATCGAAAATGTACCCAACCGTGACACCACTGTATCGTATCGAACCGAACCGTGAATTTTGTGAACCGTTACACCCCTATTGCACAACTTTAAGCCAGTCAAGAGATGTTAAAATGATCTGTATAGTAACCTGGGCACTGGCTTTGGTGGCCTGCAGTGCCTCTCCAGGTCCATCACTGTAGATCTGACTGAGAACAGGAAGCAGAAAGGCTGCAGTCTTCCCAGAGCCTGAGTGAAGGGAGCACACACACAAAGCACACTTTAAAACAGCTGCACACTGTGGTCTCATCCTGACAGGGCAGCTAAAGCCACACTTTGCACAACCTGGTCAACACAGCAGTCTGGGCTTGGTCAGAATAAACTGCAGAGACAGGAAGTGCTTATCTAAGGGCAAGCTCCCACTACAGGACTGTAAGACTACCCGAATTGCTGTGGTGCTCACACTACACATCCACAAGGTTTCTTGTCATCTGTCGTAGTCTTGTCATAGCAGCGCGCATACTAAACAACGCTGACGAGGTGCACAAACTACAAGACATTTGGTCAAGACAGTCCAACAGTGGGAAAAAAGTTCACACAAATTCACAAAAAATCATGCAAGTGATAATGAGATTTTTTTCATCTATACCATCTGCACTGTGATTGGCTGGATTAGTTCCACCTTTTTGTTGCATTGCACACACTACAAGATCATGTAGAGATATCATACAGGTTTGAAAATATTGCAGCTTCTGTGACTGCTCAAGAAAGGCTCCGAACATGTCGTTGGCCTGCTCATGCTTAACAAGCACCGATTTGGCCGCGATCCAGGGGTTGTCACAGACCTTAGAAATCTGTCTGCGACTGCAAAATCCAGCCAAAAGTCGTGTAGTTTGAGCTTGCCTTAACCCTCACGTAAAAGGGACCACAATCCTAGAAGGTAAATGTTGTAAGGTAAAAGTTTTAGAAGATGAGCAAGTTGACATGAGTGCTCAAATCAAAGCAATACAAATATCTATTGCCGTGGTGAGTAACTGCATTTCGCACTTTTTGGACTCAGAATTAATTATTAAATGTTTTTCAAAAGTTCAATGACCAGGGTATCTGCACACTTTTTAAAGTCAAATTTAAGGCTTTTTAAGACCTTTTTAAGACCTGAAGAAATCAAAATTAAAGACCTTATATTAGGGGTGCGCAATATTGACAAAAATATGTCTCAATATTTTCAAAGTTTTGTTGATGATAATTAGATGATATTTTACTGATTGTGTTTGTGTACTAGTACCATGGCTGGTTTAGGCCTGTTGTTGACAGCTGACTCACGAAGATATTCATATTTTTCATATTCTATGCAGTGGTCAGTTCACAGCAGTGAAAGAAATTAAATTTTTTTATTAAAAGGCAATATTTGCAACCTTAAATTGAGTTCCAGGGGCATTTTCACCCATATATGGACTTTTTTTTTTTTTTACTTAGAGGTATCCATCACCTTTTATGTCAAATTCTAACATTCAAATTAAATTATATTAGAATAATAACACAATACCACTGTTACCAGTTAAATTAAATCATTAAATCAAAATCCATCTTTGCAGTGCAGAGGAGACACAGAAGCAGCATCAGAACTGGCATTAATATATTTATACTCCATTTACAATTGAATAAAGCTATGATATATTCAATTCTTTCAATTCTTAATTCAATATTTAAATATGAACTGATTTCTAATTGTAACATTTTAATTACAGGGTTTAAATGTGAAACTAAAACTGCCAGTAGGTGGCGGCAAGTCACTGTCTCAGGGAGTCATTCATTCAACCGATTTGTTCAAACGGCTGATTCATTCAGGAACTGCAAGTGATTGTTCATTGAATCGCTAAAATGATTCGTTCAAAACGCGGATTTCTGTCAAGAAATCATCGCTGTCTTTTGCATTGAGACTCTGCTACGGTTTCATTTTGAAATTCTCGTCAGCGAAATAAAGGGAAAGCAAACAATATTGTTTATAAAATGTAACAATGTTAATTTAACTGTTATATAAAATAAATATCATATTTGCTATTGTGCATGGGAAAACAGCCCTCTTGCTGATGTAATATTGTATGATAACAACATATGATATATAAAATACAAAAACTTTATACGTCTATTAGTGAACATACCTATAACTGCACTGACACATCACGCAGTGAAAGCAAGCATGAGAGACAAATGCGATGTCAGCTCGCAGTGCGCCCTCGTACATAGTTAACGTTAAAGTAAAACAATGATTACAATATCATAATAGACAATACACATCGCACACCACTACGCACATAAAGAATGAACTTACAATTGAACTGAAATTAACCAGCTTTCTTCTCTCCTGCTGTTTCGCGTGCAGGAGACAGACGTAATGCTGGCGCGAATGTGACGCGAAATGTCACGTGAACGAGCAAATCCACAAAGAACGAATAATAAATTAAAAAGTACGCTAATTAGTTTTAATTTGGAAAGCATTTAGATATGTCTAACTCAAATTGCCATCGAAAATTTAAGACCTTGCACAAGTAAAAATAAGACTTTAAGACTTTTTAAGGCCATAAATTTTCAAAATCTAATTTAAGACTTTAAGACTTTTTAAGGACCCGCGGACACCCTGATGACAGATCCTTGAATGCAACTGTATACAGCGGCATGAACTTGGGCTCACACAATTTCTCATTTTACTCAAGTCAACCAGAAAAGTGTTCACTTAAACAATGGGTCAATGCTTGAATGCAGTGTCAGCAGTCTTTGCTGTTTCTGGCAAGTCCAATGCTGCGTTCCAGTCCAAAATTGTCATGCTAGGGATGTAAACGATTAATCGACGATCGATTAATTGTCGATAATACATTAATCGATCAAACTTATCGATCATCGATTAAGCAGATTATGCGCGTGTGTGCTGCTCAACCGCGAAACATGTAAGCGAGCGCGCCGGAGTTATGTTTGGGACTATTTTACACCATCATGACTAAGTTTGCGTGTGTATTCGCAGCCTTTTGTTTTGAACAAATGTAAGTTGTAATAGTTTATTATGTGTGCGCCTTTCTATATCTGATTTATCTCATATTGGATGCATTTGGTTAAGAATTGAAGCGTGATCTTCAGCGCGCGCTGCTCAAACGGCAATGCACGACTAATGACGACTATTGGAACTGTCATATGACATTATAAAGAGAACAATATTGTGATAAAACATTGTGAATTATTTGGGTTTAGTTGCTGTGTCGCGTTGTTCCAATAAGACTGCGTCCACAACATGAGTCATTCTGAATGGCACGTAAGTTCAAGTTCACTTGTGCATTCACGGCATTTTGTGAAGATATAATTTGTAATATTATGTTTATTTTGTATATATCTGACTAATCTCATATAGGTTGCGAACGAGCTAGCAAAGTGCTAAACGGTTATTCATTCAGCGCGCGCCGCTCAAGCAGCAATGCACGACTAATAATAATGATAATTAATTTGGGACTGTCATATTAGATAACATCAGAACACTAATTTATCAAATCGTTGTGAATTCATTGGGTTTAGTTGCCGTTTTCAGTGCACGTCCACAACACATTCTGACAAGCACGCATCTGAGGCGGCTTTGGTGACACGTTGTATTAGTCGTTATTTAATTTAATTATCAATCACATCGAAACATTTTACAATCCTACTAGCCCTTTATTTAGATTAAATACCATTCTCATTCATTTGGTGAGGAACATAGCGTTTGTTAGCGATTATTATATGTAGACTTAATATAGTTTAGGCTAAACCTACCCATCCCATATAGATTTGTATTTAACATTTATTTTATGTTGCTTAATGTTTGCAACAGGTGAGCCAGTGCACAATTATTTTTTATGCATTTTAATTTTCTGTGCATAATTTATTTTGTTAAACTACATAAATGCCATTCTGTTCCCGTATCCCAACTGTTACAATAAAACATCATTTGAGCAATATAACATGCATTTTTATATGTAAGCAATATTTAGCTTTTTATGTTAAAGACACTATTGATACCATGAGAAATGTACATTCTCAGGAAAATAGCCGCTTATCAGTTAATCGTTAATCGATCGATAAGGTCAATCAATTAATGATTAATGAATTAATCGATAATTTGCATCCCTATGTCATGCCCTTCACTCGCTAACCTCCCGTCTCGTTCACTCAGATGTATGTCATTGCTTACGTTGCATGAGTGCCCACTACTGGCGGAAACTGCAATGGGCTGAATTGGAACGTCCTAAGCCCTTGATCACTTGGAATCAGCTATGGAGTTGATTTATCATTTAAAAATGGTTTCCCTTTAAGAATTTGTTTAATGCAGCATCCAAATGTAGATGTGTTTGGGTTGTTTTAAATTTAAAAAAATAATCATAATTAATATATCATAGAGTTGTTTATGGTGGTGGTGATTAGACGAGATCGGCGGCGACGTCACAATCGTGTTGCATTGTGGTATATGGAGCAGCCTTAAGTCTACATATGAAGTAGACTCGCTCCCTCGGTCAAAATCGAGGGAGCGAGGGTCTGTCCATATAAACTTCCCTCGTCCACTTAACGAAGTGGAACGCACTTCCAAATGGCGGCAAGGATTCCCCCGAGGGGAAGTGCTTAGGGAAGTTCGCAAGTGCGTGTCTAAAAGTGGACTGGAATCTGGAACGCAGCACAACTAAAGCCATTTGCAAAAAACAAAAAAAAAGTAATGTCCTGTTTGCTTAGTTTTACTTTTTCCATCACATAATTGCAAATATAGTTTGCAGTTACAGTTCAACTGGGATGCAATTTTTAACTATTTCCCCACAGCAGACTGACACGGTGGTCCACTGTCTAATGACCCACCTGTTTGTGCACAGGCCATCAGGTCCCTCTTGGCCTTGATGATGGGGATTGCATACTTTTGAACAGGAGTAGGGCGTGTGTAGCGGGTTAAGTTGATATTTCCCATAATGATCTCGCCCATGTCCACATCATGGAACTAAAAAAAAAGATAAAACGAAATTATCCAAACACACATCATCTGCCAGTTTCTTTCATTATTTTAGTTGGGCAATTGATTCTACAAGGCACTATAATTATTAGGCTTACACTCTCAATGTGCCCAGGAGAGTTTGATCCAGTGGCCTCCACAGGAATGTCATCATACTTCTCAAAGTTAATCCCTGTGTTGCTCGCAGAGAACAGCTCACTGTTGTTCAAGGGGAAACAAGAGAAAACAATGGCTTTAAATCACAATGACAGATGGATTCTCTCAGGAAACAAGACAGTGCAATTAGCAGTGGGCCACTTACTTTTCCAGACGATCGTTGGGGGGCATTGGCTTTGACCAGTCCTCTTCGTCTCTGGACTCTTCAACCCAACGACTATTCCCTCCTGTTCCTCCAAAGCCTCCACGCTCATACCTGTGAAGAATTTTTTTTTGTAATTAAAAACACTGCAGCACAGCATAAACCATGTAAAATTTTGTGCATTTATTACAAGATTTCTTCTGAGCACATTGCTTTAAAAAGCTTATTTTATCATCCTATTGCTTAGAAAAGTAACAGGCAATTAATAGAAGTGCATATCTCATAACTCAAACCACACAACTTGAGGCATCATTCACATCTGTAGCATGGGTGCAGCAATTTATGGTGACCTTTGTAGAAACGATGGGCGATAAAACAAACAATAAACCGGTGGATTATTTTGGATCATCACCTCTATCGCAGTTACACTTATGTTACATTGCAGTCCTGTGCCATCATGAAAGTTTAGCCTTTGCATGTGCAATTCGGCACTAGCACGCCGTCAAGCAAATGGTGTCAGTGCACACTAGGGGTGTAACGGTACATGTATTCGTATTGAACCGTTTCGGTTCGATGCTTCCGGTTCGGTACGCATACAAACCGAACGATTCCTTGGACCATTTTTCCTGCCGACAAAATTCGCGCTGGCGCGACCACCACAACGTTGCGCAACATCAAATGGCAAGCGTAATGAAAGCGGAACGAAACTGCGCTACTCATGTGCTTCACGGATCGTTTATCAGTTCGGGCCAGCAACATCTGTGCAGCGCGAGCCGATCTCGATCAAGCGACACTGTTACAACACAGTGCTAAGAGATCCAGTAAAGAAAACATTTGAATTCGCCACTGAAGTAATAACATCGCTGTGAGATCTAGTGAGAAGCATTCACATTTCTCTGTTATTAACCGTAGATCTCTATTAGATCAAACAGCGCTGACATGGAAACCAGGAGAAACTTTGTGCCGTGAATGAAATAGTAATACTTTACGTCCACAGACCAGCAACATTCACCATGGATTTAATATAATAACACTAACTGTAACCAGTTTGGCTGGAATAGTGAAATGCTTTCAAGTACTTCACACATCTTTTTCCAGCACTTCAAAACTCAAATAAATAATAAATAAATAAATGTATATATTTAAATGTTATTTTTAATGTGATGACCAAAACATTATTTGTTCATCCTTCAAAGATGACCCCCATTTATAAACCTGAAAGTTTCAAGATGTAGGAAAACTCAGTTATTTACAAATATTTTTTCTTTTAACAAATAGGACATTTCTCTGGCATTTTTTCTTTTTGCTGTATCGAAAACGTACCGAACCGTGACTTTAAAACCGAGGTACGTACAGAACCGTGATTTTTGTGTACCGTTACACCCCTAGTGCACACCCACACCCGAAGCGTGTGTACAGAGCTACATTGTTCTTTTTTGGTGCTTTTTTGAGCTTAAATGATCAAATGCACACAAAAACATGGCAAAATGTCAATCTTGGCAAGGATACTCAAACACAGTCCTTTATGTCTTAAGTAAAGCATTAACATTATGTCTTTATGTCCCAACAGTTGGGGATTTGAGAACTTTTTACTTACATTAGTTAGGCTAGTATTAGTTTTAGCTGAGATTCATGTCAATAGAATCTAAAACCACCTTGTTACAGTCCTGCATCTTTACTCACCTTCCTCTTGAGCCAGCTCCTCTATCATTGAAGAACGCAGATTTTCCTCTGTCAGAACGCCCACCAAAGCTAGTGTAGGCATCTCTGTTCACCACTGCGTTCCAGCCGCCATCTTTGTTCTCATAAGTGCCATAACCTACAATTTCATCATGTTAGATGATTAAAATGTGTACAACTCGCAAGGGGCCACAGTTTAACTAAAACAGAAAATGTTCATTTGCATGACAACAGCGTTTTAGTGGCCTGTAAACGCAAAACTTTTGAAAACGGGTTTTAAAGTGCAAGTTTTTGAAAACGACACTTATCGCCTCAGTGTAAACTACAAAACCGTTATTTTGTGAAAAAGGTGGCCTCATGTGCGTGCGTATTACATGCTCAGTCTATAGGCGCGTAGTGTTTCTTTACAAAGTGATAACTCTGGCATGCATAATTTTCACAGATCCATGTGAATGGGGATAGTTTTGACGTCTGTACACGAAAAAGGAATCAACTTTTCAGTTTTTAGTATATTGTTGTCATGTAAACGTACCCTCAATCTCTCTTTTATAATTTATAAGACTCACCTGCATTATGCATTGGCTGGTTGAAGGAACCACCGTTCCTGCTTCCACGGAAGCTACCGCGTCCTCCTCTGTCATTACGAGGAAGTCCACGGGCAAAGTTTGCAGTCCCATTTATACGACCATCATGGTACCCATTGACGAAACCATTGCTATGACCGCAGTCCCATCCTGGAGAATCTATCAAAAAAGTGACAGGCAGGTAGAGAACATAGACTGTAAAAAAAAGATGGACGACGCCCCTTCACTCTCTTCCATTGGCGAAAAGTGAAGCTGCCAAAGTCCTAATATGGCGCTGACATCTTGCCCAGATTTGGGACCTGCTTCTAGTGATCGCGAGACCTGAGTCTGCGCAGTATTGAGTCGGAAGTAAAGCCGCGATATCAAGGTCCCGCCCTCACTCCCGCAGAAACTGTTAGTACATGTTACAGCCCTCAAATCAAATCAAGAACACAGAGCACAATATGGATCTTTGGGCAGAACTGGCACTACTGGTGTTTACAAAACCATATGACTACAAAACCAAACGACTACAGCCCCATTGACTTCCTGTGCCAATGCATTGATGAAGTAAACAGTTGGATGTGCCAAAACTTTCTTCAGTTAAACAAAAACAAAACTGAAGCTATTGCGTTTGGAAACAAAGATGAAGTTCCCAAGGTGAATGCATACCTTGACGCTAGGGGTCTAACAACTAAAAATCAAGTCAGGAATCTTGGTGTGTCTCTAGAGTCAGACCTTAGTTTCAGTAGTCATGTCAAAGCAATTACTAAATCAGCATACTATCATCTGAAAAATATTGCAAGAATTAGATGCTTTGTTTCCAATCAAGACTTAGAGAAACTTGTTCATGCTTTTATCACCAGCAGGGAGGATTATTGTAATGGACTCCTCACTGGCCTTCTAAAAAAGACCATAAGACAGTTGCAGCTCATACAGAACGCCTCTGCCAGGATTCTGAGCAGGACCAGAAAATATGAATATCACACCAGTCCTCAGGTCTTTACACTGGCTCCCAGTTACATTTAGGATTGATTTTAAAGTATTATTACTGGTATATAAATCATTCAATGGGTTAGGACCTCAATATATTGCAGATATGCTCACTGAATATAAACCTAACAGATCACTCAGATCATTTGGATCACATCAGTTAGAAATTCCAAGGGTTCACTCTAAGCACGGAGAGTCTGCTTTTAGCTATTATGCCAGCCGCAGCTGGAACCAGCTTCCAGAGGAGATCAGATGTGCTCCTACAGTAGTTACATTCAAATCCAGACTCAAAACACATCTGTTTAGCTATGCATTTACTAAATGAGCACTGTGCCACTGTTCGCCCGACTGTTTTTACTGTACTGGTTTTGTCTTATTTATTCTTTTTTTTAAATAATCTCTGGAAGAGATTTTGAAGGAGAGTGGGAGAGTCTTCACTCCGATGAGGCGAGTGAAGGAGTAAGTTAGTTATACTGCTGAGAGTATAAGAAGTCGCTGAGAGGTGTAGCACCACCCCAGCAAAGTACGTCCCTGGGCTAGAGGTCCAGTGGCACCGTAAACCGGCTCAATCTCTTCCATCTCAGATAGGGGTGGACCAGTACTACTTTATTTTATTTTTTATTCTAAACTGTTTTTATTATTCTTATTTGTTTTGATTATTTTAATTTCTTCTATGTAAAGCACTTTGAATTGCCATTGTGTATGAAATGTGCTATATAAATAAACTTGCCTTGCCTTGCCTATGAATCAAAAATAAACCTGTTAGGACAACCTAGTGACTCACCCAGCTACTCCTTTCTGAGAAAAATCCAGTTTAAGGAATAAAGAGCACACACTCCAAAAACCACATCATGTGACCCTTTATAATGCAATGTACTTTATCAAAAAAGGTTGTAAACACAAAGAAAAATATTACAAATGCTAGAGCCTATATGAATGAATCACCACATAAATGGGTGACCATTTTCTGTCCAGAAACCGGCAAAAAGCAGGCCAAGCCCTGTCACAGTCAAATGCTCTAATTTACCACAGCAATAAGCCCAGCTGATAACACTGGCTGCGTCCTCATTTCCATCGGTGGCTGCAAGTGACACACACATAGAAATTAGCCAGGACTGCACACACACTCTTCATTACTCCAGTCTACAAAAACAAATCATTTGAATATCTAACTGCCTCAGATGTGGTTATACTACACAACCAAACATCATTTAAAATTTACTTTACAAAGCTTTCAAAGACCGAATCACTGCTGACCTACTTACTAATCAGGAAGCCAAGGAATAACGTCAAATACGAGGAATCAACAAAAATAGCCTTTGTGTCAGGCAGTAAATGCAATAGAAGGCAAAGTAAAACGAACAAACCCCTTAAGCAAAACAATTTTTTGCCTACATAGTCTTGCAATAATGGGGGGGGACAGAGTAGAACGTGGTGTTGAAACCTAACAATTGACGTGGCAGCAGTAAAACATGTCAAAGCTCAGATCAGCTAATTGGAGTGAACAAATTATGTTGTGGTTTAGTTAAGAGATGTTAACGTGAACATCACTTAGTATTTAAATAGAACGGCCACACGATTAAGCATGCTGTTGACATGTAGCATCAGAACACATCTCGAGAAAAATCCACAAATTTCAGTCTCAGGGTTTAGTTAAGTGCAGATGTCACAGAGGGACGATGCACATGTCACATGCACAGAGATATACCACATCTGTCTGGCCAGCCACTAGTGTAGTGTGATAAAACGAGAGCTCCTGGGATGGATATCTCTGGGAATCTAAGCAGAGGCACAGGGCACTTAAAAGACAACCATTCCTTCACAAAGGGAGGAACACAAGAGCAAATCAGGTTGTTTTGAATAGTTACCGGTCCTAAAAGTCAGTTGGATAGTTATGCCTGTAGCTTTGGTTTCCCTCAGGGTGCCTACTCTGAGGACACTGTTTGGGAGAAACTTCAGGAACAGTTTCATATTGTCAGAAGAAGCCAAAATAATTAAAAGCATTCAAAGGAGAGTGTGTGCGCACTATCGCATACAAGCCTCTTTCCTATTTGTCCAGAGTCAATTTGAACAGAAGAAAGGAGAGGAATGCAAGCAACTACTGCTGCTGGATAATCACAGGGAACAGTGAGACAAAGCGATCAAAGCTTTGCAGACTCAAAAACAGCTCCTTCAGTTTCATAAAGTGTGAGGTTCACTCAACACTCTGAGGGCAGCCATTTAAAACCAGTTCTCAAAGTACTGGCTCTGAAGTCATAAAATAAAATTCTCATGCATCTTGGAAGCAAAGCACCTTCAGCAGAACCTGACCAAGACTTACAGCTCTGTACTGGTGCCACTGAATAACCGCTCTGTCTACCAGAGGAATAAGCATTTCCTGCAGTGAAAAAACAAGAATGAAGTCAGAGTGTAGAAAGAAACTCAAACAATTATAAAACATTGATTTTAAGATCTAAGAGGATCTACAAATCATTCTTTAAAGTGATGAAATGGAGAGTGGCTCATGTCAGTTGGAATGAGAAACTTACTCTAAAATGATTTATGTAAAAGAAAGGCTCAAAAAACTTTTTGAATTGAGTCCCAAAAAAATTACAGTGATACTAACAATCAGTGTTGGGGGTAACGCGTTACAAGTAACGTGCGTTACGTAATAATATTACTTTTCTGGAGTAACGAGTAAAGTAATGCATTACTTTATAAATTTACACATTAATATTCTAGTTACTTTTTTTTAAAAGTAATGCGAGTTACTTTTCAGTTTAATTAATTTGCATTAAAAAAATGGGGTTGTTGACGTGGGGGTTGGACTATACTGCGAAACAGTACTGGAAACTTGGGATGTCTGGGATTACAGTACACTGGATAGATCCTGCTACTCTGCATCGCAAAAAAGCTGCAATCGCCTGCAGACGATTTCGTGGGAGACACACGTACGATACCATCGCAGCGGAGTTTGAGCAAATTCACAGCTCATATGCTCTTTGTGGTAAGATAACTGCCACGGTCACTGACAATGGCTCGAACTTTGTGAAAGCATTCAGAATGTTTCAAGCTGATGATGAATGAAACAGAGAATGATGAAGACGAGGTCAGTTTTACGGACTTGCACGCAGTTTTACGAGATGACATTGAGTCCAGCGAACGGTATGTTCTCCCTCTATCACCGGTGAAAGCTGACATCTGTTTAATTGGTGATGTTGTTTGTTCTCAAGTATCATCTTATTGTCCTCTAATAAGTTAATAAAACATTTTAAATGTTTGAGATATGTCTTTACCCTAATATAATGGCAATTTGCTAGTATTACACTCCTTATTATTACAATTTAGGGCTGCACGATATTGGGAAAAAATCACATTGCGATATTTTATTTTTCTGCGATATATATCGCGATATTAAAACAATTTCACCAGATGACTTTATTAGCTCTCTTTGGAAAGAATGAATCATCTGAATGACTGGGGTGATTTTGTAATGGAGTAAATCTGCATAGCAACTATTATAGTTAACTAATGTAGTTAACTAGAGTTTAATAAATGGAACCTTATTGTAAAGTGTTACCGATTTGTTATGTCTCGTGAGTTCAGTGTTGGACAGATCAGTTGTTTTAACCATTCATTAAAGTGAATCGGTTCAAACTCAAAGGAGTCATTAGTTCGCGAATTGGAGGTGTAATTACGGACCACGGCAGACATTGTGTGATTATCCCTCCAGATTAGAACATATCACACAAGATTGGTCTCAACACAGAAAACATTTCATCACTGGATAGACTTTTTTTTTGTTTTGTTTATTGAAAGTGTGGTTTATCTGAATGTGTGGAACGCTTTTCAGAGAATATTTTTTTTAGCACAATTCACAACCAGTAGTTCAGGAAAAAAATATATCCGAATGCTTCACGTGAAACTTCGTTCTTCCGACCTTTTACCATTGTGTATTCTCAAAGATATTCAGTCAACTCAATTCATTAATATGCGTGAGTGAGGGAGGGAGAGAGAGAGAGCAAGACAGTTTGAAAACGGTGAGAGTGCGCGCGCGCGACCGCGGCTCTCTCTCTCTGCTATTTCTTTCAGTTTAACAAGCGCAGTCAGTCAGTCCACTCACCGGTCAAATAAGGCTTTGGCGGGACATAAATACGCTTTGGCGGCCGCCAAAAAATGTTTAATGCAGGAAGGGCATTCTAACTTTATTTTGAATTCTCATGTTCGTTCAAGCTCAGAAACAAGAGAAAGACCACTGATCTTTGTGTCTGCCCGGCTCACAGAACACAACGCACAAGTTCCAGTCTTTTTACGCTTGATGTTTAAACTGGACTTAAAAACACATGCAAATGATAAACTTTCACTATATTATGGTTAAACTTTGCAATTAATCCGCGAATCGCAAGCGTTACGGGCCGGGGAGCTGCTAGCCCGTACTGATCATGAATCACAGATCAACTACGATCCCTAAGGCTTACATCGCAACATCCTGCGATGTGACTATCCTGGATGCGCACATCGCGATATCGATGTTAAAACGACACATCGTGCAGCCCTATTACAATTGATAGTGAATTAACTTTATATAGTCTACCCACACAAAAAGTAAAAAAAAACTTTACTTTCCATAATCTGTAATGTTTATTGATATTTTATATAGCATGCATAGCTCTGGGATCAGGAAGATCTCCGAATATAATATTATTCTGTATTATTATTCAATATATATGTGTTTTTAAAAGAACATTAAGGTGCTTATATAGGCTGTTGTTGAATATATTACTGCTTTAAACACTAGTACAATAACTTCTCAGTCGAAAAAACACCTGTAAGACCTGAGAGAGATCAAGCCTCAGTCAGGTAAGAAAAAGTAACGCAAAAGTAACGCAAAAGTAAAGTAACACATTACTTTCCATAAAAAGTAACTAAGTAACGCAATTAGTTACTTTTTTGGTGAGTAACTAAATATTGTAATGCATTACTTTTAAAAGTAACTTTCCCCAACACTGCTAACAATAGGGATGCTCCAATCAGGATTTTTGCAGCCGATACAGACTCCCGATTTCTTGTCATCATGATCGGCCGATACAGATAATTTAAGCTTTATATAAGTAATATGTAAGCTCTCTGTTGGATGTCACTTTAAACCCCTTATACCCAGAAGGCATTTTAAATGATTTTACATGATTACAAGTAATGGCTTACTTTTAGTTACTCTACAAAAAAAAAAAAAAAAAGGCATCATAAAGTACATGGTGTCATTTGATAAACTTTCCAAATTTTTAAGAAAAATAATTATTAAAATGATAAGAAAAATGTTCTGTTACAACACTGCTGAGAAAACACCAGCAAAAGTGTATGGAGTTATTTTTGGAGTTATTATTGTGCACTCCTATTCTATGGCGCATGATAAATCAAGACCTGTCGATCAATCCAATACAAGTGTGCTCCAGCTGTAAAACAATGTACGATTGGTCTCGACATATCCTCCAACCAGAGATCCAGATTCCATTGGTTGAACTTTCAAATGACGTTGGAAAACACTGCGTCATGTCACTCTGTGAGGATTTTCTCAAGGTCTAGGCAGCATGTGTGTTGTCTTGTTTGAATCATGAAAAACTGCTCTAAATAAAGATGCGATTTACTTTTTACAGTTTTACCTCATCAAACTGCATTTGGTTCGTGGTATCAGCCAAATTTAGTGGCTCTCGATCAAGCTATAGAATGTGATTATTGGCCGATACTGACCCGCGGACGATCGATCTGGGCATCCCTAACTAACAAGCTGATGCACCAATCGACCGACCAGGGACCGGAATCGGCTAATTTTCCACATGATCAGCACAGACCGGTAACCCGTCTCACGTCTTTCCGAATCCGAGCCGGTCTATTTTGTTGAACATAGGACCAAGAAAATCACTCTCTGCTCTTGACTGAATAACTTCTGTAACTAATTGTAAGCATTGATCTGCATTTAATTTTTACAATGAAGACTATCCAGTGTTATTTTACATTTTATTACTTTAATTTCTCAATTATTCCATACCTGAATATACTGTATACCCACCTGAAAAACTCTCTTTATTCTATTGCATTTATCTGTGCTGTTGATTGAAATTTGTTTATTTGTTCTTATTCTATTAGTCTTTTTACTTGTTTTTTTTTTTATGAAAATACAATTTTGTGTGGAAGTAGATTTTTGTTCATATATGCGGTCAATTATAGTTCTTTGAAAAAAATTATAATCAGCAAAAATTTATATTGGTAGGTCACTTACAATTTTTTTTTTTTTTTTTCAGAATCGGCCAAGAAAAATGCAATTGGTGCATCTCTAATGTTTTTGTTTGTCAAATTATTTTCAGATTACAGGAGTTGTGAATCAGACATTTAAGAAAAACTAAAGCACCCACAAAATATTAATAAAAAGCAACACAAAAGGCAATATTTATACATTTTTAAGCACAAGTATTTGCCAAACACGCATGCATCAGCAAATTTCCCATTTAATAAAACAACCCACTGTATGTAAAGTAAACCAGCAGAACATACCATTTTGTGATACGTCTTTGTTTCTCAAATGAGGAGGAATGTAACGCCCTGAAAGACAAAAGACATTCACTTATTTATCAATGAAAGTTCAGAAACACTAAGGAAATAAATCGTACAAATACAAAAAGTAGAGGAGAACAACTATGAGAAGGCTGTTTGTGCTTTTCACAGGCATTCAATCTAAATGTTGTAAAAGCACTGAATGGGATAAAACACACTTACGACCAGTGCCAACACCCTGTCCATCAGCTGAGTTCAAGTCTAAGACAGCAAGCTAAAAGACAGAAAAGCAGAAGGCCATGTCAACCCATGTAAACAGTACTGAGCATAAGAGTTTATTTAATTAAAATGAGAGAACGTGGAATTGTCTAGGTTGACAACCTGTATGACTTTTTCCCTCCATGGAAGACAAAAGGACATGCTAGGCCTCAATCACCTTTCACTTTCAGTGCATCTTTTCTCCATGCAATGAAAGTAAAACAACATCCACTTAGCATCTCCTTTTGTGTCCACAGGAAAGTCAAATAAGTTTATAACAACATCTGGGTAGGAGTAAATGATGACAGCTGTGACCACTGACATGCCTTGCAACTGTGCATGAATTGAGACTGAGCAATCTTAACAAAAAAAAACAAAAAAAAGTATATGGACCAAATTATATAAGTTTATATTTTATTTAAATTATATAAGTTTTACATGATTGCTTTTAAAGGGATAGTTCACCCAAAAATGAAAATTCTCTAATTTTCTTAGCCTTATGTTGTCCCAAACCTGTGTGAGTTTCTTTCTTCTGATAAACACAAAAAGATGATATTATGAAGAATGTTGGTAAACAGTTGATGGACCCTATTGACTGACCCCACTGACTTCCATAGTATGGGAAAAAATACTATCTCAAACACCTGTCTGGTTGCCAACATGCTTCAAACTCTTATTTTGTGTTCAACAGAAGATAGAAACTCATACAGGTTTGGGACAACATGAGAGTGAATAAATGACAGAATTTTCTCTTTTGGGTGAACTATCCCTTTAAGAGATTTGACAAACATCATCTTTCAGAGGGGTAAAGCGTATTTAAACCACTGATCTATATAATGTCATTCTATATAGATCAGTGATTTAAACGGCTCTTGTCAGGTGACTATTTACATCAACCATGTAAAAATGTCACATGAAATCAAAACAGTCTGCGCCGTAATTTATAGTTGTCCACTGTATGAAATAAGAGAAACACACAAAAAAACTATTTTAGACACTTTAAACTATTTTTCGACCACAAACGTACCCGCTGACATTAGATTGGTTAA
Source organism: Tiaroga cobitis (assembly GCA_030578255.1). Lineage (NCBI taxonomy): Eukaryota > Metazoa > Chordata > Actinopteri > Cypriniformes > Leuciscidae > Tiaroga > Tiaroga cobitis. The sequence goes on along the minus strand of CM060599.1, from coordinate 38,945,505 downwards.
TCAAATTTCAAAAGCGCCTGCCACAAATGTTTGGCAAGCCGTCACGGCCCTAGTCAAGCCTAAAGCCTATGATCATTACACCAGGAATGAGACTCTTCGAATTGGTCATAGTGGATCAAGAAATTGATAAATAGATAAAACATGCATAATCCATCATCAGCCTGTACCATCTAAAAATGATTCGATCGTATCAAATGTAAAGGTAACTTAGCATGGTACAACAGGCCGCAGATTGAAATTTCCGATAGATTTCCTCGCCACGAGTTTAACAATAACTCAGTTAACGTTACTTGTAAGAAGAATAACTATTTTAACGCTTTTACATAACCTGATATAAACTGTAACGATGACGGAAAAAGTTTAATACTGAGGTTGATACTAGTATGCCAGTTGCCGAAACCTAAACTAAACAGATAAACAGGAAAAGGCGTCGGCTGCGAATTAAACAACACTTTAAACTCTTAATGTGGACATGAGAAATGACTCAGTCTAAACAGGTCTTAAACTGTATATCTTTAATTAAAGAAAAGATTATAACACGAGGAACTGCGACTGTCTCAACATCTACTGAGGTGCCTTCTTTGGCAGCATTTCTGAGGCAACGCAATGCTAGTAGTGCTGTCCAGGAAGGCAGCTCACTAGGTTTTGAAACATAGCCTACTTGTCAAAGCCAACCGATCAAACCGATTACGAAGCTCACACATATTTAAACACATATTCATAGCCTACCTGCTGATCTAGACCGTGTGAACCGTCGACGACCACATGACTCATAACTAAAGAGAATAAGTGAGGATTCCTCCTTTATTTCAGAGAAGCCGTTTCTTTGTTGTCTAAAGGATTTCAGCCAAGTCTCCTTTTATAACGACGTCACTTGTTCTTTTGTAGTCCTGTCCTTCTCCGAGGGCTTTTTGTGCCAAGACCGCCGTGGGGAAAAAAGAAGGAAATGTTTAAGTGTACGTAATCCTCCCTAAGGCCTTGTATTGGGGGAAAAACAACGAAATTTGAAGTTTCGTTCAGGATGTCTCTGTTGTCTGCTGTGCTGATGGCAGCCCAGTGTGTGTGCTGTGGCTGTTGGCTTTAGGCTAAATGCCATTGGATCAGCGAATGCAGGAAAGACGTCACTGCGGCCGAAATATCGCGAGATGTTAGACGTCTCTTGGCACGCCGTGTTGGGAAAAAAACGTATTATTATTTATTAATGCTCGAGCTTTGACAATATTTCACTTTGTACTTCTGTATAAAAATGTAAATGAATAATTCATATTCTCATTCATACAGAATATATAAATCCTTTATGGGCTTTTCTACTACTTCTGGCTGACACTTTTATATCCCAGTTTTTATTAACCTTTTCATCATCATGCATTTATTATTAATTTCTGCTACTTTTCAAATGCATTCTATATATAGATCACGCTAAATATATCTACTGAACAGGTTATTTTCAATCAAGAATTTTTTTTCAAATTATGTAAAATGTGAGGAACATTATTTATGTGTATTTAGGATACATAAAATGCTATATTTTAAATGATTAAGTTAATTGAGTCTGTGTTTGATGAAACAAGATTTAACTAAATATACAATAGCACAGTTTTAAACAATAGACAACCATTTTAGCCATTTTCCCCAATGCATATACAGAATATATCAATCCCTTTATGCTTAATTCTTAAACTTCTGCCACTTCTGTGATACATACAAATGCTATCTATTAAATTCTGTAGATAAAAGACTACATAATTAATGAAAGACAAAATATAACATTACAACAGCATAGGTCAGGTGATTGGCCCGATCCTGCCTCCTCTTATGGTATAAAAACTAAAGCGCAACATTTTAGAGGCAACTGCATCGCTGTTTTCCCAGTTTAAGATACTGTAAGTGTTTCTCAAATCAAAAGTGGGTCGCAACTTCAAGACCGTTTTGAGTGGGGTGGAGTGTGCAGTCAAAGAAACAACGTTGGGACTTTTATTTTAAAAGATATGAGTGAAAGCTGTTGACTCTTCTGTCAGACGCAAACCCCGTTGCCCTGATTGATTCAGCATCTACTTATGTTGTCAGGCTATAATGTCAGTGTCATTATTCGAACGTTATTTTCGTAAATTGTTACAAAATAAAAAGTCCAGTCCTGTCTGTGCTCACCTCATAGCGCACACTCTTCGCACGCGCTAATGCCATAGACAGTAAAAGAAATGCAGAGGCTAATGCAGAGGCATGCGATGTATCACTTCACTATAAAGATCAAAATTATACATTAAAAATAAATTACGAGCATGCAATGGCGTAGTTATGTTGACAATTAGTAAGTCATGAAATTAACACAAAATGCCAATAAATTACGTAATTTGTACTTCATATGTTAGCTTGGAAGTATTTGCAAGTTCATGTTAGTATTGTGTATTTACCATGGTAACAAATTACCACTTAATTTTCACTTTGTGCTATTTTGTGTAATTTTAAATAATTGGTGCCTCGTAGGCCTACTAACTTTATAGTATTAAAAGCTAGTTTGGGACTGCCACTGTTTATTTATCAGTATTCATTTTCTTACCATTTATGTGCATAAAGTGGGACGGTGCTTGTGTGTGAGTTAACCATTTTATACATTTGCTTGATTTTTAAAAGCAAATGTGTGTGTGTGTGTGTGTATGTAGCTATTTCTAAAAAAATAAAAATAAAAAAACAGGTCGCGGCCTAATGAGAAAATGTGGGTTCCATGGTCAAATCAACAAGTTGAGGGTTGCGAACTTTTTTTACTGTCTATAGTTGAGAACCACTGCTGTTTACTCACTGTTTTCATTCTGATTTCTTTCTTTCTTTCCTTCCATGTTCAGCCTCTGGAGGGCAGACCGCGTACTGAACACACGTCCGGGTACTTGACCCCTCCCGCTCGCCCCATTTCACCGGAAGAAAACCCCCATCACTCCCTTTTGCTTCCTCTTTCCGTCAACGGAGTTTAGGTATGAGAAATAATATTCTGTCTCTCTGCTCAATCTGATTGTAATCACCGTTTAAAGTTCACCATCCACGTATACAATAAGCTGTATATTGTCAACATATTAGTTAAGGACATATCTTTACACTTTTGTGTCTCAGATTGTTGAAATTTAATGTGTTATTTATCGTTGAATTGATGATGTCTCTGGTCATGTTGTGGCCTAGACTAGAGTACCGGCAATTCTGAAACGACTCGGAGGAGTTTTTGCTTGTTATACGATCTTAATATATTTATTAAACGAGGTATTAAGTATTGTTTTAACCGTACGTGTCGTTAGTGTGGGATACGTTTCAATGTTAACTCCTCGCGCAAGTCGCTTGAGTTCATCATAGCGGCTGGCTGTCACTGTGTAGATGGATAGAATAGACATGGAGATTGTTATGGACGAATTAAGTACACTGAGAATGTGAGAGCCTTCTTTAAATTAAAGACGTTTAATGAAAAAAAATATAACCGCACAAAAAAACAAAAAAAAAACATTTTAATTTTGTCCAATACATATTGGCAGAATATATAAATCCTTTTATGGGTAAAATTTTATTCATTTTTACTCATGTTATTCCCAATCTGTCTCATTGCATCACTTTCAGTGCAGCTTTCTCTGAATAATAAATGTGAATGGTGACACAATCAAATGTTATTCAGAATGACACACTCAATGTAAATATTGCATTGAAATGTCATATTAAATGTGTAATTGCTTGTTTATACAGGCTGCAATGGGACGTGTGATCAGGGGACAGAGAAAAGGTGCGGGCTCCGTCTTCAAAGCCCATGTCAAGCACAGAAAAGGTGCTGCTAAACTCCGTCACATTGACTTTGCTGAACGCCATGGCTACATCAAGGGGATTGTGAAGGTAAAATTGTGGATTAAACGTTGAAATTGTGAAAAGGTCACTCATGTCATCTAAAGAGGGGAAATTGCAAAAAAAAAAAAAAAAACGCTATCTCCTCTAGGACATTATTCACGACCCCGGCCGTGGAGCTCCCCTGGCTAAGGTGGTTTTCCGTGACCCATACCGCTTCAAGAAGAGGACCGAACTGTTCATTGCAGCTGAAGGCATCCACACTGGTCAGTTCATCTACTGTGGCAAGAAAGGTAATGAACTTTTAAACTAAGATTAAGGCAAGCAAACATCCAGTATTATGTGCACCTGTTGATCAAAGTCTCTGTGCTCGAACTGTTATAGCCCAGCTGAACATTGGCAATGTGCTGCCCGTTGGCACCATGCCTGAGGGTACCATTGTCTGCTGTCTGGAAGAGAAGCCTGGAGACCGGGGCAAGCTTGCTCGCGCATCCGGAAACTACGCCACAGTCATCTCCCACAACCCCGAGACCAAGAAATCTAGAGTCAAGCTTCCATCTGGATCCAAAAAGGCCATCTCTTCTGCAAACAGAGCTGTTGTTGGTAAGCAAATGTTATGGTTTCAGAAAATATATATAAAGTTTTGGTTGATATGATTATCTTTTGGAGTAGTATTGTTATCCTTGCTTTGAATGGTTTTAATTTAGATTTTTGATTGATCTTCATTTTCTAAAATCCGTAGGCTTGTGTTTTTTTCTTTTTATTCTTTTACAAAAGATAAAAGCGTCTGCAAAATGTATAAACTAAACCAAATGTACAAACCAGTGAAATGTTTTGTGACTGCAGGGATCTATAATTTAAGAGCATATTATATTCTATAGCACAGGGTTTACCAACCTGGGGTTCGAGAGTTGAACTAAAACTTAATTTATTTTATTTTTTTTAAGAATCAAAATAAAACTGACATTCAGATAAACGTAATGTTATGTGACCTTCAACCAACATCAGAGAACTGTGATTTATTATATTGAGAAATTAACTTTAAATCTCAGGGGTACTTTACAGTACTGAAAAAAATGCTTGTAAATGACTGAAATAGCAAACGTGTAAGGGGTATTTGTGTTCATTTTGGCTTTATAGACTTTGAGACTGAATTCAATATGACAATGTTTAATGTCATATGTTAAAGGTGTTGTTGCTGGCGGTGGTCGTATTGACAAACCCATCCTGAAGGCAGGACGTGCATACCACAAGTACAAGGCCAAGAGGAACTGCTGGCCTCGTGTCCGTGGTGTGGCTATGAACGTAAGCAACTTTTTTTTTTTTTTTTGCGATTATGGATTTCAGTCTGATTTGTTCCCTTGTTGCTGGTTTTAAATCTGATGTATGCTGTTTCTTCTTCCAGCCTGTTGAGCATCCCTTCGGTGGTGGTAACCATCAGCATATTGGCAAGCCCTCAACAATCAGGAGGGATGCGCCCGCTGGACGCAAGGTCGGTCTCATCGCTGCCCGTCGTACTGGCAGACTGCGTGGAACAAAGACCGTCCAGGACAAAGAGAACTAATGTGTATCTTAATAAAATGTCTCAACAAATTCCATTTTCCTGTTGATGTCTTTGTCAGTTATCACTTACTATCTCTGCACAAGCAAAAAAGAATACATGTTAGAATGCTACATAGTGGCTGCAGGATTCAATTTTATAGTTCTCAAATATTTCACAGGGGAATTAAACTGATTTTGCTTTTATAGTTTAAGCAGAACTTCTACATTTTAGTTTTATTCAACTTGTGTAGTTATAATGTAGTTTTTTGATTAGCTCCAGGATTTTATAAGTTAAGGGTCATGAAAATGAAATGAAATATTGGAATTTTATACAGACCTGAATAAGATGTGTATACTTATTTGTTCCCTATGCGAAATGTGCATGTGTATATATATTTTATATAGTTGTTTTAGAAGCATTTTAGTTTGACAATTATAAAAAAATATGTACAACCTTTTTTGACCAATGGTTAAGTTAAAATAAGGGCATGGATATTACCAAAGCACACCTAGGTGCTGTAGGATCAAGTGCAAAACAAACTAAGCATCTTCAATACAGAGCAGCATGTAGCAAGTAATGACAATAACTTTGTTTTAATTAAGATGGGCCTTGTGGGTTATTAAAGCTAGTTAAGAGGGGTTGGTGGCGCAATTTAAGAGAGTTCTCATAACAGCCTTTACCATAATTCAACCTAATATTCCCAGAATTGTTGCATTCTAAAGAAAATTTGTTGGTTTAATGCATTTTTAACAGTTCTGGGTGCCTTTTCTGTTCAGTGGCTGAGAATTAACAATAAAGCTTACAAAGATGAGGATAGTTTGGAACTACAATCCAACTTAATTTAAAATCCTAAGCTAAATCCTTGCACCTAAAAGACTAACACTAATAAGGTTTATTAGCATATGATTGACAAATTTGGTAAAAATATCCCCATTCATCTAGGCAAACTGAATTAAGTTGTCTTAATTATTCTATGAATTATTATAAAGATATTTTAATAAAGTAATACCCGACTCACCAACACACATTTTTAAATGTGTGGCTATAGAGCTATGTACTCAACAGTGACAAATTTGTGAATTTAATACAATAAATACGTAAAACATCATGCAGGTCTGAATCTTCACAATAACAGAGACATTTTCCCGATTTCTTTTCTTTATTCTTGAAGGGCGCAATGCTTTTTTCTAATATTTCTGTGCACAAAAACCTCACAAAGTGAAAGTCAACATTGTGACTGTGGCTTCAGAATTCAACGTCACATCATGGCCAAAACAAAAGTCGGCAAAAAACAGGGCGAAGAACTCTGTACAGTCAATAATCTTTAAAAATAACACAAGGACAAAAATGTTCCTCTTAAATCAAATTCTATTTTTCTTTTAGTGAAATACAACAAAATAAATTCTATAAAATAAAACAGCAAAATATTTAAATATATGATGGGCAGAATATTTTCATTTGCAGGAGTATTTGGTATTTTTCCAACAAAATCCAAGAAAAAAAAGCATTCAAGTTACCAATTAAATACATACAGTATCTACTGATGTTTACTCCTTTAATCCAAGAGACATTACTAACTGAAGTTGCAACATGACTAACCAGCAGTTATTTTATGGTACAACCCTGCTTTTACGTTCACTCTCCTTAAATGAAGAATCCCCAGACAGAGCCTCTATTCGAGAACACGAATGTGAACAGGGATCACGAATTTAGGTGATCGACTAAATTGCCAGGTCATTTGTCTGACACAATGTTCAAGACAAATAAGCAAAACGAGTTCTGTCCACTAATGTTCCAGGCATCCTGGCATTAACTGTTGCATATATTTTCTCTTTCTAAAATTCCTATCATCAAAACCTAAGTGTTTATCCCACCCAAAAAAAGCGACAGCCAAATATTTATCCGAGGAAACGTGTGCAATTGTAAAGCCACTTATTTCTTACATTGCTTCGAAAACATCAAATCTAGAAGAGCATATGGAGGAGGGGACCAACAAAAGGGCTCTTCCAAATCACTGTGGAAAAAGAAATCACAGAATTGCCCTTCAGCTATGCTAGTTTGATGTGAAGCCATGCTAAGATGTTACAGCGTGTCAGCTGGAGCTTTCAAATTATTGAATTATTACCAGAAAAAAAAAGAAGAAGAAAGGCAATAGGAGTTTCCAGATTAAAATTGCATCATCACCCCATTCACATCAACTAAACGTCAAGATCATCACTCAACCGTCCCATCGTTCACAAACTATGGCCAACTCTTGCTCACGAGGTGCCGTAGCCGGTTAAGCTTTGACATGAATATAATGTATGATCAAAAGCAGAATGACCCAAACGGCCCAAACCTTACTACTGAGCATGGGATAAAACAGGGATATTTTTTTGTCTTTCACCGTTGTATTTGCATTTTTTTTTTGTGTTGTTTTCCCATTTTCATAAATCTGCAGTCTCCCAACAGCATCACACACGCTGTTGCTTTTGAACAGTCAAAACATTAACATAGTATGTACACCTCTGTCATGAGACAAGTGCGTCAGGCCCGTTTTATTATTACAAACAATATGCACAGTCCACTGCAAGTTACACTTTTGACAGTTAATACTGCAGAGCAGACGGTGAAGAGTCTCCACTCCAGGGTTAGAAATTGAGGGAAGCTGAATGTTCTGGTTACACAGGCTCTGGAGTGGAGCAGCATGGTGGGGCCTGGCCTTGCTCTGGATTCGAGTATCTCGCTGGAGAAATCAGATGGAGGACAGTGTGACAACATATTGTTAGTCTTTAGTCTGGGTGGGCGGCACCTCCTCAGGGGGCTCCCAGTTCTCTTGTGCTCGTGGGCCTGGACGCTGAGGGTTGTTGACGTGCTGTGCTGCGGGGCCAGTGTATGGCTGCGCATGCGGGAGGTTATTCTGCTGAAGAGATGCCAGAACAATCAAATGAGTGCATGACAATCAGAGATCACATTTATACTCATGTTTTACTTAGATTTATAAATGCACAAACACTTACAAAAGATTTCTTATATAAACCCTGTTGTTTTGAACCTTTTTTCAACATTAAATGTTTCAGAAGCACCAAATCAGCATATTAGAATGATTTCTTAAGGATCGTGTGACACTGGAGGAATGCTGCTGAAAATTCAGCTTTGCCATCACAGGAATAAATTATATTTAAATCTAAATTTTCCTGCAATCCATGTTTCCACTGTTATATGGTAGGGGGTGCTATTACGCATCTTCTGAAACAGTACAGAATCTCCAGAGCCAAAATCAAAAAGCAGAAACGAGTGATAGAAGTGATGGATTGCTTGTGGACATGTAAGCTAACAAGATCAAAAACAAATCAAAACTGCCTAAAATGTCAAACCCACAGAGGCATAGGACTGTGCAAGCTTTTGGGGTGTTGGCAGACTATCTAATCATTCTGTGTTTTGATTTTTGTTCTAAATCTGATCTGGACAGTCTTTGGTAAAAATGCCAACATTTTCTCAGCTTTTTGTTCAAAATGTTACTTTTTAATGAAACTTACCCAAATTCAAGTGTTGATGAACGCATGAAGCTAGGAAAAAACTACATTTAAAGCAAAGGTTCTGTTCTTTGTTTTGATGTACTGTATTCTGATATTCATTTAGCAACATATTCTGGGGGCCATGAAATAGTGAAAATGATCAAATGCTGGCACTGACTGGCAACTTAAAAACTTAAAAAAGGAAGAAAAAAAAAACTGCTGTCTGGGAAAATAATTCTAATTAAATAATTATAATTATAAACATTTTTAATATTTCACAATTACCGTTTGTACTGTATTTGATCAAATAAATGCAGTCTTGATGAAAATGATAGACAAACTTCAGTTGAAATCTTTAGCCATCTGATATTAAATCCAATAACAATCTTTCAAATCAAGAGGGGCGTTGAGTGCCTTTTTTAGGTCAGGTACCATTAAAAATTACAACATGGGTTTGCAGTGAAGAAAGCTTACGAAAGTCTTCCAAATAGTCCTTTCAGTTCACATACATTGCATATACACAGTTTAAAAGATGACTAGTAAGAAATTCGTGTGACTAAAGCTCAGTACCTGTTGAAACTTTGTGCCTGGAGAGTGAGGGTACAGAGCAGTGTCCTCTGGGGGAGAAGGGTCCTGCTCTTCAAGGGCCTCCTGCTCATCAGGCTCCTAAAACAACCATCATAAATGAAATTATGCACTAGATTTCAATTATGCGTTTTTTATTAAATACAAAAGGATTCTTTGGTTTGGTTTCTTTAATACTACGAAACCAGGGATGTGAGTGAATAAAGTCCTCTATAGAGAGTCCCTTACATGTTAACCATCCAAAACCAATATAATGGCTCAGGGTTTATAGGTTTGATTTAGATCAGGGATGGGACACTTTGGTCCAGGAGGGCCACTGTCCTGCAGTGAGTTTAGCTCCAACCCTAATCAAACATACCTGAACCAGCCAATCAATGTCTGAAGGGTTACTAGAAAGCTACAGGCAGGTGAGTTTATCAGGGTTGGAGCAAATCTCTGCAGGACAGTGGCCCTCCAGGACTGACATTGTCCATCCCTGATTTAGATTTAGAAGGCAAATTATGGAAGTAAAATAATGTCAAATGTTTTTGAAACAAAAAGCATGTTGAATTGCACCAATTGAAAAAAAAAATGCATTTCGTTAACCATGCTTGCATTTTAATCCATTCTATTTTTAAGGCTTGCATTTTTATGGGCTGAAATTCAACATGGTTGAATATTTAAGCTGTGAATATTTCAATTAAAAACATTTCAAACACATTTTCAATATTAAAAATTCAATAATCCATATTCACCTTTCATATTTCACTTCCAAAATTTTCAAACTGTTTAAAAATACAACCTATAATATTCAACAGGCAAATTTCGGTCCATTTTATTTCGCCTTGAAAATTCGCTTCCACAAATTCAGTGGTTCAAATTCGACAGTAAATTCAACGTCGACATCCAGGAACTGCAGGAAAAGCAGTAGATTACCGATCATAATCTCCATCTGCTGTAGTCGGCTTTACCAGCAGGGGGTGCACGCGCGTGTTGACAAGCACCAAAGCAACAGGAGAGGCCTTCACAAAACGCCATTTGCTGAAACAGAACGATGAGTACGAGTTATAATTTATGTGTGTGGAAAAGGTTGATTAAGACACAAAACACACGAGCGTTTACTCAAGTGTCTTATGAGACTTATTTTTACCCTCGTGCAAAGTAAGGTGATTTGTCCACTGCAAAACTAAATTCTCTCGCCGTTGGCATTGATATTACGTTTTAGTAAAACAACTGTAATACACTGAGACAGAGTGAATTGTTTGTTTTAGTCACTATGACGGAATACTAAATTGATGGCTGGGTTTTGGCAAAGGCAATTTTATTTAAATATAGCATCATTAAATACAACCCAATTACAATTATAAATTAAATTCAGCAATTAAAAATTACATCTCTACCATGATATCTGGTCATCTCTGTGTTATAACGTGAATTGTCTCCGCCATTATCCAGGGCTGCGTACAGTAGGGGTATTTGTCATCTTATTTTATTAATTTTTTTGTCCATTTGGAGCACGCGTCACGTCACCTATAAGCGTCGCCTCTTATGTAGCCTATCTATTTGTCATCTTATTTTATTCGCTCTTTTTGTCCATAATGGAGCGCACGTCGTATTGGAGCCATCTTCGCAGTAGTGAACGCGCCGAGAGAAATGCTAATTTCATATGGATTACATTATCTGAGAGTAGTCTATTTATTTTCGTTTTGAATTGTTTCGTTTAAAAGTAGGCTAGACATTTCTACCTTGAAGTATTTATCATGCCTGTGAGAAATGTGCAATGCAAAAATTTCATGATTTTATTGCTATGCCTATGCCTATATGTCTGCTTTGCTTCTTAAATCCAGGGAATTGGTTGATCAAACATTGATTGAAATTAAGATACAATTTATTAAAAACGAAATTCACTTTAAAGAAAGGCTTTATAAAAAACAAAACGTAATGGAGTGGTCAAAATCATTCTCCTTCAGAATGTCAATCGGAGAATCAGACAACTGTAATAGGGAGAGATCTTGTGGCTGGCGCGCCACGAAACGCGCTCTATGGGACAAACGAGCAAATAAAATATAAGATAAGATGGCAGAAGGGTAACTAAGAGCAGGATTACATTGGCTTTGTGTTTTCGTGCATCAATCGGAGTGTCTGGTAGATTAAAACAGTGAGAGATCGTGTGGCTGGCCCGACGCTAGTAAGAGCCACGAGACGCGCACCAATACGGGCAAAGGAGCGAATAAAATATACGATAAGATGAAAAAATGGTAAATAAGAGATGGATTGCACTTTATGTGCTCTCATCGGAGTGTCTGGTTCATGTAAACAGTGAGAGATCTTGTGGCAGGCGCGACGCTTATAGGTGACGTGACGCGCGCTCCAAATGGACAAAAAGATATAAAATAAGATGACAAATACCCCTACTGTACGCAGCCCTGGATAATGGCGGAGACAATTCACGTTATAACACAGAGATGACCAGATATCATGGTAGAGATGTCATTTTTAATTGCTGAATTTAATTTATAATTGGGTTGTATTTAATGATACTATATTTAAATAAAATTGCCTTTGCCAAAACCCAGCCATCAATTTAGTATTCCGTCATAGAGACTAAAACAAATAATTCACTCTGTCTCAGTGTATTACAGTTGTTTTACTAAAACTTAATATCAATGCCAACGGCAAGAGAATTTAGTTTTGCAGTGGACAAATCACCTTACTTTGCACGGGGGTAAAAATAAGTCTCATAAGACACTTGAGTAAACGCTCGTGTGTTGTGTGTCTTAATCAACCTTTTCCACACACATAAATTATAACTCGTACTCATCGTTCTGTCCATTTCAGCAAATGACGTTTTGTGAAGGCCTCTCCTGTTGCTTTGGTGCTTGTCAACACGCGCGTGCACCCCCTGCTGGTAAAGCTGACTACAGCAGATGGAGATTATGATCGGTAATCTACTGCTTTTCCTGCAGTTCCTGGATGTCGACGTTGAATTTACTGTTGAATTTGAACCACTGAATTTGTGGAAGCGAATTTTCAAGGCGAAATAAAATGGACTGAAAATTGCCTGTTGAATATTATAGGTTGTATTTTTAAACAGTTTGAAAATTTTGGAAGTGAAATATGAAAGGTGAATATGGATTATTGAATTTTTAATATTGAAAATGTGTTTGAAATGTTTTTAATTGAAATATTCACAGCTTAAATATTCAACCATGTTGAATTTCAGCCCATAAAAATGCAAGCCTTAAAAATACAATGGATTAAAATACAAGCATGGTTAACGAAATGCATATTTTTTTTTTCAATTGGTGCAATTCAACATGCTTTTTTGTTTCAAAAACATTTGACATTATTTTACTTCCATAGCAAATGACTTGGAACACTGTACTACTCAGACATAATTAAATTGAATGACAGATGAGAGAACACCATAAACGGACAACACATACCAAGCACTCCTATACTTCGATTTTACTGAAATTGTTTTCCAAACTAAAAGAAAGCTTCCGATGACAGGAATTTGCACATGGGTGAATTGATTAGACAAAAGCTTCTCTTGAACATAGAGCTCCTCCCCCATGAGAGTTAATCATCAGAATTGGATATAAAACTAACCAAATTTGCAGTCATACAAAAGCTTCTTAATAGTGCCGGAACGTTTTCAGATCAGATGACCAGAACGATATCACATCTCCAAAAGAAATTAAAAGACTCAAAAAAACAAAAAAAAAACAACAAAAAAAACACCACCAGACACAAAGATTACCTCCAACTCATCTGTACACTATAGCCAAGGCTTAGAGTTTTCGAACACTTAGTTACCACATTAAGACTTGTAGTTGGGTAGAAAGAAACAGTTTGGACACACTGAGATGAGGACGAAATAACAGTTGATTCAGAGTTGTTTTTGAGGTAGGTGGAAGATGGTTCTGTCTACATCACGCCCTGTGAACATCAAAAAGTTACGCAGATGGCACCAGTGTGGCCGGGCCATACGAGTCTTACGGTGTGCTGTTGTTGGCCTGTCACTTCCCCTGGCAAAAGTTGCTGTGTCGAGGACGGGTTCCGGCCAGCGTCCTCTTCAGATACCACCTCGTGCTTCGTTAAGTGACACTATTTTGAAATGGCAGTTAATATTGTACACTTAAAACAAATTATGCATATATGGCTGTATACATTTAACAATTGTGGTAATTTGCTATTCATCATTAAACTGGATTTGATTAAGCGAGCGCTTTAGTTCCGCAAATTAATAGAAAGTCTTTAAAAAAAAATCTCTGACATGAAATCAAGCATAACTATAATGAAACTTACATTTATGCAAATATCAACAGCATTTATAATTGCTTTGCATTAGAAAAAAACAAATAAACCTGAAAATAAAAATGTCGAAAACTCAAAGCCCTACCTATAGTTAAACATGGCTATTTAGCACTCAAAACATTTCTAGATTAGCAAAGACTCTTTTCAAAATCCTTTTCACAATTATTTTCCAAAAATGTAAATGTTTGATTTGTGTGCCAGCCCATCATTATACAGTCATAGTGTGATTTAAGTGCTGATTTCGGAAGAAAACGTTTTTTTTTTTCTGAAAGGGGTTCTCAAAAAGGCAGTCATGCAAAAATTAAAACAAAAGTAATTATTAAAAAGTCTGACTAATAGGCAAAGCATACATGCATGATTACAATTTTTAAACTAAATATACTGGCACTAATTCTTCAGACAATGAGGGGTGGCATGAGCCAACACATACCTCCTCTGGGCACAACTCGCAGGCCTTTGCTAAAGTCATACGGGCACTGTGGGAGCGCTCCAGGAAGTATCCATTGGAAGTCTCATTGCTCTGAACAGGAGGGGACCAGTTGTTATAAGTGTACTGGGTATTGCCAGTGTACGGTCTTCGTTCCAGCTCGTCACCGAGCCACTCCACTGCCCATGTCCACTTTCTCTTTAAATCACCATTGCTCTGGAACAGGCAAAACAACCAGTTTTTGCATATTCCAAACCATAAAACAAACCCATCCAAGTGCACAGTTTTTTATTCTTATGCAGTTGTTCTCACCTGGAGAATCTGATAGGCCACTGAGCAGTTGCTGAAAAGAGCCACCATGCATTTGATACACTGATAAGCTCTCTTTTGGTAGTGGTTTTTGGAGCGCTGAATGGTGTCAAAAAGCCCATCACGGTCATCAGGGATTCCCTTCAGCACATTGTGGATCCTAACAAACCATAAAGAAAAGGAGCAGCGAAAGACATTATTTTGTGACCATGAATTTTATTCACCCATGGATGTAAAAAGATGCGTTCAAGAGTTCCTACACATTTTCCATTTCAATATTACTTTTTTTGAATTCTCTGTAGATATTTTGGACTATATTTAACATCTGATAAATGGTTTTAATTCCAACTGTTAACATGTATGTTATATTCTGACCATCTCACACAAAAAAACCTGCTTGTATGACTTTTTATATTGTCGAAAACAGAAAGGGGGCAATAGACTGGAAACTAATTTTTCTATATCATCTAGACCTGGAAATAAATCAAATTCCATACTTTTTTCATAATGCATAGGAAACCAGTTTTTGCTGTACATTGGTTTATATAAAAGGAATTTGCTAAAGATGAAATAACAGTAGAAATGCAGACTGACCTGTGAGTCTGCCATGAGTCCTCAATAAATAAGATCTGGAGGAGCAAGTCCAGGTAAGGCCTTAACTCATACGTGTATGAATATGCCACCTACGCATAAAAACATTGACGTTAATTAATATCTCCAGAAATGTAAAAATAAATAAATAAAAAAATCAGAACCATCATCCAAACAGACATTTTGAATCTAATTGACTCAAATGACTAACAGAAGAAAAAAACAGCTAAAATAATTAAGGCATGCTTTCAACACTTATAAAAACTTGAATATTAAATTGATGAACTAACTCGCAACTAATCACCACCAGCTATACAGTGCTTGTCTTTCAGAAGTTGCTGATCTTACTCACCTGCCACAGTAGTTCACTAAGCACAGTGGAAGAAAACTGAGGGTTCTCCCAACAGCAGAATCTTAGCAGTTTGATAGTGTCCTCTGAGTTACTGCAGTCTTCGATAATCTTCTTTACATAACTGGTGCGCACAAACAGAATGTCCACCACCAGCTGCTGCAGAGGCATGATGGGAGCAGTGATGTTGGGATCTCCATATGGGTTTGGCAGGGGAGGGTTACCTAAAAATGTCAAGATTAGGAAATGTCAGCTCATAATCTGGCTGGTGGTCTGGGAGGAAGTTGAGAAAAACTTTCTTTGTGAATGCAAATATTTAAATCAGTGTCAAAAGATAAAACTGCTCTAAACACTATGGAACAATGGCAAAACCATGTATTTGATATTGGCATGACAATAAAAATAAATAAATAAATGATAAATAATGGTGCAGATCTGTTTGACTGTAAATGCCCTCAGCTCCAAGCAATGCCAACCTGGCAGTCATGCCTGGAGATGGCTTTGTGTCAGTCAGGATGTCCTGAGCAAGGATGAGGATCTTCATTGGGCAACGGGGACCGAAACTACATGTGAAAGCCTACAGACCATTTTGTTATCAGATTACAAACATTTGGCAGCAAGGTATAAAACTCATTACCGTTGATTGATGACTGCATACGTGATGTCACATCACAGCAGCGAACCAGCTGTGAGACAACAGTATAGAGCTTTCCCAGCTCAGCATACTGGTACTTAATTGGAGGGCCAGGACCCTCGTCCAGGGCCACAAGCATGAAGTTGGCTGGTACTCCAAGCTTCAACAGCTGCGTCTTCTCTGCCAAGCCTGAGTGAACGAAATGAAGAGTGAGAAAGGACAGCACTGTAGCATGCAAGTCTGCATGGATGAAGACCTTAAGGCTGGCAATTGCTCCTTACCAAGGTTGGCATACATGACGAAAAGGTTGAAGTACTGCTGCAGATGACGGCCATGCTCAGACACTTCCCTTCTCAGCAGATTAAGTACGGCACGGAACAAGTGCTCACTTAGACTCAAATTATCACAGCCCTGAGACAAAAGGACAAAAAAACTTAATTGTACAAGAACCTATGGGCCAAGTTGCAACACCAAGTTGCGAAAGTCAGGTATCCACAGATATTTTTAGATTTTCCATGAATGCACATAAGCCTGTATATTGACTGAAATGAATGCTAACTAGACTGAAAAGATGTACCTGACTTGAAGGACCAGGTGAGGCAATCGGTGAAGGGCAGGGTCCATCTTGCAATGAGAAATGTGCAATGAATACGATGAGTTTGGAAAAAGCCCCTCGGACCTCTGCACTGGGGCACTCAAGCAGGTACTCAGAGAAGCGGTTTGGATATGCAAAGAGGACATTGTGTGCAAACCAGTAACGCACATTCTTACTATGTCGCAGCAAGATGCAAAGAGCATCATACCTGAAACAAAAAAAACATTGATAAACAAGGATCAACTAACTCTTGAAGAACAAATGCAAATATGTGCCTGATACACACAGACGCTTACCAATCGCTAGCAGGGCCACGGACTACTTTCTTGGTATGGAATCCAGTACTGAAGAGAAATCTAGCAGCAAGCTGTATACTAATCATAGCCATTTCTTCTGCTTCAGGCAAAAGGTGGTCTTGACCTAAAAGATAAAATATTCAAATAATGATGGATAAGAGAACAAAAACATCTGCAAAATACTGAATCTAATGCCAAATTTACACTGCAGAGAAGTGGAGGAACAAACATGCTTCTGAAAGTGGTATTAAGGAGTATTTACTATTTACACAGACTGTTTAATGTTGCTAAGAGGTGATATAAGTGCATTTGCACAGTTATAACAACTATACGTCTTAGATGCTTGCATGTTTTGCAGCGACTCTTTAAAAAAAAAAAAAAAAAAAACGCGTCTTGAGGTTTTTTTCCCCCCATTCTATTGCCCGTGTCCTGCGTTTTTCAAAGCAAAAAAGCATTGTGTAAATAGCCCCTAATGCATTTCAGAGGACTTTTGTCCAGCACATATACCATTGTTCAAAGGTTTGGGGTCAATTAGATTTTGTTTTTCTTTTGAAAGAATTAAATTGCTCAAGTGACAGCCCTAATCCCATCTACAACAGAAGAGAACAAAGCAAGGTCGATGGCTGGATTTACCTGGCGGTGAGTTCAAGTACACACTGTTACAGGTCAGCAGTTTCCTAATGAACTGGAAGTACTCCAAGCTGTACTGCATACGGTTGTGCATAAACTGCACATTCTGTTTGCGCACACTGCGTTCGATAGCAGAGGGCATCTTCACCTGATGAGGTTTGCTGGTCACTGTGAGCTCAGTGATGTATTTAACCAGCTCACTGTCCTTGTCTAATGTGTCCATTCGCTCATAAAAGAGGATGTAGGCGTTCCACCAGCGCTTCTGCCGCCTGTAGGACATGCGTTTCATCATGTGGTCAAAGACCTCGCCCATGTACTCTCCACCAAAGCACTGGTTCTTCATCTCCTCGTCGTCATCCATCTTGCATTCGGTGACATCACCATCGTCAAACTTGTACCAACGGTTCCTTTCTCCCTCACCACCACTGCCGTTCCTCTGAATGATGTAGGAGTAATAATGACCTCCACTAGCCTGGCCTGAGTGGACCAGCACTCCCACTAAACGATAACGAGAGCTACAGGGGGGTTCCGGCTCTGACGGCTCATTCTGCTGGATCACCTGGTGCCATAAAGAACAACTTAAACTCCAGTTAGGTAAAAAATATTCCCAAATCACATTTATTTGAATTAGACATAGCTTACAGACCAAAGTAATACCATGTTGGTGTAATACCTGGTTTTCTGGGTGCACATCAGACCCCTCCAGCTTAGCTACTCCAGCTACTGTATAGGGCTCCATATCTAACTCCCGTGGGAACTCAAAGTAGTCATTGAACTTAATGGCACACTCTCGTTCCCAGTCATAATCAAAGCGTTTCAGCTGGATGGCCAGCACTGGAGGAAGCTTCTTAATGAGCAAACGTTTCACTGTGTCCACCTACCACAAAGACATCACCACCTTGAGCTTAATTAGCGTTCTCTTAAATCAACAATAAAATACATCATAAAGATAATTTAAAATGGAAAATGCACCTTCTTGTTGCACTTTTCACAGTGGTAGGCATTTGCACCCTCAAGCAAGTCTCCTTTTACATACTGCTCCATAGAATCAAGGAGATTTTGATGGTTTCTGATATCCACATTCAACGTCGTAAACGATTCCTCACATTCATATCTGAAAAGACAGTATGGAGTGTTTCATTGAGACACAAAGGATCTAGTAAGGGAAAAAACAAAGTCCTAACAAATCACAGTATTAGATTTCTGATGTACCTGTGAGGACAACCCTGACATATTTTCTGGTCAGCAAAAGAGCCACCCAGTATTTTGCTCAGCATGGCAGGGTGACCCAGTGCTTTCAAAGCCTCGTCTAAACTGTCCACCAGTGAGTTGAAAAACTCCAGAGCATCATGCTGTTCCCTCAGATTAACTGGTTCACCCCACAACCTGCAGAGAGAGAGGAAGAGATGAAGAGACCAATTTAGAGAGTCGCACATTGTCCTGTAGCCTAAAAAGAAAGGAAAACAGAGGGAGAACTTACCGAAACTGTTTCCAGAAACCCCTAGGCACGTAGTATTGCAATCTGGAGGCAGCCAAGTGTCCAAAAATGACCTGCAACTGCCGAAGAACCCCAATGTTGTATTCCTTCCTGTCCTCTGACTTACCGAGAGAAGGTTTGTCTTCAAACTGGTGCTGATAGCCAAACACCTCATCCCGGGGATCCACATTACTCTGCAAAATTAAAGCAAATCTTTAGTAAATTGAAGTAACTTCCATTGCGATATGATTAAAACAGAGATCTTTTGTAAAAATGCCCTCAGCTCCAGAGAATGGCAACAGGACATACATGCTGGAGATGGCTATTTTTGTCAGTCACTTCACTTGGTACTGAGAAAGGATGATCATCATCACTGGGCAGTTCAACAATTAAACTAGTACAATGCAATTTTAATGACATGAACATGCAATAGAAACTGAAGACACAATCAAGTGTGCTTCTAAAACAACAAGTGCAAGATATGTAAGCACTCTCTGGATTATTAAAGCTCACACCTGAGCTTAATTATGAGAAGTGAAATGAGAAGCCACACCCCTCCATCTGAGCTGTTTCCAAGGCAATATGAATCCCAATTTTATTCACCATGATTTGGACAGAAGTTAATGGTCCATTACACATTTCTATGGTTCAAAATGTAATGCAGTGTTGTTGCAATTTTGTTGTTTAGTGTTTATTGTCAGCTAAAACCATTAATTATATTACTGAAAATATAAGTATTAGATGTATGTTGAAATGTTGAAGTACGTATGGGCCGCTTACACAACACCGTTTTGTAAGTTCTTTTCAACTAAAAACATAAAACTTTTCATACTATTTGGGCTTTCATTTACACCACAACGACAAACGCACAAAAAACTACAAAAACACGATTTGGTGAAAATGGTGATGTCATCCACATGATTATTATGCGTTCAGTCTATAGGGACGTCCCGCGTGACGTCACGCCATTAGGAGCAGCCATCTTGACGGAATAGAAAATGCTAAACCGCCGGTGATAATACAGCTCGTCGTGAAATATTCCTATCATGCCCGAGCGATGCTGTGCATTTGGATGCGATCAGATACGGGATCATACAAAAGGAATATCTTTATACCGTATCCCAAAAGAAACAAAACGGAGAAAAGTGGCTGGCGGCAATAAACCGGCAAAACGCATCCATGCATTCCTAGATCAGTTAATTCGTTAGGCGTATTATCACATTACATTCTTTCGTTTTCAAATACCAAAAGCTGATCTTGTATTTTATTTGACACTTCTTATAAATCGTCAGAAACACAGGTTGAGACAACAGTCTCAATGACAGTTTATCATAGCCTACTACAGTGACGGTCAGTGATAGGTATAAAAAAGTATATAAGCTATTTCGTTTTTCTTGGATCAAACTAGATTAAACAAATTCATTAAAGATACACTTAATCTTGTTGGTGATTTTGTTTAATGTGTTTTCCCTGTTAAACTCAGTTTAAAATTATTACAGGTACTAGGCCTACTATAATTTGGTGATAAAAATACATTGACCAACCTTTGCGGTGATGATTGAAAAAGCGTTATCTTTTAATGAAACTCTGGTGTAGCGTGATGGGAAGTGAATAAGGTAGCTGTAATGTCACCGAACTCAATGTCAGGAAGTTTTTCTACACATGTAATGCCTGTAAAAAGAACTTGTGGTGCTTCATATGGATATATGATTCCTAATTCCTTTATCTTCCTCTTGTATATTTATTTTTGTGATGCTAATAATAAGTGCGATGACATGACGTGGTGGGGGAAAAAATCAATTCTGTTAAGTATCGAGATATTTTGCACCATGATTTTGCGCATGCAATTATATCAATACTGTACCGCAAAATATTGCAATATTTAGGCTAATTATACTAATAATTATATTATTAGTATAATAATATACTAATAATTATATTATTAGTATAATATACAGGGATTAAAGTGAAAAAAATTCTTCTGACTGAAATTTTTTTCAGGCCAAGTCATATTCCTGTAACTTTATTTAAATAGTCGAGACCAATAGCGTTTTAAGGGAAGATGTTTAAAACCGATCTAATATTGAGTAATTTAAAAGCTATTTTAATCTATGAAAAACAATTACTTATCTTGACAAATAATCAACCATCTACATAACTTTTCAGTGCATGTTTTTATTTATCTTATGAGACCAAACAATGCTAAACTATATTAATATATAGTTTGTGCCATGGCAAATTGTTTTGGCTGAGGGCAAAGTGAAGTTGTATAACTTTATTATGTAGGCTATATTTAACTTTAACTTTGTAGCCTATTACAGCGCTGACTTATGTTTAATTGAATTGTTTGCTTTATTTCTCATTGTATAGCTTATTATAGCCTACCTATTAGGCTACTACTTTTGAACGGGATATTAGCTCTAAAACTGACATTTAACAAAAAAGAGACATGGTTGTGTAATTTTATATATTCTAAAATATATAAAATATTAATATATTACTATGCATTCTCTTCACTGTATGTGTACGCATAATACAATAAAACGATACAACCCTGTCTGTTTGTTAAATGTCAGTTTTAATGATAAATAATGTTTCATATTTTTAAAATGAAAACAAAAAGAAGCAGGTTTGTGTTTTAGCTATATTTCGTGTTATTATAACTATATGATAAATCAATGTGCGTTGCCTGAACCACATTTGTGTGGCCATTTATATGTTTATGATAATAATTATGTTCATTTATAAAAGAAAAGGGGCACAGTGGTGTTGATGAAAAAAGGCAGAGTTGATAACCGGAGTAGCCGCGTGCTGAGTGACGCGATCAAGAACGCGCTGTTAGCAGCGTCCTCTCGTCCTCGGGAGTTTGTTCTCCTGAGTCGAACTTGGCAAGTCCGAACTACCAAGGACGCAAGTCCGAAGTTTGCGTACTTGGTATTGAGAAACGACCAATATTGACCCGGGTTCTGTTTTCTATCATGGGACCGCAGCAAACGAGCTGTAGCCTCGCCTGACAAGATTGAGTGAACAGGGTCCAGGGAGCAGTTTTTCCGTGAGCGGGAATTGAAAAACCGGAGTGGACCATGAGCAAAGTGATTACAGAATGCTTAGAGTGGAGAGAGGAACGTGCTTTTGCTCCACTCCAGGCTTTATCACATCCCCCCTCAGCAGGGTGAATACGCATCATCTTTCCTTAATTTAAGACCTATTCCAACTAAAATTAAGACATTTATCACACTGTTTGCGAAATGAAAGCCTATTTACGGCCTTAAAATTATGAAAAGTTAATTTAAGACATAAGGACAGACGGGAACCCTGCAATTGACGGATATCCGTCATAGACTCGCTGCAATTAACGGAAATCCGTCGTAGCGACGGAGAACTTTAATCCCTGAATATACTAAAAATATATATTACCCACGGCAATGGATCTAAGTAGCCGACGGATGTATTCCGTCAAAATGGCTGACACGCGGCTAGGGGTCACGTGACTGGGAGATCCCTATAGGCGTGTTGTGTTTCTTTTTTTCCCATAAATCAAAATGTAAATTCATGTCCTATTTACACTTAATGTTGTCACATTTTCCTGGTAAAATAAACATTACATCAAGAAAAAAAGATATTAATGTTCTATTTAAGTATAGTGTTCATCAAGTAAGTGTTTTTAAAGCATTTTTACAATCATTCCAAAATAATAACTAAACTTCACTTCGCATCCGCACTGTGCTATTTAAGTGAACCATACTAGGACCATATATAGAGATATGTGTTTTGCATAATAGGGGTCTATGTTTGTTCGAAGCATTCACATAAAGGCTAAAATTCTCATGAACTGAATGAACCATGTTAGGTAGTACCTCATTATCTTGCTTCTCGTCTCCAGACATATCATCATCCACATCGCTGCCTGTGCCTTCGATGGCCAGGATGCCATTCCTGATTGGGGGAATCATGTAAAGCTGCTGGATAACTGAGTTCATGTAGCAAGTCGCACCTGCATTTTTCAGACCGACAAACCCCTTGGTGGGCCGTGGGCCAACTGGTGGCAGATATTCCCATTCTGTAAGTGGTTCACAACCTGAAGATGCATTAAAAAAAAAAACAAGTAAATAACTGTA
This sequence comes from Tiaroga cobitis, assembly GCA_030578255.1. Lineage (NCBI taxonomy): Eukaryota > Metazoa > Chordata > Actinopteri > Cypriniformes > Leuciscidae > Tiaroga > Tiaroga cobitis. Next base: position 38,922,345 of record CM060599.1, on the reverse strand, counting down.
TATATGATGAGTTGACTGCACTGTTTCTAGGAATCAGAATCTGCTGCACTTCTTTCTAATATTTGCACACACACCTAAATAGTACATATCAGTTAGTGTGTCCACAATCTGCTTGAGATTTCGCACACATCCAACGGCAAGTGCAACCAGAAGTTCAAAGCCAGCAGTGATGGTGGCTGGGGTGCTACACACAGGTATGGCCTGTTCAGTGGGGAATTCTCCACTCTTCATGTATTGCAGGTACACATTAGATGCTGGGAACAGGAAGTCATCCATTAACTCCTATAAAGAGTTTGTAGAAAGAAAAGGAAAATCAATTAGTTTTCACACGATGCAGTCACAAACAGGCTTTTTTTTTTTGTTTTTTTGTCATTTAAAAATGGGCAAGGAGATTACCTTGATGAGACCAGCACCTCCTTTTTCACAGCCAATGTAGAACTTCTTCTCTGGGGTCTGGAAAGCCAGTAGCTCTTTTGTGACACCAATATGACCTTCCAAAATGGTCTCCTCAACCCCAGGATCCCCAGTCCTCTTCACTTCATCCTAAATATAAAGGGAGACAAGACTCAAAATTAACACACTAAAGTTTGCTTTGTTTTAATTCTAAAAAGAAGTTTAAGTAAATGAACATACCCGGATTCGCTTTAACCAATCAATCTCATTGTTTAAGAGAACTTCTGCATTAGGAAGATTAATGTTGCTGTTATATGCATAGTTGAGTAAGTGCCTTAGAAGAGTGAAGTAATCAGCAGCGTGCTTTGCCCGCTCTTTTGCAGTGCTCTGGAACACAAATGGATACAGAGAACTATAAATCATAAGATGTTCTGAATTAGCAAAAAAAAAAGGAAACATTTTAATCTTCCAGCTTTGTCCCAGAGAAATATGAAAGACACTTACACCTAAAACTGTGAAGAGAAGGGTGATGAAGAACAGAAGAGGCCTATGGCCCATACAACATCGGGTGGCCATGAGGAAGAACTGTTCTTGGGACATTTGACGAACAGACCTAGGAGCAAACATCAGAATGTATTAGCTATGAGTTTTACAAAATTGTTGGTTTGTCTCTAAACCACATATCATGCTTGATAAAATTACAGAAATCAGTTTCCAACTGATTTTCCAAATCTGGTTACAAAAATTACAAAATCTTAATTTCATGTTCATACTCTGAATTCCTCACTGAGCATTGGTGAACTCTGTCTTTAGTTTCATAGTCAATTTAAAATTTTCAGTTAGATTTCTTGACATTATGTAAATAAGTAACTAATAAATTACACAAATAATAAAAAAAAAAACATTTAAGGAGTTTACAATTCAGACATTCAATTTTAAAATAAAAAACATTTCTGAAAGTCTAGTATAATATTTTATAAAAAATAAAATAAAGCATATTTATTTTATTTTAAAAAGTCATAAAATGTAAAAATGAACAGCATGACTGAAATGGCCCAAGCACACTACCCAATGAAAGTTTAAAAGATGTCTACGATAACTCACTTGCTCTGGCAGTGCAGCAGCAGATCTATAATGAAGGTCTGCCAGGCCTTTTCTTTGCTAAGTGCATCTAGTGCAGTGGGCATAAGAGCGAAACACAGGGTCATGACTTCCAGAGCTTCACAGCACACCTGCTCGTCTTCTACATCCGGCTCATTGCCAGCATTGGTCTGCGGGAGATCACACATAACAGGCGTAAATATTGAGTCTGATTCTTATCAATCAATCTCACATAGGGGTGTTTCAATACAGATAAGAACTAGAACCTTCTCATAGATCTTGCTGATCTCCTCATTAGAACTGAAGACGTGCTGAACAGAGCCGCAGCCAGAAGCCCAGACTATCTTCTGAACTGCTCGAATGACACAGATATCTGGGATATACTTGGAGGCCTGGAAGAAGTTCTAGGTACAGGAATAGAAGGACAAACTTTGAAAACTGAGCCTGAAACATGAGGCATTTCCCTTGAACATATCTTTTGTCACATTCAAAGAAAAGGAGAGGTTTTGACGAAACACTATGCAACCAACAATAATAGTACACATGCTATCCTTTTGATCATAAAATACATTACAGACATTTTTGTCAAGACAGTTGAGGACATTCATTTAAATTGAATGCAAACAAACCAGTTTCTGCAGGCTAAGGTTGTGTGGAGTATAACATACCTCATCCGAGATCTGCTGGGCGAGGCGGATTGCCACGTTCCGCAGCATGCATTCGGCGGAGGGGTTAGGGATATTCTGCAGGGCATTCTGTAGCACAAGAGCCTGGTCATGTGTAGTCTGGTTGATCTATGAATGATTAACGAAAAAGAGTTATCCTTCAGATTTCAAAAAGAAAACAAACAGAAAATAAATACTGTTCAAAAGTTTGGGTTCTGTCTTTAAAGAAATCACTTATACTCACAAGGCTGTATTTATTTGATCAGAAATACAGTAAAAAAATACTGTAAAGTATTATTATAATTTAAAATAACTTGTATATTTTAAAATATTTTTTTTTTAATTAGTTCTGTGATGGCAAAGCTGGATTATATATATATATATATATTGAATGGCAGTGTATATACATGAAATGTATTGTAATGTGTATTTTATAGTGAGATACCCCAATGCCAGCATCATACTGTTTCAGAGGTGTAACCACAACACTACAACATTAAGTGCTTAAGTTGTAGCATGAGACTGTAGTGATATAACGGTTTAACAACCCTCTCCGTGCAAAGTTATAATCTGTGAAATACTGTTTACATGCAGCAAACTCTCCCCAACATCAGACATTTTCACATCCTAAAACAAGGACTTAATATCTCAAATCATGTTTTTTAAAGGGATCCTTCATGGCTTTCAAAATGGGCTTTAAATAAAACTTGTCTGTCTATACGGTAGAAAGGCAAAAAAAAATTAAATTCTCTAAATCAGTGCTACCTAACTAGAGAATACAGAAAAAAGGCTGACATCTTCATGTAAACGCTCCTGGAGTCTGTGTGAGTTTTCCTCACAAGACACTGTACACCCTTGACATTTATGGAGATACATAGTCCAAGCCAGCCTGTTTCTAATATGATTGATGAATGTCAGGGAGGCTGAAAGGTTACAGTCTTAAACAGAAATGAAACGCTCAGTACTGAACCTATAAAATGCACTGAATCAACACCACTCAGTAGGAAACACTTTACTTACTTGCAGTGTTTGCAACAGAATTGTGTTTTTGCAATAAAACACCATCCCCCCATACTTGGTCCCAACTACAAACTATGGCTGTGCCAAGTGCAAATTTCTGAGATGCAGTACTGGACAAGAGTGTAAAAAGTGACAGCAGGTTCCCTCTCTCGTTTTTTTTACAGTTTTAAAGTCCAAATATGATATTGCAGTGTTTTTTAATAGTGTCCCTTGTAAAAAAATGTCAAGATTAAAACATGATTATAAAGTCTTTTTTTTAAAAACTGAATGTGTTCTCTTTTCTGTAAAGTAATAGTCACTGAAGGTATTGTGCTTATACTTCTGCAACACCTTCCTTAAAAGGAACAGTTAAGAGCTCAAGCAAGGGCAACTTACAGGAGATACAGGGACAGTCCCCTCCACCACAGGCTGGCAGGCCTCCGCCACAGACTTCACATGGCCAAAGCCTACAGCTGTGAGCAGCAGTTTGGCTATTTTTAGTGCGTTGAGATAAGCTCCCCGCCGGGTCTCCATGTCAGCATTTGGCAGGAAGTTATTTCTGGTGAGCATGCTCAAAACAAGTGGCAGACCACCACTCTTCAAGAAGTTGTACTGGAAGTCACTAGCATCCTCACCCAACGTCCCACTGGCAGGCATGAGCAAGGCGTACACCACCTGAGGTACACAGAGACATTGTGCATATCAAAGACTCATGCCACACACAGAAAAAAAAAGCCTTTTGGGCAGTGCTGTTATTGCAACTAATACTAAAACTATTAAATATTGTTATGGTTAATTAAAATAAAATATAAATATTATTACTTGCCTTGGCAAGTAACAGAAAAAAATATCTAAAATGACTAAAACTGAAATAAAAAAATGACTATTAATATGAAAAAATCTTTACTAATTCTATAAGATTATTTGTTACTTTTTTCTTTTTTAGAACACTTAATGTGTATAACTGTTTGCCTAATTTTTTTTTTGTATTATATGCAAACAACAACTTCTTTCTATATAATTTATTATTGCTATTTGAAAAATAATTTTAAAATTATATATATATATATATATATATATATATATATATATATATATATATATATATATATATATATATATATAAATATATAATTTTATATATATATATATATATATATATATATATATATATATATATATATATATATATATATATATATTCCAAAATAATATTAAATACTATAATGGTATATACATTATATTAAAATAACCTTGCTTTTGAGTGGTACACATAACCAGGTGTGTGTCTATAAATGGCTAGTTTCATAAAATATTAGCCGCTTTTCTACCATCGGGGCCAAACCGTTCTAGGTGCTTAACCATTCCATTCTGTGCCGATCTGGCCCAGCCGGTACGGATATGGTTTCATTTTCCACTGTGGCAGTCATTGCCTTAGCAACACAACAGTCTATAGACGTATGACATGTAAATAGCAACTGCATTACAAAGGATATTTCTTAAAAAATGTTTATTAACATGCGTTTACTTCGCTAAAATACCACGCTTTGTCAGCTACAGAGGTAGCCAGGCAACAGACAAGTGACCAATCCTGAGTGGTGGCATAACTACACACATTCTACAAGAGAATTACGGGCCGAGAACGGTTTGTAAACGTGCTTTGCCGAACCAAGCTCAAGTGAAAATATATCTGGAACCGTTCCTTGCAGTTCTTAGAACTGTTCGGCCCGATGGTGAAAAAAGCAGCTATTGTCACATTGAACAAACCTCAATCAAGTAAAGCACTTGAGATGGTGACGGCCCAAAGAAACGAGAGTCCAATGTGGGGCTAAGGCTGTTTTCGCCAAGTTTGGCGTGATCCAGACAAATGGCTCGCAGACTTTCCACTGTGGTGTTATCTAGAAAGCAGAAAGTGTAATGAATAGAGACAGCAGATTGGTACAGCTAGTTATCTCAAACATGCATCTAATGAAGCATATAGAGCACCTGGAGGCATGAGCTTCATTAGAACACGAGCTCCATCCCGTAGGAGAGGCATGTTGAGATTACAGCCCAGGTCCGCAACTTGCCAGAGGAAAGAGATGTAGCGCAGGTGCAGCGACATTATCTGAGACAAGAAGAATCAGAGGTAACACTTAAAACTGCCCAACACAAAACAATAAAGGTAGTTATAATAAATGCAGTGACAAATGTAATACCATTTCTGCAACACTTCCAATACACATTACATGGACAATCAGCTGGAGCAATGTTGTCAAGTGCCTTTCTCAAGGGCATAGCAAAGGGGTGTTTATATCTTACAATATACACTTTAATATTATACATAATAGAATAAATGACCAGGGGAGAAGGGATTTGCAACACTGGTTCTGGGTTAGGCTTGACCAACATTCAATGCTTCAAAATGGCTTAAAAGGGTAATTGTTTCCAATTACATTAAAGCTGCAGTCCGGCGTTTTTCCTCTTTGTCGCCATCTCTGTTCAAAATCTGCAATTGCAGTAATTCACGGAATTATCAACTTTACGTGAGTTGTACTTCAACACCCTCGACACGGCACAGCGCGAATAAACACAATGTTTGAGGAGACTGTGAGGCTTGTCAGTCACCGCGCCGGTGTGGATACTGTCATTCAGAATCACAGATTATTATTTTTGTAAGTATGACCAACATAAGAATTTTCACCAGAAAATGTCATCTGAACAAGTAAGAAACATCCACTTTTGTTCTGATTCTGAATTTGCAGTAAATCGCGCTGATTAAATCTAACAATCGCTTATAAGTTATCATATCATTCAAAACCGTGCAAATTATACTTTGTTCTCAAATTGTTAAAGTCCCTGTAAAGGCAATTCTAAAAAAAAAATCTAAACCCATTATAAATGTTAGAAATGTGTTGCTAAAACATATTACAAAGACTGTGAACTGTGAATTACTGAATTATGGAGTTAGACAGTTAAAGAGTTTTTCACCATTGCTATTTTCCGGATTTTTTGGGCGGGGCTAAAACGGGGCTCGGTGACGCACTGGAGCCCCTGAGCTCCTGGACACGTCCCTACTTGATGACGCACAGAGGCCACTGAGGCTGGCCCCTCCCCTAACAATAGAGCACACATTCACATCAGTTCGCCGCTCGATCGCGAGTTACTGTCAGTACTATTAGTTACTAGTAGGGGTGACCACCTGCTAATAAGCCCAAGGGGGGACAAGGGGTATGTTTCTGAGGGACAATGTGGGGACACTGCCTGGCGCAGCGGTGCCCCCACACCACGGGCAGACTCACTGACAGTGGTTTACCCATTTCTAGCACATACCACCTTTACATGGTATATTAATAATGCCCTATTCCCCTAAACAAGTGTAATTGCTGATGTATGCTCATGAATAGGCCAACCAATGTGTATTTTTTTCTAGATAAAGATTCATATTATTTTGAACATAATTTACTTTAGATATTTAATTTGATTTATTTTTTATTATAATTTATTCACTTTAAATAAATAATAATATAAAATTATAGGATTAACAGGAATTGTAGTTGCTCAACACCACAGGAACAGTTAAAAATAAAAGTCTTAACGCACAACTCCAGAGGTTCACGGAACGAGAAGGTGCGCTGTCATGACAACAATGAAAAAGTTGACAACAACTTAGTCAGCAGTTCAACTGAGGTCACGTGGGTGTGGCAACAGTAGCGTGCTGAACGGTCAAGTAATGTTCGTTTGGCTGACTGGAGCTCGAGGATATAGAGTGACCGCCTTTTTTTTTCTTTTTTTTTGAGCAAGCATTGATTATGAGTGACACGGTCTCAATTTGTGGGACGCATGAATTGGGCTTCAAACGCTGTGCGGGCACGGGCTACGCGGGACGGGTGGTCACCCTAGTTACTAGCCTACAGTTTGTTAGCTAGCCTAGCTATGCCTTCGACACGGAAATGCGCAGGCTACTACCTGGTAGGGCTGTGTATCACCAACAATGTCACGATACGATACGCATCACGATACTAAAGCCACGATACGATACGTATCACGATATGGATCAATTTGGAATTCAAATTGATTTTGAGCTGAGTTTAGTAACAGTGTTATAACAGTTGGGATAACTGAAAAACAATTTAGTTTTTGTCATAAAAAAACAATGAATTAAATAAATAAAAATGCTTAGAATGGCTCTTCCTGCTTTTAAAGTCTACCTCAATAACTGAAATGACACTGAAGCATGTCTACACTGCTCAATGACTAAACAAAACTTAAAAAAATTCCATAAAAGCAAAAACAGCATCAACTTAAATATAACTTAGTTTTCTCAAACTCTTTTAAACACCGTGTATTTGACAATTTGGTCGTGTTGAAATGTGCACCAAACAAAGTAATTTCTTCTACGTTGAAGTCATTTTAAATGATTATATTTTCAGATTTTTATGCAGAAACAACAATTGATTGACATGCTCAGGGTTAAGAGAGTGACAGCAGAATATCTCGCTTAACTTCATCATACAACCGCGAATTTTCGTTTCTGTTATAAACGTTTATGCTTATTTAAGACATAACCAACTGTGTTTAGAGGATACTTACCAAGACCGATTTTTTTTTTACATCATTTTGCGTGTTTTAGTCTGTTAAAGCGATATAATCTCGCAAGCTGTATGCGAGGCGGCTTTACTCTATGTATGCACGCAGAGAAAACCAACTCTCAGAGAGCGCGCAAAAGCTGAATAGTTTAAAATCGTTTGAATGTTTAACCGTGAGAGTGTAGTTTCACCGGCTCCAGCGCTTGACGCTTGCCTTGAGCAGCCCGTTTTGAGAGACGAGAGAGAAGACGCAGCACCATTGAACTCACGCTGTTTGTGAAATTGCGTCTCGCAGAACGTTTTAAAACTACTGATTTGATTTTATAATCTGTGAGGATTCATTTACTAATACAACCTACATGCTAAAGTGAATCAATGTTTGTGGGAATTTCCCGGTGGGAGAGCTGCGGGAACGAATAAAATTATGCGCAATACCTGCGCCGAAATTCGAGCCGAATTGGCTACATTCAAAAGCACAACAGTATGGATACGGCAGCTGCTGTATCGATACGCGCATCGCCAGGAGTTCATGACGATGTATCGTTTTATCGATATTCTGAGCACAGCTCTACTACCTGGATGCGATCATGTACTAAACAGATCGGTGTCTTTATTTAAATTTCCTAAAAACGATCACATCAAGAAGAAGTGGCTTAATTTTGTGAAGAGCCAACCTTGATGGAGAGCTGAGGATCACCGCCAACACCCGCCTCTGTAGTGATCATTTTACACAGGATAGTTTTATAAACTGTCGTCTGAGACAACTGGGATTCACTGATAATCCGCTGTTACTGGTGAATAGGGCCGAACCGACTATCTCCCGCCTCGGCCTTCATCCTCCCGTCCCGAAAGCAGTATCCAGTGGGCGTGGTTTCAGCGCAGCCAGCGGACACGCCCCCAGCGTTTGAGAGCAGAGAATACTGCTAATTTTTTCAAGATTTTGATAGCTTATTTTATGTACTTGCTGGCTTTTTTTATCATTTAAATTTGGCTGGGTGGCTAATAACACATTTTTCTGTGGTGTGACAAACTCAGAACACATACTTAATTTTGACTTTACAGGGACTTTACATGTAGTCACGCAATGCTGACGTTGTTAACATTAATGTCCTTCCGACATTATCCTTGTTTTCGCATGGGTCCGGTTGCAGTCTCTTTTTTTCTGTAGCCACTCCGAAGTCAAAGAAGTCTTTTGCATTTTACAACAGGTGAATCTCCAGTTGTCACTGGTGATTGTCGTTTGAACCTTTCTGGATCCGCCATCAAATTAATAAGTTTAATTATATCAAGTCCAGTGAGAAAAGGCTATAAATCTCCACCTCCAACATCCTCACACGCAATATAGCCTACTAGCTGAGACTTTAGCTGAGAATTAGCCTTTATGTGTACAGATGTGACGTAATGACGCAAAGACATGCTCGAATCTCCCGCAGAAATCCACCAGTACCACTGGAATTAAAAACATTATTACAAGCTTACCGTTTTGAATCGAGCTAAGGCAAGCAGATAGTTTTGAACACTGGCTGGTTATGTATTTTCTCAAATATGTATTTTGGATCATTTTTAACCCCAAAAAAGCTACGGACTGCAGCTTGAACCATAACTTTAATCAAACAGCCACTGTTGCCAAGTAGATTCAATAACGTTAAAAGTAAAAAGTAGAACACAAAAATTGAATTTTGGATTCTGGCATATGAGCGAACCGAGTCAAGCGAACCGAACGGTTCGGATGTTTTTTCATGTACCGTGCCACCCCTAATATATATATATATATATTAGGGGTGGCACGGTACATGAAAAAACATCCGAACCGTTCGGTTCGCTTGACTCGGTTCGGAGCGTGTGTGCGTCTCACAATTCGACGCATGCGCAATGTAGCCTCGTGCCCGTATGTGACCTCAGACGTGTGTTTCCTTTTCGCGCGAAATAAGACGTGTGGACATACATATGAGGCTTGTTCGACTTGACCCGGCGCTGCACAGAGCGATCGGTAATGACATAAAAGTACCGCGATGGCTCCGTATGCTATGCTTTTCAATCACTCTCGCAGTGATGTCATTACCGATCGCTCTGTGCAGCGGCGGTTCAACTCGAACACGCCAGAGTGGAGTATGGAGCGCTGCAGGACACGTCAGGCGGAGAAGTGGCAAGTGGGAGAGATAAGGAAGGCTAACAGGAATTGGAGGATGCGCCAGCGTCGTATAAGTCCGGTGTGTGGGAACATTTTGGATTTCATGTTATGATATTTAAATATATAGCAGCTACAGTGCCACTTTAAGCTTAGATAAGAACTCCAGTCATATGTTTCCAAATACTGCACTTTAATTTCAAGTGAAAAAAGTGTATGCTCACTCTCAGGGAATAGAAGCATTGTTGATACTGTTTATGTTTTGAGGTTGAACTTGTTTCACTTTATGATTATGGCCTTTGCTATTGCTATAGCCTAATTACAGGCAATTATGTTTCATGTATTTTGACTTATTTAAAAGACAGAGTTTTAAGAGTTCCTCTCTTTTTCTTTTAAAAGATACAATTTTTATAAGAGCTACACTTAAGTTGGCAGTTTGATAAATGCAAGTTAATTTCAATCTTTGTGTGCTAAAAATGCACACAAGTTCCTGTAGAGATAGTGATACACATTCTACTTTTTTTGCCAACGAAAAGCCTGTATCAAAATCTCACCTAGCTTTCCTGTGAGATGGTCCCAATAATGTGCTTAAAGTCAAGTCAAATTCAGTTTGTGCATGATTGCATGATATAACATTTTTGTTAATACTGTATCCTAAATTGTGGATAATTAAGCTATATATCATATGCTGAAGTACATTTCTGGAGTGTTAAAGATTAAAAGAAAAAATAACAACAAGAACCGTACAGAACCGAAAACCGTGACCCTAAAACCGTGATACAAACCGAACCGTGGGTTTTGTAAACCGTGCCACCCCTAATATATATATATATTAGGGCTGTCAGTTAAACGCGTTATTAACGGCGTTAACGCAAACTCATTTTAACGGCGTCAATTTTTTTATCGCGCGATTAACGGTCTATTTGGCCTAGCAAACTTTGTAGTTTTTTTTCACATGCTGTTACAACAGGACGCAGCATGCGCGGCGCTGCGCTATGAAACCCATTCATTTCAATTCATTTCACGAGGACGTTTTGTTGCTTCATCGACCAAAGCGCAAGCGGATCTAGCTGGACCGGAAACAAAACAACAGGCGCGCCGCACACACTTGTTTGGGCTTGCGAGCCGGCCAAATAGTTGGTTAACGTTACGCTTTGAGTGGATGACGAGCGCGAGACGCCAAAATGGATGCCAATAAGATTCTGATTGGAAAGTTTACTTTTAAAAAGATGCCAAATGGTTCCATTGACAAGACCAAAGTGATCTGTGTGTTTTGTCGTTGTGAACTGAGCTATCATCGCGTCCAGTCTGAAATACCGCTTGATGATGGACAAGCACACACACACACACACACAGTTGATGCGAATTCTCCGCCCCCTCGTCAATATCAGGACCTCGTCAGTATTTCTTTCACCCTTTTATTAATGGACAGTGCATTGAGAGATTATTTGCTCCAAGTGAGAATGTTAGTGTGAAATTGAACACAGTATGTCAATGTTGTTTTCAATAAAAAAACATTTGCACAAAGCAAGCCGATCCACTTTTCAATGTTGATAAGAGCATTAAAATGAGAAAAAATAATGGGACAAAAAGAAAATCAAGAGACATTTTGAATAGATAAAAATAATTGCGATTAATCGCGAGTTAACTATGACATTAATGCGATTAATCGCGATTAAATATTTTAATCGTTTGACAGCCCTAATATACACACACACATATTTTAATAACCTATGACTGTCAAAGACAACTTGATGCTTTGGATGATAAAATGTGGTAGGAGGAAGCGCATTCCATTTTTTCAAAATATCAGTAACCTAGTAATTTAAGTCACTGCGCTCCCCTTTCAATGTGTAAACATTACCCTAACACAATAGACAATTTAGCTCAATTATGTGCCTGAATGGCATGATGCTCACCACGCCAGGAAGACAGCTCTCCACTTCAGGGTTTGGCCCATCACTGTAGTGATTTCCATGGTTCCCAGGGGAGCCAGTGGAGGAGTCTGAGGAGCTGTCTGGACTGGAAGGCATATTGGCGCTGACCTGGGTGAGCTTGGCTGTAATGAGCTGGAAGAGAGGGAATGAAAAAGTACTCTTGTAAAATATAACAACAGATCATGTTCACACATGCTGTGAAATTTAAGGTAACGGTTATACGTGTGAAATTCCTTATTGTGTAAATTGAGAAAAACAGCCAAGCAAATGCCTACAGTTTTGTCTTTGAGGTTTAGCTGCCCAATTAGCTTCCTGTCATCTGCTGGGTCTATGATCTCTCCCCCGATGAAAAGTTCAATCTTGGTGTGCGTGCTGTTGGCCTTTATTCGGTTCAGAATGCAGCGTCGCACAGAACCAATTGTGTCATTGGTATGCGACCAAATATCCAGATCATCAACCTGTCGGCCTTGATTTGGGAAACGCACAACTAGTGTAATATGCTTTCCTCTGAAAGCCCTTAAAGGAAAAGAAAAGTTTGAGAGAGTTTGTTAGAATCTGGTCATCACAGCTAAGCAAAAATAACAATTTAAACTTCATTTATGACAGGGTTGAATGGGTCTACCTAGACATGGGCAGGATGGTCCTCTCCTCATGGTAGTCACTGTCACATTCGGTTATATACTCCCTGAGCACAGTCAGTACTCTCACCATGCGGATGGCCTCCTGTCTGGCACAGTTAATGCTGTCTTTATCTCCGTCCAGCACACACAGGGTGTCATAGGATGCTTTGAGCCGGTCAAAGCAAGACTGAATAAAATCCTCATGGATCTCTACCTGCAAACAGTCATGTGACATTTTAAAAACACGCTCAAGAGAAACAACATTTATTACACCAAGTGATATGCATCTCCACTAAACTATTACCTGATTGGCTTGTAATTTTGGTCCAAGGTTTGTATAAATCTCTTTAAGCAAGTCAATTGCTCGGCTAGCAATATCATCACTTCCTTGAATCACAACCTATCAAAAAAAAAAGGGAGACGAGAGATGGTTTGAGCTCAGACAGACATTTAGTATTTGGCTAAATTTTATTTAGCTTTAAAATACTAGCAAAATTAACATTTTTCCCCTGTTGACATTACATTAAAATATACAATTCTGATACATATTGTTCATATTATTGAACATATTATTGAAACCCAGATGTTTCATTTAAGGGCTTTTTTTCAACTTTGCTTCTTGCCATTTACAATACAGTGACATATTTCAAAATTACCAAAATAACCAAGCGACTAAAGATGATGACATTATAGGCAGGTAATATCCCAGAACAAACAGCTCTGAACATACCCATGAAGATCCAACAGCTTACCCTCCACAGGTAATCCAGCCCTATCAGCTCCAAGTCATCCATCATGTACGCCCGGCGTTTTGCCACTAGTTTGCCCTCCCTGCAGTTGACTGCCTTGAAGAATCGTTCAAAGCATTTCATCCCATTCTCTGTCAGCAGTGAAGGGTCGAGCTGCAGCACATTGTTCTCAAAGAAGTCCTTGTTGATGTCGGGGTCAAGGTCGGGCTCGTCCCCCATGAGTTTGGAGTACCATTTGAAGCAGGCCTCCCGATCACACAAGAACACCGCATTTTCTGCCAGGCACTTCCAGATCTGCTTAGCCTGAGGTGCGCAGAGCCAGAGCTGCCCATCTTTTAGTAAAAACCTGAAGGATGAGGGTATTTGGTGATTTGTTAAGAGTCTTTAGAGAGTCCGTTTTCATAATAGACCTTTTGGTGCAGACCAAATTCATTTGATGACAAAGTTTGATTGGTGTGAAATCAGTTTTTTTGAACTCAGGTGCACAGCAAGAAACTTTTTTTCTTGGTGTGAAAAAATTTATAGATTGATTATAATTATAAAAATCAAATTATTTGTCATAAATGTCAAGATTTTTGTACACCAATTTGATTTTATTTTATTTTATTTTTTGTACACCAAGGAACAGACTTCCTCGGTGTACAAAAATCTTGACATTTATGACAAATAATTTGATTTTTATAATACAATAGCCTAGTACACAAAGTACATTTCTGTGTGTGTTTAGTTTTGGTAATTAAATCAAAGGGATGAAAAAACAAGTAAAAATGTGAAGTGAAAAACACTTTCCATTTCTGGCACCTTCATTACCTAGCTACATTGATAAACAGTTTATTCTAGTACACACTGTGATACTCAGGTTCATGAGAAAATGAGTAACGCTTTGAGTCCAATAATAATGTGAAAAAAGAAAGGGATGGAATTGAATATGGGTTCTGCAATCTATACAGCATATAGAAAGGATGCTTGTGAAGTTTTAATACCTCAAGAAATTAAGCCGTTCCTGGACCTCCTGTACATGACTATACCGACTTCCTGGCCTAACCGTCTGAGGATCAAAGTCTGTGTGCTCTGATAAAACATATAAAAGAAGTTAGCATCAACAAATGTTTAACATCGTGGGCATAAACCTGAACAAAAACAAATGTTTTAATGAATAAATTATGAATAGGTATGTGCAAAAAACAACAACATATTGTCAAGACTCACAAACCTTTGGAGAACTGCCTCATATTCTCCATGTATGCAGACAGGTTCTCTGCTACAAGAGTGACCAGTGCATGGTTGTGCTGCAGTTGGTTGATTAAGTCATGTCGATAGAAGACATGTGGGCTCCGCTGCGTTTGACTGTAAATAAAGAAAAACGCATTAAACATAACTGAATTAAATTTCCTTCCATTAATTATTTTTAATGTCCATTATATTGTAATTTCTTCATCTAAATCGTATGACAATGGGCTTTTTAGGTATTTAGAAACAGACTATTTCCTTGTCCCTAATTGAAAGCTTAAATTTACATAAGAGAAGCAATATCCCGAGACATCAAAGCAAAGGCAGAAAAAGAATTTGTCGTCATATAAAACTCATTGCATAAGGTGTTGGAAAGTATTGGAAAGTGTGAGTTCAGCCTTCCTCTGCAATTTTATTTTTCTCCAACGGACTCACATGTTTAAAGCATCCCAAAGGAAGAGTGCACTAGATCCGAACCTTGTCCATGTACCAACAGTATGCATTTGTAAGTTTATGAAATGTAACCCACAGCAGCACTCTTACTGTAAGAAGCTTTATACACATGAATCTTGTCCATGGACACTGATTGGTGATTTGATTAGATGGTGCAGGAGACACCAAGCAAATTACTGAAAAATTTACTGAAATTCAAAAGCAAACTTAAGCTTTAAAATTTGTTAGAATAATAATAATAATAATAATAATAATAATAATGATAATATTTCCCAAAATTAACTGTCCACTTACCCCTCTAAGCTCTTTAGTAAGTTAATAGGTATTTTCTTTCTGAAAAACAACAGGGATGTGTACGATACATTTGCTACATTTACATGCTCTTCCTAAAATGTGTGGTTGAATTTCATGAAAATACTCCTTGAATATGAGTAAATAACACCAACAATATCTTTGTCCACTTATTTTTTTGCACTAAAACAAGTATCAATGCTATTGATGGTTAAAGTTGGTTGAGACAAATTGTATTACCTTAAATTCTGGGGGGCTTCTCCAAAGAGGCTACAGATCTCCCGTATTTGCTTCAGTGCAGGAATCACCCATTTGTCATTAGTTCTTAATTCTTCTATGAATCGGTCTATCCACTGCATCTTCTGTGTGTCCCTGTCCTACAGCAGAAGAAAAGCACTGTTTTTAATTTAACATTCTCAACCGTTTACTCACCCTCACGTTGATCCAAATGACTAAAACATCATATAAAAATGAATTGTTTTGGTTATAATGGAAGAAAAATTCAGTAATTTTTCCATATTTATCCAAGGTTGATCATGGTACCTGGGAGCAGCTATAGTCCAAAATCTTGATATGAGCACTAAGGGCCTGGTCCATGATATCCACAGGAACATCATCACTATGGGCCAAATTCCACAGCAGATTGAGCACTTTGTGAGCCATCACACCATCCTTGTCATCCTCTGCCAGCCGACGAATCAATTCCAGTAACTTCTCTCTCTGCTTTTTACTTGCATTAGTCCAGCTCTCCTATAAACCATAAAATGACTCCTTTGAGTACAGAGATTCTGTAATCTGTGGAAATGCTAGCAAGGCACACATAGACATGCTGAGTCCTAATGAAAAGTCTACGTATGACCAACGTATGGTCTCTACATTAATAAAAAAAAAAAATCCATGTATAAAACTGCAATCGCCAGTTCATTAAATAACCTTGAAGCAGTCGAAGAGATGGTCCAGCTGTTCAGGTGAGAAATCCCATGCCAGCTTTGCAAGGAGATCATGAACATTCTTGACAATAGCCTCATGTTTCCCAGCCTGAGGATATAAATACCATTATTACAATCACAGAAAACCTCTTTGAATGACAGTTTGCCTAATAAAGCTTTACTAATAAAAGCATACATTTTAGAAAAACTGCCAAACGTAACGCGTTACCAAATATATAATTTCATTATATTTACAGGTTAATGTTTTGTTTTGATTGGTAATATTGTAGACATTGTATGGCTTTGTATGAATGTCATCAATGTTCTTAAAGGTACTTAATGCATTAAAATTGGAAACGAGTTAAAGGGATTTTTTTATATATTTAAAAGCAAATTTAAGAAGAATATAAGAATAGCATCATTTTAAATAATTATACATTATCATAAAATATAAATTAATCACACAGGAACTTGAGATTGTCTCTCACCTGAGCGGCCCAGATGTTGTCCAGGTCCTGAAGCGTTAGGGCCTTTTCTTTGATGACGAATCGAAGGATCTTCTCCAGTTTCTCCACATACTGTGGCTGATGAAGGCTGTCTCGCAGCACAATAGACAAAATGTTGTTCTGCTGAATCCATTCCTGTGAGAAATAAATACATGTTCATCTAATGTGAAGATACAGATTTGTATCTTATAATTTGCTTGACAAGGCTCATAACATTCTCCGGTTCAATTGTTAAGTACTGCAGCAAGACTTACTGCCATGCGCTCTGCTGTCAGCCATTCCTCTTCTTCAGGATTGCCATGACGATGCGTGTAGTAGGAAACACTTGAAATCACTTTGTTTACTTCATTTAGTGCATTCATTTTGCCATTAAAAGAAGAAATCTGCAATAACCTGTAACACAAAAGGTCAATGATTAAGAACAACCATTTAACTTACTGCCTAAACTGAAACTGGTTTAAGCCAATGTGCAGCTCACCTAAGAATCATTTTTAACCTAAATATCTCTAAATTCTTCACGGTTTCCTCTTGTCCTGGTACTCGAGAAGCCAGGTTCTTCAAAGATTTGATTATCATAGAGAGGGCATCGTTTTTGGCTTCGTTCTTTGCTTCCTTTTTCAATTCCTCATCCGTGAGGTTTTCAAGAAACTGGGGAACCATTTCTATGATGGAAAGGAAGTACTTCTTCACTGTGTGCAAAGTGAGAAACTCATAGCACTGTCCAAAAGGCCTACAAAAAAAAATAAAAAATGATCAAACCTTACAAAAATAAATTCCAGCTTTCAAGCAAACTTGTCCAATATGTTTGATAGCTCTTACTTAATGAGTGCAGCAATAATCTGAACATTCAGAGCTTGGCCGCTCATGAATCGATCATGCAGAATTTGAAACCCGTTTAAGGTGCCGAATTTGTTTATTAAATCCACTAACCAGCCCTGCAGGAAACAAATAAACAGGAAGTTGTCATTGAATAGACCAATACAGGATAAAACATTTCAAATTAAAGCTAAAGACAGATTCATTAACAGGTAGCTGATGCTTAAAATGTCCATTAAATTAAAATACACGTTAAAAATGTATAGGAATGCATAAGAAAAAAGGGTATATTTCAGGTGCTGTGTGAATAGTCTCCATTTCTTTTTAAGTTTAACCATTTCAAAAAACTAATTCAATAATTCATAAATTGAGAGTTTCATAAAAGGTCCAAAAGATTAATCTTAAATTTCTCCAGTAGCACAAACACCCTCTCACCTTGGGAGAGCGAGGGTCAGGTGGACGGGCAAACAGCTCATCCTCAGCTAGCTGAACCCCAGCAGGCACCGTCTCAGAGGGCCGGGTACCATTGTAGATGTGGAACTTACAGTGGGGGTTGGTGGCCATTGCCAAGAGTTCTAGCAGAGGGAACCAGTCCTGAGATAGCTTGGTCACACACAGCTCCACCAGTCGGTGGGCGTTATTAATGATGCACCGCTGTCGAGAGAATGAGACAGAACATACAATTTTAGTCAGACCAGAAACGTCCCCCTAGAAGTGTTGAGTATGTTCTTGCTTTAAAATACACTAAAATGCCAATGTAGTTGAAGCACTTTGATTTACAGTGAGTATGAAGTCTTTAAATGCAAAAACATGATCTATATTTGCAGTGCCAATGAGGCTGATCCTAGAGCAGCCATTATGGAGCTAAAACAAGCCTTATACGAGAGCGATGACTCAGAGCTGTGTCCTAATACTGCCTCTGTTTTACTGAAAGGAGCTCTTTGATCAAAGCTTTGGCATTTCAATCAAACAGCCAAATAAGATGAAGGCAACCAAAATAACAATGTTTCTTCACAGCCACCCAAAAAAGTAACCAATTCTTGAGAGGACAGACCTGACAGCAAAATGGTTAGTAAAACCCTTTAATGTGGAAACAAAAAGACGAAATGTGTTTCTGAAATGGGAGGCATGATTAAAATGCCACCATCAAGCAGGTTGCAGGACTTACATGGATCTCAAATTTCCATCCACTAACAGCCTCATCTGTCAGTATTTTCGTAAAGGATATTGTCAAGCCATCTCTGAAAAATCTCTGGCATGCTTCACACTTGACATCAAGTCCTGGAGATAGAAATGAAAGAAAAACCTATCAGAGGCTGACATTTAATGAGGCTGAATAATTCCTTTGAGAGCAAAAGTGAAAGCTTAAGATAATGCAGATAAAGGTAATACAGCTTCTGCTAAATAAAACTAATGAATAAAGAAAGAATATCAAATGACAAACAAGAGCTAAAAATAAAGCATTACCTTTTTTACAAAGATCTATAGCAGCTTCAAGAAGAACTTCTAATTCACCCTTTGGCAAAACTGGAACGACCCAGCGAGGCCTGCACATAAAAAACAACAACAGCATAATTAGTCTACTTAATACATAACTGATAAGACACAGATGTGCAATCTCCCTATCAATGGATAATTAGGGATGCAAACGGTTAATCCAGTGTTTCCCCTACAATGTATTTAGCAGCGGCGCAGCGCAGCCACTGGATTTTCAGCGCCGCTGCAAAATCTTCACATGATTAGTAATATCACGACATCCACTTACACACCTAAAAACACTTGAGACGTGGCGTGCGCCGGTGCTGCTAATGCGGTGGCTCTGAATCCACTTGTTGACAAGAAAGGAGGAAAGAGCCACATATGGAAATATTTTCGATTAAGCTGATGTCACGTTGCCATAAGGGGCCGTTCACATAGCGCGTTTTTCTGTGCGTGCAAATTCGTTATTTCAAATGTAGGCGCGCGGGAAGCACGCTCGTTTCTCCAGGCCGCCTCTATTCATGGTTGCATAGCAACGACATACGCCACGGGAGAGAGCAAGCGCTTTTAGATAGGAGAAAGCGGCGCTCTCCATGAGGACGAGGAAGTAGCAGCAAAGAATTAATTGATTTCTAGCCCTTGCATTAGCTTTACTACTAGATATATTTATGGAGATGAGAAATAAAAAGCCGCCCTGTACAGCTATGATCAGCTGTTCGGCCGAGCTGTCGATGTTGTTACGGAAAGGCCGAAGCTGATCGGTTGGTTTTTGTCACATGGCGTGTTGAGATGAGATGTTACGATGTTTTCATCTCGCCACGCGCGCCTACAATTGAAATAACGCATTTGCGCGCAAAAAACGCGATATGTGAACGGCCCCTAAAGTGGACTCGGGTGCGGTTGTATCCGGGTAGTTTTACGAGCAGGAGTACATGAGCACAGTCTCGGACCGACACCCGAGTGCTGTTATTAGTCCGCCAGAAAAGCAATTCTAGGCTTATTCTTGGCTGGATAACTCTTTTAAAAAGTCTTTTAAAATGAAATACAAACACAGTTTTGGATTAAATAAAGGCAGGGCTGGACTGGTAATCTGGCATACCGGGCAAATCCCCGGTGGGCCGACGTGCTTTTTGGGCCGATACATCTCATACTTTTTTTTTAGCGGCCCATAAAACTCGTACATCGGCGGCCCACTGGTTTTGTTTTGTTTAATTGACGGCGCTGGGTTAGTGCCAGTGTAATGCATTGGTCAAAAAAAAGTAAGCGTCAGTTTTTTTCCCCCACTGACGGACCGGCCCATGAAGCGTAGATCAGCGGCCCATTGGTTGTTTTCTTGATTGACACGGGGCTGGCCCAATCACATCTTTAAACACCTCCCCCTTTAGGCTTTGAGTGAGCGTGCAGTGTCAAGTGTGTATCTGTCAAAATAGTCTGAGAGATGGAGAAGAAACGCAAGGAATGTGCAGAGAAATAGCGTGTAATAGAAATAGCAGACGCTGTAAAATGTGTCAAAATATGTATATATATATATATATATATATATATAAATATAGCTGCGAGCAGCGATGAAGGGCCAAAGCCGGCGGCACCGCCCACCGGCTTGGGCCCGCAATCGCTGCTCGCAGCTATATTTATTATTATTTTACTACCCTTTGGGCACTTTTGGGGCCCTTAACGTGCTCGAAAACTCTTGAAACTTTGCACACGGGTCAGAACCCGCGGCCATCAGGGCCGGGCTGAAGCTGGTACCCGGGCGTGGCAGGGGGGCTCGACAGCGCCCCCTGGAACGAGATTCGAAAACATGTCCATATATCAAACACGCTTGCATGTAATAATCTGAAACTGGCTACACCTATAGACATCATCGGGCCGAACAACTTTCGTGCTCTAAGTTTTACGGCAGCCCAACAGGAAGTCAGTTATTATGGGTTGTTTGGAAACGCATGCTCAGGAATTTGAAACACTTCTCCTAGGGGATTTATCCGTTCGTCAGCAAACTCGGTGTGCATGAAGTCAAGACATTGAGGATGAAAAATTGCCAGGGGATTTTTGATATCTCGAACGGTTTGGCCGCGGCGAGGAAACGAATTTATGGCGAATAATGGAAACAGGAAGTGTGTTATAACTTCTTCATACATTAACTGATCTTGATAAAACTTCAGCAGTGTGTTCGTTGTAAGAGGCCGATCACATGGATGTGACTATTGCGAGTCAAAGTTATAGCGCCACCAACTGGCAGCAGGAAGTGTGTCACTTTCAAAATGCTTTGAAATCACCCTCTTATTTTTACCCGATTTGCTTCAAACTTCATCTGTATAATGTAAATACACACCAGATGTAGACCTGTGAAAGGATTATTGATATCTTAAATACTGTTGCCATGGCAACGCATTAAACTTTAATATTCTTTTTGAATGCTTTTGAGGCTCTTAACATTCTTCAAATTGCATAAAACTCGACAGACACATTACATTTATTAGCTAGTAGACCTGTGCAAAGTTTCAGAAACGGGCGTGGTGAGGGGCTCAGTAGCGCCACCTTTAGTCAAAAATGGGGTATTAGTTTTACCTACAGTAACAAAAAAAGGGAAGGAAAATTGTTCTCCTCGAGCCGGACAACTTTCTAATTTACACTCACTAGCTCGGATCGACAGGAAGTCAGATATTTTGGTTTGAATGTGATTTTCAGGAGGATTTTCTCCCTCCCTCTCTCTCTGTCTCTGCATCTATGTGTGTGTGTGTGTGGGGTGAGGGGATTGTCTGTTGAGTGAAAATACTTTTAAAATAGTTTTTCAAGGTTTTGGGGCCCTTAACGTGCTCGAAAACTCTTGAAATTTTGCACACAGGTCAGAACCCGCGGCCATCAGGGCCGGGCTGAAGATGGTACCCGGGCGTGGCAGGGGGGCTCGACAGCGCCCCCTGGAACGGGGTCCGAAAACTTGGTCCATAAATCAAACACACTTGCATGTAATAATATGAAACTCGGTACACATATAGATCTCATCGGTTCATATATACTTCATGCTCTTACTTTTTACCCCAGCCCAACAGGAAGTCGGCTATTTAGGGTTGTTTGTTAAACGCATGCAATGGAATTTAAAGTACTTCTCCTAGAGAATTCAAAGAAATGCCACGAAACTCGGTCAGCATGAAGTCAAGACATTGAGGATGAAAAATTGCCAGGGGATTTTTGATATCTCGAACGGTTTGGCCGTGGCGAGGAAACAAATTTATGGCGAGAAACGTGAAACAGGAAGTGTGTTATAACTTCAGCATACATTAGCTGATCTTAAGGAAACTTCACCAGTGTGTTCGCTGTAAGAGGCTGATCACATGGATGTGACTATTGTGAGTCAAAGTTATAGCGCCACCAACTGGCAGCAGGAAGTGTGTCACTTTCTAAATGCTTTTGACAAAAGTGGGGGGGTTAGTTTTATCTACAGTAACAAAACTCGATATGTATATTGTACTCTTCGAGCCGGACAACTTTCTAATTTGCCGTAATTAGCTACGACCAACAGGAAGTCATATTTTGGTTTGAATGTGGATTTCAGATTCTGAGTTTTTAGCTACTCCTCCTAAGTAGTTTATTTTATTCACGCCAAACTTTTTCAACATGATGAAAATACATTGAAGATGCTAAATTGTGAACGGATATTGAATATCTCAAACGGTTTTGCTATGGTTAAGGGGTTAAAGTAATGTCAAAAAAAGAATCAGGGCATGTCCCATATCTTTCTAAAATGTAATTAAACACCATTAGGTTCCGACTAGAGATAGTCGGGATCACCTCTACGCATGGCTTGGGCTCTGGAACCACACTCCTTGAGAGAGGATGGACTCTTCACCACTCTGGAGTTGCCCATGGTGAGGCGACGGGCTGGTGTGGGTTTGCTTATAGCCCCCCAGCTCAGCCGCCATGTGTTGGAGTATACCCCAGTGAACGAGAGTGTGGTTTCCCTGCGCCTTCGGGTCGGGGATAGGTCTCTCACTGTCGTGTGTGCCTACGGGCCAAACGGCAGTGCAGAGTACCCGGCCTTCTTGGGGTCTCTAGGAGGAGTGCTGGAAAGTGCTCCGACTGGGGACTCCGTCGTTCTACTGGGGGACTTCAACGCTCACGTGGGCAACGACAGCGACACCTGGAGGGGCGTGATTGGGAGGAACGGCCCCCCCGACCTGAACCCGAGTGGTGTTCAGTTATTGGACTTCTGTGCTAGTTACAGTTTGTCCATAACGAACACCATGTTCAGGCATAAGGGTGTCCACCAGTGCACGTGGCACCAGGACACCCTAGGCCGTAGGTCGATGATCGACTTTGTGGTCGTTTCATCTGACCTGCGGCCGTATGTCTTGGACACTCGGGTGAAGAGAGGGGCGGAGCTGTCAACTGATCACCACCTGGTGGTGAGTTGGATCCGATGGCGGGGGAGGAGGCTGGACAGACTCGGCAGACCCAAGCGTACTGTAAGGGTTTGCTGGGAACGTTTGGCCGAATCTCCTGTCAGAGAGATCTTCAACTCTCACCTCCGGCAGAGCTACGACCAGATCCCGAGGGAGGCTGGAGATATTGAGTCTGAGTGGACCATGTTCTCCACCTCCATTGTTGAAGCGGCCGCTCGGAGCTGTGGCCGTAAGGTCTCCGGTGCCTGTCGAGGCGGCAATCCCCGAACCCGGTGGTGGACACCGGAAGTAAAGGATGCCGTCAAGCTGAAGGAGGAGTCCTATCGGGATTGGCTGGCTTGTGGGACTCCGGAGGCAGCTGACAGGTACCGGCAGGCCAAGCGGACTGCGGCCCGGGTGGTAGTGGAGGCAAAAACTCGGGCCTGGGAGGAGCTCGGTGAGGACATGGAGAAGGACTATTGGCTGGCCACGAAGAGATTCTGGCAAACTGTCCGGCGCCTCAGGGGGGGGAAACAGTCCCCCACCAATGCCGTTTACAGTAGGGGTGGGTGGCTGTTGACCTCAACTGGGGATGTCGTCGGACGGTGGAAGGAATACTTCGAGGATCTCCTCAATCCCACCGTCACGTCTTCCATTGAGGAAGCAGAGGCTGAGGGCTCAGAGGTGGACTCGTCCATCACCCTAGCTGAGGCCACCGAGGTAGTCAAGAAACTCCTCGGTGGCAAGGCACCGGGGTTGGATGAGATCCGCCCTGAATACCTCAAGTCTCTGGATGTTGTGGGGCTGTCTTGGTTGACACGCCTCTGCAGCAACGCGGGGCAGCCGGGGACAGTGCCACTGGGATGGCAGACCGGGGTGGTGGTTCCCCTTTTTAAGAAGGGGGACCGGAGGGTGTGTTCCAACTACAGGGGGATCACACTTCTCAGCCTCCCTGGGAAAGTCTATGCCAGGGTACTGGAGAGGAGAATACGGCCGATAGTGGAACCTCGGATTCAGGAGGAACAGTGTGGTTTTCATCCGGGCCGTGGAACACTAGACCAGCTCTATACTCTCTACAGGGTGCTGGAGGGTTCATGGGAGTTTGCCCAACCAGTCCACATGTGTTTTGTGGATTTGGAGAAGGCATTCGACTGTGTCCCCCGAGGCGGCCTGTGGAGGGTGCTCCAGGAGTATGGGGTCCGGGGTCCTTTGCTAAGGGCTGTCCGGTCCCTATATGACCGAAGCAGGAGCTTGGTTCGCATTGCCGGTAATAAGTCAGACTTCTTCCCAGTGCATGTTGGACTCCGGCAGGGCTGCCCTTTGTCGCCGGTTCTGTTCATAATTTTTATGGACAGAATTTCTAGGCGCAGCCAGGGGCCGGAGGGTGTCAGGTTTGGGGACCACGCGATTTCGTCTCTGCTCTTTGCGGATGATGTTGTCATGTTGGCCCCTTCACACCAGGACCTTCAGCATGCACTGGGAGGGTTTGCAGCCGAGTGTGAAGCGGCTGGGATGAAAATCAGCACCTCCAAATCCGAGGCCATGGTCCTCAGTCGGAAAAGGGTGGCTTGCCCACTTCAGGTTGGTGGAGAAATCCTTCCTCAAGTGGAGGAGTTTAAGTATCTTGGGGTTTTGTTCACGAGTGAGGGAAGGATGGAACGGGAGATTGACAGACGGATCGGTGCAGCTTCTGCAGCAATGCGGTCGATGTACCGGTCTGTTGTGGTGAAGAAGGAGCTGAGCCGTAAGGCAAAGCTCTCGATTTACCGGTCAATCTACGTTCCTACTCTCACCTATGGTCATGAGCTTTGGGTCATGACCGAAAGGACAAGATCCCGGATACAGGCGGCCGAAATGAGCTTTCTCCGCAGGGTGGCTGGGCGATCCCTTAGAGATAGGGTGAGAAGCTCGGTCACTCGGGAGGAGCTCAGAGTAGAGCCGCTGCTCCTCCACATCGAGAGGGGTCAGCTGAGGTGGCTCGGGCATCTGTTCAGGATGCCTCCTGGACGCCTCCCTGGGGAGGTGTTCCGGGCACGTCCCACTGGGCGGAGGCCCCGGGGAAGACCTAGGTCACGCTGGAGAGACTATGTCTCCCGGCTGGCCTGGGAACGCCTCGGTGTCCCCCCAGAAGAGCTGGAGGAAGTGTCTAGGGAGAGGGAAGTCTGGGCATCTCTGCTTAGACTGCTGCCCCCGCGACCCGGCCCCGGATGAAGCGGAAGAAGATGGATGGATGGACACCATTTATTTTTATATAAAATTATACAAATATTAGAACTAAACCCATTTTATTCCTTTTTTTCAATTTAAGAATTATTTTTAAGTTTAAAAACAGCCAGAATGGTTTAGTCAAAAATAATAATAATGCAAATCATATATAGTGCTATACTGCCCTCTTGTGTTCAAAATCAGGTAGGCCTATTGAATTTATATATATTTATATCATGGATGTTACTATGGGAATATTTTCCCACCGGTCAATCAACATGTGACACCGCTGGGGGGTTTAAAAACACTAACTTGAAAGCGAAAGTATAATAGGCGTCCGCACAAGACATTAATAATGGTGCAGAGTAGAGCGAGCTTTTTCAATTAATTCCTATGTAAGTAGGAATAAACTAAACAACGTTCACTCTGTTCTGCTCGTCCCTCACCGTGGGGGCGCACCGTTATGAATGCCCGTGCAGCCATTAGTTTCATCTCAAAATTAGCGCCTTTTCTGGGGCCGATTGCTTGAATTGTGAGTTCAATAGCCTATTATTCTTCATGGAAAACACTTCAACAAAAGAGTATAATGATTCTATTCGCGTTTGGTGTGAACGCAGCATAATGAACAGGCTACGATGTCAAGATTGCAATGCTGGAGTGTGTGTGTGTGTGTGTGTGTGTGTGTGTGTGTGTGTGTGTGTGTGTGTGTGTGCGCGCGCGCGAGAGAGAGAGAGGTGGGGGGGGGTGGGCACGATCGAACTGCGTGTGTGTGTGTGCGTGAGTGAGTGTGAGAGAGAGAGAGAGAGAGAGAGAGCAGGGGCGCGGGCGCGATCGAAGTGTGTGTGTGTGTGTGTGTGTGAGTGAGAGGGAGAGAGAGAAAGATGGGGCGCGGGCGCGAGTTGGCAGAAAAATGTTACACATGCCGAAGCAGGTCAATACAACAAAGAACTAAATGCCGTTCTGACTAGTCATAATTTAAATGTATTTAAATGTATTGTTTGCTTTAAATTAAATTAAGATTGTACGTTTGGTAATTTAATCTAAATTAATTTAAAATTTATGCACTATATTTCAGATCAATATATTTGTTTTCCATCATTTTAATCAACACTAATTTTATTCTCATCTAAATTATAAATAACTTATTTCTGTATAAAATAAAAAATCCCGAATAATCCAGACCAACCAGAGCGCACTATTCCTACAACATCATCAGTGCATCATCAGTGCTGAAGCGGAACTACCAGAGCCGTTCGGCAGATAGCGAGCAGATGTGTTGTAACGAGGCAGGGTCAGGCCAGGGGGGTCCATTTGCAGCCTTTTATTAAGAAAGGTCAAGACAGGCAGGGTGAGCAATGGCAAACAGGGCAGAACAGAAAAGGCAGAGACAAACCAGGTTGACAGGCAAAGGGCAAAGACCTCCAGATAAATACTGGGTTTCTGGATTTACACATTTAAGTGCTGCAAAACAAATTGACTTATGACATCCTATGACAGGGGTGGGCAACAGTTTTAGTCTGAGGGCCACAGTTACTTTGGCAAAGTAAACGGAGGGCCACACTTTGGACAATTGCAATTAAACAGTTACATGATTAAATGGTACAAATTAATTCAATGCAAATATGTATAAGGCTACTCTACAGTTACTTTGACTTTGCCAGCCTATTTCAAGGCCTGATATTTATTTTTGCTATAGGCCAGTCTGACCTAGGCCACTCTAAGGTTACAATAACTTGATTTACTTTCCTACACTACCCTGCACATTGTTCATGTCATTCATACCAGCTGTAACTATTCAAGATGGAAAGCTATTAACAAAACTGCAAATGTATGTCTGCAGGTTACATTAACATTAGGGATGTGCACGAATATTCGAATTTTCGATCTGTAATTATTATTAGTAAAATAAAATACTATTCGAATTTTACTACGTTGCTTTGCTGGCCGTAAATGCCGTGAATCCATGATAAATCCCAAGCACTAACTCGCAATTATAATTAAATGCACTGGGTGGCGCTGTGGAGTGTGTTAACAAGTTGTGTGTATTTGATCACATAATGTTGTCGTCTGCCTCGCGAAGTTTGGAATTACTTGAAAATGATCTTACTAAATGGAATTACTTTTGATCAAATTAATTAATTAATCTGAGTTATAATATCATCATCACCACAATGAGAAATCACATGAAATCCAAACAGTCGACTGAGGAAAGACAGCTGACCAACACTGCATTCACGACTGCAGGTAAGCGCAGCTGGACCCCGCGTGATAAGAGCTTAGATGCTAACTTATCTTATAGCAAAATTATTTTGAGACATATACTTCCTTTAAGTTTCGTTGAGGGAGACCGGTTTAAGAGCAGAAAACGCAAAGTGCTGTTAGAAACTTAGAACACTTATCTTTGTGTCTCTGAAACGTCTGTCAGCGCAGCGCCTTTTCTCACTCGATCATAAATTGCTGGCGACGCCCCTGCATGTGGATATTGTTTTTCTCTATGTAAACATGAAACAATATAAACACGATAATCATATGCTGACTCGAGTGTGTGTACGTTCTGTACGATATCTGGCGCAACCGCTTTATTAGGCGTTTTTTTCCCGTTCGCGCTGCTTGAGCATTCTTTTATTAATGCTTTTGTTTTTTATATTTTTTGTTTACACATAGGCCTAATGTTTAATGTTTTCAACTAAAAGAAATGGTGACAAAAACGTTAAAAAAAAAAAACTTAAAAAATAACATCTTTTTCGTTAAATGTCATTTAAATAAACGAATATTCGATTTTTATGAGCCCAAATATTCGAATGCAATATTTTTAAAAAATGCCCATCCCTAATTAACATACAGACTTCCAGTGTTGGGAAGGATACGTTCAAAACATATTTCGTTGCAGAATACATGACTGGCAAAACCAGCAAAAGTAATGATTATGAATATGTAAAATATAGCAAGGAGATATTTTAATTGTTTATTAATAAATAAGTGTTTTCTTTGTCATTGTCGGCTAAGATTAGGGTTGGGTATCGGTTGGGTTTTATTCGATACCAGTACCTACTCGGTATTTTTTAAACGGTTCCGGTGCTTAAACGGTGCCTGAAACGGTACTTAAGAAAACGAAACCGCTCACACTTTGTCAAAAAATAATACCCTTTTAGTTACAGGGCCAAACTGGACACAATAGTAACTTAAATCTTTAAACAATATAAATACAAGTAATGTATGGTAACAATAAATAAACCAATATAAAATAAAAATTCACATTTACATATCAAATAAAACAATATTGTATCAAACAATGTAATAATACTGGAGATTAATAGAGATTACAATCAGGGTAATCTAATATCGACATGGCTACAGGTTCCCATGTTTTGTCTGCTTGAAGTTAGATGAGTTGATGAGTTATCTGGTCATTGTACTAGTTACGCAGCGCTTAGCTTGGCGAGTTTGGTATTTCGTTCCCACTGCGTCTTAGCTACGCAGCTTTGAGTAAACCTATGAAAGAGAACGTCTCTGGTTACTGGTGTAATGTTCTCTGAATAGGGAACGAGACGCTGCGTTCGCTGCCAAACTCCTCGCGCTGCCGACAAGCTGCCTTTTTCGGCAGAGAAATCTGAGGAGCAGATGATGCGCGCGCTAATATAATATGACGACGTAAGAGCGTCAAGGCGGCGCCCGCGCCATCACCTAGAGGGCGTTCTGACGCGTAATTTTACACGTGAAAAATGCCAGTAGCACCTCAATGCAGTACATGAGATCCACGGGGAGGAGTCGGATCAAGATCCAAGGGGTGGAGATGGGTAGGATTAGGGTTGGGTTTAGGGATTAGGGGTGTGTTTAGGGATCAGGGGGCGGAGTTGGCTAGGTTTAGGTGTATGTAAGGTGGGAGGAGTTGGATCTGGATCCGACTCCTCCCCGTGGATTTCATGTTCCGCAGTGAGAACCATCTCAAAAATGCAGCCAAACCTTAGAGCGTTTTGTCTTCGGCATCTTCATTAATCCCCTCGCTATCAGCAGACGTTCCGGGAGTCTCCCGCATATTGATAACGGCTCCCTGATGCCCGCAAATTAGTTAAAATCTCCCGGAATCTAGAGCGAGCGAGCAAGAGCGCGCATGCGAGACAGAACAGACTGTGCTCCAAACCGTATAGTGCGCGCACGAGGGAGAGAGCGAGAGACTTTGCGTGTGTGCACCTCATGACACAGAGACTCAGGCACCGATATCAGGCACCGAAATTTTCGTTCTTATTCGGTCTGGTTACTACCGTTTACGTCGGAACCGGTTCCCTATTGGCACCGGTGGCACTATTGGCATTGGTACCCAACCCTAGCTAAGATGAAGTTGACGATGCTGACTCGCGATCTTCAGTAGCCTAGTGAACGCGCCAGAGAGAAATGCACATTTCATAAGGATTACATAAGCAGAGAGCAGTCTGTAGTCTGTTTTCTTTCGTTTTGAATTGTTCAGTTTAAAAGTAGACATGTGAGGCAAGTAGGCTACTTTATATGCTGAGTTTCGGTTCATTTATGAGACGAGCTCCAGTTCACGCGCCGGCGTGATTATCTCGTTATTAATGTTTCGTGATTATCTCTATATTGTCTGCTATATTTACTTCTTATTGATTAAATACAGGCAATTGGTTGATGAAACATTGATTAAAATTAAGATACAATTGATACAAAACGAAATTCACTTTAAAGAAAGGTTTTGTGCTTTGTTTTGTGCTTTCTGTTTGATGTCTTTGTGAAAGTTTTAAAGCATCTTTTAGTGCCACTTTCAGAGCGCTCACGTCCGTAACGGAGAACACGTCCGTAACATTGTTTTTCCTCAAATGCGAACACGAAAAATAAAATAAAATGAATATTTTATGTTATGTGGAGACAGAGACAACCCTTCATCCGGTGGGTAGTATTAATTTTGGTTTGCGCAGTGTAATTCACAAAATTACTAAAACATATTTGCCACCCAAGTTAAAGATTGTTTTGTGTCACGCATGTTTATTTCGGCGTGTGTTTCATCCAAATTGCGATCGCATCGCGGGGCCGGATTGAAGCACTATGCGTGCCGGATCCGGCCCCCGGGCCGTATATTGCCCATGTATGTCCTATGACATTGAAAATGATTCTAAATTTAAATGATCTCATATATGTGGCTATTGTGATTCACGATCATAGGCCCTGTCCAAAATGGTATACTTCATATGAATTTTCAGTCTTGTGTACTTATTTCATGTGTCCGTTAAATCCATGGGACCGTAGGGCGACAGTGAAAGCGGGGGTAGGTTTTTGCACGTCGTGCACAGTAACCCTAAAGGCACCGGGGTTGCGGTGCCACCGGCTTGGGCCCGCAATCGCTGCTCGCAGCTATATTTATTATTCTTCTCCGCAATGAATCGCATTTTTGAGGGCCTAAACATGCACGAAAACTCACGAAAATTTGCACACGCGTCAGAACTGGCGAAAATTTACATCTGATATGCGTTTCAGAATTGGGCGGGGCAAAATGTCGCGATAGCGCCACCTATAAAGGTTCAACGGAGTGCGCCTCCCGCTACGTTTCACGTACGTGTACGAAATTCGGTACATACATGTAATGGCCCAATACCTACAAAAAAGTCTCTTGGAGCATAGCCCTAAACACAACAGGAAGTCAGCCATTTTGAACTTCCTCTCAGATTTTTGTGCAGTTTTTGCCATTTTCAGGCCTCGTACTTAAACTCCTCCTACAGTTTTAATCTGATCATCTTCAAATTTGGTGAGTGTAATCTTAAGGCCTTTGCGACGTTAAATTGCGAAGATCTTGAATTTTCGTCGAAGGGCGTGTCCTCAGCGGCCTGACAAATTTCGATGTTTCGCCATGAAACAGGAAGCTGCTGTAACTCAGGCAAACAATGTCTAATCTGCCCCAAACTTCACACGTTTGATAAGAGTTCTGTCCTGAACACATGTCCATGCTCATATTCAGTTACAGTCATAGCGCCACCTGCTGGCAACAGGAAGTGGCATGTTTAACACTGTTGTGGACTCCTAATAATATATAAAAAAGTGCCAGCAAGTGTTAAACATGCTAGCAACATACTAGAAACATGTTAAAACATGCTAGCAAACACTTAGCTAAGTGCTAAAGCATGATATTACTGCAATTAAATAGGAATTTGCTGTAACTCAAGCATGGAATATCAAATCTGCCCCAAACTTCACACGTTTGATAAGAGTCATGGCTTGAAAACATCTACATGAGAATATTCAGTTATAGTAATAGCGCCACCTACTGGCAACAGGAAGTGACATGTTTAACACTGTGATGCAATACTAGCAACATATTAATTATGCCATTGAGTTATAAACATGTTAGAAACATGTTAAAACATGCTAGCAATTCTTAGCTAAGTGCTAAAGCATGCTAATACAATGAAACAGGAAGTTGTTGTTACTCAAGAAGGCAATGTCCAATCTGTCCCAAACTTCACACGTTTGATAAGAGTTCTGTCCTGAACACATGTCCATGCTCAAATTCAGTTACAGTCATAGCACCACCTGCTGGCAACAGGGAGTGACATTTTTAACACTGTTGTGGACTCCTAATAATATATTAAAACATGCTAGCAACACTTATCTGAGTGAAAACACATTGTATAATCCCCATAATAAAAGACATTTTTGTATCTGACATTGACATACTCCTCCTATATTTACCTACATAAATGCACATTGCCTACCGTGCCCTGTCTTCCTAAAGCCACCAGGTGGCGGTGGAACGGGTGCGAGGGCCCTTTCATCGCTGCTTGCAGCTTTAATGTTATAACTATTATTATGTAGTAGTGTAATATAGACAGACACTGTTACTAAAATAGGTTTAATTTTTTCTTTGTTATATTTGCACACTGAATATGGATTGGAGCTTTTAATTTTGAACCCTCAAACTGCACCAGATTGATGAATTTAACATTAAAATGCACAATTTTCTTAGGGGGAGCATGCCCCCGAACCCCCCTAGAAGGACAGAGGTCCGCCCACCACAGCTTTACCAAAATTTCTGTGAGAAACACTTGTATTTCTATGCCAATGCAGATTATAGCTTGTTTTTTGGATGCATCACTGTGGAGTATAGCTCAATAGTATTAATAAAGTACAATTTTGTACTTAATTCATCTGTTAATTCTCACTCGTTTATACTCACTCATTACATGGCATTAGTAGTTTTAATGAATAGGAGTTGAACAAAAACATATTCAAGGGCGTGTAAAGATGGGTGGTGTTTATTATCATATGTAGTGGGCCAGTCTGGACCAAAATGCCAGGGCCGATTTTCTGTCCCAGTCCAGCCCTGAATAAAGGTACAGTCAAGTCAAATAAAACACTTGATTGTTCATGTTTGTTCACTTCATTCATTGTGCATTAAATAATGTTAACTTAAAACTTTTGATTTTAAAAAAGGTTAAAATTAAAAAAGAACTGCTCACAGATTGGGTGTGGCCTAAAATTTTCAATAAATTCTAAATAATCTTTTTCTGGGTTGTTCCATTTCATTTTTCCCCTATCAATATCTACCTTATAGCTGAAAATGAAAACAAAAGAAAAACGTGAAAAATCCTGTCAAATTATGAAATGAAGGTTTCTGTTTGTGACCAGTTCAAGGTGCGTGCTGCAATAATCACCTTGAATCTGTTGATGGTATGTCGTAATTGCAACATGACATCATGACTTTTGCGTAAACAGACACGCCACTTTCAAGTCAAGTGGCGTGTTATCTATACGCATTTTGAGATATCCGCGTGTATGCGTGTATGTCTACGCCATTAATGTCCAAGTGATTCCGCGTATATGTACACGCCATTAAATTTCCGAGCGAAACGAACCAAAATGTAGATCTACATCTGGGGAGCGATATTTTTTTTCCCTAGGATGGTAGGGGAAGACTCATAAATGCTATTAACCCCAGTGACGGGTAGGTTTAGGGACGGGGTGGAGGTAGGTCATATATTTATATATACAGTAATAACGTTAAGTCAACTGCGTTCATAAACACGCTGAAAACCGATTGTGCGTGTTGATAGCACGCCAAAAATGGAAATACGAATTGGCGTGTCATACACACGCAATTTTATGAGATCAGTCTGGTAATTGTATGTCTCAAAATGTCAATTTGTATCCACAAAACTTGCCAGAAGTCATGGTTTAAGGGTTTATTTTAAAAAAAAAAGTTCTTCCGGAGGTACATGTCCCCGGACTGGTAACATGCTCCGGCACGGGACAGCACCGCTGCTGGAAAAATTTCTAGGGGAAACACTGTAATCGATTATCGATTAATTGTCGACAAGAATTTACTCGATTAAATTAAATTAATTGTCGGCTAATTGAACATTGCGAACGTGACACGAGATTCTCACGCGAGAGAGCCGACACAAACTTGAGGCGGCAAAAAAGAAACCAAACATGAGGCGGTCAAAACGGAGTGGAGTGCATCGATATTGACTACCAGCTATACAGCGTGCTAACCTCGAAAATCCAGCTGTATTCTAACAATAACTTAGCTCATACCTGTCAACACTCCCGTTTTTCCCGGGTTTCTCCCGTTTTTTTAGCCCTATCTCCCGGACCCCTCCCGGTTTGTTATTTTTATCGGGAAACTAGTCTAACTGTTGTCAAAAAACTCGGTACTTCGGTACCAAGTCGGTACTATAAAAAATTAAACGGTTACGGTCCCAGCTTTTCTAGGTACCGAGTACCGGGTTAATCCGGTTCTTGATGCGCTGTCGGAAAGATGCAGGGGTGCGTACTCTTCATAAAAACACTCTTGAGGCACGGCGACCGGCGCTGCTAATGCGGTGGCTCTGAATCAACTTGTTGACAAGAAAGGAGGAAAGAGCCACATATGTAAATATTTTGAATTAGGCTAATGTCACGTTGCCATAAAGGGCCGTTCACACGTTTATATAGCGCGTTTTTTGCAAATTGCAAATGTAGGATAATAGAAGAGATGTGAAGAGACGTGCGAGCTCGTCTTTCCAGGCTCGCCGCGGTTCATGGTTGCATAGCAGAGACACTGGAAAGCAAGCGCTTGTGGAAAGGAGAAAGCGGTGCGATGCGCGCTCCATGATGACGAGGAAGTATCAGAATTAATTGATTTCTAGCCCTTGCATTAGAACTCAGCTACAGGGTTCTCAAGTTTTGAAGACAGGCAAGAGTGACATTTTTGGATTAAATAAAAGTACAGTTAAGTCAAATAAAACATGTTTTATCTCCTGTATAGTTTGGTAACACTACAATAAGACACCATCCATTAATATTACTTAAAGCAACATCAACACATTGAGTGAACAATATATTTTTACAACATTAATTAATGTTTGTGAATGTTATTTAATACAAACACTTGATTGTTCATGTTTGTTCACTTCATTCATTGTGCATTAAATAATGTTAACAGATAAAACTTTTGATTTTAAAAATATATTAGTACATTTTTAAGTTAACCCCATGGAGAATAATTGCTACAGTATATAACTGTTGTTTATTGTTAGGTAATTTTATCTAATGTTATCTAACAAATAGAATCTTATTGTAAATTGTTTTTAATACTACAGTTTCCATCTTTGTAACCGTGATATACACTTTAATATGTGTAAATTTAATCTAAATTAAGCTTTGGTACCGAAATTGGTACCGAGAACCATGGATTTTCACTGGTATTGGTACCGAATACTGATATTTTGGTACCGTGACAACACTACGTTCTACCGTCCACATCGTTTCTTAATAAACAAAATAAGATAAAAATTAGCATCAAACATAAATTACCCGCATACATGTGGTGTTCGCATAGACATTAAAAGGGTTGTTCGAGGCGCACGGCACATACAATACTGCCGATAGTTCAGCAGGGAGCGCGCAGCTCTTAAAGGGGCCACACCTTATTTCCACTCGTTACAAGTCGTAAATTTTACTCGCTTTTTAATTTTCTGTGCATAATTTATTTTGTTAATGCCATAATCTGTAACGTATCCCAACTGTTACAATAAAACATCAATTGAGCAATTTAACATGCATTTTTATTCAGTATATAAGCAATATTTTGCTTTCTATGTTAAATTGATACCGTGAGAAATTTACATTGTCAGGAAAATAGCCGCTTATCAGTTAATCGATCGATAAGGTTGATCAACTAATGATTAATGAATTAATCGATAATTTGCATCCCTATGGATAATAGCAGAAATAAATATACTTCATATCAACATCCTTATCGTTCATCTCCAGTGCTCCCGATTCAATTATACACACAATTTGACCAAATGTAGAATAAGAGGCCAAACCTGTTGATCATGTCATCCAGCTTGGCCAGTTCAGTGTGAGGGAAAGCTGGCTCCTCCTCCTCCTCCAGGGGAGTGGGACAGTCCCCCTGACCCTGCTCATCTGGAGGGCTCACTGGGGAGTTCTCGTTGGATGAGTTGGGAGAGGATGTCTGCAAATAAAACAGTTCAGAGGTTGAGGAAGTGCACGACTCCGATACAAAGATAACATTCTGGGTCATTACTACAAACTTGGAGAGCACTATTAAGTGGCCTCATTAAATAAAGTTTGGAACACAGGCTGTAAAAGAAACTCGTAACACTCGTTTTCTGTAATGCTTTGCATTTACCAGTATAGCCATGTAGGGTGGTTGATTTTATCCACCTGGATTTGATTGAACCATTAATTGTATGCAATGAAATTATAGGCTTTGCCCCAAATATCCACTACTGTTCAAAAGTTTGGGATTAGCAAGATTTTAAATTAATACCAATTTATTCATCTTGCAAAGATGCATTAAATTGATTAAAAGTGACAGTAAAGCCTATTTCATATTTCAAAACTTTCTATTCTGCAAAAGTATCCTGAAAAAAAAGGTTTTTATAGAGCACCAAATCAGCATATTAGAATGATTTCTGAAGGATCATGTGACACTGAAGACTGAAGTCAGGCTTACTGAAAATCTGCTTTGCCATAAAACTTAAATTAAGTTATTTTTAAAAATGAAAACATTTCACAAATTTCTATTTTCACTGTATTTTTTATCAAATAAATGCAGCATAAGATAATTCTTTCAAAAACATTTTTAAAATCTTACCAACTCAACTTTGGAACGTCTAGCATCAGATCTGCATGATTTCAGATAAATTGAGAAACACATTTTTTTTTTGTTTAAAATAGAGATCATGATTCTGAATAGACAACTAAACAAAGTTACATATACTTTACTAGATGTAAAGTATAAGTCAAAGACTTCCCTAGTTTCATTACTGGATAAAGCAGTGTTTTTGAATAAGTCTCTTGAATTAATGATTCAAAAACAAGCCAATTTAAAGGGTTAGTTCACCCAAAAATGAAAATTAAGTCATTAATTACTCACCCCCATGCTGTACCAACCCCGTAAGGCCTTCGTTCGTCTTCGGAACACAAATGAAGATATTTATGATTAAATCTGAGAGGTTGATCACTCCTCCATAGGCTGCCTAAGGGAATGAAACTTGACGGGCCAGAAAGTCATTTGTTTTTTTCGCACAAAAAGTATTCTCGTCGCTTGATAAACTTATAGTTGAGCCACTGTTGTGACATGGAATATTTAAACATTTTCTTTAATGACTTTCTGGGCCGTCAAGTTTCATTCCCTTAGGCAGCCTATGTAGCAGTCATCCAGCTGTCACATTTAATCAAATATCTTCATTTGTGTTCCGAAGACGAACGAAGGCCTTACGGGGTTGGTACAGCATGGGGGTGAGTAATTAATGAATTAATTTTCATTTTTGGGTGAACTAACCCTTTAAGTCACTTGTCGCTACCTAATGGTGTTACAATGTAATTGATACAATATTACAATCTGTATTTGAAATGTTAAGTTCCTTTCAAAAAAATGATTGATAGCTAACATAATTAAAAGTTTTTAGTTTGATATAAACACCAATATCTATTGTAAAGACCTGTATTTATACATGATAACTAGGGATGCACGATATAGGATTTTGGCCGATATTCGATATGCCGATATTTTCAAACTAATTTTGCCCGATGCCGATGCCGACACCGATATATTTGTATTTTTTTTAAAGTGCAAAAAAAGCTTATTAAAGCTTCTATTAAAGTTCTCAGTCAAGAGCAGTGAGTGATTTCCTCTGTTTTGTTGTTTTATTAACATTAACGGGATAGTTCTCCCAAAAATTTTAA
Source organism: Tiaroga cobitis (assembly GCA_030578255.1). Classification (NCBI taxonomy): domain Eukaryota; kingdom Metazoa; phylum Chordata; class Actinopteri; order Cypriniformes; family Leuciscidae; genus Tiaroga; species Tiaroga cobitis. The sequence continues at coordinate 38,884,696 of CM060599.1, read as the reverse complement.
TTGTCATCATTTACTCTCTCAAGTTTCTTTCTTCTGTTGAAATTATAAAAGTTATTTGGAAGAATGTGGCTAACCAAACAGTTGCTGTACTTCAGTGACTTCCATAGTATATTTAAGCACAAGAAAGAGATGAATTCAGGTTTGGAACAACATTAGAGTGAGAAAATAATGACAGAATTTTTATTTCTGGGTGCAGTATCTATTTAAGGACAAGCGGCAGCATATTATTACTGTCTCTTTAAGAACTACACGCGACACGTCTAATATACACGCATTTGACAAGCAGATTTTCTCTGTTTGCTTTTGACTTTAGACATTACCAACTTTGTTTATGTAAACCTTGTGTGTATTTGACAGTATCAGCGCAATAAGACTCGAAAGATTAGTCCAGTATGCAGGCGCTGTGACAGGCTTTTAGTTCCTGTGAGTGTTGGGTGTAACGCGCTCAGAAAAGCGGATGTTAGAACAGCGCATCACACGTGAATGATATGTTTACCTAGCAAGACTTTGACGCACATGCAAATAATGAACTTTTGTGAATTGCGGTGTCCCGTGACTGTAACTCTACCTCTGCGTTTACATGTGATGTGATGTGAATGTACGTCGCGTTGTACAGTATGTTGAGATGAAGGCGCCAGAATTTAACTGATAGAATGCACGATACTATGATTTTTCTTCAAAAGCAGATTGTGGAGACATTTTAATCGCCCACGATCAAAAACCGTGAGACGCACACGCCTAGTTGGAAGTTTAAGTTGCTGGCGCTCATGCTTCGTTCGCGGTCGTCACGTGCGCATAGGAAACACGCCACCCTATCGGCAAGGCTCATCGGCAGAAATATTCATATATTCATTTTAAGCTTTTATCGGCCGATAACCATGTTGTCCCGATATCATCGTGCATCCCTAATGATAACTGCTTTCTCAGTAAGTGAAAGCGCAAACTAATGTTCCGGTGTGACTTTGTCCAAGGTTTAATAGACAGCCGAATCGCTGTCATTTAGCAATAAGATCGTGTGGGTTTTTTAATCGTGATTGCAATCTTTTAACGATTAATCATGCAGCTCTAAATAGCATAAAGACTATGCATGGCAAATAAATTATGGAAATTGGTAAATAAATGAAACATAAGGGAAAGACAAATTTCATAAATAATTTACTTAGTGAAAAATAACATTTACCATTTTTTGGTATTTTAAGATTTAAAAGATTTCCTTTTAACACTTTGTGGTTTAATTGAAAGTAAAAAAACGAAAACCACACTCGTCCCGGCGCCATGGACGGGCATTGGGGGGCCTGGCCCGCCCTGTGAGTCACTAGTGCCCGCCCTGGACGAGCCTGTCTCCCTTCACCAACTCCACATCCTTGCTTGTTTGCTCAATGCTTTTTCTTAATCAATAGGCTACTGTTATCAAAAGTTATCGTTTTACATACATAACTCATGAATAAAAATAAAACTGATTTGATTGGTTTGCCGATAATGAGCGGGAATGCAGGTGATAAGCGGTCTTATTTAGAGAGTCATTGAGTCATTCATTCAAACTGCTGATTCATTATGAATGACGCAGTTGTTTATGAATGGGTCCTGAATGGTTAATTGAATCTTTGGCTCAACCGATTCGTTCAAAACGCTGAATCATTCAGTAATGAAAACACGGTTGAGTGTTGCGGTGAGACAAGATGGTTCTGCTGTGATCTGTGCTATGTTTGGATTGGAACTATTTTCGCTGCTAAAATGGAACAAAAACAGTCAATATTTAGTCTAAAATGTAAGTGACTTAATATGAATTACTTGTTATGGAACTGTCAAATGAAATCAGTCACATTTTCAATCGTGATGGTATTCAGCACTCGTGGTCGTGTGATTAACTGTATCATATGCTATAAAAACTGAATTTTTACCACAATATGTTTTTTTTTTGCGCGTTGCACTCATTTGTTTCGATTTCTCCTCGAGAGGCTCTGCGCGAGCCTCAACATTGCAACCTTGTTACCGTCAGTACATTATTATGCACTATCGATCATTATCATTGTATCATAAATGTTCATAATCGATTAATGTTATTATGCAATGAGGTTGATCTCATTTGTGCCCCCCTGAAAAAATTTAATGTCCGTCCGTGAATTTGTGTCTGGAGCCGGGTCTGCACCTTAATGATTCAGGTGTCTTATAAGCAAGCATAAAGTATGTTTCCATGCGAGGCATTAAAAGAATGAAAGCGAGCGTAAGGAAGATAAAGCAGCTTTAAGATGCTCAGTCAGTTTCCTGTGCCGTGTCAATGGATGAATGTGGGCTGGAGCTCTGCATGTAGAGCTGAATGGAGCCTGCGGAACTTGGGAAATGTGGGGGTGTGCTGGAAAAGGCTCCTTCTGCTTGGCTGACCTACATAGCCAGTTTGCTTCTCATGTCTAGGCACTATACATTTCTAACCAACTGGTGTGCTTTTCTCTGCCAGGCGTCACATCCTCATTGATTCCTGCCTTTTAAAATGCATTCGTTGAGCACAGGTGTAATAGATAACACTGCTGCAGTCTATCCCTGGAGAATGTAACAATTGCCCTCTGCAACAAAATCAAAGGGAGCCTCTCGCCTTTTCTTTGGTCATAATGCTGGGGTTTCAGTTTTTTGACCACAAAAAAAATTAAACCATTGTTAAAGCGTTATTCAATCGGAAACACAATAAAGACAGTGATGCCCTTGCTTCCAAAAGCTCAATAAGACAGGCTATATACATCTCAGAAGAAACTACATTTTTTCCATCTTCTGAAACTACATTAAGATATTCTCTTATAATTTTGTTCCATCCATTAAAGGTCCACACAACCCAAATTTAAGCTTCAAAAAGTTCATATAGACATAAATATGAACCGAGCAGTTTAATCCAAGTCTTCTGTGACATGATCACTTCATATGATAAACAGATTTAATGTAAGCTTTTGTTGTAAATTTTACATATAAACATTGATCAATGCACACGCATTAAAGGATTAGTTCACCTCAAAATGAAAATTTCCTGATAATTTACTCACCCCAATGCCATCCAAGATGTTCATGTCTTTCTTTCTTCTAAGGGTGTCACAATTTCGAAATTAATTCACAATCTCAAACTTCGAATTAAAAAATGGAATCGTCGATGCTGCCACGGCCCCATGTCACGTCCGGTCGGCGTGCCAAGCGAAAAAAAAAACACGTGTTGAAGTGCTGCGAGTCTATGGTCAACCTCCTCTAACTTAGCTACAGCCATTCAAAAGATAGCATTTCCTGTGAGTGACCTTGCGTGTGTGCCTCATGAAGCGCATGTAAGACAGAGTAAGACCGGCCTGATTGGCCGGTTTCGGCTTTAAAAAAAATAAATGTAAAAATCGAGAATCGAATCAAACCATGACCTTAGAATCGAAAATGTAATCGAAGCGAGGATTTGGAGAATCGTGACACCCCTACCTTCAGTGGAAAATAAAAAAAAAAATTTTTGAGGAAAACATTTCAGGATTTTTCTCCACACAATGGACTTCAATTGCAACCAACATGTTTTGCACGTCCAAATCAATGCCGTTTCAAAGGGCTCTGCACATTCCCAGCTGAGGAATAGGGTCTTATCTAGCGAAACGATCAGTCATTTAAAAAAATAAAATAAACATTTATATACTTTTTAACCACAATTGTTCGTCTTGTGCTGGTCGGCGATGCGCCAGGCATTATGTCTTCACATTGGAATTTTTTTATTTTTTTTTATGATAATAAATTAAAACAATTGTCAGACGATTTTGAAGTTGGAGGAGAAAACAGGAGAAAATGAGATGGAATTTTTCGCCCTTCCCTGCCTTTTTGAACCGGAGTACACAGACAAATAACTTAGATGACGTGACGCGTGACGTTTCCAACGTGATGACGTAATCCCTAGCGCGTCGCAGACAAGCACAAGACGAACAATTGTAGTTAAAAAGTATATAAATGTTTTATTTTTTAGAAAATGACCGATCATTTTGCTAGGTAAGACCCTATTCCTCAGCTGGGAACGTGCAGAGGCCTTTGAAGCACTTCAAAGCCCTTTGAAACTGCATTGATTAGGACTTCAACTTGGACTGGTTGCGCTGTGTCCATTGTGTGGACAAAAATCCTGAAATATTTTCCTCAAAAAACTTAATTTCTTTTCCACTGAAGAAAGAAAGACATGAACATCTTGGATGTTTTCATTTTGAGGTGAACAAATCCTTTGCACATCAAATATGGTAAAATTAAGCTGAAACATACTTGCTGACGTACAAGAACCAATAAAGTTTCTTCTTGCATCAAGCATGCAAGGTTAAGTTTCTGTTTACCATATTTGATGATGAACATTTATAAGAGAATATAAAAAATATCAACATTTTTAGGTGAACAATGACCTTTTTAAGGTCTCTAAGAAACACTTGACTATCTCCATAAAGTATAGTCAACTTTACAGGTTTTTCTGTACTCCCCACTTATAAAGGAACAACCTGAGATTCATGCAAAACTATACGCAAACTGTGGTCATGCATTGTGACATTTAGCGGAAAGTAAAAATAAAATCAATTATAATAACAGGCTGATGAGCAATTAAGTAATTCAAATAATGATGCAGCAGAACACTGTGAATTATTGTACCAACAATGCTAAAAAACATTATTATGTACACACTATGGCCCTCATTTATCAAAAGTGCGTACACCAAATTTCCAGCGTCCACCCAAAACCACGGTGACTTTGAGATTTATCAATATGGACGTTGGCGTACGGCACGCTCAAATCCTACGCCAGCTCAGGAGGTGGTGTACATACATGTATGTACGTTTTGAGTTGAAATGCGCAGAAAACAATTCCTAACACAAAAAAACACACTGACAAACTAAAAGATTTGATATATTATGACCCACTGTAAAAAAACAACAACATAGTAATTATAAACTTCAGTGTTTATTTTTGTGCAACATGGACTTCATTGTTTAATTTGTGTGACTTTACCAAAGCATTTGATTTGTAGGCATGCATCCTTCAGTTAAGAGCCTGTGCGCTTTACCTGACGTTTCAGGGTTAGGCCCGGCAGGTGCGCACGGACTGGGGTCAGTAATGAAAGGCTTTCAATGACCAAAAAATTATTCAGACTGACAAAATAATAAAAATGACATTCTTCTTCTTTGAAATATTAATAATAATAATAATGACATTCTTCTTCTAAATAACAATAAGCGTCATTAATAATAAAAATCATAATAAAAAGATTACAAATTGTCATGAAATTATTAATGTTAATGAATGGTACTCCACATCACATCATCATCATCATCACCATTGTACACCCCAATACATGTGACGTGATACGAAATTAAATGCTAATGGTCTCAAAACACGTGCTGTAAAAAAATGCATTGTGATAGGTCATTTCGGCTCCACGTCGGAGAAGTTTCTCTTCTTTGCCATCTTCCGTGTGTCCATGGTGTAAAATGAAGGCGTGGGGGAAGCGGAGACTTGCATATATAGGGGCGTATTATTCTAATGACGATCGTTTTCAGCCGCGGCATTTATCAAGGGCAGGTATTGCGTACACCTGGATGGCAAAGGTACGCACAGCTTCATAAATCAGGCGGTGAGAAAAGGGAAAACAATCTTACGCCAACATATACGCCCGTTTCTACGCAAGAATTATAAATGAGGGCCTATGTGATCAAAAAAGTCTGACCACCCAAAAAAGTACTGATATATCACAGACATTCCTAGAAATTTTTTTTTTTGGTGTTTTCTAAGTTGTGAACAAGATTAATATTTATATAATACTGGAAATGTTTAAAAAGCAATTACAAACAATTCAGAGATAAGCTCATGTTTATCTCTTAAATGCAGAAGGCACATTTATTAAAGAAGAAACATTGTGATCTGATCCAGGAGGCGCGTTTTTTTTTTTTTTTTTTTTTTTGGATCGTCCTGCCGCCGTTACCTAATAACTTTTCCCTCTGTTGACATCTGTTTCTTTCAGGGCAGAGCACAATTACAGAAACACATTTGCATCCATGTCAGCAAATGTTTTTTTCTCTTTGGAACTAAGTCAACTGTCAAACCGGATCAAATGTGGTTTGAAGAATGTAACACTGCACAACCCAGGGACTGCAAACCTTATCGATGAAATATAAATTATTTTCAGTGACAGTTTTACTTGAGTAACAGCAAAAGGCAGATGTGTTCCAACAGAGATCGAATGGAAAGGGGGAATTCCAAATGGAGCACTAACCTGGTTCTGGGGCAGGGGTGGCTGGGACTGGCCATCCGGAGCCTGGCCCTGACCGTCATTCCCTCCCACAGGGGAGCCACGGGTCGTGGCCGTCATACTCGACACGGGGCAGATCTTTGCAATCTTGTCTGCTTATGTCGCTGGCACACCAGAAGAAATCAGTTTCTCCTCAGGAGCGATGGAGAACCGGCACACTTCTGAAAGTGAAAGCACCACCTGGGGGACTGGATATGTTGCAGAGACCATTGCATAACCTGAAAAATAACAAAGATACTAACATCATCAATCAATCTTTAAAAGGAGTTCTCACACCTTTTGACAAATGAATTCACATGACCTGCCAGAAATTCGTGATTACTGGATACAGAATTTTTACAATAATTTTATAGAGATTGTGCTTACAAAGAGCTCATGCAATATTTTAGAGCTGAGCATAATTACAATTTAATTCTATGTCCAGGCTTAGACCTCATGCGCTCTTATGATAAAATCAATGTAAATGAACTTCCTTTTCTGACACATTTCTGAGTGGTCAGAAAAAAATAGGGAGGGACTTCATTTTATCTATCAGGAATTGGATCGTGAAAAGTAGGTGTTGCATTTCAGAACGGAGCTAGACCAAAGGTGAGATAACTATAACAATGTCTACATTACTCATATTACGTCACAGTAACGCCTATTTGACATAAGCCAAACGGGAAAAGGCAAAAGGAAGAGCAGATTTTTTAATTATCTAAATCACCAAGACATTTTTTTCTTTGGAACAGACACATCTTGTACAAGACCATGTATGTGCACTAATAAAGTAAACGAGGTGTTGTTTTTTTTTTAATTCGCTTAGACTAAATTTACAAAGCTCTTTATAATGGCAACCTGTTTAGACACATTTGTATAGATGTTGTATAGTTCATTTTCAGGGTTGGGAATTTTAAATACATGAGGTCAGGAATTGGATACTTGTTATAAAATTTAGATTTTTCTTATCGACTTCTTGTGTGGACTCTGCTGTTTTCTGTGCTCCGCACACATCCAAAGCGTGTGCACAGAAAGCCGCCTCTCACACTGAATAGTGCGCAATACTGCACCAAGTTCTCTTCCGCGTCTTTTTGCACAAATGTGTGTATTTTGAATGGACAAATAGACACAAAAATGTAAAAATATCCTCGTAAACACAGTTGGTTATGTCTTAAGTGAACGTAAACAGTTGACAAATAAAAGGCATGTGTAATAGTACATTGGATCCATGCAGCTCTTAAAGTGGCAGCAGCCTGATATTCCTGCTGCCGTCTGTATATAATAATGTTACTACTCAAAGAGAAAATTCCATCGCTGTTCTTGACTAAATAACTTTAACTATATTTGTCATTTATATTTTATTTATAAAGTGCAGTGTTATTTTACATTTGATTAGAGTTTCTGTACCTGAATACCTGAAAATCTTATTCTGTTTTTCAATCATATCTTTGTTCAGTTGTATTTATTTGTGCACTTGATAATTTTTTATTTGTTCTTTTTTAATTACTGAGTACTTGTCTTTAATGATGCTTGAAATTTAGTTAGGCTAGTTGTTTTTTTAAACCATAGGCAAAAGTTCCTTGAGTAAGTGTTCTTTAGCCTGTTGATTTTTGTTCATGGTATTTAGCTACAATGAAATGTTTAGCAATAAGTAAAATAAATGTGAATGAGTTGTTTTTTCAACCTTTTTGGATAAAATTCAAATGAAACCCAACCCTACATATATTCCAAGAGTTGAAATTTGTTTGCTCATGAAAATGAATATCTGACATTTCATATTTAGTGCACATACATGGTAGCACAGAACTACTTGTGAGAAACAATGTTAACTGCAAAGCTGATCGTTTTGATAAAGATTCTTGAAGAATGATTTATAGTTATATGATCATATATTGTATAACAATCACTAAATAACTACAATATATGTTGTTCAAAACAAGTACCAGATAATTTTATAGTATATGTTATGCTTCCCAGGAGGATCCTGTTGGCTGGTTCAAAGTGTATTAAATCATAGCATAAAAAACAGGTCTGGGCTGAGTTTCTCAAAAGCATCGTGAGCCAAGTTGATCGTACCATTGGTGGCAATGGTTCTACGATCTACTTAGGCTTACAATGCTTTTAGGAAACACAGCCCAGGTTAGTACATAAATATAAATGTCAAATAAAGAAAAGGCAGCAGCAGAGCTGATGAGATAAATTCACTAACAACCACATACAAGTGACAAAAAAGACATTGGTTCAATATGAAACATGTCTATTTTAAAGTTAGGTTAGATCGAATAACATGACAGAAATACATTGAGGAAAAACAAGAGGGCTTTCTCATCAACCTTTCTAAGCAAACTGGATGATTTTCACAATATAATCGAAAATATAAGAATGTTGAAAAAGTTGAAATGGGACCTTGCTTATAATTTCACTTTTTTAACTTCAGTTAAGGGCCGTACACACCGGGACGAATATCGGCGCGCGTTATTCGCCAGCATTCGTCAGCAACGCGTTTTTTGTGTTCACACCCAAGCGATTTTCGCTGACGATGAGCCGAGTGAACATGCCAATTCATTCCCTGACATTAGATGGCGCTTAATGTAAAACAGAAATAGTCCTATTTTGTAGTCGCTGTCGCGTTTGTCATATAGTTCTTTATGTTCTGACACTAACGAGACCAGCAGCTCTACATTCATCTTGCCTTGCATCTTTCTCGTCTTATTTCTTCCCGGCAGTGTAGACCCTCACCCTACTTGGTGTATATCTTCTTCGCCGTTACATACGTGTGCTCGGCAAGACCGTTTTGTGTTTGAGCGCCCCCAAGTTGTGTTTTACTGTAACTTCAGAAGCTCCAGACACGTAAGCAAAAGCGCCAATCTCATTGGTCGGATAGTTTGACGCAGCGCGACAAACCAAAAAAACGAACCCGAGGCGTTTTTAAAAAAATTACGCTTTTACGAGTGGCGTTTTCCACGTCGGTGTGCAGTTGTGCACAATCATATTGGCGCCCTTTGTTTAGTCACGAGGCGTTAAACGTCGGCGAATATCACGCACGAAATTCGTCCCGGTGTGAACAGGCCTTAAGTGTGAAATGTTGCTGATTGAGCATAAACAACATCTGCAAAGTTACAACGCTCAAAGTTGTAACTTTGATGCAAAGGGAGATATTTTCTTTTACAGAAATCGATTTAAAGTAGGGCAGCACAATACGCTGATTTCACACAGCCGCCATTTTGAAATCGAAAGCGAGGCTCCGCTGGGAAGAACACCGGAAGTACAACAACAGTACAGATAAACAACGCGATTTACACTATTGGATGTTAATATCCAATATAGGATATGTATATAGTTCGTTCCTGCTTCTTTTTTTACGTTTTAAATTATATATAAAAAAAAAATGTTTTATTTATAAATGAATTTCACTGTACTGTATATAGTCTAAAGTATGAAAGAAATGTTTGTACATTTTTAGAATAACTAATTTCTACATTAAACAACAATATGCCATCGCATTCGCGACTCTCCTATGATTAAAGACGTTTTCTTCACCCCGGAGCCATTTCAAAATGGCGGCTCCGTGAAATCAGCATATTAATCGCACTGAAACCGCACGCGATTTGGCAAAGGCTGCGATTATTTTATGCGTAGCTTGTCAGTGCAGTGCGGCTGATCGGTAGTAAATGCTGCTCCATCTGAACACCAGAGGGCGCTCTCGTGCAGTCATGCCAAATAGCAGAAGTAGATAGCCCATCATTCCAGGAAATCCCTATTACTGTAGCTGAATAAACAGGAGATTGAAATGCTTTGATTGATTAAACATGACCAATAAACACACAACTGCCTTATTCTGTGAAAGAAGCCACAACTCACAGAAGGATGCTCCACTGTCATTATGAAGTGAGTTTGGAGAAAAAGCATGTTATTAAAATGTTGTCTTTTGTTGGAAAAGAGGTTATCAAATGCTTATGTTTGGAAAGCTGTCTGACACGTGTTGCTTTTTCAAATGCACGTTATAAGTGATTCAAACTCACAGTGCTTTCAGTTGGAGCAGGGTTTACAGAGCCGTATATCAATGACAAGCTGCACATAAAAAAAATAATCACAGCCTTTGCGATTTCAAAATCGCGATAAGCCATCTCGATTTAAGTGCGATTACATGGAAAGTGCGATTAATCGTGCTGCTCTCATTTAAAGCAGTGTTGTAATGTAACGGAGTACAAATACTTCGTTGCTGTACTTAAGTAGAAATTTCACGTATCTGTACTTTACTTCGCTTTTAAAATTTATGTCAACTTTCACTTTTACTCCACTACATTTCCTAGATAAAATGTATACTTTTACTCCGTTATATTTCCACGAAGAATCTTCGTTACTCGTTACTACAAAATAAAATCAGAAGAAATGTGTGCGACTGCAATAAGGGAGGTTTGGCGAATCACTGCTCCTAGATTGCATTACGCACGCTCCGCACGCTCTATTTCAGCGTAATGCTTGTTTGTTGCCGAAGGAGGAGGAAGCACAACTGAAACCGCCATGGAAGCACCTACTGGAGGACCGGGGGGAAACTCCTTTTCCTTGATTTACTGAAGCCTATGTGTAAAACGCATTTGCAGCTGCCCAGCTAGCACATTGAGCGTCTAGCTCGCTCATCGGCTGTGCTGCGGCAACTGCATATTCAATGGCGCGGGCGCCTCTGACGTGCGACCAATGAGCTAGCCCCACTTCATTACACGTCAGAGCCTACCAAGGGGGCGTGGCCTTAGCCTATAATAGTCCCCTGAATTCGCCATTATAGCAGGTTTAACCTATGGGTGTAACGACTGAAGCGACAACTCGCCAGGTTACTATAGTGCGGCCGGCTACGCAATACTCGTTCCCTCTCTCCTTTCGAACGGCCACAATAAAGTTCACAATCAAAGTTCTGACCGCTTGCTTAAAAAAAAAAAAACTTTTCACTTTTACTTCAAATACTTAAGTATCAAAAGTAATTTTCTGATATTTAATGTACTTAAGTACAGTATATATCAGATACTTTAAGACTTTTACTTAAGTAATATTCTAAAAGGTAACTTTCACTTCTACCAAAGTCTTTTTCTAGGACGATACTTGTACTTTTACTCAAGTATTGCTTTCTAGTACTTTATACAACACTGATTTAAAGTACCCCTATTATGCTATTTTAAAGTTTCCTAATTTTGTTTTGGAGTCTCCTACAAGAGGTTTACATGCATCAAAGTTTTATTTCCTCATAATATACATTTGCACATCACCACATTTTCAATGGTTCTCAAACGAGTAGTCAGATGAATCAAACTCTCTTAATCCCTCCTTTCCGCGAACTACTCTGCTCTGATTGGCCAGACGGCTCAGTCTGTTGTGATTGGTCTACCGCGTACAGCACACACGTCAATAAAGACGCCCATTGCCATAACAACGTCAGCTCTGCTTGTCCGAGGCTTCCTACACTGTAAACTAAACACAGTAACAAACAATGACGTTGATTTTACCATATCAATCCGAGCATGAGTCCGATGATGAAACATTGGAAGAACTTTTTCGCTACATATTAAGTAGGGATGCACGATATAGGATTTTGGCCGATATTCGATATGCCGATATTTTCAAACTAATTTTGCCCGATGCCGACACCGATACTGATATATTTGTATTTTTTTAAAGTGCAAAAAAAGCTTATTAAAGCTTCTATTAAAGTTCTCAGTCAAGAGCAGTGAGTGATTTCCTCTGTGTTTTGTTGTTTTATTAACATTAACAGGATAGTTCTCCCAAAAATTTTAATTGTCATTATTTACTCTCTCAAGTTTCTTTCTTCTGTTGAAAATAAAAGTTATTTGGAAGAATGTGGCTAACCAAACAGTTGCTGTACTTCAGTGACTTCCATAGTATATTTAAGCACAAGAAAGAAGTGAATACAGGTTTGGAACAACATTAGAGTGAGTAAATAATGACAGAATTTTTATTTCTGGGTGCAGTATCTCTTTAAGGACAAGCGGCAGCATATTATTACTGTCTCTTTAAGAACTGCACGCGACGCGTCTAATATACACGCATTTGACAAGCAGATTTTCTCTGTTTGCTTTCACTTTAGACATAACCAACTTTGTTTATGTAAACCTTGTGTGTATTTGACAGTATCAGCGCAATAAGACTCGAAAGATTAGTCCAGTATGCAGGCGCTGTGATGACAGGCTTTTAGTTCCTGTGAGTGTTGGGTGTAACGCGCTCAGAAAAGCGCATGTTAGAACAGCGCATCACACGTGAATGACATGATTACCTAGCAAGACTTTGACGCACATGCAAATAATGAACTTTTGTGAATTGCGGTGTCCCGTGAGTGTAACTCTACCTCTGCATTTACATGTGATGTGATGTGAATGTACGTCGCGTTGTACAGTATGTTGAGATGAAGGCGCCAGAATTGAACTGATAGAATGCACAATACTATGATTTTTCTTCAAAAGCAGATAGTGAAGACATATTTTAATCGTCCACGATCAAAAACGCACACGCCTAGTTGGAAGTTTAAGTTGCTGGCGCTCATGCTTCGTTCGCGGTCGTCACGTGCGCATAGGAAACACGCCACCCTATCGGCAAGGCTCATCGGCAGAAATATTCATATCGGCCGATGCCGATGATGGTCATTTTAAGCTTTTATCGGCCAATACCGATGTTGTCCCGAAATCATCGTGCATCCCTAATATTAAGGCCAATTTACGTGTGTTTTAGTCGGGTTTTCGCCTGGAAGGCTCTATAGAGATCTGGCACCCTATTGAACGAAGTCAAACTGAGAGAGCGTGCGTTCACAGACACCAGAATGAACGCGTTCACAGTAACGTTCATCAGGCAGTAATACAGTACGTTCAGTTCACGTTCGCCCAAAATATGAACGAGTTCAGGCACAACACTGACCATCAGCATTAACAAGTGCATGTCCATCAACAAACCGATTATTTTACTTTACTTGTACAAATTTATAAATTAGTAAATAACAACTATTGATACAAACTGTATCAATAACACTGCATGTATGCAATGTATATATTAGCCGATCTCTAGCGTGAATGACTGATGTAACATAAACGTTGGTAAAACAAATCTTGCTCCATGCTTAATCTTTCCTCAAAGTAGTGAGAACGACAGACAATCTGCATTAATAGACAGTTGTAGGTAAGTGGCCCACAGCTGATTAGCAGAAGTAAGACAGTAATAACGTGAGTTAACCAGTTAGCAGGAGACCTACACAATATAAAACTCAAAACTTTGTATTTTGAACACCATCTTTCAAGAGCAAGTGGTTTGTGAATCCTGCATTGAACTCCGAGATTTGAGAAGCAGTCATAAGTAAAATAAAGGGAACAAAGCAAAAGTTTAGGATTAATACTGCTGTGGAATCGTGGTAAAGATTAATTTTAACCACCGATTCTTCACATGCTCGTCCTTGGGCAGTGAAAAAAAAAAAAAAAACTGTCTTTCCCTTCACATTGTAGAGCACAGCACCTTCTCGACATGAGGTTGAAGTTTTCCCTCTGTGTCTACGCACGCAATAAGTGGGCGGGCAATATGTTTAGAGGTCGACCGATAATGGATTTTACCGATACCGATATCTAGGTTTGACCGTACATGCCGATAACCGATAATTCAACCGATTTTTTTTTATGGATACTGGATTAAAAACAAACATCATACTCAAAATAAAACAGTGCTGAACTGAAATGTGCTCAATTAAATAAATATATAAATATGAATATATTAAAACTTTATACAGAAAATAATTTAAACATTAAAATATTACAGGTTTCGTTAGCTATAACCTAGAAACATAAGTACATTTCATAGGTAACACTTTGCAAGTCCCATTTGTAAACAAGGATGTATTAACTAGCTTTCATGAACTATATGCATAATGCAATATACCTTTTTACTGCATGTATTAATATGAGCAATACAATTGTACCTTTATCATTTATGTTAGTTCATTCATAGTACATTAACTAAGCAGTGTTGGGCGGTAGCGTCGCTACAAGTAGTGACGCTACTAGCAGTGGTGGAAAGAGTACTGAAAAAGCATACTCAAGTAAAAGTACTGTTACTTGTCAAAAAATGTAGTGAGAGTAGAGTAAAAGTACCGGTCCTAAAAACTACTCAAAGTAGGAGTAAAAAGTAGCCCTTTTAAAAGTACTCAAGAGTAGTGAGTAGTGAGTATTATGCTATGAATGTTAGTCCACCTTATACCCTGCAAATTGAAAATGTAGCTTACTCTTTTATCACAGATTCATAGAAAAAAAGAAACAGTATTTCAATATTTCTCCAACAGTTTTATTTTTGACTGCTAGCACTAAAAATACAGCGTTTCCCCTACCATTGTTTTGGACTAGAGGTCGACCGATTCATCGGTTTTGCCGATTAATCGGCACCGATAGTTGATTGGTGGAACTATCGTTATCGGTAAAAATCCACACCGATAGTTTTTCCGGGTTGTGTCCGTTGCTGGAGCGGCTGAGAAGTGCGCGCTGTCATTACACAGCACGAGAGCGCTGGGAAGAGACTGCTGGCATTATACAGAGTGAGAGCGGCCTCTAGAGGACAAATAACAAACTATCACTGGCTGAGTTGTTTACTTAACACGCGAGGCAGCGCGCAGCACGGAGAGAACAAGCAGCACAGAGAGCGCTGACACTTCAGACGCGCATTTAAAACACCGACAGCGAAACGGTATGAATACAGAACACTAAAGTACATATTGCCATATCATTATAAAGTAATTCATTTGTTGACTAGATGCTGCATCAGCAGAGAAAGAACAGTAGTTTGCCGTCGAGGCTGTGAGGACTGTAACATTATACCTCAGTCAAGCGGTTTAAACAATTGTGACAAAAACACACGCAGACCTGACCCAAATGTTTTATGGCGCAATTGTTACTATCTATTTGCATTATTTTATATCCGGCTGGTCACTTTTATGCATTCATTAGCCGACGAAATTGCATATTTAAAACTAGTGACATGATTGCTTTCTCAACATTGATATGTTCATGCAGCCGACAGAAACGTAAACTAATCAGAAACGCGTTCGATTTAAGATCTTTTTAATCACTACAATACATCTTGTTATTTTGATTAGATTATCATCAAGTGTTCTAAAATAGAAGCAAATAAAGTGAGAGACTATATTACATATAGGCCTACGTAATACAGGTCTTTATTACCGTATATACCCGAATATAAGACGAGGTTTTTGTCCTAAAAATAGGCTGAAAAATGGGGGGTCGTCTTATATTCAGGGTCATCTTATATTCGAGTGGAGGAATCGATTGATAGCCGCCGACCGACAAGAGCGCCAAGGATCTCGATGCAGCGCGGACGCGCTTGGAAAAAACGAGCGCGTCGCTTACATTATGAGCGCGCGCCTACATTTGAAATAACGAACTTGAGCGCGCAAAAGACGCGATATGTGAACAGGGGGGGGGGGGGGTCTCTGCTCGCTTGTCTCCGTCCGCTCCGTCCTCTGTGAACGGCGCTTTTTCTTGCGCGGCTCGAGCAGAGGAAGAGAGAGAAAGCGGGAGCCGGATCGTCGTCGAAAACGGCCAGACGACCCCGCAGGGTTAAATCCATCCCGTCGCACTCAGGGCAGCCGCAGTCATGGCCAATCAGGAAGCGCATATGTGCCGGTCTCCGCCGACGAGCGGGCCTCTACACGAGGCACAGGTGATGCGAGGCATTTGGAACAACACCTCGGAAATTTGCTCTTAAAATTATTTTCTGTTGAAAACCAGATTTTTTTCCACAAAAATCTATTTTTCCCCAAAAATATGTCTGGAAAATGGGGGGGGTCGTCTTATATTCAGGGTCGTCTTATATTCGGATATATACGGTACATTTTAATGGCCATCTTTAAGCACGACTCTTTGTAATTATATGAAATGGTAACACTTTACAATAAGATTCCTTTTTAGCATTAACTAAGGTTAATACAAGTTGTAGAAGTATTATTCATTGTTAGTTTGTTAATTTCAACATTTACTAATGCATTTAAAATGGAGTTTTAATTCTAATTTGATCTGTTATTACCTTAGTTAATGTACTATGAACTAACATGAATGATAAAGGTACAATTGTATTGCTCATATTAATACATACAGTAAAAACGTATATTGCATAATGCATATAGTTCATGAAAGCTAGCTAATACATCCTTGTTTACAAATGGGACTTGCAAAGTGTTACCTATGAAATGTATGTATGTTTCTAGGTTATAGCTAACGAAACCTGTAATATTTTAGTGTTTAAATAATTTTCTGTATAGAGTTTTAATATATTCATATTTATATATTTATTTAATTTAGCACATTTCAGTTCAACACTGTTTTATTGTGAGTGTTATGTTTGTTTTTAATCCAGTATCCATTAAAAAAAATATCGGTTGAATTATCGGTTATCGGCATGTACGGTCAAACGTAGATATCGGTATCGGTAAAATCCACTATCGGTCGACCTCTATTTTGGACGACCCCCGCCCCCCTAAAATGCTGACAAAATCCAGTCGTAAAAAAGGAATTTATAACTCGGAATTTCACGGAATTTGTAAATTTTTTGAGGAATAAATAGAAAGCAGTTCAGTACACTTGAAATCAAATCGCGATATAGCGTGCGTGTATGTGAATATTAAACCACAAAGACAATTTAAATACGAATCCTGCATGTTCTGTGTGAATGAATGGTGCAGCCGACGCGCAGTTTCATTTACCACACACACACACACACTGAAGCACGTGTGAGGTGTGACGCTTGCGCTGTTTTTTTGCCTATATGAAGACACAAATCCATGAACTTCCTCCAGGCTCAAGATCCACTCCGAAAGTCACTTCGTGAACAAAATAAATTGGCGCCAGGTGTCTCGAAGTCTGTTTTTGCTGGTTTGATGCAAATTTTCCGCGCGCGATTTGATTTGACGGGAATCACGCATGGAGTCACATGATGACTTATTATAAAAATAAATATTAATATAAATGTAGCGACGGCAGGTTCAGGGAAAATAGCGCAGTAAAAGTACCGATACAGCACTTAAAATGTACTCAAGTAAAAGTAAAAGTACACTGTTTTTAAACTACTTAAAAAAGTACAAGTCCTAAAAAAAACTACTCAATTACAGTAACGAGAGTATTTGTAATTCGTTACTTTACACCACTGGCTACTAGTTTAACTACATTTCTCAGTAGCGTGGTGGTAGCGTCGTTTTTTTCTGAATCAAATAGCTTTTCAGTAGTGAAGCTCTTTTTTTGACTGAGTAGTGCGGTAGCGTCCACTCCACACAAGCTACATTTTCCCAAGCATTTCTAAAGCTCAAGCTCAAATCGGAAATACAACTGCTAAGTATCACTGATGCTGGATCAGTAGTGACGGCGACTTCTTGTTTTACGGTGGTTGACTACCGGTAGCGGTAGGCTATCCATGCATAAAAACTAAATTTACAGTATAATGCGGAATTTCATGGAATTTTTCAGATCTTGGATGAAAAGAAGTTAAGCAAACTTAAATAAATCACGATATAGACTAGTGTCTGGGAATATTAAACCGCATAAAGACTATTTAAAAAGGAATCATGCATGTTCTGCTGCGTGTCTCTGTGAAGGAATGGCTCAGACGCGCGGATTATTTTACCACACACACACTGAAGCACGCTTGCGATGTTTTCAGCCTATATGAGGACATTAATGCATGCACTTCATCTACACAGCCCCTCTGAGAGTCACTTTAGCAGCATTTTAGCTTGATTTGAGAAAAACTATCGTCATATCAAAAAAACAGAGACTCAAAGGTCTACATGGCAACCTGTCAAAATAAAAGGTTGGTTTAACCTTTGAAGAAAGTTTTGCTTAAATCATTAGGCCTACATTTTAAATAATTGATCATTACAATTTAAACCATTAAAAAAAACATTTCATAGTGCCCTTAAAATGTAATTTATTTTAAAATTGTAATAAATTATTGTTAAATCGTATACGTTTCATGATTTCAATTAATTACACGTTTTTGATTACTAAAATTTTATTTAACCATTAAAATGGGAGTCCATAAAATGAAAACAAAATAAAACTGAATTTGGAATGTGGGGAAAAATAAAAACAGATTTCATATTTCATGATTACTATCATCTTCTGCTCCGTATGGTGTGACATAACGTACCAATATCAATCCTTGGGCTGACACGTGAGAACTGTACTTAATGGGAAAAGATGCACACACTTGTCACCTGGTTTTGTTAAAGTTTTATATAGTTATATGGTTTTATATAGTTATATGTTGTTGTTTTTTTGGTTTTTTTGCCAGCCAAATTGGTTTGGAACAGTTGTTGAATAACAAGTGAACTGACAAGTTATGCCCGTCTATATGTTTGATTGACAGTTTTATTGATCACCGAGATAGCATTGACTTGGAATGAAGTTGGTTCAATATAAAAATAAATAATAATAAAAAAAAATAGCTTAGATGTAGTCAAACTACTTTTGGCATATCGCTGTAGCTTTAGCTTGCTACATTTCCCAGGGTGGTAGCTTCAGTGTAGTGAAGCTACATTTAAATGTAGAGTAACTGCTAGTTTAGCTCACTACATTTTCTAAGTAGCTTGCCCAACACTGTAACTAAGGTAATAAAAGATAAAATAAGAATTAAAACTCAATTTCAAATGCATTAGTAAATATTGAAATGAACAAACTACCGTAACAATGAATAAAGATGCCCATTAAAATGTAATAAAGACCTGTATTACGTATACGTAATAGGGCTGTCGCGATAACCGCAATATTGTAGTACCGCGCTTCTGACAAGTCAACCGCAGAGGATTGCACGTAACTGCAACAACCGCGATATTCACGTTTTTTATAAGGCTATACCCTTCTTGTTTTGAACTTCATGCATGTGTATTGAATGTTGAACAAGTTCATAATGATAAAAAGACTGTTTATCTTGGTGATGTGTAGCCTACAGAGGCTTCCCACAGACAGTGAATGAGAGAGATCGGCAGAGCGCGTGTGATTACCTGCGTCTGTTTTTGAAGTCGTGAAAAGGTTGCCGTGTCAAAGGAAAGCGAAATATTTGTCGTATCATCCTTTTAACGTTCACGTCACGGGTATTTCCCATAAATGCGCGTCAGCAGCAGCGCAAGGAAGCCGCGGGGAAATAAAATCAGCAAGTCACGCATTGAATCAATGCCATATTGGTCTCTAATTTAAGTGAAGCATCAGCTTCAGCGTTACCCATGCGACGCATTGCTGCTCAGCTGAGCCTTGAAACGTGGAACTCAAAGTTAAAAATAATTAACACCTTGTTTCATTACATCTCTTTTAATGAATCAGCTTTTTTGAATGTGTTCGTTGAATGAACGGTTTAATGACTCACCCTGTGACTCACTCAAAGTCCGTATTCATAACAAAATGCTTTCGGTTACATTGGTTACTGAAAATGTCCTCGTTTTTGTCCACATCGTAAACTTTATTTATATAGCAACAAATACATATCAATGAAATAAATAAATGGCGGTAATACCGCATATCACGCTATTGAGCCACTCAACATTACCGCAAGGGAAATTCCATAACCGCGACAGCCCTAATACGTAATATAGCCTATAGTCTCTCACTTTATTTGCTTCTATATTTTAGAACACTTGATGATTATCTAATCAAAATAACAAGATCTATTGTAGTGATTAAAAAGATCCTAAATCGAACGCGTTTCTGATTTGTTTACGTTTCTGTCGGCTGCATGAACATATCAATGTTGAGAAAGCAATCACGTCACTAGTTTTAAATATGCAACTTCGTCGGCTAATGAATGCATAAAAGTGACCAGCCGGATAAAAATAATGCAAATAGATGGTAACAATTGCGCCATAAAACATTTGGGTCAGGTCTGCGTGTGTTTTTGTCACATTGCATTAACGGTTGACTGAGGTAATGTTAGAGTCCTCACAGCCTCGACGGCAAACTACTGTTCTTTCTCTGCTGATGCAGCATCTAGTCAACAAATGAATTACTTTGTAATGATATGGCAATATGTACTTTAGTGTTATGTATTCATACCGTTTCGCTGTCGGCGTTTTAAATGTCAGCGCTCTCTGCGTGTTCTCTCCGTGCTGCGCGCTGCCTCACGTGTTAACGTAAACAACTCAGCCAGTGATAGTTTGTTATTTGTCCTCTAGAGGCCGCTCTCGCTCTGTATAATGCCAGTAGTCTCTTCCCAGCGCTCTCGTGCTGTGTAATGACAGCGCGCACTTCTCAGCCGCTCCAGCAACGGACGCAACCCAGAAAAACTATCGGTGTGTATTTTTGCCGATAACGATAGTTCCACCAAACAACTATCGGTGCCGATTAATCGGTAAAACCGCTGAATCGGTCGACCTCTAAATATGTTAATGTTTCTTCTTGACTAGAGGTCGACCGATAGTGGATTTTAGCGCTACCGATATCTAGGTTTGACCATACATGCCGATAACCGATAATTCAACCGATATTTTTTTTAATGGATACTGGATTAAAAACAAACATCATACTCACAATAAAACAGTGCTGAACTGAAATGTGCTCAATTAAATAAATATATAAATATGAATATATTAAAACTTTATACAGAAAATAATTTAAACATTAAAATATTACAGGTTTCGTTAGCTATAACCTAGAAACATACGTACATTTCATAGGTAACACTTTGCAAGTCCCATTTGTAAACAAGGATGTATTAACTAGCTTTCATGAACTATATGCATAATGCAATATACCTTTTTACTGCATGTATTAATATGAGCAATACAATTGTACCTTTATCATTCATGTTAGTTCATTCATAGTACATTAACTAAGATAATAAAAGATAAAATAAGAATTAAAACATTTCAAATGCATTAGTAAATGTTGAAATTTACAAACTACCGTAACAATGAATAATACTTATACAACTTGTATTAACCTTAGTTAATGCTAAAAATGCAATGTTATTGTAAAGTGTTACCATTTCATATGATTCCAAAGAGTCGTGCTTAAAGATGGCCATTAAAATGTAATAAAGACCTGTATTATGTATATGTTACAGCCTATAGTCTCTCACTTTATTTTCTTTTATATTTTAGAACACGTGATGATTATCTAATCAAAATAACCAGATCTATTGTAGTGATTAAAAAGATCTTAAATCGAACGCGTTTCTGATAAGTTTACGTTTCTGTCGGCTGCATGAACATATCAATGTTGAGAAAGCAATCACGTCACTAGTTTTAAATATGCAACTTCGTCGGCTAATGAATGCATAAAAGTGACCAGCCGGATAAAAAAATGCAAATAGATGGTAACAATTGCGCCATAAAACATTTGTGTCAGGTCTGTGTGTGTTTTTGTCACATTAACGGTTGACTGAGGTAATGTTAGAGTCCTCACAGCCTTGACGGCAAACTACTGTTCTTTCTCTGCTGATGCAGCATCTAGTCAACAAATGAATTACTTTGTAATGATATGGCAATATGTACTTTAGTGTTACGTATTCATACCGTTTCGCTGTCGGTGTTTTAAATGTCAGCGCTCTGTGCTGCGTGTTCTCTCCGTGCCGCGCGCTGCCTCACGTGTTAACGTAAACAACTCAGCCAGTGATAGTTTGTTATTTGTCCTCTAGAGGCCGCTCTCACTCTGTATAATGCCAGCAGTCTCTTCCCAGCGCTCTCGTGCTGTGTAATGACAACGAGCACTTCTCAGCCGCTCCAGCAACGGACGCAACCCGGAAAAACTATCGGTGTGGATTTTGCCGATAACGATAGTTCCACCAAACAACTGTCGGTGCCGATTAATCGGCAAAACCGATGAATCGGTCGACCTCTAGTCTTGACGTCACAACGAAACGGCTTATGACTCGTTTGAAAAACGATTCATTTCATTGACTCAGTCAACTCTTACTTTTGAAAGACAATAACTTTATGTACCGTGCACTTTCAGATTTAAAACTTTGCAGGATGTTTTCGTTCACTTAGAGCTATGTTACACACTACATGAAAGGTCATTTTCAAAAATCCATAATAGGGGCCCTTTAAGGGACTACCACGAGTGCAAAATGTTGTGCGGTGCCAGGTTGTAAAAAAAACAGTAGCTGCATTGGATTTGCAGAGAGCCTGAAATTTAAAGACTATGCTGCGCCTTCTATATTGGATCCATCAGGAATGGTGCAACACACTTATGTTATATGAGTAAAAAAGTTTTTCTGTGTCACTATTGCTGTTACCAATCAATTATGTGTACGTCTAACCAAAATCACCAGTGACCAGTGATTTCTAATATGTAATGATTCATGTAGGCCTACAGTGAGATGTTTGTGTCACAAAATCGTTCATTGTCAGTAAATCAAACCAGTGACTAAACGGTCAACTTCACATTGTTTGAGATTAAAATAATCTGTTATTTAAACTGTGGTTAAATTATAGAAATGCTTCCTTTACAAAACGCCGGAACTGTCAATTAAACAGCGCGCGTGTTCTGGACTAAACTAGAATCAACGATTCTCATTTACATTGTGTTTGCACTGTTAGTTATGATGAAAGCATTCGTTAGTGTGCAGAAATCGAGCTAAAATGATGAGATCGCTGTATTCATGTGCTAAACATGTCTGTGATTGGCTACAATGCTCATCCACTGCAACCTTTCATGTCACTATCTTAATATGATGCTATAGTTCTAAATATAATGCTATAATCAACACTTTTCACAATTAGTAGGCTAAAGAATTGGAATAGTAAAAACATGTTAAAAGTTTGATAGAATTACACGTGTAATACTTAGCTATTTCCAAATGCAAAGATGTTAGCCAATCACAGCAGTGGGCATTTACACTGAAGTCTCACAGCAGACACGCCCCTTAATACAGAGCATTGAAATCCAAGAGCTAAAACCAGGCCTTTAATTTCTAAATTATGACAATTTTTGATGTAAAAATCATACATAAATGCACCCAAGGAACCATTATAAACTATAAAATAATGACCCTTTTAAAGAAATTTTAAGTGTCATGGTAAGTAAATACTAACAACCTTGGATGTGCTACAGAATTCAAAAGAATATTTTTGATTTTAACAAATATTTAAAATGAAGCATGTCTGTGCAATGTAATAAAACACTAAACAAGTATTTTTTCATTGCACTCACCGAATTGCCAAATGGCTCTCAAACTAATAAGGCAGAATAGCTCCAGCTATAATCAATTCAATGGATGTTTGATTTGTAATGATGAGCAAAACCTATT
The DNA here is from genome assembly GCA_030578255.1 of Tiaroga cobitis. Lineage (NCBI taxonomy): Eukaryota > Metazoa > Chordata > Actinopteri > Cypriniformes > Leuciscidae > Tiaroga > Tiaroga cobitis. Next base: position 38,861,154 of record CM060599.1, on the reverse strand, counting down.
CGTTGGCTACAAAAATGAAGACAAAGACAAACCAACACAAATTTCATACATGAGAAAGACATGTTGACATGGCATTTGGGCACTGATTTCTGTAAAGTTATGCACCAAATAAACTTGCATCTTTGCTGTTGATCAATGAGAGCAATCCTAGTATTTTGTAAAAAAAAATTATCTAAAAATTACTGGTTTTAAAAGTATTACAAATGTTTTAAACTAAATTTAACTGAAAGAAATTGGGGTATTAAATGAAATTATAAAGAAATTCACAAAGGTTATGTGTAACAATTTATAAACACATTTGACCAATGTTGGAAAATAAGAGTTCTTCAATATGGTCTTTAAAAATGACAACAAAGGTCGACTTGACTGTTCAATGAAAAGTAACAGGTCTAGATTCCCTAATACAAGATAAAAACTTCACACAAATCACAAGACAATAACACAGAATCAGACTGAGTAAGATTGTTTTAAACTTTTAAACTAACCTGCTGGTTTGGCAGTTAATTGTGGACAGGCTAGTATGCATAATGAATACAGAAACATTTCCCTGAAACAATGTGACATCACACTACACAGATATAACAATTCCCTAATATTATAACACACACCATTCACATTTGTCATAATAAACCCACCAGATGCCCAAGAACTGGCAAGCAGAATAAAAACGTACAGACTAACCTGATTAGATAATGGGAGGAAATTAACGTTACTGTCGCTAATGGCCAAAGATGGGCGTTTCCCATAACGTCAATATAAAAATTGTAGCTATGAGAAATCCTCTCCATATTCCAGAATACTGAATTATACATAAAAGAGGTGATATTGGCTGTTTCACAAAACACATTGAGCTGCTACCTAGACAGCCTATGAAGCCCAAAAATGCTGTCAAGGAAGGGAACTTACAAGGTTTTCTGCCTCGGTCAATTTAAAAGCTGAAAACGCGACTACGATGACCAAATATATATTGTCTGGGTGGGCAGCACACTTGGTTTCGAGAGACAGCCATTATGCATTGGGCCTAGTTTGAAACTGTGGCAGTTTAGGCCCGTTTCCTCTTCCAAACACAATCAGAGTTACAACAGGGTTATCTGTGAAACCAGCCATGCATAAAATGTTATTAAAGCTCTGAGGCTTTAGATTATACTGTTTTGGTGCATAAAATCTTCATTTATAACTCAAAAGTAAGAGCGAAAGTGAATGTAAATACAGCAGCAGAAACAAGCTAACGTGCTAACGGCTAACAGCTGGACTCCAGCAAAACACAATCAGATCGTGACAGTGGATTTAAAGCTATTAAAACATCTAAACACTCATTTTAATTATCCAACAAGCCCACATTATACTTCATAACCTGCCAAAATCTAAGAAGGATCAACTAGTATCAAAAACAACCGACCTGCCCACGTCAAAACCACTTGTTTAGCCACAAATCAACCTCCTCAAACAGAGCTGCCGTTAAATGTAAATGCTATTTATCTCGAATAGATCTTCAAAGCGACTGCACTGCAAAAGTGCGCAGGGATTGTAAATATATAAGCGTTGACAAATATCCAAACGTATTTAATTCGTTCATTGAGCTGTTCGAGCTAAGCTAAGTGAGCACTGACTTGCAAATCATCTGCCATTAGCGGCTAGTTTCCTTTAGCTTCACACACAAACCCACTTACCGAGAATCAAACGGGATCTTTCCTCCATACGATCCCAGATCGGATCATTTAAGTGCTGTTTAATAATTACTCAGTCGCGTGCATGTGCCTGGCTGTCCCGATGATAAATAACAGGCTTGTGTTGAGATCAGACCATTGGTTTATTGTCTGCTGTTGGGTGTTTTTCCTGCGTCACCAGCATCGACTACTGCTGCTGCTGCTGCCCCCCTCCCTTAAACTGCCTCCAGTCGCTCGCTCACTCTCTCGCTCTCTCTCTCTCCTGTGTCAGGCTGCTTAGAGACCCGTCACCGTGCTATGGATGGAAGTAAATGAGAAGTATATCCGTGCACTAACTGCCTGGACGTGTGACTCAGCTGGGCATGCGTGGTTTCGAGGACAGCGCGCCTTCCTGACACCAGATTTGTGATATTAAAATTATTGTTCAAACATCATTCTTCTTGTAAGGAAATTACTTCGTTTTTTTGATGCACCTGAACACATGTATACAGGAAATGTTGTATAGACACAAGTTTTTCTTTTTTATTTGTGGTGTAGTAGACCTATCTTGGACAAAGCATGAAATAACTCATATAACTAATACATTTAAAAATTATTTAAAAAAAATTTAATCATTTACTAATTTATATTTCAACGTATCGTAAAGTAAAATTTTATTTATTATACATTTCTGAGATAAAAAAAAACTTACCATTGTCTGTTCAAGATCGTTCTGGAAGAATTCGGACAGTATCATTTTGGTAAGAATTGGTGTCATTAATGTGATACTGTATTTTAAAGATTGTAAACTGCATTTTGGAATGTTCATAAATTTTATAAATAAAATAAACATACAATGTACGGTTATTAATAATATAATCTGAATTTAAAGCTGAATTTAAATGTCAGCTTTTTAGGTAACCCCCTGGCAATGTTGTTAATGTAATATGCAAAACACCTCTTTTCTGTGTTAATAAAAAAAGATTTAGGGACAACAACACATGCACATAGCTTTTCTTTCACACTCACTCTTAGCTAAAGGAAAGTAGTGTTCCAAGCAGGCAACATGAGCATCGTCTAGGCGGCGTCTAGGCGGAAAAAAACGGTTGCATATGACGTTTTCCTGCATGCTTGAAAGACTAGGACTGGGTGATGCACTGCATGAAATCCAATGCATCAGAAACAACAAACCTATGAGTGTGACATGATTACACTTTAAAATCTAAACATTTTGAAACTGGCTGTCTTGACACATGCCAAAAATATATATATTTTAAGTAGATGGCATGTAACCAGGAAATATTAGGCATTATTTCATGATAAATGCTTTGAAGAATTGTTATGCTACATTGTCACATGACCTCATCATGTGAGTGGCATAGAACAATTAAGTTGGAAATAAAAGCAGTTCTTTTTCAATGTTGTGAGAACATTTCTAAGTAAGTAAAATAAGATATATGTTAAAATTAGTGGCAGCTGCTTATGGCTCACTCATCAAAATTTAAGTTAAGTGAAGTGCATTGCATTGTGGGATACAGTATTTTGCACAGTGTGCTGTGATTGTGTACTGCACATTTTAACAAATGTAGGTTTTGTAAGTCATTCATGTACTGTACGCAAACAATTCTATAGGCTACTGTATACATGCTGCATACATAATGTAAAAACATTATGTTAGAGTAGATTAGATAAGTATGATTATGTTAGTATGCTTTTCCGAACACAGATTATCAATTTTGTAGACCAAAGCATTGATAAACATCTTTTACAACAACTGTTTGCTTTAGAAGAAAGAAGTGCAGTTTTTTCAACTAAATTCTACCCAACAACAATGACCTGGATGAATGAAAGGCTTCATGAACAGACCACCTGAATAACATGTGTCACTCAGCTGTACAATCTCTGCTTGAATAGCGCTTGACCCCTACAATCCATCTGTGACAGGCATACAATTGACTGGTCACTAAAAAGCCTTTTGTACGTTGCAGAGAAGACCCCATGCTGGGCAAAGTGTTGATGTTCATCCTTGTGTAGTGCAATGAATGGAAAAGGCTGTAGTTCCCTTTCGAAGTTAGCTGACGCTTTGGGGAAACTCCTTTTCTTCGAAAATGCTAAAGCCTGATTGAATCACGCTATTGCAACTGCAATAGCCAATGGTTCTCGTGCGCTAGAGTGACGGCCGGGTCCAACTGCTATGTAGTTCAGTGCCGAGTGCCATTCCCTCAGATCTTTCTCCTTCACTCGATTTTGCTGTCTTCAAGAAGCCATCTATTGTTCGCTGTTGAGGTACGCTCTTCAGAGGACAGTGTTCCGGTGAGTATGACATTTTTTACATCATGCTACGGATAAGCTATCCGCTCACTTCTTCTCCCTCTCTGATGCCGAGCCGCGGAGGCAGAGGCGTGGGCAAATTGAGACAGAAAATTTAGGTGATGGGCCTGCGCCGGTCAATTCGTGCAATTCCTGGTCAAAACCTTCCAATTCTAGCCTTTGGTATGAATAATTGCTGTCTCTCTACCTGGTCTGTGCCCATGCAGATGCAGATCTACTCAAGTTCGTCTACTCTCAGCGAAGGCTTACAAGGACTTGGACAAAGAGCTACATAGCGCAGTCCTCACCTGATGTTGGCGGGAAAGTAGCCTTCTCGCTGACAGTCCTGCTTAGGAGAGCTACTTAGCATGATACAAGTAGCCCCCTGCCTCAATCACTCTCATTCACACGGTATAAGCAGCCCCTTGCCTCAGCAGCGGTCAGTCGTGTAGAGTGCACAGAGGAGTCCCAGTTGCTTCAGAGTGGAGACCTACTATTTACAGAGCATGAAGTGATTCAGTCACTCTCTCACTCATGCAGTGTGAGCAGCCCCCGTCTCGGAGCGGCGGTCTGCCTTACATAAAGTGCAATGTGCTACAGCCACTCTCTCACTCTCATCACGAATAACAAAATGCTCTGGCCGTTCGATATTCTCTCGCCAGCAATGTCATTCTTCCTCAATGGTGGAAATGCCACCGTTTCTATCATGAGGGATGTGAAAGTTCCCCCCCCCCCCATCTGGAAGCAGCAGGTTACATATACAAAGCATGGGTTGCCCCGTTCCAATTGCATTATGGAGCTATGAAACGCCCCAGTGTTACGAGTGTGTTATCAATTCGCTCCCTTAAACTGCTTGCAATGGAACAGATCCTCTCGCAAGTTGGCCGGAGGATGGATTATTTCAGTGTACCTGGGGAATGCCTACTTCTATATTCAGATAGCCCTCTTCATGAGTGTTTCTAAGGTTGCTTCATAGCCGCTTTGCAGTCCCTATGAATGAGCAAACGTTTCTCTGTACATTTATGGAATGTGTGATCGCAGCTCTCTCCCCTCTAAAACGAGTAGAGGTGGCATGCTGAATCTTCTGGATGAGTGACTGATCATGTTTCATTCAGTGAGCGTGTATGACCATCACAGACTCCTGTGTATCAACCACCCATAATCCCCTTCTGAATTGGGCTTTATTATCACATGGGACTACCTTTGACAGGGGTACTCCCAGCCTGTAATTTACTCACCCGTTGAGTTCGAGCCGAGAGTTTTCTGCCTTTGAGAATTCTCAGGAAACACTCAGACTGATGGCTGTGGCCTTGGCAGTGTGCCAACTGGGACTGCTTGATGTTCTTGCCAAGCATGGGCGCAGCCCTTGAAAAGGGCTTTGAAGTGTGTTTATAGAAGTTGTAGGCATTATATTTAAGTCCTGTGTCATGGAAGTCACCGGCTCTGTTGCAGTTTTTCTCAGAGTTACTGTGATAGCGCCGGCTCTGCCACCACTTTGCTGTCATTCACTCATGGTGTTCAACAAGCGCCGCCGCTTTGCTCTCATACACTCATCACGATGGCAGAAAGACTGTCCGCTCTCTTATGTCTGTTTCTCACATCTACCTGCTCGTTAAGGGCGACGGGAACAGTAATTGCCTTTGTGTTCTGACTGTTCCGCAGTGCAGCGCATTAGGTCAAGATATATCTATGCATATTGTTGCGCCTGGACAAATCAGACACACAATTATTCATAATAGTTAATGAATAAACAAGCAAACCCCCTTGCCCAAAAGGCAAACTATGTGTTAGAGTTCTGTGGACAACCCCCGAAGAGCAACTAACACCCATGCATGAAACCCATTTATGACCAAAAGGAATGTGAACGAGTTAACTCTCACTCCATTTCCCTACTGAAACACACATAATGCCCATAAAAATGACTCTTCCCCATTCATTCATAGAAAACCTTCTATGAAGGTACATGCATATCTCTAGGGCATTGTGTGCATTATTATTACTGTCTTGTAAAGTGTCTTTTGTACTGTATACAGTTATATGCATGCTTTATGATAGAACCACTAGTTCACGAGTTCGTCTACCCATTCAGTCTTAATAGTTAATGGTTAACAAACTTAAAAATTGCTGTCCTCGAAGGAGGCTCGAACCCGAGGCTCGGCTCGAGCTCTGAGCTAAACCCCCCTATAACAGTACTGCGCAGAGGAAGAATAAGAGAAATAGAGAAGGAGATGGGAAGGAGGAGGGATGCCGGAAGAATTGTCACTAGGATGACGCAATGACTGCTGCTTATGTAAGCTCGTATTGATGATTGACAGGACTTAATTGTTTAGGCTCCTCCCGAACCTACGTTTGCAGCTACATTTCACGAGTTCGCCTGCCCATTCAGTCCTAATAGTTAATTGTAAACAAACTTGGCTTGCTGTCCTTGAAGGAGGCTCCAACCCGAGGCTCGGATGGAGCTCCCAGCTAAACCCCCAAAAAAGATACTTACAAGGACATCAAGCTGGGCAGTGAACTGAGGGTAGTTCAGCAATATAAGTACAGAAGACTTAAAAAATATAATCCCTTTCCCCCGCAAAGATGAGCAGAATATTTTTTGATGTTGCTGTATTGGGGAAGAAATAAGGCAGCTTGTGTGGTGAGTTTCCTGTGGGAGCTAAATGAGAAAAAGAAAGGGCTACTGCAGAAGCAGAGAGAGAAATATCTGCTGCGGCAGTGAAGGGATACTTTTCTGTTCTTTCAGATGATTAGTTGGAGAACTGCTGCTAGAGTGGAGACTGAAATCACTGCTGCGGCAGTGAGAAATAAATTAAATTCTGAAGGCTGTTGCAAGAGCGGTGGCCGAAATCACCGAAATCACTGCTGGTGGGGAATAAAGTGTAGTCTGAAGGCTGTTGTGAGAGCAGTAGTCTGCCGGACTAATTGTCGCTCAATTGTCGCTCTGGCCACAGAGGCCGTCCCCGAGACGCCCGTCCCTGAACTGCTGGCACCTCCCTGGCTCCCTGAACTACTGGCAACTCCCTGGCTTCCTGTATTGCCGGTACTGTCCAGGAGGCTCCTGTCCTGCCCCTTCTCTAGCCCCTCATCAGCCTACTGTGTGCCCTCCCTCCCGTTGGACTTATTACGGCACGAGGATGTGCCTTCCGGGAGGGTGTGTCTACGTTTCTGTTCTGTTTTGTTCAGTTTTCCTAGTCTGTTCTATTTTGTCTTTTGCTTCTAGTTTGTTAATTGATTCTGTTCTCCTTTGTTCCCTGCATGTTTTTTTCATGGTTACAGATTGATTAGAGTTCTCAGTTCAGGTGTGTCTAGGTTAGGTTCTCCCTTTGCTTGCTCTATGTATGTTATCCCTCATTTTCAGTTTGTTCCTGGTCCTGCATTGTTTACGTGTGTTGACCACATGTGTTATGTGGTTGTACATTCTCCTAGATTTTCTCCTGTTTGGTATGTAGAGTATTACTGTTAAACTAGATATAAATATAGAGCAGAGTCAGGAGAAAGCCAGGAGAAACAGTCACTCTGTAAGAACAACAAGAGCGCGTAAGTTGTTTTTTCTTAATATCCAGTTCTTCTGTTGTTCTGTTCACTATTTGTCAAGTAGGTAGGGCTATTTTCGATTCTTTGATTATTTATAATTTTTATCTTCACTAAATATCTGTATTTTAATTAGACGCGTTCCTATTTTGAATTTATGCCGCGCATCTAAAGGGTTGTAGTCTGTATTTTATTGTAGCACTTAAGTAGCGCTGTTCAACAGCTTGTTTCGGTTTCGCCCATTCTCGGGATATTTGCTTTGGCTGTGCTAATTGCAAGGCCGGCCACAGCTGTCCTTACTCAGGCGATTGAAAGCTTTATGTCTATGTAGTGTGCGTGCTGTCGCGGAAGCGTCAGCTGAAGCGTTCAGCTCTCGTGTTCAGCCTCCTCGTGTGAAGACCGACTCGGGTAAAGACCTGCGACTCCACCGAGCAAGGACACCCGCAAGGCACTTAAGTATCTTCTTCACCCTTTCCTTTCCCACCTTTTTCTTATTTCCCTTAATCAACATGTGATTTCAATACATTCCTGTTGTCTCTCGACAACGCTCTCTCATCATGCACAGAAGGCAGCGCAATACTGCTAATCTGCGCCCTATTCTCTCATCCTCACACTCACCTCTCACTCTTTTTATGGGTCTATGGAATTGTCAATCAGCAGTCAATAAAGATGACTTCATTCAAGCCTTTGCATCTCATTTTACTCTTAATATCTTGGGCTTGACTGAGACCTGGATCCGTCCAGAAGACTCAGCAACCCCTGCTGCTCTCTCTAACAACTTCTCTTTCTCTCACACCCCTCGCCAGTCGGGGAGGGGTGGGGTATTGGTCTTCTCACTTCTAACAATCGGAAATACTCAACTCTCTCTTCTCTATGCAACAACTACTCATTTGAACATAATGCTATTACACTTACAACTCCCATTAAGATCCATATTGTAGTCATATATCGCCCCACAGGTCAACTGGGAAGCTTTGTAGAGGAGCTGGATGTGCTGCTTTCCTCTTTCCCTGAGGATGGCATCCCATTTGTAGTCTTTGGCAACTTCAACATTCATCTAGAGAAGCCATATGCAACAGACTTCATCTCTCTCCTAGCCTCTTTCGAACCAACTGAACCTGGTTTACACACGCAACTGCATCACAGACAATATTTTGGTGAAACCTCTCAACGTTTCAGACCATTTCCTCATTACTTTCAATCTACAACTCACTACCCATGCACCACCAACTCCCCTACCAGTTACTTACAGACAAAACCTGCGCTCACTTTCTCCGTCCCATCTTTCCTCTGCTGTGTCATCTTCTCTTCCCTCACCCTCGCATTTCTCATCTCTGGATCTGAATACTGCAACGGATACTTTATGCTCCATTCTAACCTCTTCTTTAGACAACATCTGCCCTCTCTCCTCCAGGCCAGCACACGCTACTCCCTCCAACCCCTGGTTATCTGAGGTTCTTCGTGAACACCGGAACGAACTCAGGGCAGCAGGGAGGAAATGGCGCAAATCAAAAAACACATCTGACCTCAGTAGGTATCAATCTCTGCTCTCTGCCTTTTCTGCTGATGTTCACGCCGTAAAATCTCCATATTTCCACAACAAGATCAACAGCGCCTCTAACACACGTTCACTGTTCAAGACATTAAACTCTCTCCTCTGTCCACCTCAACCACCACCCACCTCCTCGCTAACTGCTGATGATTTTGCTAACTTCTTCACTAACAAAACTACAACTATCAGCAGTCAGTTCTCAGCTTCACACACACAGGAACCCAGACTAACCTCTCCCACAGCCAACAACTTCTCTCCTCCTTCACTCCACTAACCGAGGATGAAGTATCTAAACTTCTCCTCTCTAGTCATCCTACCACCTGCCCTCTGGACCCCATCCCCTCACACCTTCTACAAGCAATCTCTCCCACACTTTTTCCAGCTCTCACACACATCATCAACTCATCCCTCCACACTGGCATTTTCCCTACAGCATTCAAGCAGGCTCGGGTAACTCCACTGCTTAAAAAAACAACGTTAAACACATCACTTTTAGTGAATTACAGACCTGTCTCTCTCCTACCATTCCTTGCGAAAACACTTGAACGAGTTGCTTTTAACCAAGTATCATCTTTCCTGTCTCTGAACAACCAGCTGGATGTCAACCAATCTGGCTTCAAGAAAGGACATTCAACTGAGACTGCATTGCTGTCAGTCACGGAAGCCCTGCGGATCGCAAAAGCTGCTTCCAAATCATCAGTTCTCATCCTCCTGGATCTGTCTGCTGCCTTCGACACTGTGAACCATCAGATCCTTCTGTCCACCCTCTCATCACTGGGCATCACAGGTACTCCTCTCCACTGGTTTGAGTCCTATTTCACAGGTAGGTCCTTCAGGGTCACATGGAGAGGTGAGCACATCAAAACACCAAAGCACATCAACTGACCACAGGGGTTCCCCAGGGTTCAGTTCTTGGACCGCTCTTGTTCTCCATTTACACCACATCACTGGGACCCATCATACAGGCACATGGTTTCTCTTACCATTGCTATGCTGATGACACCCAGCTCTACCTCTCATTTCAACCAGATGATCCCACAGAAGCTGTATGGATCTCAAGCTGTCTGGCGGACATCTCGGCATGGATGAAGGAACATCACCTACAGCTCAACCTGGCAAAGACTGAGCTTCTCATCCTGCCTGCCAATCCGTCTCTACAGCACGACTTCACTATCCAGCTAGATTCTTCCTCAATCACCCCATCAAGGTCAGTCAGAAATCTTGGAGTAATCTTTGATGATCAGCTGACCTTCACAGACCACATCATAAAGACAGCTCGATCATGCAGGTTTGCTATGCACAACATCAGGAAGATCAGGCCTTTCCTAACTGAGCATGCAACACAAGTTCTCGTCCAGGCCCTGGTCATTTCTAGGCTTGATTGCTGCAATGCTCTTCTGACTGGACTTCCATCATGTGCAACTAAACCTCTACAAATGATCCAGAATGCTGCAGCTCGTCTGGTCTTCAACGAGCCGAAAAAGGCCCACGTCACTCCTCTGTTTATCTCTCTGCACTGGCTACCACTCGCTGCTCGCATCAAGTTCAAGGTGTTAACACTTGCTTACAGATTGACCACAGGATCAGCTCCCTCCTACTTCCACTCGTTACTGCAAGTTTACATCCCTACCAGAAGCCTACGATCAGCGAATGAGCGACGGCTTGTGGTACCATCACAGAGAGCCTCAAAATCACTCTCCAGAACATTCTCATTCACGGTACAATGCTGGTGGAATGATCTGCCCATCCTCATCCGGAATGCAGTATCCCTGACAGCATTCAAAAGACAACTGAAAACTCATCTCTTCCGTGAGCACTTAACATAAAAAATTTAAAAAAATGAAAAATTCTCTCCTTTTCCTTTAAATCCCTGCTTATCTGGCTTATGCTACTCCGAGCAATGTCTGAACTTTGTATTTTGAGCACTTCTTGCATTGTTTTTGTCTCTTCACGATGACTCACTTGGTTTAGTCCTCAGTTGTAAGTCTCTTTGGATAAAAGCGTCTGCTAAATGACTAAATGTAAATGTAAATGTATTACACTGAACAAAATTGTAAACGCAATTTTTGTTGTGTTTTTGCCCCCATTTTTCATGACCAGAACTCAAAGATCTAAGACTTTTTCTATGTACACAAAAGGCCTATTTCTCTCAAATATTTTTCACAAATCTGTCTGTGTTAGTGAGCACTTCTCCTTTGCCAAGATAATCCATACACCTCTCAGGTGTGGCATATCAAGATGCTGATTAGACAGCATGATTATTGCACAGGTGTGCCTTAGGCTGGCCACAATAAAAGGCCACTCCAATATGTGCAGTTTTACTGTATTGGGGGGTCAGGGGGGGGGGGTCCGAAAACCAGTCAGTATCTCCTTCGCATAGAGTTGATCAGGTTGTTGATTGTGGCCTGTGGAATGTTGGTCCACTCCTCTTCAATGGCTGTGCTAAGTTGCTTTTTGAACTGAAAAAAAGCCTCATCATCGTCTCGTCTTAGTCATAGAAAAAAAGGTTGTCAATTAATATTTTTTGCCATTATTTTTGTTAACGAAATGAACACTACTCCAATGGAATGGAGACTCCCCCCTAGATGGTTCAGATGATCTGGAGTGTCTTTGGGTGAGTGGAGGTTGACCTCTTCGCCTTAGAAGAGAACTCTCACTTCTCAAGGGAGAAAGATGCGCTAGCCCATGAGTGGCCCAGCTCATGGCTGTATGTCTCCCCCAGTAGCTCTGCTCCTTCAGGTCATCCGACAAATCAGTGAGAACGGATACTTGGTCCTTCTAGTGGCCACCCTCTGGCAGAACCATCCGTGATTCAAAGGGAGCCTTTGTGCCTTCCCCAGAGGGTTTCAGAGGCCAGAGCGCCTTCTACTGGGCGTCTCTATGCCCTTAAGTGGTCTGTCGTTTCTGATTAGTGCACAGTCCGGAACAAAGATCCCTTATCTTGTGAAATTGCGTCAATCGTGTCCTTCCTACAAGAGCTGCTGAATGCGGGGCACACCCCATCCATGGTTAAGGTCTATGTGGTGGCTATCACAGCGCATCATCACGCTCCCATAGCTGGCAGCAGTGGGTAGGAATGACTTGATAGTGAGGTTCCTAAAGGGGGGCAGAAGGCTGAATCCGCCTCGTCTCCATACGGTTCCGAACTGGGACTTGTCCACAATCCTCAGGGCCCTTCGAGGCCCTCCGTTCAAGCTGCAGCAGACGGAAGAGCTTAGAAGTCGCCGAGCTTAAGTCAAAAGTCCGTCTCCACCCCGTTAGAGAAGTCGCCGAGCTCAAATCAAAAGTCCGTCTACCCCCCCCCCCCCCCCCCCCCCCCCCCAAATCAAAACTCCATCCGCCATTTCCAGCAATCAGAACAGCTTTTGTGTGCTTCGGAGGCCGCACTAAGGGGCTGCCAGTAATGAGGCAAATACTATCCTGTTGGATTAACATGCACTGTATAAATGTCCTGGATTATGTGATTTTCACAACTCACAAGTTAACTGTTTCATGGAGTTTTTGTCTACTGAAGGTTGTTTTCAGAAAGATGTTTCATCAGCTAACTGAACAATCGGTACAACAACAACAATAGTACAACGCATTAAAAGCACTGTAATTCTATCCTTCACAGCCTCGTTTTCATCCCTGTCAAAAATTAAATATGGTCCTACCCTAGGTCCATAGACCAGTCCTCTTCAATCCTGTCCTGAGGATCCCCCACCACTGCACATTTTGGATGTCTTCCTCACCTAACACACCTAAACTCATCAGCTTAATAGTAGAGATTGCAAGATTTGTTTGTTCAATGAGGGAGACATACAAAATGAGCACTGGTGGGGTGCTCCCAGCCAGGACAGGTTTGAGAAGCACTGCAACCCAGCTAACAGAGAACATTCCCATAACTTTCACTAATATTCTTTAAAATATACATTCTCTATATAAATACATATATACATACATAGGACTGTAAATAATTCAAATGTCCACACGAGTCTCAGACTTCAATAAATACTTTGTATTGTTAAACAAACGTGCAGGTAACATACAGGCCAGTGCTAAACTTAACTCTCCACAACCGTGTGAGTCTCCCTTAGGGTAACACCCCCTGTACGTGTGTAGGGACATAGCAGAATGCCCTTAAAGGTATAAAGCCACATTTATATATGCACATTGTATGACATCTCCCCTTTTAAGTTTTGTTTCTTTCTCTGAGAATACACAAGATACAGAAGAAATCCTGACTGTTCCTATAACTGAACATTTGAACGGTACTGCATTTGATTAAACATTAAGGCACTAGTATCAGTAGGCTTTAACTCATCAAACATTACTCTGTGCATTATATAAACGAGCATTAGAACATCAGCTCTCTTCATAGTGTCAATAAACATTTCAGTCCACAAAATCAATAAACATTTCCCTTAAGTTTCTCTTTTCCCCTCCCCACAGTCCATGGCTCAAACAATTAACAAAATAGCCACACCTTCACAGATTCAACCTTTTAACAGGTTTACTCAGTCTACCAGACCGGGTATGGAACAGTCCAGTCTGTGTGTCTGGCGGTTTGACACTGGGGGTTGGTGATGCAGCGTCAGCGAAGACTGCGGGGTCAGGCTGCTGTGTGGCAGCTCCTTGCTGTAGTCCATCTGGAGCTAGAGGGTGTGGATGCCAGAGGAACATGCAAGTGACAAGTGACGCCGGTTGCGTCTCAAAGTTGCTCCCTGAGTTGTTTCAATAACAAAGGAGCGTGGTATGATGTCACTGTCTCCAGTGACAACTGCAGGTGTTTTCCAGGCTTTTTTGATGGTCCAGCTTCACGAGGACAGGATCACCTGGCTTTAAAGAGGCCAAGGGTCTAGCTCCATGGCTCTGATTAAAGTAGAACGCTTGTTTCTCCTTTTCCCATGCATCCTTAATCCTGACCGTTTCCAGATCAGGCCATCAGGGCTGAAGATTTGCCTCCAGTGTTGGAAGGGTTGTCTTTATCTTCCAGCCCATGAGTAGCTCTGCCGGGCTCACGTCTGTGGTGGTGCAAGGCGTTGACCGAAAGCACATGAGGGCGAGCAGAGGGTCTTTCTGCTTCAAGATTCTTTTAGCGGTCTGAACCCCTCTCTCTGCATGTCCGTTCCCTTGAGGGTTGTGTGGACTTGAAGTGATGTGTATAAAATCAAACTCTCTCGCAAAGTCTTTAAATTCCTAGCATGAAAATTGAGGGCCGTTGTCAGACACAACCTCGCCTGGACAGCCAAATCTCCCAAACACTGTCTTCAACTTCAAGATTGGCAGCGTGTCACGGTTTATGAATTCACTGTCTCCTTGTCCCGTGTTGTGATCATCTTCTCTGCTACCCATAATAAATTAACGTACCTTTTTACTTGCGATTGAATCCTCTGACTTATTATTCCTGACACAGCGGTTGTCGGCAGGTGAAGTATTTCCAGGAACCGGCAAAAATATTCTGACACGACAAGGTAAGTGTGTTAGTTATGATAGCACAGGTCCATAGCAAGTCTCTTCCAAGGCCGGTCAGGAAGGGGGGTAGAGATGAGAGGTTCTTTCCGCTGGCTGGGTTTCATCTCACAGCATACCTGACAGGACTGGACTGTTTGTTGGATTGCTGATGAGATGCTGGGCCACCATATGGACGCATGGACTTGCACTCTACACTTTGTCAAACCCTGGTGTCCGTCGTGTATTCGGTTCAGGATGTCTGTTCTCAGCACATCTGGAATCACCATATGGCTGCCTCTGATGACGATCCCATTGCATTCAGATTATTCAGCTTTCATGGGAAAAAACTCTCTAATTGCTGCTGGGACTTGGCCTATGTACTCTGGCCACCCTGACTTTATGTACTGCAACACCAATTGTAGGTTACAGTCGGCTGCTGTAGCTGTCTTTATGGCCTAAAGCCTACATGGAGTTGCAGGCAGGGCATCTACAATGGCTCCTATATAGCACGCTACATCTGAATGAGTGTCTCCGTTTCTAGGCACTGTAGTGGACTCCGTGAGAGTGTGTCGCCACTGTTAAGGTCTTCCCTGGTGCATATTCGGCCATCGGTTTAAATCTCATAAGTCTCATGAGTAGTCTTTGGCACCGTATTGGCACGCTGTCCAGGTCTTTCTGATTCATGTGTGGCACCAGAGGTTTGTGGTCGGTGACCAACTTGAAGCTCTCCATTACCCTTCATGTAGCTGTAGCAGTACTCCACCTATGCCAGAACTGCTGGCGTCAGCTGAGACAGAGGTAGGCCGGTCCACATCGAAAAACTTCAGGACTTGAGAAATGGACAGGATGTCTTTAATCCGCTGGAATGCCTCCTGCTGAGAGTGGTCCCACGTTCATACTGACGTTGTACTTTAACAGGTCATAAAGTGGCTGACACACGGTAGACAAATTTGGAATGTATTTCCCCAAGTAATTGAACATGCCCAAAAAATGCTTTGGCTCTTGCACGTTCTGTCGTGGTGGTAGCACACGGATTGCCTTGACTTTTTCAGGGTCAGGTCTCACACCTAATTTGTCAATGACATGACCCAGGAAGTGAAACTGGTCCTGCCTAAATTTACATTTTTCTGTGTTTAGCTTCAGGCCGGCTGACCCGATCCTTTCCAGCACCTTGCTGAGACATTGGTCGTGCTCCTCTGGAGTATCTCCATACACGAGGACATCGTCCATGAAGATAGCCACGCCTACCAGGCCTTTAAGGGGTTTCGGTCATTTTGCGTTGGAAGATTTCCGGAGCACTCATGATTCCGAATTCCGCATATCTCCCAAAGGGTGTTATGAAGGTGGTTAACTTGGTGCTTTCTGGGTGTAGAGGTATCTGCCAATACCCGGAGGCGGCATACAGTGACGTGAACATGGTAGCGCCACTGAGTTTAGCAGTAATTTCCTCAGCAGTTGGAAGGACGTACCTCTCTCTCCTTACAGCCTCGTTTAACCTCTTCAAATCAACACAGATGCGCACCTTCCCATTTTTCCTTGGAACTGGCACCATGGGCGCACACCAGTCAGTGGGCTCAGTCACAGGCTCAATCACCTCATTTTCCTCCATGGGTTTTAATTCCTCTTTTACTTTTTGCAGTAGAGGCAACGTGACGCGACGAGCAGTGTGCACTGTGTATAGCTCAGCATTATCTCTTAACAGGATTTTAACAGGTTCGGTTTTGAGTGTTCCGTGCTCACCGAATGCTATGTGGACTTCCTCAACACGTTTCACAAGCCCCATCGTCATTGCTGTGGCTTTCGGCTACTGATGACGTATACCGGAAAAGAGTATGGCTTTCCTTTATATTCTGTGCTAGCTTGGAACTTTCCCAAACAGTCCAACTGACCACCTGGGCTGCACAGTGTGATATTAGGTGACAGAAATTTTTTTGGGAACTAGTTTGTGAAATGCCTCTTCTCCCATAATGTTTACATCTGCACCCGTGTCAATTTTGAATTTGACCGGTGTTGTTCCAATTGTAAACTGTATTGTCCATTGTTCATCACTTCTGTTTTCATTTGTGACTGCACCCAGGAAGTATTGTGTCTGTGAAACAGTCTCTGTCACTTCTCTGACTGATTTACTGTAACATTTCTTTTCCCAGTGATCCACCTTCTTACACTTGTTGCATGTAGAGTTCCTGGCTGGGCACCTTTCCAGATCTCTGTGTTTCAATTTTCCACATTTTTCACATTTCGAGTCTCCTTGATCACTTTCTCTCTTTTTAGATTTCCACTTGGGCTTTCCTCTGCCTAATCCTCTCCCGCGGATTTCCTGTACCGCTGCATGTGACTCCCCCTGCTGGTGAACTTGGAGTACAACCTCCTCGGACTGGCGAACAGTTGTAATGGTTTGGGCAAGTGTAAGATCAGCCATTAGCTGCAATTTACGTGATAGTTCCTTGTCTAAAATGCCCACAACAATGCGGTCACGGATGTGTTCGTCTCTATTTACACCGAAGTCACAGTGTTCTGATAACTCATACAGGGCTCTGATAAACATTTCAGCTTTCTCACCGGGCCGCTGCGATCTCTGGTGAAAACAGGCGCGCTCGTGAATCACGTTGCGTTTAGGATAGAAGTATGCGTAATTTCTTTCCCAGCACAACGTCAATCTTCTCATCCCCCTCCGTTTCAAAGGTGAAAGACTTGAAAATGTTTTCAGCCTCAGGCCCATGGCATAAATCAGCGAACTGACCTGCACTTCGACGTTCTCTTTACTCAGTTTAGTGGCCAGCCGAAATCGCAGGAAACGTTGATTCCAGTCAGCCCATTCATTTAGACGATCAAAAGCGAAACTTTCCGGAGAATGAAACTTGGCCATCTTTTCTGAGAAGCAATATGTCCGTCAAACGCTTCTGACACCATGTAAATAATTCAAATGTCCACACGAGTCTCAGACTTCAATGAATACTTTGTATTGTTAAACAAATGTGCAGGTAACATACAGGCCAGTGCTAAACTTAACTCTCCACAGCCGTGTGCATCTCCCTTAGGGTAACGCCTACTAACGTACGTGTGTAGTAGGGACGTAGCAGAATGCCCTTAAAGGTATAAAGCCACATTTACATGTGCACATTGTATGACAATGACAAATGCATAGAATGGCATCATAGAATTACCTTAATGTATTTATTGCGTCCGAATGTTGTTTTAGAATGTTGCAAGTTAGGAATTCCAGTGAGAAAAACAAAGTCATATCTAATGCGGACCTAAGGGGACGTTTGAAAATCCGGGGGACGTCCCTTGTTTTCTGGGAATGCTGATGATGGCTTCTCCTTTCTGCATTTACTACAAATGAAGCACATCACTGCGCAGACGTCATGGCATGCCAAAAAAAAAAAAAAAATTAATTTAATAAATGAACATAACACTCTTCTTTTTTTAAACAAAGCACAAATAGGCCTAAGCATTTAAGCAATATTATAAAAATAACATTTGCTAATTATATAATGCGTTTGAAAAGAGATATAGGCCTACATAAAATCCACTATATCACACGAGCACCACGCTCCAGGACAGGGTGTGTGTGTGTGTGTTCTCATCTGAGCCTCATTGGTCTGTCACTGCTCGTCAATGTCAGAATATTTGAGATGACCATTCAAATCAAAGTAGGCGGGCTTTATGGTCACAGAAGCTGCAGTGCGCGAATTTTAGCAGAGCGACTGACGCTTCAGTTTACGGTCAAGTGTGAGATAAGCTAAACTAAACATTTCATATTTGACAATTTTTTTAGGTCATAAATGTTAAATGAATGACAAAAATAATCAGGCAAACTCATACTTTTTCTAATATCGCCATTTTGAACTGAAAATAGGCCTATGTAACGTGACTCATGTTGTAATTAGTTTAGGCTACTGTCATTGTGAGGGGACAGTTACATTAACAAAGCCGTTTTCATCATGTTAGGCACAAGATTAGTAATGAATACGTACATGTTGAGAACTAATATAGGCTAATACAATTTGTAGCAATCAGTAAATTAAAAAAGTTCAGCTCGTTCTGTTTCTCTGATGAGCCTTTGCGTAAATTCCAACGCCTTTTTGTAGCGATCCAATTCCCCTGCCCTTGACCTCAGCTCTTTATTTTCTTTTTTAACAATGATTTAAGATCAGGAAGTTCCAGCTCCAATGCAGCTTCCTTCTGCTTGTGAGCTTTCTTGCTTAACCTCAGAAATGGCGTTACAACTATCTTCCATTTTTTTGGACAGCTCCTCTAGCTTTTTCTCCTGCTTGTCAAATCCTCTGCCGAGGGAGTAAATTGCTTCTAGTATCCGCATTAGAGATATCTTCCACCTCATCAGGCCGCATTTTCTTCATTATGTGCACTTTGCTAGGAGTAACATTCTCACTCCTCCAGGACACGCTTGTTAGTTTCAGCACAAACCGGCATCGCATCATCGTAATCATGATCATTTCTGTTAGTGATCACGATCTTCTCTTCAGAGTTTCGTGCTCTACTTGTCATCTTTAGATGATGAAAAAATAAACCTCAATCAAACAGTTTGGGAACAGTCTAAAAATAAGAAAAAGTCTTTGAGACTTTGCTAGTGGTTAAACTGCTGCTATCTAGTACGCCATCTTGGCCGGAACCCCAAATTCCAAATGTAAATCTGTGGTGAAAAATGTTTGTTAAATGCAAGGGGACTAGAGGACAAAGTAACACGCAAAGGTATATTTTTGTTTTGCAAGGGCAGAAGTCACATTTTGTTTTTCTACAAGAGACTCACTCTACTGATGAAGATGCTGCTTTTTGGAAGATGCAGTGAGGAGAGACAATTTTGTTTAGTCATGGATCCAATCGATCAGCAGGTGTCGCCATATGCCTTAACAATTGCCCTGGGAAGATTGTGACTTTTCAGTCTGATGCTCATGATGATTGGCTTGCTACTGTGGTTAATAGTAAAGGTGCTTTTCTTATTTTAGTTCATGTTTATGGTTATAATAGTAGTGGGCAAAACAAGATTTTATTTTCTAATATTACAGATGTTGTCACACAGCTTAAATCGAAATTTCATAAAAATTTTGTACTAATTGGAGGTGATTTTAATCTAGCACCAGATGAGTGGCTGACAGATCTCCTTCTAGTTATACAAGTCACCATTTTAATAGCATTATTCAGGAGTTTTGCCAGTCAAATTCCCTTAATGCCATCTGGAGGTTAAAGCATCGAGACTCAGCAATGCAATGAGACTCAGTTTTCCTGGGTCAAACCTAATGGATCCTCTAAGTCACGGATAGACTTTTGGCTTATTACTGAGGAACATTCTGAGTTTGCCACTAACGTTTCCATTTCTGCCGCACAATTGACAGATCATTACCTTATTTAATTAATTTTGACGCCAACAATAAAACATACCTTTAGAAAAGACTGCAAGTTTAATGTGGAACTTTTAAAGGATAAAGATTATGTAGTCAAAGAAGAAATTTGATTATTGAGATTAAGATTTGATTTCCATTAGACGAGAGTAGATGTTAAACCTCATGCTGATTTGTACTCGGCTTTCGCCAAGATAAGCACAAACTAAGACGTAGCTTTACAGTAACCTATGCTTCTCTCTCTCCATCTCTCCATCCATTTACGCTTCTTTCCATATGGTGATGTGAATCTCCTTCTGTCCGGCGTTAACGGCTGCAGTATACTTGGCGCGTCAGTACACACAACGGCTGCAACTACAGTGTGGTCTCCCCAGTGGACCAGCACGACAACCGTCTGGATTGAGCCGAGTAGGGGACATCTCTAGGGTCTTCAAGTGGGCACCTTCCGTCCTCAGTGTTTCGTCGACTAACCCACGACACCTCAAGAGGGCTTGACAGTGAATCTTGCGTCCCAGAGTCACCCCCCTCCGTCCCCCACTCAACTCAGCCCAGCTTACTGACCTCTACATCCCTCCTGCTGCTGAGGTTGCTCCTTCCTCATAGTTCACATGTGACCTAACCACAATCTCACAATCTCTCCACAACCCAACCATACGTGCCAACCCGTTTGACTAAGGCTGTCGAGCCCAACTGTCTTCGTTAAAGTAGTTTCAGTGGCAACGGTTCCGTATGGCATACTACCTACGCAAAACACAATATCTGCCCAAACACCAACCCTCATTCACGCAATATACACAGGAACGTAATGACTGTAATTACTATGCAAACTATACAACTAAACCAACAGACTCTTCGAGAATTCTACGAAACCGTAGCGTTGCGGCCTGTACACAGCCAGCCAGAATCTTTCCGTCTCAACCACAGCCAGTTGCTGCTCCTTTCTGCTGCTTCAGATAAGTTCTTTACTGTGCGACGCAACTCTTGGCCACTGAATCCGACGTCTCTGAGGAACCGGGTTGTAGAGTGTGCCACAAATCCTCGACAACCCACTTCCACTGGATAAACCTGGACTCTCCATCCTCGCTGTTCTGCTTCAGTGGCCAGATGAGCATACCGCAATTTCTTCCTCTCATATGCCTCATCTACAGCATCCACCCATGGCACGGTTAACTCTATCAGTTGAACAATGCGTGCTGATCCAGACCACAAAACAATATCTGGTCGGAGGTTAGTGGTGGCAATCTCAGGTGGAAAAATAAGCCGTTGATCAAGATCAGCCAGCATTTTCCAGTCCCTAGCAGCTTCCGGTTGTCCTGGGCGAGAATTGATTTTTAACACCTTTTCTTGGTGGTTGCTCACCTGGGCGGAGGAATATTGTCTTCTGCGTGTAATGTTTTGCTAGAACAGGTGGCAACTTGTTGGTCATGTTACGCTTGCCTTCCAATGCTAAAGCCAAACATCGCAGTACTTGGTCATGGCGCCAAGTAAACCGACCTTGGCTAAGAGCCACTTTACATCCTGTCAAAATGTGGCAGGTGATGAACACAAAGGACAAGAGGGATCCTCTCCTACCCAGAGGTTTAGTTTCTGCGGTGATGGGAGAACATCATATGTTGACCTGATAAGGAAACTGATCCTACTCTCTTCCATTGACCAAAGGTCTTGCCAGCCCATCTTGCGTTGTTCCACACTCTCCCATCTCATCCACTCTCCCTGCTTGGCCTGGGAAATGGCCTTTATACACCTCACCCTTTCCTCCTGCTTTCGCACCTCGTTGACTACCAGGTTCCTCCTTTGAGCTGGGCCTGCCTTGTGCCATTTAGGAGGAGCCAAATTGAGCCCAAAACCCCCTCTTCCATGCTGTACCTGTCCCACGATAGCACCAATTTGAAGGTCAGCCTTTGCCTCTACTACAGATTTCTTTGCTGACCACTTCTTACCAGTTTTTAACACAGGTGCTGCCTCCCTTACACATTTGTCGCGTGACTCTACTAAGGTCATTTCCAGTCTGACCTTGGCGCACTTAAAGGGTTAGTTCACCTAAAAATGAAAATTAAGTCATTAATTACTCACCCCCATGCTGTACCAACCCCGTAAGACCTTCGTTCGTCTTCGGAACACAAATGAAGATATTTATGATTAAATGTGACAGCTGGATCACTCCTCCATAGGCTGCCTAAGGGATTGAAACCTGACGGCCCAGAAAGTCATTAAAGAAAATGTTTAAATATTTCATGTCACAACAGTAGCTCAACTATAAGTTTATCAAGCGACGAGAATACTTTTTGTGCGAAAAAACAAACAAAAATAACGACTTTATTCGACTATTCCTTTTCTTCCTTGTAGGCCTGAAACGAGACTTCAAGAGATTTCCACGACGCGCACGCGCGAGAACTTAACTGAAGTAGTTGAAGGAGATCGCAATTCTCGCGCATGCGTCGTGGAAATCTCTCGAAGTCTCGTTTCAGGCCTACAAGGAAGAAAAGGAATAGTCGAATAAAGTCGTTATTTTTGTTTGTTTTTTCGCACAAAAAGTATTCTCGTCGCTTGATAAACTTATAGTTGAGCCACTGTTGCGACATGGAATATTTAAACATTTACTTTAATGACTCTCTGGGCCGTCAGGATTCAATCCCTTAGGGAGCCTATGTAGCAGTCATGAACCTCTCAGATTTAATCATAAATATCTTCATTTGTGTTCCGAAGACGAACGAAGGCCTTACGGGGTTGGTACAGCATGGGGGTGAGTAATTAATGACTTAATTTTCATTTTTGGGTGAACTAACCCTTTAAACTCCTCGGTTAAAGCAGAGACTGGCAGCTGCAATATTCCTTTACTATAAAGTCCCACTCTGCTGAGGCAGCGTGGAACCCCAAACCATTAAAGAGATTAAAGATGACCTCACCTTAACTTCTGATGGGAATGAATGGGAGTATTTTAAATTCAAAACAAGGGAAGTTTCAATTCGGTTTGGTAAACAAAAACAAAACAAAACAAAAGAACAGAAGCAAAGGGAGTCAAGTTGAATTAATTAAAAAAATGTATACCTAATACACAGGAAATGACTCAAGAAGATGTTGATAAATTACTCTCTCTTCAAGCAAAGGGAGTTAAGTTTAATTCAAGAAATTAATACCTATTGTAATTTACAGGAAATGACTTAAGAAGATGTTGATAAATTACTCTCTCTTCAAGCTTAATTAGATAATTTGTATTTAATGAAAGCACCCAGACCTTTTGTAAGGTCTCGTGCAAAATGGTTGGAGGAAGGAAGAATTCAGCATCTTTTTGTCAGTTAGAAAAGAGGAGACAGAAATCCAATGCTGTTTTATAGTTTGATTATTAACGAGAAGGTAATCACAGACCCAAAATTAATATCCGAGGAAGAATACTAATTTTTTTGTGATATTTATTCTTATGTGATCCATATTCTGACAAAAATGGTCAAGAATTTCTAGAAAAGATAAAAGATTGTATTCCACAGATTGATATTGAATGTAAAGAAAGCTGTGATGTAGACCTGAGATTGGAGGAAATCGATACTGATATTAAAAAAATGCCTTTAGGTAAATCTCCTGGTCAGGATGGTCTGACTACAAATTTTTACAAATTCTTAAGCGTTTTCTATGTGTTTTAACATCAACAGAGATATTAGACAAGGAGATCCGACAAGTGCGTATTTGTTTATTTTAATAGCTAAACTTTTGGCAATTTATGTGGAAAAATAGTAAAGATATTAGGCCCTTGAATGTTTTGGGGAGTCAGCTATTAATAAGTCAACTAGCCGACGATACTCTGTTTCTTAGGGATACAGAGCAGATCCCAGCTGTCATTCATTTATTGTCACATTTTTCCAAAGCTTCTGGTTTGAAATTAAATTTAAAAAAGTACGAGTTGATGGCAGCCCTTACGAAAAAGAAGTAATCTTCAAGTTAATTTTATGAAGTATACTTAAGTAATGTTCAAGTATATTTTCAAGTATAATTATGTAGTAAGTATATAATGTCAATATGTACTAGTAAACTTGTAAGTGTACTATTTTAATACTGCTTGGGACTAAATTGGCCCACTTGCAGTATATAAAAGTATATGTTTAAGTGTACTATAAGTTTAACATTAGTAAACTTTAAGTGCACAACTCATAATTACGTTTCTCATTTGTACTGCAAGTGAACTTATGGGTATACTAGTAGTTTACTATTTTAATACTTGTAGCAAATTTGTAGTTTATAAAAGTACACTTTGAAGTATACTCTCAGTAAACTACTAGTTTAGTAGTTTTATACTACAAGTTTTCTTTAAGTGAACTTATAGTTTACTAATTATATATTCTTTTTGCTCTTCCCATGTCTTAAAATCTTAATGCCTTAGTCGCATTTAGCAGATTCTCAGCTCAGGGAACGTTCTCAGAACTTTAGCTAACGTTCTGGCAAGGTTCTCCCAAAGTTATGAACAAAAGTTCTAACGTTAGCTAATAGAACGTTCGTTCAAAGTTATCTGGTCTATCAAAAAGTTCGTAAAACGCTAGAACAAAAAAAGTTATATTGTTTACCCCAGGCACTCCAGTTTCCACCACAGTTCAAAGACATTCATCATAGTTAAAGTGGCGATAAATTGTCTATGTATGAGCCCTGTTAATTATAGCCATCCGTCCAGGGTGTTTAGGCCCATAGGCATAAGCAACAGCGTAATCCTAGGACAAGTGGTGTGGGGAATGGATGGAAGTAGAAGCAAGTTTCCAGGGGAATGTTTGGATGATTTATGCATAAGAAAAAAAGTTCTTAAAACATTAAAAAAACTGGACGTTTTGAACATTTAGAAAACATTCAGAAATAACGTTTTCATAACATTTACAATATGGTAGAATGTAATGTTCTGACGTTCACATAAACCAAGAAAAAACGTTCTTAATAGGCCTACATAAAAACCTGGACGCTTTGAACGTTTAAAAACCTTCAGAAATAACGTTTATAACTTAATAGGAATGTTAGTAAAACATTTATAAGTAGACCACTATAAACTTCGGAACCAATAATAATATTGTAATGTTTAATTGGGACACTTGATGTCGCTGTGATACCATGTTTTAGACCAGGGGCGCTCAATCCAGGGCCCAGCTGTTCAGAATTTATCCGATCGGATTTCGGCTATCGGATTGGATCAAATCTTGAAAATGGGTTGTTCAAAAGAAAAGAATGATTCTGAAATTGGATTAGATCAGAAAATCCAACATACTTTTGATCTAGATTCTGGATCAAATCGTTAGTTTTTGGTGTCAAAAACATTTTAGGCTAAGAGGCATAAACTACCTGATCTAACAAACAAAAAAATAAAAAAATAATCAGGATTATCCTGATTTCAGCAGAAGGGTAGATGTCAGGAACAAAATGTAAAAAAAAAAAAAAAAAAAAAAAAAAAAAAAAAAAGTTAGCCTATAACTGCAAAAATGACAACATTTCTATCATGTAGCCTAATAGGCTGATATTTTTATTTTGCCATTGATAAATTTAGCTGTTAAAAGTAGGCTATAGTAGAATTAGACATTAAGCCTTTAAGGAAAGTAAAAAGAGAGACTTTGGCGCCATCCCCCAAACAGTTGTCAATGTCTAACAAAAAATTATATTTAATTTGAATGTTTTTTAATCAATGTTTATAAACTACATTTGCACAATCATCAGAGATGAACCAGTCAAAATATAGTTTCTAACAACTGATCCCTTATATACAGCTAGATTTGTTTGTTTTTCTTGTGGGTCACATGATGGGCTATGGAAACTCTAAAAAAAAAACAACAAAAAAAAAACAACAGCATTGTGATGGGAGGTAAAATTTGTAATGTATTGACCTGTTGTAAGAGTGAGGTTGTTGGTGGGCGGCGTGGCTGTTCTGGGGTGGAGATATGTGTTTTCTTACCATGTTTCCTGGAGTTGACCAAGCTAGATGTGGTCTATGTTATATGCTGCCTTCAGTTCAGTAAAGACTTAAAAGATTACGAACGTCTTCTCATGTTATTTAAAGATATAACAAAAATAATAACGTTTTCCGTTCTGTAGCAAATGTCTGGTTCCCCCAAGAAACTTTGCACTCTCTTTCACTCTCTCATTTTGAGAATGAATGCGAAGTTTCTTGGAGGAACGCAAAACTTTTGGAGAGAAGTATATAGCTAGGCTATTTTTTGTTTTGTTTTTACATTAGATTTTCACATTTATTTAAATCTGATCCAGATTAAACAACTGGGCCCAAATAATGCAGGGAAACATCTTTTGGATCAAGCAAACTGTTCTTTGAAAATATTTAAAACATTAAAAGTGTCGTCAAATAGCCTATCTACATGATCAAACAGATTACAAAAGAAATGGTTATTTGACATTTTTTGGGGACCCCCAGGCTCCAAATTTTGATACCGTCAAACCTCCTCCCTATTTTACCGGGTACGGTATTACCGTGACTAATGACAAATAAGACATAAGGCTCAGACAGCATCACCAAACTGTTGGCTTGTGCCTACACCGTTCAGAAACTGAATACCAGATCGGGCAAAAAAAAAAAAAAAAAAAAAATCACAACAAAAATCAAGGCCAACCCGTGCACATTGTGTCTGATCCCGGCTGACTGCATTAAATGTAATTATGAGCCGGAGCCCTATTTAGACTCGACTATTTTTAATACGTGGGCCGTTATATGGTGGCCGCCAAATAATTTATTAACCCAGGTGCTGAGGGGGTGGTAGATATAAATACTATTTATAAATGAGCAAAAATGGGACACTTATTAATATTTAATTATTTTAATTATGACACTTCAAAAAGCAAGAAGTGCATTTGTAAATCCGGTGACACGCGTCCATTGATTTTTATTAATACAACTTTTCTGTCAGTGTCTGCTGCAAAGATTAAGTTGACGATCGCCATCTCCTAGTGAACTCGCATATATAGAGAGAAATGCAAATCATGGATTACATAATCAGAAGGTAGCCTTTTTCTTTTCGTTTTGAATTGTTTCGTTTAAAGAAATTGACGATTGGTATCTCCGTAGTAAACGCGCCTAGAGACAAATGCACATCATGGATTAATCAGAGAGTATGCTGCCTATTTCTTTTCCTTTTGAATTGTTTCGTTTAAAGAAATTGACGAATCGCCATCTCCATAGTGAACGATAGAGAGAAATGCACATCATGGCTTAATCAGAGAGTAGGCTAGCCTATATTTCTTTTCGTTTTGAATAGTTTCGTTTAATGAATTTGATGATCGGCATCTCCGTATGATAGCAAACAGTCATTGAAACTATGTTAAATCAACATTGCGTTGTCAACATTAAGTTATTGAATCAGCATCGAACTCTGATGTTGATTCTACATCATTTTGCACCCTGTTTTAATATTGAAACAACATTGAAATCCTGTCCATAGATCAACGGAATTTCAATGGTATTTCAATTATCAGGAATATTGAAACAATGTTGAAATTTCAACTGAACTAAGGATCAACGTGATTTCAATGGAATTTCAATCGTTTTTAAATGTTCATTTTAAATGTAATGCCATAAATTAAATAGCCTGCTTGATCTACAACCAGGATGTTAAAAAGTAATGGAACATTTGAAATATTGTATAAAAGACTGAACACACCACACAAACAAATTCATTTTTATTAGCCTTTTTATTTAATTATTTGTAGGCTACTCTTTATTTACACTTCAATGTCCTCTGACGCCTGAATATTGTGTCGTCCAGTCCCTCCTGCCTGGTCTGGCACATGTGAATTGGGTGACGGCGGCTGTCCCCATCTGCTGAGTAAGAGCACCTAAAACAGAAAATAAAATCACAATACAAAAAATTAGCATTTAAGTTAAACAGGAGATTATATTTATTTGTATTGGTACATTCGTGCCGCGAGATGAAGTATGTAATGTGGGGCTAAGCCCTCCCAAGTCCCCCTTGACGCCAGGCCTGATTGTCAGGCGCTATTACAGTTCGCGCAAAAATCGTGATATCGCATTAGCACTAGTACATTAATATTTTTGGATTTGTATTACGACGAGATGGTCTAATCGGCATTCCCAGTTACAACTCGAGACAGTTATGCATTGAATAAAGTAAAGTAAGTAGTAATGTCTTCTGTAATTCTGGCCCGCCGCGGTCACTTACAGTAGCGTTGGTTCCGCCGGTGTTCTCCGGCGGTCAGAAGAAATAGCGGTGCTGTGTTAATAGATTTCACGACACAAGCAATAAGGCTACAGCAGGGGCGGATCTAGAAAAATATTTATGGGGTGGCGAGAGGGGGGCAGGAATTTTTGAGGGGTGGCAATATATGGCAGCCGTATATACACTGAATTTAATCACAGTTAACACAGTTTGATGAGAAATAGTATGTAGCCTACACACTACAAAAGGGCACAGGCTGCCATTTACAAACTTAATATCATGCAATCAATGTCTTGCATTTGAGGTGAAACTTCATATTAGGAATAAGTGTAAAAAAGGGGGAAAAAAGTCGGCACACCTTTATACTCACCTAGGGTCACCTGTGAGTATAAAGGCGGGGTGTGTTTAACTTTTAGTTGTCTGACGAAGAGCCTACCTACGTGCTTGAAACGTTACCACCTGTGTGTGAGTCCATTCAATTTTTCACAATTTTGGAGCCAAGGTGTACCGACGTTTTTTCCCCCTTTTTATAATTTTTTTTCTGTTGAGCACCCAAATTGAGTGTTTTGCTGCGGATGTGCGTGCTTTTGGATCTGATTTAATTTTTTTTATAAGTGGCCATACAATGTGATCTCACTTAATAGGAGATAGAAGTATGATAGAAGTAAGGGGCATTATCACATGAAAGGCATTAAGGTAAGACACAGGCGAGTGTGCGGATAGACACTTCCGGTTTCGCATTACGCCCGGTGCAGGGAGCCGGAGAAAGCCGAAAATGATCTCTTATAGTTGTTTATAGAATCAATTATATCACTTGAAATACTACTAAGATCCATATTACTACAGTATCACACGAGCCAATGCCAATTAAATGCACGGATGCATAGTCAGATTAATGAATGAAATACAACTGTTCATGAACAGAAGAATGTATTGGACTCATGCTGCATACGCAATGACAATTATGCCTACTGTAAATATAGAGTTACAACTACGATTAGTGTTGTTAAATAAAATACCCCGTGAACATTCACACGTTTGCTTTGTAATAGGCTACAATTTATCTCCATAAATACTATTTTCTTAATTCTGCGCATATATTTTCACTTACTTACATCAATTGCTCGATCAATATTATTATCACATATTTTACATTTATATTTGTAACTGTAGGTACCACAAACAATTTAATATAGCTAAGTTTTTGTATATTTTACACGTAGTAAAATACTGTATGTGCTGCTTTTAAACACCAGACAGATAATGATTTATGAAACCGATGCTCTTTACTCATCTTACTTGCACAAAATAAAAACAGTGATAGAAAGCATAGAAACGGTGAAATAAACTGAAAATTATATACATTTAAAAATTTGGTCGGGTTGAGAACTTATCTCTCTGGTAATGGAACGCAGTCGCTGTTGTCTCTTGCTCTCGCTGTCTCCCTCTCTCGCTGTCAGATCACCGGAAGTTTTTACCGGAAGTATTGGCCCACACACTCAAGTTCGAACGTCAACGGTTGCCATTTGTGCACGGAGCGAATTCACTGCAGTCGGACATTAGAGATTAGCGCTCATAAATTGTCAAATTGGCCAAAACTTTTAATTCGTTGCTGCCAACTGGGGTGGCAAGGCTTTCTTTTAGGGTGGCATTTGCCACCCTATGCCACCCCGGTAGATCCGCCCCTGGGCTACATACATGTATTTTGAGCTAAATATCACAAAAATAGACTGGACTCGGAGGTTTTGCTAACTTTCACAGTGGTAAAACAAAAATCTATTTCAGTGACTGCAGCACTGCGTCGGTTACTAACGTTACACAGTACACTAACCATCATGTTAACGATCAGCCTAACAGTATTTGATTTGGTACAATTCATTCATATCAAACATTAAGCAAGCTTACCTTTAGCTTTACGCTTGTGCCAGGTCCAGAAATGAGCTGTGTCCGGTGCAGTAACGTTACAACACCCGTTGATCTCCCGGTCAACCAAAAATCTATTGATTTTCAATCATATTTCCCGGTCAACTATATATCGATGCATTTTCAATCATATGTCCCCCTCAACTATATGTCGATGACTTTTCAACAACAGCGTCGTTTCCCGGTCAACTATAAATCAATGACTTTTCAACACATTCAGCGATCGCCCGGTAAACCAAATATCAATGCTTAATCAATCATAAAGATAACTATAGATCAATGTTGTTCCAATATCGTTGCCATCGACATTAATAACATCAGGTTTTCATCGACAGGGTAATGGTGATTCAACATTAATTTTGCATTGAAATTTCAATATCAACCGTAATGATGATTCAGATGGAAAAATGTTGGCTTGCTGTCTGGTACGCGCATAGAGAGAAATGCACATCATGGATTAAATAATCAGCGAGTGGTGTAACGCAAAGTTGAGATGTTGCCCAGAGAAAAACAACAGGTGTCGGAGGAAAAGATGCACGCGAGACGAGAGCCTACTTTCCCCGCGTTTAATAAAAGTACTTAAACGTCACACTCGTCCGCATACATGGGGATCGAGTGAGTAAAAGTATACAAACAAACATCCAACTCTGGTCACAATATTAAAGGAAATAAAAGAAAGAATACAAAGAGAGTCGGCAGAGCGGTTATCTCCTCTCCTCAGTTGTCAAAAACAGACACGCGCATGCGCAGTTCTCATTTTAGCTCAGATTGCCATAAAACACAAAGTGACCGTTACAGTGGCCTATTTCTTTTCGTTTTGAATTGTTTCGTTTAATTAAATTTCAAGCTTTATTTAAATATAGGCCTATCTGTCATGTCTGTGGGGCATACACTGAGTTTCGGTTAATTTATGATGAGATTTCAATGCAAGTGACCGCGGCGCGCCAGCGCACGATCATGTCATGATTATGTTGTCTGCTATATTTGATTCTTATATATTAAATCCAGGCAATGGGTTGATAAAAAAATATAAAAATTAAGATACAATTTATACAAAACGAAATTCACTTTAAAGAAAGGCCTTTTACAAAATGAAACTTAATTAAGTGCTCAATGTCTGACTCCCGATGCATCCCATCTTACTCGTGCTGTTCACTTTTCATTATCAACGTAAAAAAAATAACATTATAATATTTTAACAAATATAAACTAATGCGCTTATTTAATGAACTCGGGGCAAAATGCATCCTCGCAGCAGAGAGTGGGTAGTTGTTTCGGAGATGGAAATTAGGTTAGAGGTGTTTCCATCTCTCGCGGTCACCTTTTTTATTGCAACATTTACAAATTGCCTCTTCAGTATTTACCGCCTCTCCCTTCTCTCTCTCTCTCTCTCTCTCTCTCTCTCTCTCTCTCTCTCTCTCTCTCTCTTTCTCCTCCACACTGTCACTTGATGACAACTACATAAACATTTTTAGGCATTGAAAAAATTATATTTATAGGATATATTATATATAAGTGCCGGTAATGACGGTATTGAAACTGATACCGTTGCTATTTTAAGACCCCGCGGTATACGATATTACCGTAATACCGCCCAACCCATTTATATTCTAGCTATATGTCTGGTTCCCCCAACCAAAAAACATAGGTCTATATATATAGCCTACAACGGCTATATTTATATATAGGCTATATATATATATATATATATATATATATATATATATATATATATATATATATATATATATATATATATATATATATATATATATTATTATTAAATAATTAATTTAAAAGGGATAGTTAGTTCACCAAAATGAAAAGTTGATAGTCAGAAAAGGAGCAGAAACAGAAAAAAAAATCTTCCTAGATATTAGCTACATTTTAAGTCAATGAACATGGCTGGTAGGCTAGGCAACTGTGTGTCTGTTTTGATGTAGTTTTGTCTGTCTGCGCGGATCCAGGGCGTCAGAAATAGAAAAAGAATCGCGACAAAGGCTGAATCCGAAATCACCCCCTAAACCCTCAATCCATATAGTTAGTCCACTAACAGTTCATATCAAATTATTATGAACGCTTCTTGTTTGCTGATTGCCTGCAGTTTGTGATAATCTATGTTAAGTTTCAATGCCAAATTTTTAAACCGTTTGTTCAAATATAATAATAATAGCCTATATTATATAGAAATCTGATATAATAATTATATATTATATAGAAATATAATTTCTATTCACATGTTTGTTTGTTTTTTGCTCACCCTTGGGAGTTGGGAAGCTAATGATAATGATACTCTAAGTGTTCATTCAAATCAAATATGTGTTATATGACATTCAGTGACGAATAATAGTAATAGGCTAATAATAAAATACACCACAATAAATGAAAATCTAGAATATACACAAAAGTTTGGGGTCAGTAAGATTTAAAAAAAAAAAATTTTTTTTGAAAGAAAACTTCTGCTCACCAAGGCTGTATTTATTTGATAAAAAAAAAAAAAAAATGCAGTAATATTGTGTAATATTATTACAATTAAAAATAGCTGTTTTATATTTAAATATATTTTTTCCTGTGATGGCAAAGATCCATACTCTAGTCTACAATGTCACAAGATTCAAGGGCAGATATCATTCTAATATGCTGATTTGCTGCTCAAGAAATATTTTTGATTATTATAATTATTATCAGCTGATAATGTTTGTGCTGCATACTGCCATGTGGTATGTGTAGTGTTTTTATCTTCTTCTTTTTTTTAGAAAATAGAAAGATTTAAATAGATATGTGAAATGAGAAATAGAAATGAATGAATTATTTGAAAATATTTATAGAAATTTTAATAACATTATAAATGTATTTACTGTCTTTTTAAAATGTTTATTGCACATTTTGCACATTTACAATGCAAGACAGGCAGCAGCGTACCTATATCATAAGGCACACCACATTTATAACATAAAAAAAAAGCATGATTTGAAATGGAATGGACTCATGACCAAGATGTAAATAAGAACAGAACCATGGTAAATATTTTGTCATAAGGCAACATTTCAAAAGGCTACAGCACTGAAAATCACAAAAAATACCTAAAAGCTAAATTAAGTCAATTTACCGGTATTACATTTATTGTCAAATGGACTAGCACACACACACACACTGTATGCAGTATGCCATTTATACCCTCTTTTTGTACAACATCATTAACTCTCTCGTATTTCTCACGAAGGGGTCACACTTGTGACACTCGGCAGTCAATAACTTCTTCTTTGTAATGAAATGAATGTACAATATTTTGGTCCAATACCATTTATTCTTTATTTATATTTTGTATTTTAAGGGGGTTTTGTGCCACGAGACAATATTCACCTCTAAATTGTGCACAATTTATATATAAAATAAAACAATACTCAATCCCCATCTTAGTATTAGGTTTTTTATTTGTATATGTATTTAGACATTATCAAAGACTAATCAACTTGGCAGGTGTTTTTTTTGTGGATTGTACCCCAAAAAATTGCTCTGTATTTTCTTATATACCCATTCATTGTGGTAATTCAAGCAGTATGGTGGATCAAGTGTGACTATTTTCTAAGACCATTTCCCCTTTTTGAATCATGTCCACATTTTGTTTTTTATTCAATACGTAACATCTTTTGGTCTAATATTACCAAAGACCATCAGAGGGTTAAGGACAAAAGGAACTATCCATAAAACCAACTTAAGGAAATCTAATCTAAGTGATAAAAACACAAACACCAGGCAACATAACTTTATGATTCCGAGTCATTTTATTCAGATGTGCAGAACATACACATAAAATAATTCACTTTACTAAGCATAAGCATTGTTTTTCCTCAAAAAAAGTCTACATTCAAGAGAACAAATCACTAAATTCTGATATCACTGCTTGATATCAATAGCTCTTTACACTGCTATTAATGGGAAATATAAGCTTCTCATTTGCCTGTTTCTGTGGTACAATTGCATATAGCAACTACAGAACAAGCAAAGATGTTTCATAATTAGGACGTTTATTTTTAGGCACTTCAATCAAAGGGCAAGATAGTATACTAGCAGTAACACAGAGACGAACTATAACTGCCAAATCAGGTGCACTCAAAAATTAAAGCAACAGCATAAAACATCCTTGAGGTCCTTGAGATGATCGAG
This sequence comes from Tiaroga cobitis, assembly GCA_030578255.1. Taxonomy (NCBI): domain Eukaryota; kingdom Metazoa; phylum Chordata; class Actinopteri; order Cypriniformes; family Leuciscidae; genus Tiaroga; species Tiaroga cobitis. The sequence goes on along the minus strand of CM060599.1, from coordinate 38,827,088 downwards.
AAAACAAACATGGATCAAAAACATTCCCTTAGGTACAGAAATAAAAAAGTGCTTTACAATTCCGTTGTTATCATATTCATTCTACACAGAGTAAAAGAAGACATTCAATATCCACATAAGAATAAAGACATATTATCCTTAACTTAAAGCAAGTGGGGAAATATAGCAGAATAAAAGACATACAGAAAGCAACAACGTCTTTTAAATAGATACTGGTAGATAAACAAAAGACAATTATTTTCAACATAGATAGGAGCTATACAGGGAAAAAGGAAATTTGTCAGGAAGCAAAAATACTGCTAAGGGATTTTAAGTCAAGAAATGACTGACAGCCCTACACACAACTGAAAAATGCCATGGACCAGACAATAAATTATCTGTTTGTTGTGATCATTATGGCCGTTGAAACATGGCCAAATAATCATTATTTTGGCTCATGTAATAAACAAAAAGTAATGGAATGTTCACAAAATGAGCAGAATGCTTGGAAAGCCCACATTAAGCCAAATTAAAATACAAAGACGATATACATTCACAGCGTGTACGACTCAGAATGGTCATACAATTTTAGAGACCTTCAACAGCTTAACGTGCATTGATTAAGATCATAAGAAAATTAGCAGGGACCTTTATGCATTTAAATGTAAACTATTATGCTACAATGAAATTTCACTGCACTTTTGTATTCGAAGAGAAACCGATTACATAAATTACAAAAGCAAATGCAGAATTTGAGAATGTGGTCTATCATCTAACTGTCCATTCCATCGAGGAACTCTCCTTCAATGATGTTCTCTAGGCGTTTCATGACCTGATCACTGCTGGGGGGTGGGTAGTCCACAGCATAATGTGGGAGGTGTGCGGAGGAGCCATTAAAAGAGCAGCAGAGGGTGCTGAAGAACGGCACGAGATCCACGATGGAGCAGAGGGAACGCAGTGTGAGCAAAGGAAACACCAATCGATCTGTGCTCGACTCTCCCGCTGTTCCATTCAGCTCCTGAACACACAGCCAAAATATTTATAGACTGACAATTGGGTCTACTTGTGAAAAAGCACCATCTTTACTGGTTCGGTGGTGCTGACTCACAGATATATTAAAGCATGTCGTGTAAGGAGATCTTACCCCATAGCGTCGGTTTATTCCATCTAGTATCCTAACAATATGGGGTTTACATTCTTTTTCGCCTTCCAGCAGAGTGTTTCCTGGTCCATCATAACGGTCAACATCTACTTCAGGAATGAAAGCCCAGCGATACCTATAAATAAATATTGGCAAGTGATTAAGAGGTCATGTACAGTAACTTTTAGGGTGTGGAGCATATCAGAAGTCATTTATGTTGGGCCAGGCATGACAGGTCACCTAGAAATAATACAGAACCTAATGATCTATTACTGACAGCTGCCAATGTTAGGACAGCCATGACAGTCCACTTAGGTCAAAAGACCTAATAAGAAGTTCACCATGTTATATTAATAGAATGTGCCTGTACCTTAAATAAAAGGTCTTTGTGAGGTTAGGTGTGTAAAGAAAATTTTGTTTTTTCCTTCCGTGGAACACAATTTTTTTTTTTGCAGAATGTCTGAGCCATTTTATTTTCCATACTATGAAAATGGGTGATAATTTATATTGCCAAGCTCCACAAAAGGATAGAAGTGGAATACATTTTTCAAAAAGTAGTCTGAATTGTGTGCTATATTTCAAGTCTATAATATATTTACTGAAAGAAGATTTAAATATAGCACACTAGGACAACTTTATGGTGATTTTTGGACTTATTTGACTTAGCTTTGTTGGCAGTAAATACCATGCCCATTTTCATTATATGGAGAACAACGGCTTTAAGGGCAAGTAAATGATAATGTAATTTTGTAATATTTGGGTGAATTAACCCTTTTAGCCCCACGTACACTACCGTAAGACCGGTACAACTTTTTATTGTTTTTGAAAGAGGTGTCTTATGTTTACCAAGGTTGCATTTATTTGATCAAAAACACAAAAAATGGTTAAATATTATCACGATTTAAAAAAGCCATTTTCAACTATTTTAAAATGTAATTTATTCCTGTAATTGCAAGCTTAAATTTTTGAGCAGCCATTACTTCAGTCTTTAGTGTTACATGATCCTTCAGAAATCATTCTAATATAGAAACATTTCTTATTAATTTCAATTTCAACAGAACAGTGTTTGGTCATTTGACTATTGGAGAATGTCCAACCACTGCTTCTGTTCTTTAGAAGTTTAAGTTAACTAAAATTTGACAATTCATAAAAACATCTATAATAATGCTCAATTGGACTGTTTCTCGTCATTTATCACAGGTATGGCAGGAGTACATGCATACACACAGTTCACATGCGTCTTACATTTGAAACAGAGGCATCTGCTCTGGAGGGAAGGACACAGCGGTGTCCAGGAACTTGCAGGCTGACAAGTACATGTCCAGCTCTGCCTGAGGGAAACACAGTAGACCATTCTTGTCATGGCCACCTCGCAATTTACTCCTGAAACAGATAGATTTTTTTCCATGAAAATTGAGGGAAAAATATATACAGACAGCAATTTGTCATAAAGGGAGACTCACTTTGAAACTTCTTTGTCATCCAGCAGTGTCTTCTCAAGGCGGTTAAAAATGCGTATCTGAAATATTCAATATAGATTTTCAAACTGCACCCAACTAAAAAAAACATTTAAAACAACTGATGAAGCATTTGAACACAAAGAACAAATGCTCTTTGTGAGGAGAGGACCACTGGCATATTTCTTACCAGCTCAGTGACCATGATTGGCCAGAGAGAGGTGAGATGTTGTGGTGAGATCCTCAACAGGAGAACACGGAACATGAGGAACATCTGAGCTGACACTGATGGAGTCTGTCCTACACGCAGGTTCTCTGTTAGACGCTCTAGAATATATTTGATGAAGAAAGTGTTAGCTTGAAATTTTTCCTATGCTACATTACAAGTAACCTATGTTTGTTTTCCACACAGACTCAGTGATACCTTGTATGAGAGGCAAATAGAAGTGGTACTGGTCATTCTCTCCGCTAAACATGGCAAAAGCCTGTCGTTTCAGTAGCATGGGCTTCTGCTCAGCGCTGTTGAAGAGCTTTAAAGAACTGCTCTGCATGCCTGCATATGGTACAACATGAACCCACACAATACAAATCAACACACTGATCATACAACAAATGACTGTCTAAAGTAGAAATATGTACATATACTCACTCATCAAGTCTTTGAACATTGTTTTCTCATGAGTCAGAAGATGGTCTACGATGGATCTCCAACTAAAGCACAATATGAGAGTTTAGTGGCTTCAAAAACAAACTAATAGGCCCAGCAATCTATGTACTGTATATAGGCCACGCAAACTATTTGACTATTTTGATTTTATGCGCATGACTTGATAAAAACCACTACGTTAAACCAGAATAAAATTTACAGTGTTGTGTAAGTATGCATCTTACTGGCAGGAACACGAGGACTCCATTGTGAAAAACATTGGGTCCATGAAAAGTTCCAGCACCTCTTTCTTCCACGCTCGTTTAGTGTAAGCATATCCACTCAGATTGCTCAACAACTGAGCACCCGCACAGAAACTAGGCATGTTATAGGCACTGAGAGATAGAGATATAAATTGAGAGACAGCTATGGATACATCAAAAGTGAGTAAGAGGTTTAAATAGGGGTGTGATGATACACTTAGCTCATGAGTAGGGTTAGGTATCCTCTACATTTTAACCGTTTACATTCGGTGCCGGTACCCAACGGTACCTTTTTTCGGTACTTTAAGCATGTTTACATCAATAACTGTTTAGAAACTGTAAGTCATTTATAGAATTGTAATTGACATTATGCCAGAGCTGCCTTGGTTGCTGTCTGCCATTGTCCGTGATGTTTGAATATTCATAAAAAGTGCATTCTCAGGTACCCGAAATTTGGCACCGTATGATTTAATATGAATCGGTACTCGGTAGTACAGGCGTAATTCGGTCAGTGGGTGCCATTAAAAGGGTGTACCCAACCCTACAGATGAGACGATACAAGACGACATTTTAGCACTATTTTTAATCATTCTTGAATGATGAAATATATGACTGGAAAAATAGTCTTTTATTAAACTGAAATTCACAAACTGCAAAACAATGCAGGTGCATTTTGAAATGTTGTAATTAATCATCTTGTAATTAATGTCACTTTAGTTCTATTATCTGAGTATGAATTATCATATGCACTAAAAGACAAAACATTATAATGCAAGCACTGTAAAATGTTTTGCCACAAAACTCAACTCCATTATGCTGATATCTCAAGACAGCTTTTCACATCAACGAGAAATATTGGCACGTTTTAATATCGCGAGATCTCATCACACCCATAGTTTTAAATGAAAATGATCTGACACCAATGTCATATACCAAAGCTTCTGAATAAAATACTAAAGCAGTATTAACAACTACTGTATAATTTCAACTGAAGTGCTTCTTTAGCATACTCACCTGTGATTTTTTAGATAGGGAAAAACATAATACATAAGACGGGAAATGAGAGGCACAGCTTTCTCCTTCTCATCACTGCGATAGACCATGTCCAAAAGAGGAGCCAGAACCTACAAAAACAATGAGCACAAATGAGAACACTGGTAATCTGTTGCATTTCTTCACCCAATTTCAGTGCATGTCCCTTACCTCAGCCAGCAGAACCAGAGCTTGTACACTGAATACAGATGGCACTGAAGATGACACCATAGTGCTACCCTGGCCTGCACACTCAGAGAAAGACATGAAAATAATCCATTTTAAAACTGCCTCTGTTTTGAAGTAGGTAATACAGCTAAGCTTTATTAATTTCATATGTTGGCAATACAGCAATGGGCATTATATTGTAAATATATGATTTTCTGCATGTTTACCCTCAAACTCATTTCCATCATGGTCATCTTCATCTCCCTGAGGACAGACTTGAGGCTGTGCTTTCACTTCCAGGTTACGGCTCAGCCAGCTAGTCTGCTCAAGTGATGAGCCTGCCACAGCTCCCACCGCTTCTAGTATGCGCTGGCTCACTTCCTGTTGAGGGTACAATTACAATGTAAACATATTTTGACATTTCTTCTATATCAACATAATTCTATATCAACAAAATCTCTCGCTGTATCTGTCCTACCTGCAGTTCTTTAGTATCCCTCTTGTTGTCGATATTGGGAAATCTATTTACACAGTCATTAAGGATGCTGCAAGAACAATAATTGTTTCATGTAATTAATAAGAGCTCTTATTTATCTTTAAGAGTTTTCTGACTGCCTTTTTAAAAATGTTGCAACTAGGCGATGCAGGTGTCATGAGTGGTTTCCAGGACATTGTAATGTGGTTGCTAAGGTGTTCTGATTTTGTTATTAGTATGTTGCAGTGTGGTTGCTAGGTAGTTTCGTACTGGTAAATTTGTGCACCAAAGGTTAATATTTAGGGTTAGGGTTTGTTCAAATCTCTATGAGCAAACGTAATAGTGAACGTAAACGTTAGTTTATTCACCCGAGGAGCAAGAAGTGTCCAGGAGGGGCGAGGTTAAGCTGGGCAGATTCTCTGAGCAGACAGAGAAGAGGATTGATGTTCTCCTGAAGAGCTTGAGCGGTGAGACTGCAAAAAAACAAACAAAAAAATACCAAGGACATTACCATCTACATTCCACTAAAAACGTCTGTCTTGTAGAACAATACAGTCAAAGCTGAATCTTCCAATGTACAGTAAACAACATCTTTGCTTAAACTGGATTGCAACAGCTCACTGGACTATAGTCATTTACAGTAAAAGACATTATATGATTGGAAATAAGATAAGGTACAATTACTGAAGAATGTACAAAGAATGATGTCAATGGAAACTTTTACCTTTGAATGTAGACGTAGCTGAACTGTAGCATTGGAATGTCAACTAAAGTAGTCTTCTGATAGTGAGAAAGAGATTGATCATTAATACATGATGTAATTCGATAGTTAGATATCTGTGTTTGTGTGTGTGTGTGTGTGTGTGTATGTGTATGTGTACCCACTTAACCATATTTTGGGGACAAATATATAACTAGAAGTGAGCTCAATCAGACAAAAATCTCCTTTTGGGGAAGTCCTTGTATAAATGATACAAAATTAATAAAATATATATTTTTTTTAATTGTAAAAATGGAGAAAGTTTTTGTTTAAAGGTGCCTTGTGTAATGTCCGCCCAAAAATCAATTCATACTCCACATTCCATACCAGATAGGGGCAGTATACCTCCAGAAAGTGAGTTGGTCTACTCTAGAGTAACAAACGAGAAACGGCATAGTCTCTATGCTCCGCCCCTACCTTCACAACGACACTAGAGCCATAGCCGAGCCAACTCCTAATAGAGGACGTTTTGACTCCAGAGGAATTGGTTGATTGATTTGGTTGATTTCAAGTGATTTTTAAATATGACATCTTCAAGCTACTCCCCTTCACCTTTACCAGTGAATATGTTCATATTCGTTTTGTTCATATTAGATTTTTATTGTTAGTTTAAATTACATTCATTTGACAGACAGCATTCGCTGATGTTGACCAAGCTAGCGCCATTCAGAGCTGCCAAGTCTCAGGAATTCACCGTGAGACACGCAATTGACACTTTTCACACGCTCTCACGCCACACATCAATTTTGTCACGCACAGAAAAATCGCAAAACAAAGAGGACACGGAGACCGACAGACTAGACAGAGCAGGTTAGTTATGATATAAAAAAATCTCAGCTCTCAGATTCTGTCAATTTTATTGCGCAATTCAAACAATAAATATTTTTGGTGCTTGTAAATGTTACACAACAGATCCCTAGCACACGTGAACCGAGCGCGTTTTTTTCCCTGCAGCGGGGGGTTGTGGTGGTGGTAAGGGTCTCTTGCCAAGGGCTTCAGCCATTCTTCCGCTCTCTTCCCTGAATTGAAATGTAGTAGTGGGCTGTACTTTCCACATGATTGCCATCAGGTTCAAGTACGCCCACAAGCCGTGCGAGTTATTCATGTATTGCAGTTTGGCTGGTGGTTATGTTGCCCACATACTGCCTCCCATGGCCGAAACTGGTATTATGACACCTGTCGGGCCGTGGCTAGTAATTTAGCATGCTAATTCAGGTTGATATCTCTGCAGCACTATAACTTGTCATTTTTTTAATGACATCATCGACCTTATTTCTTCTCATTCTTTTGATGCATGTAGCTCATTTTTTGGATATTTTTACCTCAATTCTTACACAAGGCACCTTTAAGGTTAGGTTATAGTATTTATAACTAGCTGTATATAAAAACAATAAAAGTCTATGAAATGTCCCCATTTAGATAGCTAAGTGAACGTGTGTGTGTGTGTGTGAGAGAGTGCAATACCTGGTCTCCTTTGATCTGATGAGGTTTCTTCACCACCTCTCTGATGAGCTGCAGTATGGTGTCCGTACGGAGTGTGTTTAGTGCCTTCACAAGGTCCACCAATGTCATTTGAGAATCGCTAGCATCTGGTAAAATCTATGCATGAAAATAAAAACAAAATGTTAAAACATCATTCCAGTAGTCTATTGTATGACATTATGTCATTTTTGTACGGTGGCCGAGAAAGCTCAACGCGCTGCAACTGAAGAAAACGCATGGAAATAAAAGAAAACGCATGAAAAAAACCAAAAAAAAACCGCATTCAAATAGAAAAAACACCCGCGGATTAAGAAAACATCTTCATCAGTTTCACAACACATTTGAGCTCCAAATACTCACAACACCACCCAAATACAGAAACGCGCTGCAAAAGCTTACAACACAAATACAGAAACGCGCCGCAAATAACACAGACCACAATGGAAATGTTTCCAGGGGAACAAAATAAGTGACGAACCCGGCTGGGATGTGCTGGTGCTTACAGCTTAAAATTCTACTTTATGTATTTATTTATTTTGCAAAACATACAGAGATTATATTTTTATGACATACAACTTGTATACAATATACAAAATGTATTAACAAAATGTTCAATGTCATCAGAATACAAATGAGAAAAGAACAATGAGCTGAAAACTAAAATAAATAAATAAAAAAGATAGAGAAGAAGAACATGAAGGAAAGATTTTTATCTATACATCAGTTACACTGTACAAATTGTTTTATGTTATGTTTAAATTTTCATAAAGAAAAGTTTCATAAGAAATGTTAGGTAATGTAGGGTCTAAAGTTTTAAAGTTGAGACGTACACAGATATATACACGCATATTTTAAAAGCTTTTTTGTAAAGTAAAAATAAAAATTTATTTGCAACCGTTATGTTAACAGCATTATATTTCTTTCGTAAGAACAGCTATTCAGCTGATGGACACCGTGCTGCGTTGTCATGGGAACATCCCAGCTGTTCGTTGCTCCCTTCATTAAGTGCGTTCCACACGGCTACATAATGGCACACTAGAGCCCTGCTCACTCCAAAGTCCCACTTCAAGAGCTCTGCCATCTGCCCTTCGAGGGGAGTAGGGCATAGGGAAGCTCACTAGCAATAAGCACGTGCCAGCCGGGTTCGTCACTTATTTGGTTCCCCTGGAAACATTTCCGTTGTGGTCTGTGTTATTTGCAGCGCGTTTCTGTATTTGGTTGTGTTGTGAACTTTTGCAGCGCTTCTCTGTATTTGGAGCACACGTGTTGTGAAACTGATGATGATGTTTTTTTTTATTTGCAGGTGTTTTTTTTTTCTATTTGCACGCGTTTTTTTCTATTTGCATTTGTTTTTTTTCTATTTGCACGCATTTTTTTCTATTTGCATGTGTTTGCTTCAGTTGCAGCGCGTTGAGCTCTCTCGGCCATTTGCATTCTGATAGCTATTGTTAACCTTATTTTTGGAACGTCTTTTGCGGCTCTTCCTGCTACTCCATACAGCAGCCACAGAGGCCATGACCTGCACCCCAAACTGCTGAGTCAATGGCATTAAGAACTCCAGAACCTTTTGCCTCAAGATCTACAGAGAATAAAAACACACATACGCACCATTAAGCAGTCAACAAGACGGCATGATGTTTAAGTAAAGAAAATTATATAAATTTTGTAAAATTTTATTATTTTACAAAAATTATATAAAATATAAAACATTTTTGTTTATTCAAGTATGAGATATACCTTTGTGCCTTTAAAGTACACTGAGGTGGGTGAGGCTCTACTGCTACGGGAGGAGTCACAGCCTTTGACCACACCCCAGAGTAAGGCCATGCTGCTAATCATGTGTGGAAACTCCTCCAGAATGGCATTGCTAGCATTTCGTAGGTCTGGAACATCACAACCAGCAGCTGTCTACAGGCACAAAAAAACAAACAAAAAAAAACAAACAAATAACATAAGTCACATTAGTGTCCCATTTGAAGCATTCTTACATGCTCAGTGGTGATCCTGACATTTTTAATGTCCATGGCAAGATCGGACATGATTGTAACTACAACTATATGTGGATGTATATCAGGAAAACTGGTGTATTTGGTTGAATTTTATGGTGCAAACAGTTTTTGCAAAATAACCCACAATGCTATACTCCTACTAGCAACCAACAGTACAGAAACTTTGCAACTTCAGATTCAGAAATGTAGTCAGTGTGAAAAGACCTTGAGAGCTATGAGAGTTACATAGACATTTGCCTAGTGAAGCAAAATCCTCCTATGCCACCTATGCCAGGATCTGCCACTATTTTCTTTAACGGGTGCTTGTATATCTTACTTTCTTGTGGTCTAGAAGACAGTAGTGTGTGATAGTGGTCAGACCTTCCAGTAGTGTCAGAGGGTAGTCAGGCGCTATGTTCTCCCTCTTTAAGGTACCACTAAAGAAAGCCACAAAATATAAGCCAAATTCAAGCTATGGTTGCAACAAAACAACAAAATGTAAGTATTGACACCTTATCAGACACTTCATGTGCACCCACTCTCACACAAATGCAAACAACCACACACATTATTTACTTATGTGAAGCCTTGATTCCATCGTGCTCGTGCTGTTTAACCAGTTCATCCAGGTTCCTGCAGATCTGGGCAATTATGGGTGATACAATGATGGCCAGTGATCGTCCTAAATAAGGCAGAACTTCACATAGCAGAGTCACCCAGGCTGGGTGCATGGCGCAGCCATACTGTGGGTGCAAAGCTCGGGCTGCTGCTGACACAAACATGCCTTGAGCGGTGATAGGCTGACTGACTATGTAACGCACTGCTTTGATGGACTGCTGAAACATCACAGCTGTTTGCCACTCTCGAGCCAAGGCTGAGGAGGGTTGTTCTGCACGTCGCTGTGGGTTGGAATGGCTTTGATCGTGATCTTGTGACTTGGAGTGTGGTGGACACACGTGGTGCTCCAATACAATAAGAACCTTCAGAAGCTTCAGTAGGGCAATCTGGAGTGGGTGCTCAGCCCAGGTCCCATCCCGGCCAAAGTTGATCAGGCTTTCTTCTGAGATCTCCCCTCCGTCTTCTCCTTGGTCTTCTTCAGGCAACGTGTGCTGGTCGGGCCGATCAGCTCTCTGGCAGACATACATAGAGGCGGAAAGTGTTAGAAGGACGTACTGCTGCACCTTGTAGCCCCAAAGAAGGTTGCGGACAGCCTCCAGACTAGCAGTTCCCTTTGCCTCTTCAATTTGAGCTTGCTGGGCCACCCTCACCAACTGGATCATCAACTCAGTCAGTACCTCCACGCTTTTCACCTGCACCTCCCGATTGGCCTGGAGTTGGCAATTGGGAACGCTAGCATAGGAGGGATAGTGAGAGCGGAGATAGCGCATACAAAGGCAGGTGAGTAGCTCTAGAAGGAGGGTTGGTGGAGAAGAAGGAGAAGGTGGTGAATGGAGAGGAGAAGACGCTGGCTGGGATGGGTCAGGAGTAGCTCCACTTGGTGGAGTTGAGATCTGCAATTGCCCATAGAAGCTGCCACCATCCTGAGCCTGACGGTGCCTCTGCAGAAGGTTCTGGATGAGGTTGAGATGGGCAATGGAGCTGCAGTCCAGAGAAGTACTGGATAAAGCCTCCACAAATGGCCCTGCACTTGTCCGGAGGATGGTCTCTAAAATAGTGAAGGCATAGAGAATTCTCCTGCTCTCATACTGCTGCTTATAGAGTAGAACATGGCGGAACAGTGAATCCACCGCTTCACGTTTCTCCCGCCGTCGCTTCAGCATCCGGGATTTGGCCATGGCCTCCAACTGCCCATCGTCTTCATCACTTGAGAGCGAATCTGAAACCTGCGTTCGTTCTGAATCCACCCTCTGTAGGCCGATGGCCACACCCTCCTCCTCTATGCTACCATCGTCATGTCGCTGTAAGTAAGGGGCGGAGCTTGAGGTGGAGTTTTCGGTGGAGTTCTGAGCACCACTTGTGTCTGCAGATTCGGTGTGTTCACTTTCCTCTTCTTCCTCTACTTCTTCATCCTCTCCCTCAGTCTCTTCACTTTCACTCCGGGACATTTTTGGGGAGTCTGTGGGTGTTAGATCTGGATCTCGTTCCAACTCCGCCCACAGTGCTTCACGGTCTACTATGGTGATGCGACTAATAAAGCTTTCTTCTGTTTGGCAACCAGGCGGCATGTTGTCTTCAGCACTTTTTGTGATGGATTTGTCTCTCCAGCTCAGTGACTTTACATTACCTAAATCACATATACAGTAGAATCAGACACCAAGAATATATATATATATATATATCTTAAATTCATAATTTCCATTGCCCTAAAATAATGTATTCCATTACAAACAAACATTTCAATTGACAAGGTGCTCCATACTTTAACAGCCATTACTCCAGTCTTCAGTGTCACATGATCCCTCAGAAATCATTATAATATGCTGATTTGCTGCTCAAAAAACATTTCTTATTAATATCAGTGTTAAAAACAGTTGTGCTGCTTAATATTTTTATGGAAAATATTAATATTTTTCAGGATGCTCAGAGTAATAGAAAGTTCAAAATAAAAGGATTTATTTGAAATATAAATCTTTTGTAACATTATAAATGTTATAAATGTAACATTATAAATGTAAACCATTATAATGTTACATTATAAATGTAAGGTCCTGACTATCTGTGGTCATAAAAAATCCCAGGATGTCCTTCGAAAAAGAGTCACTTTTTTATTGTCACTTGTAACCAATTTAATTGCTGAGTAAAAGTAATAATTTCTTAAAAAAAAAAATCTTACTGACCCGAAACTTTGGAATGGCAGTGTACATATCAAGAACCAGAATGAACTGTCTTCAACACTATTTGTGCAAATTACTATATTGATTATTTTAGATGTAAAGGTACAATCCAGTTTACTCTGTATTATAATTGCCAACACAATTTAAGTTGAATTTTTATTACTAATTATTTGATTTGAAATTGTATTACATAATTTTGTATCATTTCAGTTTTTATACTACAATGCAAGACCTGAAACTTTAACTCCCAAACTCAAGCTCAGGTACCTCTGTGTGTATTGATCTGATTTGTGTGTTTTTGTGTGTCTTGATTCCATACCAAAAGAGAGATTCTGTTTGATGCTTTGTATGGGTGATCTCTGTGTTTTCGGGTCCAACAGTAAGAGTAGCACTGGCTCCAAGATACGGACCACATCACTGAGGGAAAGAGCCCGCACCAACCAGTTCTGTGCTGCGGCCCTTACACTACCATCCTGATTGTTCAATCTATCTAATACCACAAACAAAGACCTGAGAAAACAGAAAGATATAGAGATCATTGAGTGGTTATGGCACGAAATTGTGAGAGAATATTACAAAGGAAGAAATATTATATAATATATTATCTCTATAAATAATTACATAAGGAATATGGTGTATAAACCTGTCAAAGGAGCGGTTGAGAGAAGTGCTGCGATTTGTCTGGATCTCTCGTGTCAGGTGCCACAAAACTGAGAACCTGTGAAGCGCCTCCAGACACACAACCTAAAATGAACACACATAGACACAATTTAAAAAATGTTTCGGCTTAGTGTGTGTAAAATGTATTAAATGAGGTTTCCCCAGTACCTTGTCCCCACTGAGTAAACCTAAGCAGATGATGCCCTCGCAGATGGATGCAGACGGAGCCAAGCAGTGAAGCCGATAGAAGAGCTCCACGCAAGATACGTGATGCTCTCTACGCTCTGTGTCTAACTGAGCCCATAACACCTGAGATACACGCTACAAGAGAATTGAAGTGAAGACAATAACCAAAGTCACTTTAAGGAAGTCAGATCACTCAGCGGCCATCTTGGTAAAACCGACAGGCAGCTATTTTTTATGTAGACAATAGGCAGTACAATTCTTATCTACTTGAATGGAGAATGGCTGAAATCTCATAATATGGTATTAAAACAGTCACGTTAAAGGTTTAATAACGTGTCAAATCAGTAAAGTTTGGGTATCATAAATGTTGCTTCTTTAGCTCAAATCATACTAAAAAAACATTTTTCTAGCTCATCTAACATGCATGCACATATAATTGAGGATTAAAAAAAAATCGGTAATGCAACTATCAAAAGGGAAATTGGCTCTTTAAAACTGAATTGCAGGACTTCCATACATAAAAAATAATCAAAATAGTGGTTCATCTCCTGACCCTTGTAATGTCTCAAGAATTACCCTTTTCTATTTTATACATTTCTCATTCACGACAGAACAACCTATAAAAAATGCAACCTGTTAATCAATGTGCCTTACCAGGTAAAAGTCTGTGGAATCCCCCAGAGTTTTGAGAACAGCTGGGTAGATGGGTGGCAGGGTGACCATTTGCAGCTGTCCGCTCAGTGGGTTAGCATCAGAGTTCTTATAACGCTGGTTTTTATCCTTAATGACGAGGGCTAAAGACTGAGAGTGATTGATCAGCTCCAATAAAGAGGAGATAGCAACATGTTGCACCTAAAAACACATAAATAATAAAAAAATTGTATTATCAAATGATTCAGCTTTCAGAATGCAACAATTAAAGATGTAGTAAAAATGTTTCCATGTTAAAATGTCCTATCCCAATTCATTGTGCAGAGGCAACTCTAAGTAAGCCATTCGTAGGCTGACTCTCCTGAAGAGTGAAGTGTAAACAGTGCATCGCTATCAAAACATTGCTCTGTTTGTTTGACAGGTCCAATTTTGACTCAACCAATATCGTGAGTTTGGGGGCGGGGCTACCCGTTTCTTAGAACATTGGAAGATGGAGTGCGTGGACATGTAGCTTATTATAAAATGTTTAAAGAAATTAAGGGTGGAAATAACAGACAACAAGGTCACAATACAAAGAACATGCATTAACAACTAACTGACATTACAACCTCAATGTCTTTGTTTATAAATAATGAATGGGGGAATGTCATGTGTTCCATTCATGTCTTTTCAAACCTGTATACATTTCTTTTGCTCTGCAGAACACAAAAAAAGATATTTTGAAGAACTTTGAGAACCAAACAACTTTCGAGTCCATTACATTCTCTAGTAGAAAACACAGAGATATTTTTTTAGATATACTTTTGTGTTCCACAGAAGAAAGAAATCCCTACAGGTTTGAAATTACATGAGGGTGAGTAAATGATGACAATTTCCATTTTTGGGTGAACTATCCCTTTTAATCTCTGCCTTTAAGTACTTGTGTACCTGGTGGTCTTTCGTCAGGCAACACAGAGTCATCAAGGACCTCAGCCACTCAGGAAGGCTTCCCTCTATATCTAAGGAGAGAAACAATCAGTTTATAAAAGAACACATGTGCTGTGACATGTTACATCAGCATAGTTTAATGTAGTATTGGAATACAATTCTTTTATTCACCTGTCTTGTTGAACATAGATGTGTGAAGGTCTTGGTTCTCTTCCTCAGTAAAATACACAGGAAAAGTTGTGCATTCCAGGAGAAGCTGGCAGACTACAGTGAAGGCTTGGCGGCACAACTCTGAAATCTCCCCTTTGCCCTTTGACTGGAAACTTCCCATCCACTCCAACTCTACTGGTCTGTGGTCTTTACCCCCATCCCTAGAAGACCCATGAAGGGCATGGATCCTCAGTTTACTAGGGTTGAAGAACTCAGCAAGTCTGTCTTTAATAAGACCCAAGTCTCGGCTGCCTTTCCGTTTCAATGGAGACCGTTTACTGCCTCTAGGAGAAGCATTAGGATCTAGCTGATTGGCTTCGTCCTGTTTCTTCTTCTTTGGATCCACGACATCTAACAAATGCCTGAGAGATACAGGAAGTGAATGCGAGTGAGACAGAGAGAGAAAAAGAAAGCATGAACAGCGAGTATGCCTACTGTTAGTTGCAGAGACAGAATTTAAAAAACTTCCAAGAGGGCCTCAAGATGAGCTCAAATGATTTAAAATAAGCTAAAACAACTAAACTTTTTCTTTGAACAACCAGGATTCCCACGGACTTGAAAAACCTGGTTATATGAGCTATATGAGAAAAGTGTGATTTTTAGATCTGAAACAGTCATGTAATTGATAAAATCAATTGGTATTTTAGCAGATGCTTTTATAGTGACTTACGAAAGTGTAACAAAAGCACTTTGTCAAAGAGCCAACAATATGTGTAATATACAAAGTCAGGTTTATTAGTCAGCTAGATTAGGAAGCAAGCTAATTATATTAAACTGGATATGTTAAAATCAAACTTTTGTAGCATT
Organism: Tiaroga cobitis; assembly: GCA_030578255.1. Lineage (NCBI taxonomy): Eukaryota > Metazoa > Chordata > Actinopteri > Cypriniformes > Leuciscidae > Tiaroga > Tiaroga cobitis. The sequence goes on along the minus strand of CM060599.1, from coordinate 38,811,461 downwards.
CACATGGCAAATGAAAAGTCAAGACAAGTGCATTGCATTCAGGAATATATTTTTCCTTGCTAGGTGTTCTGATTGTATATGCACATTTGGTCAAATATAGCAGGTAATTTCGGTATTCTATGCATACTGAAAATATGCTTATTGGGCACACACAGTATGCACTGAATTTGTAAATTACCTTGTGATAACAGATGCCAGTATATCCTGCACACATTTGGACATGTTTTCTATAGTTCCCCCTCTTTTCCACACGTCCTCTGCTTCAGAGTTCACCTCAGAAGCAGCTTCTGATACATAACAGCCTAGTAGAAGGTGCTGTTCAGATGGAGACGCGCTCAGGCCTAATCCACTGTCTTCAGAGCGCAAAGGAGGGTACGGAGCTTCACCTGGCTCTGCCTCCTGGGTCTCCTGTCCATTCAGACATACCTCACTAGTGCTGCTGTCATGGTTACTATTCACCTGGTCACCTTCTTTGACTTTGTTGTTGCCAGTCATCACAATCTATATTGTAAATAAATAAATAAATAAACAGCCTGTTTATTACACACCCATTTCCAAACCAAAGTATGAATGGCATTAGGATATAAGCTTTAATTTGTTTGATTATTAAAACTCTCGTTATATACTAAATGCAGTGGCCCAAACATTTACACTACTGCTCAAATGTTTGGGGTGAGTAAGATTTCAGACCATATTCCTTACGTAATTATTTATAGAAATATTATATTATATAATATTTCTTCCTTTATAATATTCTCCCACAATTTCGTGCCATAACCACTCAATGATCTCTATATTTTTCTGTTTTTTTTTTACTATAAAGACTTTTACATTGTTAAATAAATGCTGTTATTTTATACCTTCTAGTCATCAAAGAATACTGAAAAAAATTCCCAAAAAATAGACATTTTTAATTTTGACATTGCTAATAATAAGCAATAATAATGTTTCTTGAGCACCAAATCAGCATATTAGAATGACTTCTGAGGGGTCAGTGACACTGAAGACTAGAGTAATGAATGCTGAATTTGTTTTAAAATATATTCAAATAGAAAACAGTTATTAGGTGTTCAAGCACGAAGTGCTGAAAACCTATTGTAATTGCTATTTGGAAAAAAACAACAACCTAAAACGCATCGTGCAGCCCAAACCGTAAGGCCTAGAGACTTAAAACCTGGCCAAGTGATAGGGCCTCAGTTTGGGGAGAATCTATCAGAGTATGACCCTGATTGGCCCATAGGTGGCGCTACAGCAACCAAAAGTACTAAATTGCTCATAACTCCTAGACCGTTTGACTTAGAATCCAGAATCCAATTTTGTCCAAAACCTACTTTCGCGAACTAGTCCCTGGTTTTTCGCCCGATCGGAGCCAGACCAGTCTAGGACAATTCTCTGGACTCTCTAGATCAATAATTATCAAAAAAAAGTTGAACTTTGCCCTTTGGTTCACTGTAACAGGGTCATTTAGTAAAGGGGGCGTGTCAAAATACACTCAAAAGCCCATAAATCATAAATAAAAACTCAGAACTTCACAAAAATTGATAAGCACATGTGTCATAACATGGTGAAGAAGCATGAAAAGTTCCATGGAGATCGGACCATAGGTGGCGCTATAACTGTTAAAAAGCTTTAAAACCATACATTTCCTATGGTAAATTCACTGTATTGGCTGTAAATGCTTTTTGATGCTTTTGTGCTTAACGGCCTTAACTGCCTTAACTGCTTTAATAGCTTGAACACCGCTAAATGCTGCTTGCAGCTTTAATTACATTTGTAATAATATTTCACAATATTTCTGTTTTTACGGTAATAAATGCAGCCTTGGTGAGCATAAGAGACTTCTTTCAAAAACATTTTAAAAAATGGTTTTACCAACGCCAGACTTTACGGTAGTTACAGTAAAACTGACCCATCATACCTGTGTTTGCTCCACATCTTGTGTCTGCGATTCCGCCTCCATGTCCATATAAGCCACCGGCATCTGGATCTTACTGAGCACTTTAAAACATGCTCTCATGGCCTGTGTGAGCTCCTGCAGGCTGAGGGATGTCATGTGACTATGCAGCGACTGCAGCATGCTGCCTAGCATCTGTGGCAGGTATTGCGTTTGAATCTCTGCATAGAGTTCCTAAAAAGAAGCCCAGACCAAATCAGACCAAATGACCAAAAGTTTCAAAAAAAGTTGTCCAAAGATGAATCACCAGATCATACCAAAGGAATAACATCCAACAGGAAGATAATGAGTGTTGAAAGTTCAGTCACTGAAGGAGGGCTGCTCCAGTCTTTAAATGGACCCTTCCCGTCTGGATCACTCAGTGAGCTGAGAAACAACCATAACACTAGGTTGACATAATTCTATTTATGTTCACGTAATGCAGTTTATTATGAGTTTGTGCGTGTTTACCTGAGAGAGATTTGGAAATGCCTTGTCATGTAGTGCCAGAGATAATTGCTGCTCATTGCACTCACAAGCATATTGACGGTCTTTATAATCTCTGAGGCGGTTTTATTCTCCTTGATTTTACTGCACACGAGTAGATAATCAACAATTAGAAACAGCGTTCATTTGCGTGTTATTTACTCATCTTCTACATTTATTCTACCATTCAAAGGTTTGGGGTCGGTGAGATATTTGAATGTTTTCGAAAGAAGTCTCTTATGCTCACCAAGACTGCATTTATAAAAAATATTGTGAAAATATTGTGAAATATTATTACAATTTAAAATAAGTAATAAGTAAATTATTCCTGTTATGGCAAAGATGAATTTTCACCAGCCTTTACTCCAGTCTTTAGAGTCACATGATCCTTCAGAAATCATTCTAATGTGCTGATTTGGTGCTCAAAAATCTCTCATTACTATCAATGTTGAAAACGGTTGTACTGCATATTATTATTTTTGTGGAAAACGTGATTCTTTGATGAAGAGTAAATAAAAAAACTAAAATAAAAATCTGTGTTGTCACTTTTTATCAATTTAATGCATCCTTGCTAAATACAAGAATTCACTTCAGAAACATACTGACCCCAAACTTTTGAACGGTAGTGTATATCCACATAGTGAATTCAAATGTAATATAATATAAAATATAACAATATTTATTTTCAAATATATCAAAAGGTTTCACTTCTGAATGGTCAATGGATGAATTTTCTATAATTCAAAAAAATTCTATAATGGACCTCTATACTGGATATTCAACTGTTGACCCTGACAACCAGTTTTGAATATTGTGATAGTATTACCTTTCTCATAGCCCTTACATAAATAATTTAAGCTGAAATCGATTTCATGCCCATTTATTTGGTAAAAATGCATGTAATCAGTGGGATAATGTACAGTCAGTCACTATTGCAAAATTGACCATCATGCTGGGTTAATTTGGGATAATGACCGACTGACTGTACATTATCCCTCACTCGTTTAGCCAGGTTTTACTCATGTTTGACCCTTGCTGACTGTTATATCGGGACCCTGGCATTATTTGTGTTCTCTAGGATTCAAAATCACGATGTCGGTATTGCAGGTATAATTCTCCACCAGCTAAGCTACAGGAAAACTTGTCCACTGTGAAAATATGAGCACTGAATTCTTCTCTCTGACCTGTTGAGTTGGCTGCCACTAAGGCTGGTGTTGAGATTATCCTCTCCCAGCATCACTTTACAGTAGCTGTAAAAAGCTCTGACCACCTCCAGCAGCACATCAGACAACACCAATGGCCCTGTAAATGAGAGAATGCAGAGACATGAGTAATAATGTCAAATAGGGCCAAAGTAAAGCATTTTACAACTTACAACTTCAACCATGTGGGTGTCTTTACCTATCTCAGATTTGTCCAATAGGCTAATGATGATGCGAAACGGTCTGAGATACTCTATTAGATTGTCTGGGTTGGCCTCTATATCTTTCTGCTTCAGAATATTTACCAGAGCCTATGAAGAAAATATCAAATATGAGTTGATTTTAACTATGCATGCACAGAATTTTGTACAGTTTGAGTGAGTGTGTTATCTTCTATACCTGCACCAGTAATTCTCTGGAGTGTGTACTGAAGTAGAATGCCGTGTATTCCTCTACAGTGTTAAAGCGACTGGAATCTACAGCCACCCTTCCTCCTTTGATGTCTACGCCTGACAAAACACACATATAGAAATATACTCAACCATGTTGTTTCAAACCTGTACGTTTTACTTTTCTCATGAGGTTTTTATTTTGTTTTACATACAATGAAAAGGAGACAAATTGCCATAAAAGATCCATAAAAATTCTTCCCTTAATAAAAATTCCATTTGTCTTCCGTGGGATTACTATTCTCTACAAGATAAATGCCATTTATTTTATGAAACAGTACTGAAGTATTTCTGTGCTATTCTGTAATTCTCTGACAATTTGTGTACAGTACCGAGCATCCATGCATAGAGGCGTCGATTTAGAGACATATCTCTCCTGAGCAGGGTGAGTGAGGCAGCAGACACCACACAGATCATCTCATCTGGATTTAGTGGGATGGCACATTCCTCAGGATCCTATAGGTTGTTTAAAAAATGTCTTACACATGGTCTGGGACATGCCAAATATAGTTGGGGGTAAAGAAAGAAAAAGGGGTTAACCTGGAATGTTGTGAGGGGGAAGAAGTAGAGAAGGATTTCCAGCATGTTTCTCTGGACCAAAACATTAGAGTCTTGTAAAGCGAGGCAAACAGCCTTCACCTGGAGAGGAGAGATGGGGAGGTGTCCATATCAATTACACAATTCCTTCAAAACAACAGAGCTTAGTCAGAGTAGACAGACACCCAGTGTAATTTGACACAAATGTCTGGCTGTGAGGAACAAAAGTACAGTCTGTTCAATGTGTCACACCGGTTCTAGGTCATGTCTAACTTTCACAACCCCTACAAAAGATCTGTTCAAAAGTCTGGGGTCAGTAAACTTTTTTTTTTAAAGAAAATAATAAGTAAGGCTGCTTTAAATTGATTAAAAGTGACAGTAATGACATTAACAATGTTATAAAATATTTCTATTTCAAATAAAAGCTGATCTTTTTTAACTCTAATTCATCAAAGAATCCTAAAAATGTGTACTGGTTTCCCCAAGTAATTAAGCAGCACAACGGTTTTCAAAATTGATAATAATAATAAATGTTTTCTTGAGCACCAAATCAGCCTATTAGAATGATTTCTGAAAGATCATGTGACATTAAAGACTGGAGTAATGATGTTGAAAATATAGCTTTGCATCACAGGAATAAATGACATTTTTAAATATACAATGTATTTTCAATGCTTTCAATTTTCAACATTCTGTTGAACAGACAATACCTTTTCCATCACAGTATTGTTTTAATTTATGTCAAATTAATGTGTACTCTGTCTACTCTGACAGAGGTCCATTTTTGTATATATGTTCAAACAAATAATCTTTTTAGTTTAGATGTACAAAATACATTTTTTTATGTTATAGAATTATCTCCAAACGCATACACACACTTACCACTAGTCTGTGGTCTGTTCCAAGCATATACTTCTGTTCTCGAGCAGTGACTGAGTGGTCAAAGTGTGCGACGATGAAGAGTGAGGCTGGGAGCCGTACCAGAGGACATATAAGCACTGAACCCCACAGCGCTCCATAAAACACAGACTGACCCACCAACACCGACAACTTCACAAGCAATGCATCCGTCCTTAGACAAGAAGACAGATGAAGTGGGTTTTGTAACATTGAAATCAAAGCCTTATCAGGAAATACAGAAGTGGCCAAAAGTGATTTTTGGACAAGGAAAACTGAAATCGGCCATATTCTCTGATAATGTAAGTCTAGGAAGACCCATGTTTAAATGAACAAGGACACACACTTTTTCTCCAATATAATCAAAGTAATCTCACTTAAGGTAAAATGGGTTACGTATTAATTGAGGCACAGTTGTAGTGAGAGTGGCAAAAGAGTTCCTGGTACCATAGTGAGTATGTTGTGGAAAGTTTAGGGTCACATCTCTTAAGTGTCAACTTGTGAATCATTTATTGATGATTGGCATTAAGTTGTACCTGTCATAGACCTCAGCGCCCTCCTCCAGTCCAGGCAGCAGGCCCATGATAAAAGCTTGCAGGCTGGGTAACAGTGCCTTCTGAAGGGGCAGGAAGTACCGCTCGTACAGCGTCAACAGAACCGGCTTCACTGACATCGCTGCGTGACCCAGCAATGGGAAGAGCCCTGAGCTGAAGTGTACACACACGCACAAGTGATTTGATCAATGACCTGGATATTTCTATGTGAGATTCACTCAGTATTTGTCAATGACACCAACCTGTATATGAAGAGATCCTTTGCTAGCCATTTTGTGCCGATGATTTTGAAAATGACCTCATAGGTCTCAAGTGCTTTGAGATGGACGCCACTGGGCAGGGCAGGATGCAAACACTGAGCCAGACGCTTCCCGATGATCAACCGCCGTGGTAACAGAGAGTACTTCAGATTACTTTGGAGAGCCTGAGAAACACAATGAGCGGGAAAGGAGAGCAGGATGGATGGTTTAACAAAAAATTTAAAAAGTAAAACGTTTTTTAATGATTTTCTATAGGTATGTATATGTATATATAGATGTCTACATATAAAGATGTAAAGAACCACATTGATAATAATAATATTAAATGTAATTGCTTTCTTGAGCAGAAAATCATCATATTAAATTAGAATGATTTCTGAAGGATCATGTGACACTGAAGACTTTGAATTCAGCTTTGCATCACAGGGATAAATTTAATTGTAAAATATATTAAAATAGAATAATCATAAATAGTTATTGTAATAGTTCACATTTTAATAATATTTCACAATATTACTGTTTTTATATATTTTATCAAGTAAATGCATCCTTGGTGTGTGAGAGACTTCTTTCAACACATATCTCACTCAGCAACCACATTTACTGAACAGGTTTCAAAAAATATTAACAATAGCTCAGAGGAGGAACCAAGACAGAGGGTTTAGTTTGTTATTGCAGAGCACTTGAAACATATTTTACAAGACATGCCCTCAAAAATGTCACTCTCTATACGAAGTGAAAATACTTCAAGTGTGTAAAAAAGGAGATCATAGATAATAGCATCATGTTAAATATCAAACATCTGAAACAAATACACAAAATCCTTTTATATTCACACAGGTTGTCTGGTAACTCGCATAATATCCGGAAAGTCCCATTGAGCAAACAAGAAAATCACATGCCATATAAAGTGATGTAGAGAGAAAGAAAGAAATTTAAATAAGACAACAGTTTTTTTTACATCTGCACATTAACATGGAAATGTTTTTTAAAAAAGTGCAAAGGAAGGTTGAGACGAAGACTATTTGTCTAATCTTAAGGACAGTGTACACAAGTCCTGACCTGTTCAGCTTATTCAAATCAGTTGCACTTTGAACATTATGTTTGAGGTCAAGCAGTAATGTTTTAACCAATGTCTTCATTCAACAGGACTGAAGATCATAAACTGAAGTCTCTCACTTCCCTAAAAAACTGTAACTAAAAAACGATCTTAAACTGAACTAAGCAAGCTTCATCGTCTACTTGCAGAGGGAGGTAAAGTGTGCTAAACTGTGTATTTTTTTTTTTTTTTATTGATCTCCCGGTTTAATGTGCAGACACAATTATAAGTATATCTCCCTGAAACATGTAAAAACTGTCTCTGTGGTGTTTTTTCCCCCAGTGTTTTTGACCTAGGCAAGTTGATGAGACAAATTTGACAAAGAAAGCAGGATATCTTTAAAATTCTCTCTTTTAAAAACATAAATCATAAAAGAGCTGAAAGAAGTTTTTCAAAGCAAATGATAACCTGAATCTCTAAGTGTGTGGATTTGTTTTCTCCAGGCTTTAAGTACCTTGTTGAGTTTTCCTAGCGAGGAGATGAGATCAGCCCATTCACTAGATGATTCAAAGTTCCGCAGCGCCTTCTCAATGACAGCTCCGTAACTACGGTAACGGTAGTCATTCTGAAGCTCGGCTTCCTCAGGATCCATCATGCCTCAGTCATGTCCCAGCATGCTCAGTATCTGTCTATGAGACAAAACAGAGAAATCCTGCATTACAACTCATGATTACACAAAGAAAAAAAATGCATCATGAAGTGAGGTGAAGTCCTGCTAATGACAATCGATTTCTGATCGAGAAATGTACAAAAGGCAAATAGCTGGTAAATAGAGGTGTATGTTAAGGCAAGTAGATCATGCTTAGGGTTAGGGATTTGAAAAAACCTCTAACCCCAAGTATTAAACTGTTTGCTGCATACAATGACCTCAAATCATGTGTGGTTTATTAAAGAGATGTGTGCTATCCCTTTTACATCCCATACAGTACATTGAACCAAGTCATATTTAGTTACCAGAATAATCACAAAGACTGGGATTGAGAGTAAGGAGCGTAAGCAACCCCAGCCACCACCTATAATGTAGCAGGCCATCGCAGTTTACATTCCTTCAACAAAAATGGAAAAAAAGAGCAAGAACAAAGGAAGAACAGTATTTATATGAAAAAATATTTTTTGTTTTCAATGTACAAGTCTGTACTGTCACCTTTGTTCAGTTTAAAGGGTTAGTTCACCCAAAAATGAAAATTAAGTCATTAATTACTCACCCCCATGCTGTACCAACCCCGTAAGACCTTCGTTCGTCTTCGGAACACAAATGAAGATATTTTTGATTAAATGTGACAGCTGGATCACTCCTCCATAGGCTGCCTAAGGGAATGAATCCTGACGGCCCAGAAAGTCAATGAAGAAAATGTTTAAATATTCCATGTCGCAACAGTGGCTCAACTATAAGTTTATCAAGCGACGAGAATACTTTTTGTGCGGAAATAAAACAAAAATAACGACTTTATTCGACTATTCCTTTTCTTCCTTGTAGGCCTGAAACGAGACTTCAAGAGATTTCCACGACGCATGCGCGAGAATTGCGATCTCCTTCAACTACTTCAGTTAAGTTCTCGCGCGTGCGCGTTGTGGAAATCTCTTGAAGTCTCGTTTCAGGCCTACAAGGAAGAAAAGGAATAGTCGAATAAAATCGTTATTTTTGTTTGTTTTTTCGCACAAAAAGTATTCTCGTCGCTTGATAAACTTATAGTTGAGCCACTGTTGCGACATGGAATATTTAAACATTTTCTTCATTGACTTTCTGGGCCGTCAGGATTCATTTCCTTAGGGAGCCTATGGAGGAGTGATCCAGCTGTCACATTTAATCAAAAATATCTTCATTTGTGTTCCGAAGACGAACGAAGGTCTTACGGGGTTGGTACAGCATGGGGGTGAGTAATTAATGACTTAATTTTCATTTTTGGGTGAACTAACCCTTTAATGCATCCTTGTTGAATAAAACTTTGTTTAAACTTACTGACCCCAAACTTTTATATGACAGTGTAAATGGCATATTATTTCATTTCCAGTAATCAATTTCTGAAAACTTTCCTAAAAAAAAGGGATTACAAAAATGTGACAGTACTGAAATAAACCAAAAACCAAATGAAATAGGACAATAAGTAGCTTATAAATAATTGTAATACCGTCCAAGTGTCCAACAGAGACATCAATGGGTTACAGATGGACACAGCGTCTCTTTTTCCTCCCTTGAGCTCATTGTTCTAATACTTGCCAGGAATGCAGGGGGGAACAACAAAATACAGGCGAAAAGTCACTTGAGAGGAATCAGTGCCTCCATACTACGATTGGCTGACTACACTGTCAATGCAATCATATTCGCAAACCTGCAAACCGGCCTAAATGGGTCAAACCTGTGGAAATGGACGGATTAATTGCTCATAACAACAACATATCCAATTATGTCAAATGAGATACTGACAAAATAAAGGCAAAACAGGCAAAAATGTCTGTATATTCTGTGTGGGCCAGCTCATAAACAGACATTACAAATATATAGGCTACGCACCCAAAACAAGAGACTAGTAGAAGACTGGTCTCTGCTTCGATATGGTGACATCTGTTAGCTCTCTGGTGATAAAAGCCCTGATAACATGCACAAACACACACACACACACACACAGTGAGACTTACATCTGTTCAAAATGACGCTATGAGCATCAAATGGGCATCTAGAGATTTACAGAGGATTTAAGAGACAGAAGCAAGCCCCAAAACACGTGCCTGTATAACACAAACCCACCCAAACAATCTGATGATCTATTTCTACTTAAACAACTACTCCAAGCAATCTACCTGTTTATCTTCCCGTTCTTAGTTTTACCACCACCCAGAAATATACAATTCCAGTCCAACTAGTTGATATGCTTCTGAATATTAAGTACTAATTTTCATCACTGTAAAAAATATCCTGTTAAATATACGGTAAAAAACTGCAGCTGTTGTTGCCATTTTTATTGAATGGCTGTATATTTTACAACTTATAATTCAATATTTAGTTAAGTGATATACATAATTGTAATATACCTACTTTAACAACCAAAATCTGCCTTTTTACCTTAAAATGTGCCGATAACCACCACAATAATGCAGGTGGCACAATAGAAAGCCATATGATGAATCAGAGTTCATCGTAAGTGACCCGTTTATAAAACATGGTCAAAACTCATTCATAGACGGTGCACAGGGTCATACAAAGACAAAAAAACATCAGGGTAATACACATGACACTAATATGCAATAAACTAACTAAACAACAAAAATTTAACACAAAAAACACTAATGTGCATTACTGATAAAAAAAATAAGAGGAAACAAACTTATGTATAAAAAAATGTAATCATATGTGATGTGTAATGCAGGGAATTCTGGGAATATTCTTTTACTGTTTTTCTGTAAATGATATGGTATTTCATAGTTTTTACTGGCAAAAAACATAACTTTTACAGTATGATAGATACAAGAAAATTACATATAATATGATGTTAACATTTACAGTTTTTCACCGTATGTGGTTAAACTTACAGTTAACCAATTAACATTTTTCTGTAAAAATTATATAAACAAAAATATTATAGTGTACAATTTTATTCACACATTAAATAGATTCAGTGTCTGGCAGGGGGAGGCATAAAGCCAGCATAAACACAAACACTCACACAATTATCCTAGCTTATGTTCTTAATATCATCAGCAGCTTGCAGTCATTACAACAGCAGTTCATTAAAAAAAGTCCCAAGGAAGCATCATAAAGCCTTTAAAATTATGAGGGTGGTTATTTTCTACATCTTTTACACTGCTTGCCTTAAAAAAAATAAAGAAGTTTATTTTTCCGCAACTATTGGAATATTCCTGTGTACATGTAATCAGCATATTGTGAATAAGTAAATGAAGATATGTACATTATTTTTCTGTGTTTTCTCCTGTAAATACTGGAGATGCTCAATATTGGCATTTTAGTCATTTTGGTCAGTAACTCATTTAACCCAATGAATGAATTCTGACTAATGTCCTAAATAATAAAAGACAAGAGCATGCTCATTTAAAAATGGAGGTAAAGAGTTCCTTATAGTAGTTTATTTTAGTGATAAATAAACTAGAATTACCTTTGATTGAAAATGAGCAGATTTGAATGTTTAGTGCTTACAGGGTGTTCTGTTCACATAGTGTACATAAGGTGTCTACATATAACTGATTAAAACATATGACATGACATTTATCTTATTCAGATTTTTTAGAAAATGGAACATTTGCTTAAACATGGGCTTACAGAAATCAGGTTAACGTGTTGTGGTTCTGTGGTTTTTGAAGTGTCTTATGCTGACCAAGGCTGCATTTGTTTGGTTAAAAAATACAGTAAAATGGTAGTATTGTAAAATATTATTATAATTTAACATAACCACTTTCTATTTTAAAATGTATTTTTTTTCCTGTAATGGCAAAGCTGAATATTGAGCTGAATATTAACATGATCCTTCATATGATTTGGTGCTCAAGTATCATTTCTTATTATTTTCAATGTTGCAAACATTTGTGCTGCTCAACATTTTTGTGGAAACCATAATATATATTTTTTCAGGATTCTTTGATGGATAGTGTTATTAATGGAAAGTTTAAAAGAACAATATTTATTTGAAATAGAAATCTCCTGTAACATTATAAATGTATTTTTTGTCATTTGATCAGTTAATGCCTCCTTGCTGGATAAAAGTATTAATTTCCTTTTAAAAGGAAATTATAAAAAATAAATTAATAAAATATTCTGCCCCAGATGTTTTAATTGTATTGTAAATGCCAACTACAATTTTTATTTCCAGCTTACAGTACTCAGTTTATGCACTATATATTGTGTACAGTCTCCATTTTCTAAAGGATTGATTTGTCACCCACTCTACAAAGCATATACAAAGTCAGCTCTCCCTAGGCCATGTTTTTAGTCTACAAGGTTGCACATAATAATATTGGTCTATTGATCTGGCCATTAATAGTGCTTCTCTTAGCAGCATACCAGAGAAAACAGTGCACTGGGTGCCGGAGAAATGTACTGCAAATGGATATCTGTGTGTATGTGATAAATACATAGACCTTCATTTCAGCGGTCATGGAAGCTGGATCTCTGATATACCCCTTTCACAATGTTTGAGCAACAGATTCATTCAAGCAGCAGTGAGGCACAGCAACACAACAAACAGAGACCATGTTATGTAACTCAAATCTGTCCTCGTTACATCCATTGACTTTCTGGCACACTGAACATCATATCCATTCTGTGCATTTTCATCCTAAAGAGTAGGCTATAACCTCATGGTTTGACCGTTAATTCCTGCCCATTTACAATCCACATTTTACATAGTGAAAATGCATTTTAATAAAAATAATAAAATGAATGAATGAATGAAAGAATGAATAAATAAATAATATTTTTTAACTATATTTGTCTCACCTACTGTTAGGACAACCAGCATTATACATATGAAAGCTATCCTCTATTTGAACCAAAGTCATGATTACAGAGGTACTATTAGTGATGGTTTACAATAAACTCTCCATTAATATTTTATTACATCCATTAAGACATGCCATCATGCTATTGTAAGAACTGAATGACTCACCCACTGCAGCAAAATAGGATGGTCGACAGATCACAGGGTCTCGTGACAAATAACGATAAATCGACAGTTTGGAAACAGTAAAAAGCGAGAGTAAGAGAGGACAGGTACGGTACACTAATATTCAAAGCTTCAATCAGCTAGCCTAGAATTGGATCGCTCAGCTGATTTCCACCAAACAAACAGTTTTTGCATCCACTTCCTGATGGGCGGAGGGGAACAAACCATATGGCGATGACAAGGGGGTGTTTGCAATAAATTATTTTAAACTTTTATTGCACTCCTGGCTTATTTTGTGTTCATATCAATACACATTAGTTATTAGACATATTATTGATCTTGGTGTCCGTTTTAGTGTTGTTCAAAAACACGGTATTTATTAGACAGCTATATTTTTTGTTAGCTTTACCCCTATTCTTTGGTATCTTCCAGGATGTCGTCTGTTTACATTTCACGCACCAAGTTGTCACATTTTACAGCGGCTGACCATCAGTGCTGCATTTAGTGATAACAGCGCTTAGTTTACATAGGCATCGTTACACCATAAATAACTTTTAATGTGAGATGTAGAGCAGCAATGACCATCAACTGAAAACATGGATGGATGAATAGAGAGAGACTGTCTGACAGATAACCTTTGTAGATGACCTTTTGTAACTTGTAGCCTACCTTGTTTGAATTAGCCTACTATTATACGTCCTGTTGTTTTCAGTATAGTATAGTTTAATGTATCATCATAGAGTAGTATGACACGCTATTACTTTCTTTTTTTTTGGAGCATCCCATCCATCGTTCTGCCTCGTTCCTCATAATCCTAGTAAAGGTGGCATTACAAACTATATAGTCTTATCTATTCACTATATTAGTAAGGACATTGCATAGACTTCCATTGATTTTATATCAGGTTAATTATATTTTTTATGGCCTAACCCACCCCTTACCCCTAAACCTACCTATCACAGAAACGTGCAAAACACTAGATTTAAATTAAAAATAATAATAATTAGTTAAAGGGATAGCTCACTCAAAAATTAAAATGTCATCATTTACCCACTCTCATATTGTTCCAAACCTGTATGACTGTTGAGAAACACAAAAGAATATATTTTAAAGAATGTTGGAAACCAGTCAGTTGACGTGAGCCATTGACTTCCATAGTATTTTTCAATGGCTAGCTACCGTAATGGCTAACTGTTTGATTGCCAACATTCTTTAAAATATCTTTTTGTGTTCATTCCACTGATCTATATAGAATGAATCGTCATTATATAGATCAGTGTTTCATACAGGTTTGGAACGGTATTTTCTGTCACTTGTGGCTGTAGTGAAGCACGTGGCAAAGGAGATTGAGAACAAAAACAATCTTTACCCCTAATGAGTGCCATTTGCGTACTGACAAAATCCCATGTACAAATTGTGCGTTGCTAGTGCCCTCTTGTGTTTATTATGAACACAACATTTTGACCATCAGATAATGCTGGGTATGACAGTGAAAGCAATTTAAGTCAGGAGTCTTACCTTCATGAACATATAATTCAAAGAAGAGTGAATATTAAAGATACAAGATATATTTTAGATAAAGATCAGTTTAAAAAGACATGTATATAAACTTTGTAATAAGTGAAAGAATTAAATATTTGAAACCCCAGCTTTAAAATTGCTGAGTGAATAGGCTTTAAGTCAATGATTATTTTAAAATCTGCTTTATAAAACAGTACACATCAGGCTGAAACTGCACAAGTTTTAACTGGCTCTGTTTAACGGATCAAGGCAGAATAATTAATTTAGCTTATTTTATTAAAGTCATTACTCCAATTTGCAGGGTCACAATCCTTCAGAAATCATTGATATGCTGAATGAAAATGAATCTACTGGTAAATATTATGTAAACTATGATCATTTTTTACAGGACTCTTTAATTAAACATTTCCAAAGACAGCATTTATTTGAGAAAAACCTCAGGCTTTAGTATTTTACCTTCAACAATGTTCCCCCCCCCCACTCATTTAGAGCAAAAATTACAATTTAATGCATTACCAGCCATACACTTTAGTTTAGGTATTATGGTAGCGTTTTCCTCAATTGGAAATGCAGTAAGATTTAAAAGATTAGCAATTCCAAGTTACATTTTCACTAAATACACACTGTAAATATAATTTTATATTTAATATCATACTAAACCCCTCAGGGAAAAAAAAAATAAAACACCATCCAGCTTAAATGTTACATAATATTTATTTGGAACACAACTGGACAAGATCATTCAACTACACAATAGCAGAGAGGACGCTCTTTCTTCAACTCCTGAATCTTATTAGAGTAGGTCTGGACAGTCCACAGGACTTAGGTCTCCCTGATCAGCTTGGTGAGCTTCTGGATCTTTGTCTTGGTAGACATGTCAACATACTTATCACCAATGCTCACGATCATGCCCCCAAGAATAGAGGGATCAGACTGAGGGAAGGAGGAAGAGAAACACACATTAAACCTCTGTATTATAATAAATATAAGAAATCACTTTGATAGAAGCAATTTATTGCACGTGTTCTTTTGGAACCCTAACCCTAACTTTAGAAAAAAACAAACATTACGCTGACCCGAATACCCTCTTTAAAAACCTAGTCATCTTCATTTTAAAATTAGCACTTCAAAATTAAATGAAGCCCACCCTCTGGAACAAGCCCTCCTACCTTGGTCTCAAGCTTAATAGTTTCTCCCTTTGTGAGGAAACCATTCAGTGCCACCTTCAGCTCTGAAAGATTAGCTTCATCCAGAGGCTGTTCAGACATTCAGCATAGAAAGACACAATAAAGACACTAAAATAAAGATTTTATTCTAAATTAATCAAACACTTTATGCAGAACAGAACAACATTTAAAACAAAACATTTAATTCAGAAATAATATTAAGGTTAAAAAAAAAAGAAAAAGTAATATGTACAAGGCAAGCAAACAACCATACATTTATGCACGGCTTACCTGAGCAGTGGTGACTGAGCATGTGACCTCTCCTCTGTGGGCACTCATCATTTTGCCAAAGGCTGTGATGACATCGGGGGTCAAGGTCAAGCGGCCATTTTCTGCCAGGACATCTGTAAATCAAAACAATTGAAAAAAAAAAATGCAAATATATAATACACTTTGTTCTTGATTTTATAAATGCAACAAATATTAATTTCAATGTGTCTTTTTTTACTATATAGGACACTCCCTTCCAGACTTCTACAATGTGATTAAAATAACAGTACTTTTCAGTGAATCAATGAAATGGCTGATCAGAAAACTCACTGATGAAGTTAATGGTGATGGGGGAGAGTTTTGACTTGATCAAGAAATCAATGAAAGTCTTCTGTTTGACACTGCGCTTGATATGGGGGTTCATCACAATACCTGACAGCTTAGGATCCTTAATCAGGCTCTAGGAAGAGGGAAAATGACAAATCCAGAAATATTGAAGCACTGAGTAAAGCAAGCAAAAACAAAGAGAGAATTTAAAGGGAAACTCACAGCCACACGTCCAAGTTCCTGTTCAACCTTATCAAGGTTCTTCTGCTTGCTGGCAGCAGAGAACAGGGCAGTAGCATAGCGTCCCTCGACCCCATAGACCTGGATAGGAGGCTGAAGAAACACTACAGTAAGAATGATCAAATTATCAAGAAAAAACCCTGTAACTACTATGCCACTATATCTTGGTATAAACCATGGAGTTAAATCAACAGCTAAATAACAAAATGCAATACTATTACAACACCACTATTTCACCAAAACACCATAATTACTACCAATATCAGAACTGAAAATTCTACACAACACATATACAGGGTAACACACTTTTAGAATACTTTTATGACACTATTAACTAATACGTGGTTTAGGTATTTTAGGTGAAACTGTGGTTACCATGGTAACTTTTATAGGTATGGGAAAAATTATGCATTTGTCCTTTTGCCCTGGTATGAAATAAATATATATATTTTTTTACCTTGATAAGTTTTGCTACTGGTCGGATCACAGAGGTGCTAAACTGACGCACCTGTAGAAAAACAGAATAACTTGCATGCAGATTTGACAAATATAACAGACTTTCAATGACACGACCTAGTCAGAAATATAAACATATGCTCTTCATTTCAGTATTGTCATTTATTGCGTCTCGAAACCTACTAAATTACATCATATGATAACTTAACTTCTAACTTATAGGTTTTAAAACGTATGTCCAGTCACATTTTCAGCATTGTATGCTTCAGCATGTGAGGAGCAGAAACTCGTCAGGTTCTAGTTTGCACAACTCTAAAATGAATTCATTCAATTAATATACAATTCGAGACGCTAATGAACATTATTATTGATCACACAAGAGCACAGGGTTTGGATCACTGTCCATGTTGCGGATTAGACACTGCCTGTCAAGGCCTCGTTTAGTTATCAGACAAATCTCATCTTCATGATCTTGGCTTAAGCCTGTCAAATATTTACAGTTTCAAAAGATCACATAGATTTAACTACACGATGCCAAACATCTCGTGGTTTTCCATACAACTGACAAGGTTTTTAGAATGTCATACCTGCAGCCCCAGTCCAAGCGCTGCCATTTTCTCCTGCGACTGTGTAGGTCAAAAGCACTGCGCATGCGTGCAAGTCCGGGAAGAAATACGCAAGACCCACGCTTATGTATTGTGGGAAATGTAGTTAGTCATATCAGTGGAAAATTACTCGGAAAGATCACGGGATTCGGGATAGTTAACAAATAAACCGCTTTGCAAACAGCTTTAAATATTAATACAACTATTTTTTTCTTTGGAACAATATACCTTATCTACAACATGTGTAAAACGTCTTCAGTTAAAGCCTTGAGTTATTTAAAATGTAAGATAAAGGCTACTATTTGGTGTAAAAATCTTAACCTTAACTCTGATATAAGCTTAACCTTATGTTTGCAATTTAATTTAGTTTATTTTGTGTGAAGATATGCCGGTGCAGCTCCTCATGAGCATAACAGCATGACATATGTCAAAATTACCCATATCACTGATATTGATAAAGATGGAACATAATCAACGAGTAGTTGGGTTTATTTGTGTGTTGTATTCAGCTTCAAATTGTAGGTGGACACTTCAGGTGCACATGTGGGGTGATAGGGACCCTGCGTGGATATGTTAGACTTCTATTTACTTATAGCTAATTCGCTAATTAATTTACTTTAGCTAATAAAAGGCTGTAAAATCGATTGCAGTTGGATGAAATGAAAACATGCAATATAAAACTAAGGTAAAAAAAAAAATTTGTAAAGCACATTCTTAATGAGCATTGTAAACCCCACTGCTCAGGAATCTTATGGTGCATTTCCAGATTGTTCTTTTGACTGCACAACCTAAGAGGCTTAATGAGCCCTTCCAAAGACTGTCTCGTTTAGTCCTGAAGCCGGTTTGATCGTGGCTAAAGAAGGGTTTCTGGCAGTTTCCAGTATTAAGCAAGGGACAACAAGAGGTGAAAAGTCATGAAACAATAGCTCTTGTAATTTACAGTAGGCGTGACTTAATATGCAAGTGACCTGGCCACGTCACGTTTACTCATCATACACACCAAATGTAAAAGGGTGTGTACAGCGGAAGAAAAAAGGAGTGGATGGACGTTTATAAAAGGCGCGTTTGCAGCACCATTCATTCCCAAGGACTGAAATCTACCATAACTGAACTTTTAAAGACCTTTTGTGCGAGCGAACAGATCCTACACCCTTCTGCGTTGAAGCTGTCAGACACTGATGGAGAGGATCACCTCGCTTGGAGCAGTTCGTTCATTCAAGGAACACGCGCTAATCAATTCTTTATTTCAAGACTATAGCCTATCCTAAGAATGGTAAGTTCTATCTCAAGTGTAACCATTGTATTAGACAGGAATTGAGAAGTGAACTGAATCAATGATCCGAACAGAATAGGTCTTGCAAAGTGACTGTAACGTTATTTGTAGCGGCGTATAAATGCTTCATATTCGAAGAATTCGGTCATTTAGTTGTCAATATCTGCACGATAAATATTCAATCTTCTAAGGTACTGTTTTTCAAACGACATGACGCAGCATACGTCTTGAATTAAAGGGATAGTTCATTTAAAATTGAGCAAGGAGGCGTGACAACTCGGTCCCCATTCACTTTTATTATTTAGCCTAACGTTAGATGTGACTGGGGCTTTTCGGAAGCATGTCATACAGGTTTGTAGGGTTATTAAAACAAATGTTTGTTAAAAATGTTGATTGCAATCTTCAGCAAAGAACCAGCAATCCAACTGGCCTGACTGTTGTTTACTATAAAAAATATCGTTCTGTCGTAGTGTCGTCCGACGAACGCTGCTTTCCAGAAATTTCGCAGGAGTCGCAGCGTTTGAGTTGTAGTTGGTGTTTAAGCAACATAGTAAAATTCCACGCATAATGAATCAAATATTCCAAACAGTACATGTCAAAAAGCAGTTGTAGGTCTTTGTTTTCAATTTTTTCATTTAGTCACCCATCCTTGAATAAATGGTGTAGGTCTCTTTTGTGTTACTGTCATGTATTATTATTAATTTTTAATTAAACATCTTTATCAATAAGTCGTTGCCATTGGTTACTAGAGCACATCTGAAGGTGGTGTGAGGTGAATTGTCTAGCAGTGGAAATTTTCCTCCTTGCCCACCCCTCCTCTCTATGCTGTGTCTTTTAATTTTTTCTTGGCCAACCAGAGGATCCATAAAGAGATTATCCCAGTCTGGTTGGTTGTTGTTAGATTTAATGGGATTGTTCATCCAAAAATGAAAATGATGTCATTCACTAATTTTTTATGACTCTTTTTCTGATGTGGAACTCAAAAGAGATGTTAGGCAGAATGTTACAGACTGGCCGTCAAGGTCAGTGGACTGGCAGTTCATTGCTGAGACTTGTCATTCTGCCTACCATCTGTTTTGTGCTCTACCCAGGCCTGGTGGCGGATACCTGAGGCTGTGCTAACATGGACTGGACCCCACGATTTCATTTCAGTGTCTGGGCCCCCTGAGAAATATAAATGCCCCCCAAAAACATGTGTCCTGGCGCCAGGCCTGTCTCCACCTAAGAATGAGAGTCAAACAAATTTTGGAATTATGCGAGGATCAGTAAATGATGAAATAATTAAGGTTAACTGTCCTGCACAGAGGGCATCTGTTTACAGTATTGACTCATTATTTTGTCATTTGTGATATGTTGTCAGTTATGTTAAATTTATAGCACTGATGTGCATCTGCAACCTGATAACATCACAAGTCGTGTCATACAGTGACAGAGTCATGGTGTCATGGTGGTGCTTTTTTACAAAGATAAGGCCATGATGAAAGGTACTGTTGTAATCATTTCTTAATGTGTATAATTTTAGACCGGGTAGGGCATAATTTACCTGGTTTATGAAAAGCCTGGGCTATGAAAAGTAAAGTAAGGAGTAGTGGTGGACTTTTTTTTTCATCATATGGCTTTAACCAAGATTGGGAAAAATGAAGACTGCTATAGTGAGAGAGGCAACAGTCAGAGCAATTTTGTTTGGTAAGGGTTGCATATGGGTAAGTGTTTGCATTTTTCTGAATGATATGTGATATGCATACTGAATAAGTTGCAGGAGAAATTTCTTCGAAATACCAACAGGCGGCAGTAGTCACTCTTATTGACGTTCCTTAAAGCTGCAGTCGGTAGCTTTTTTTGGGTTAAAAATTATCCAAAATACATATTTGAGAAAATACATAACCAGCCAGTGTTCAAAACTATCTGCTTGCCTTAGCTCGATTCAAAGCGGTAAGCTTGTAATAATGTTTTTAATCCCAGTGGTACTGGTGGATTTCCACGGGAGATTCGAGCATGTCTGCGTCATTACGTCACATCTGCACACATAAAGGAGTCTCGGCTAGTAGGCTATATTGCGTGTGAGGATGTTGGAGGTGGAGATTTATAGCCTTTACTCACAGCACTTGATATAATTAAACTTATCAATTTGATGGCGGATCTAGAAAGGTTCAAACGACAATCACCAGTGACAACAGATTCACGCGTTGTAAAATGCAAAAGATTTCGTTCGGACTTCAGAGTGGCTACAGAAAAAAAAAGAGGCTGCAACCGGGCCCACGAAAACAAGGATACATATCGGAAAGACATTACATGTAGTCACGCAATGCTGACGTTGTTAACATTAACAATTTGAGAACAAAGTATAATTTGCACGGTTTTGTGCGATATGATAACTTATAAGCAATTGTTCAATTTAATCAGCGCCATTTACTGCAATTTCAGAACCAGAACAAAAGTGGATGTTTCTTACTAGTTCAGATGACATTTTCCGGTGAAAATGATTATGTTGGTCTTACTTCCAAAAAGAATAATCTGTGATTCTGAATGACAGTATCCATACCGGCGCGGTGACTGACAGCCTCAGTCTCCTCAAACATTGTGTTCATTCACGCTGTGCTGTGTTGAAGTACAATTTACGTAAAGTTGATAATTCCGCGAATGACTGCAATTGCAGATTTCGAACAGAGATGCCGACAAAGAGGAAAAACTGCGGACTGCAGCTTTAATTTTTTGCTTATTGGAATAAGCATCAGGTAGTGTGCGTTACCATTGATTACTTTTAAATCTTTCTTTCTAATTTCTGCTTTAAACCTTAACATTAATACAACCAAACTGTTTGTATAGTTGTCTGAGCTGTTGCAGTCTGACCATAAGCTTGCTGTTAGATGGGATGTTAAGCTGACTGTTAGAACCGACCAGTGTAGTGTAGTAATCGGCCCTATGGTTCACAAGGAATTAGTGCCTGAAGTCCAAGCTGGTATAGTTTTCAGGTGGCAGAATTGGGAAGTGATGCGGCACATTTGCGTATGTCTAAGTTATGCAGCCATTAAAGTCAGTGCGATGATGACTGGGAGACAGAGATGTAACAACTTCGAGTCTAAAAAAATTTTGAAATGTTGTGAGGTCTAAATAAATTTGGGGAAAATAATTGTTTTCATGAAGCTTGAAAGGAGAAATAGATTATAATGATGAGGGTTTGCTTCTTTTATCATTTTGTTATCATTGGTGATCGCCCTATTTAAAAATGGAGACTTTATTAAACGGTATCTTTGTTTTTTTTTTAATGCTGTTATTAATTTATTTTAGGGACACACTGATATTAAAATCCTGACTGTACCGATAAATTAATAATGGCCTGGTTTCACAGATAGGGCTTAGATTAAAGGGTCATTCCACCCATTTCAACATTAATCTTTATTGAAAGTGGGTTATATATGTAGTCGAAATGTAAAAGAAATTTTGAATTTGGTGCCCTCTTGACCAAGAAAAGACAGAAAATAACTTTAGGGCACATTTGTATGTAAGACAACAACTCCCACAATGCCCCACATTGCACAGCTCCGCAAGCCACTCCCACTAATCCAGAACAGCGCGTAAACATCAGAGAAATCCCTCTTCCGTCTACAAGGCTAGCTGCCAAAAGAGTTTAAAATTAATTTCACACAAAATGTTTAGTTAGTTGGCCCTGGCGAGCAGGACGAGGGCGAGGGACGTGAGAGGACGGCGCGAGTAATAATGAATGCGAGGACGGCGCGGGTGATAATGAATGACACCTGTGAGACGCAGCGGTCTCATATCTCTCACAGAGGAGCGGAAGCACAAAAGGAACAGGCCTGATTTTATGTTTTGTTTCTGTTGTGTGTGGCCAGCTGGGTTATACTTTTGTTTTGTATTTGTATTATTTTACTATTAAAATGTTTAAATGTTCGCCGGTTCCCGCCTCCTTCTTCCCACAACAACGAACTCCGTTACATTGGCAAACTCATTAGCGAATTACTCCTCGTTTGTATTTCTTTCTATATGGTGAATTATTGCATGCTACCTGGATGTTCAGTCAGAACATATGCGGTGCGACACTAGGATGGTTCACATCACAACACAAACGTCCCTGTGCTCGTCTGATTCAGAGATTTCGTCCAGGAGAAATTGCTATCGTTGAAATTCTCTGCAGCAGACGGACTCTATCTGTGTCCGTAGCGCACCGCGAGAGCACAGGCACCAGCAGTCCGCCCAGCTCGAGCCAATCCGGGCTCCTCGTCCGCCTGTTCCTCCAGCAGCCTCAGCTGCTCGTCACTATATTGCGGCTCGTAAAGATAACCACGAACAGCGGATTCGAGCAGCAGAATTTCAAAATCCTCTACTTCCATATCATGTTTAGTTTCTTTCATATCGTGTTTAGTTTATTCCGTCATTGTCATAACTTCCTATCTCCACAGCGCTTGTTAACTTAGCTTATAAACAAGATGGCTGATATTGATTTCAGTATCTACAAGTGAAGTCCCACCCACTGATCTGTGATAGCTCTGTTAGCGCATTAGGTCCAACCTATGGGTGGGTTTGAAAGGGTGGGATCTAGTGCTTGTAGTTTTTAGAGAAATCCACCCTTCTTGCACTTCCTCCTACAATGACGTAAAATGACGATTTTTGCGTCATTGTAGGAGGAAGTGAAAAAGGTAAATAGCAGATTTCTCTCGTCTCAGGGGAAAATGAGAGAGTGTTGCACGACCATTCAATAGTATGACTAGGTTTCTAACAATGGAGAGCTTAATGCAAATGGGTGGAGTGTCCCTTTAAGCAAAAAGTAGGCATTAGTTTAATTAGGACATTTAAATAGCTTTTATAAACATGCCTTAGAAAAAAAAAAGATTACTGTACAGTCTTACTGTGTGCATCTTGAGGCAAAATAATGGTACTAAGACAGTTCAAACATCAATTTTAGTCTGATACTAGGCTTATGCCTTGTCCGTGAAACTGGGCATAAATGTATGTATATTGTCTATGTATATTTGTTCAACAAAATAACAACTGTAACAATGTTATCAAAAAATCTTTATCAAAATGTTATTTTCCCGTTTTGTGGTAAAGTCAGTGCATAGTAATAATGAATGATCTACACACTTGATCTAATGCATGCCATGTCTCTTTCTGTCTGTGTTTGCTGTCTTGCAGGAATGTAAACTCTTGCCATTTCTAGACCAGAAGCCAGAGACATCCTCCCCAAAATAACTCTTGTGCTTCATGAGAGCACCGTTGGATTACCAATCAAATATAAACCAAACACAAACCAGATAGAAATTCATCTGACAGATGGTGGATGCTTCCGTTTCCTTCTAGAAAGACAGCAAACCAAATGAATAAGAGATTTTATGTGCACTTGCTTGCATCTTTACTCAAATAGACCTTTTTTTTCAGACAATTGCATTTTGAACTGTGTTAATAACTTAAACATGATACAAACAGGACCCATGATGGAGGCGGCGGATATAGCAGTTGTTGCACTTTATTTTGTACTTTTGCTTGTAATTGGTCTGCTTGCCATGTGGAAGTCCAACCATAGCACTGTCAGTGGCTACTTTCTGGCAGGTCGAAATATGAACTGGGTGGTGATAGGTGCCTCACTCTTTGTCAGCAACATCGGCAGCGAGCATTTCATTGGTCTCGCTGGTTCTGGTGCAGCAAGTGGTTTTGCAGTGGGCGCCTGGGAGTTCAATGCCCTCCTTCTTCTGCAGCTGCTCGGCTGGGTGTTCATCCCAGTCTACATCCACTGTGGAGTTTACACCATGCCAGAGTACCTCTCCAAGCGCTACGGAGGCAAGCGGCTAAAGATTTACTTTGCTGCCCTCTCACTTCTGCTGTATGTCTTTACTAAACTCTCAGTGGACTTGTACGCAGGGGCTCTTTTCATTCAGGAGTCTCTTGGCTGGAATCTATACCTGTCAATCATCTTGCTTATCACTATGACTGCCTTCCTGACAGTGACCGGTGGACTGGTTGCTGTGATCTACACGGACACTCTACAGGCTGTGCTCATGATTGGCGGTGCTTTGACCCTTACCATAATCAGTCTAGTCAAGGTAGGCGGTTTGGAAGGGGTGCGGGAAAAATACATGGAAGCAGTCCCCAACGTCACAGCCATCCTGGCTAACAGCAACTTCAGCTTCCAGTACACAAACTCCTGCCGAATCCATCCCAAGCCAGATTCTCTAAAGCTCCTACGAGGACCGCTTGATGAGGACATCCCTTGGCCAGGCTTCCTTTTGGGTCAGACACCCTCATCCATTTGGTACTGGTGTGCAGACCAAGTCATCGTCCAGAGAGTATTAGCTGCCAAGAATATTGTCCATGCTAAAGGCTCCACACTTATGGCAGGAATTCTTAAGGTCCTTCCCATGTTTATCATCGTTATTCCAGGAATGATCTCACGAATATTGTTCCCAGATGAGCTGGCGTGCATCGGACCAGAGCACTGCATGGCTGTTTGTGGCAGTCAAGCTGGCTGTTCAAACATCGCCTACCCTCGGTTGGTCATGAACGTGATGCCGGTGGGTCTCCGAGGGTTGATGATGGCTGTGATGATCGCTGCCCTCATGAGCGACCTGGACTCGATTTTTAACAGCGCTAGCACCATCTTCACATTGGACATTTATAAAATGCTGCGGATACGTGCATCCTCCCGTGAGCTGGTGGTGGTCGGCAGGTTGTTTGTGATCTTCATGGTGACTATCAGCATCGCTTGGGTGCCTGTCATTATTGAGATGCAAGGTGGCCAGATGTACCTGTACATCCAGGAAATTGCAGGATACCTCACACCTCCGATTGCTGCCCTGTTTTTACTCGGAGTCTTCTGGAAACGTTGCAATGAGACCGGCGCATTTTGGGGCGGTATGACTGGGTTTGTGCTAGGCACCACCCGCCTCTTACTTGGGTTTGCATATCGTGAGCCAAGATGTGACCAGCCTGATGAGCGTCCAGCTTTCATTACTCATGTCCACTACATGTACATTGCTGCCGGGCTGTTTTGGATTTCCGGGCTGGTGGCTGTGGGTGTCAGTCTGTGCACGTCACCTCCAGAAGTGGAGAAGATCAAGCGTACCACAATCTGGGGCTTGAGAGAACTTAAACGGCTTCCTGTGACTGAACGAGAAGAGATGTACAAACTCACTAATGGCAATGGTGTTCTCAAGAAGGATGTGCCTGAGGATGTCCAGAAGGAGAGATGTCTTGATGGGGCTGACATGAAACTCCTTATGCCCTCGCCTTGTGACCAAGATCCCGAGACCCCCAGCACAGAGGCATCCACACCAATGGAGCTGTATGGCAATGGTCATGTAAAGCTTGTGAAACAGAAGGATGAAGGCAAGCGCGATGAAGAGAGCTGCCCTCAAGTATTTGACTGGATTTGCAAAAAGGAGAAAATGTCTGTTGTCGAACCCAAAGTCATTGAAGAAGATGAAGGAGCTGTTCGTGAAATGCTTTTTGAACCCCCTAAGATCAAGCTGTTACTTAACTTAGGCCTTGTATTGGTTTGTTCACTGGGTGTTTTCATGTTTGTGTACTTCTCCTTGTAATGTGCTGATCTTATCTTAAGACCTGTGTGAAAGACAGCACATTTATATGATCTATTTGTTTTTATAAGCCATTTAGGGTCTGTAATATTTACAGTGTCGTTTCTTTTTTTCCCCTTCCTTTTAGGGACTCTAAACATTTTTAATAATTCTGATAGAAGTTATTTATTGTTTCTCCTTGGCTCCGTGTCACGCACCCTTGAAATATTTAAACTCTTCCTTGTGGTATGTTGATGACCAAATGCATTATTGAAAGAGTAGCTTTTGTATAGTTTATGGTTGGTCAAGTTAAGCAACTGTGAGTTTTTCTTCTTGGTGAATTTTGCCTTAATTTTGTCACTCTTGTAACTGGAATCATATTTCCAAAGTTTTATGTGAAATGGAAATTGTGAAAATTATAAATTTTAAGTGGAAAAAAAGTGGGAAATTTATCACAAGATTCAAAGATTTTATTTTAAAAAAAAAAGTTTGCATAAAAAGATGCCATATCACTAAGGTGTTGTGGCGTCTGATTAAACCTGGTACCTTGCTGTACATTCCCAAATACGAGTAAGACTATTTAGGTCCCTTAATGTAAATGGTAACTGTATGTAATTTGGTGTATTTCTGAGTGCTTTCATTTCTTTGTATTTAGAGCTACTTTAAAAAACACCAAAATGCCTTTTGTGCAGAGCATAAGCTGTAAAATCCCTGCTTTATCTTCATGTTGGGAATATGACATAGTTATTGTGCAAAAGACTTCCAAGATGTTATCGCTCCAAAACAAATCAGCTATAAAATGCACAGTCAGGTCATGTTACTGAATGACCCTCAGAACCACCACAGGAAAGACTCAGAGAACACTGTCATTAATGTTGTAATCTGATATTATGATATCCTAAAACAGGTTATTTCGAATGGGATGTCCAATTTTGATTGCTGCGCAAAAATAATATCTTGTTCTTCTAGAAGAAGAATTTGAGTATGGCTGCAGTTACAGGCGTTACCTGTTGTTGATCTGCAGTTGAATGCTCTATTTGTTCAGACAAATGGGAACTGGTGGATGGCCTTAGTGAAAATGAAATAGGCGTGAGGGATTTTGTAAACAGATGTAACTTATTTTTTTTAAGTGCAAGCTCACAATGTTGTATTTATACTTTGACATTCAAGTCCATAATTTTAATGAAAATTTATCCCAAAGGTGCACCAAAATTATTTTGACTTCATTCAGAAGAGTTATGCCAAAAGAGATATTAGGAAGAGGTGCAACATTTATTTTGTGTCTCCTATTTTTAATCGGCCTTTCAAAAATCCTTATCATACCCAAATAAAATAAACTGGGGTTAAATTGGCTGATTATTGTTTTACATTTTAAAATAAAAATGTATATTTTTAAATTCCTTTTTTATACAGATACTATCTTTGTATTGGAAAAGAGGTACATAAATAAAAAGAAAGTTCAATAGAGACCTTGTTATTTTATGCTTCTTTTCCCCAAATTACTGATTTGGTTTTGGACTCTTATGGTCCTTGTCAATCTTACTGAAGTGATTACCATTTCTTTGCAGGTGTCAGTTCATCTTATTCTGGTTCATAGCATTTACACTAACTGAATCACTAAGTCAATACTGTGGTTGACCTCAATCTCAGAGTGAAGCAGTATAGTTATATTATTGCTTAAACTGTACTACTATGTGTTGTGATTATCTGAGGCCTAGTTCATTGATCCAAAACTGATATGATCTCTGGCAATACCATACCAACTAACTACTATACTTGCTTAGGGGGGGGGGGGGTGGAAGTGATTGTTGGTTTTGGTTACACCACAGATTTTCAAACCAACATCTAAAGCTTTTGAATATTTATCCATGTATTTAATAGTAAAATGATGAGGTTCTATCTTCTTTCTTTTTTTAAGGCACTTTTATGTTGTTTGATAATGTGAATTTTAATAGACTGTTACGTTACTTCATTTAACATCATCCTCCAAGGTACTTTTTTAACATGGCCTTTTATGACAACAAAAGGGTTTTGTGATTTATTTGATTTTAATGGATCTTGTTTTACATTTGTATTGAATGGTGTATAGATTCCAGATTTTTCTTTTGTGCTTTAGCTAGAGTGTGTACATCTCTTAACGTTCCTTATGTTGCATAAAACGGGCTTCATCGATTCATTGTGAGACGTTTCATAAGCTTAAAAGATGCATATGGAGTTTATTGCTCTCTGTTCAGACATACACAAATGATTTGTACATTTGCTACTTTTATTATCAAAAGTTGTGGATGAATAAAAATATCATTCATTTGAGAACGACAAACTGTGTGAGCTTGGTTATTTGACTTTAAATCTTGTAATATATTGTATAATTTACTTGCATGTTTTTATTCTTTAATTATTCTGTCATATTCCAAACAATTGACTTTCATAATCCAAACAACACTGCTTTTCAAAATGACAGTTTTACAGTTTTGTTTGTGGCTCCATAATGTCTTGTAGAGATGATTATCCTGCATTTTATGACATTCATTAATTTGCCATCAACATAATGCATAAAGTTATTTAGTCCTGCTGTTTATCCTTAAAATAATATTCTGCATAAATATGCTAATCTATCTACAATATGAAGACAATTAGGCTAACTCACATTAAACACATATACAATTAGAATCATCCATTGCACTAATGTATTCTCTGGTATTTGAGGCTTATGCACATGGTGCATCACAATATGTTTCCATACACATATTTTTATGCACATTTTTGCATATCGCAAAAAAAAAAAAACACTGGATGAAAACACCATAAGCATAAATTAATAAAAAAACTCGCTCAATTCAGTCATAATTGTTTTATGCATGGCCGATAAAGCCATGCACATAAACTACGATGGAAACACTGAAAAAAATCCTCAATACACATCAAAAAAGTCTGATTGTTCTGAAATAATTGGTGGGGGGTTCAGTCGGGGGCTGAGTAGCCTGATAGGTGAAAAACAGTATGCCTATTTGACAAAAGAAGAGGTATCAGAAAGCACAGTAGGCTACTCATAAAAGAGAAGGAAAAGAGTACCCGGATGACCTACTTCTTCAGCGAGATTCTGAAGTGTGCACACGATGGACACTTTACTATCCCATGAGGCCACGGGAAAGGATTTGTGAATGGCAGTGAAGCGACGCAAGTAACATGATAATAACAACAATGCAAATGTACTACATCCAGATTACATTCATACTACACATTAGAACATACTTTTTTAGCGGTTATATAATAATTACTTATTCAAAAAGTAGCCTAAGTTACCTGCTCAAGAGAGTACACAATTTCGGACACAGCCTTAGATTTTCGGTGACACTGGCTGGAGCTTACATGAATATTCACAAGTTTTGTGTTAGCACCACTTAAATGAAGTTAAGCTTATATTCTGTTATTACTGCACAATAGTTTATATGTATAGCCTATTGTGTTATTTTGCGTGTGTGTAAGCTACACTCTAAAAATGCTGGGTTGTTTTAACCCAACTTTGGGTCAAATATGGACAAACCCAAACGTTGGGTTAAAAATGTCATTAAAAAATTTAACCCAACGGCTGGGTTTGTCCATATTTGACCCAAAGTTGGGTTAAAACAACCCAGCATTTTTTAGAGTGTGTGTTTGATATGATTACAGCCAATGATTTGCCAGAGGTGTCATTACGCTAAACGAGCTAATAGCGTTTAAGTAGCCTATTTTTGTTATGTTTCTGTTTTACCTTGAAGTCTTTAAAGCATATGGTTTTATAAGTTTGCCGAAATGTATGGTAGCATAATAATATTAATTATAAACTCCTGTGGTGAAGGCAGCAGTAAACTTTCCTAGTTTGCAGAAGCACTTCTAATCTGGGTAGGCTATAGACTTGAATTTCCTATAGCCATGCATGCATGTATGCATGAAAACATGTTAATGTACTTTAAATATATATTTTAATGATTATCTTAACAGTTCATGATGAATAATGCATGTGATAACCAATAATGTCTATAGCTATTCTTTTCCAAAGATGACTTGTGCCAGTAAATATCCTTGTACACCATACAAAACAGACACTAGCCTATATATACATGGATTTCTCGGCAACGTCATCACTGCTTGCGCACGCAACCGGTAGGCAGAAAAAAGACGTGTTTCGTATAGTAGGCTAGTAGCATCAAGGGGGTAATCCATCAGCCGTAAACTGAAACTTTCCTTGGGGGCCGCCATTGTAGCAGACCATTACCTGCTGTTAGCATTCCATTGACTCCCATTCATTTTGGCGTCACTTTGACAGCGAATAACTTTACATCTGAGGCGTCCAAAGACTCCATTTGTCCATTATTTATTTTTAAAGAAACACAACAATGTATAAAAGGCTCCATTACTTTGTATCTTACGTTATGGCCCCGTAGAAGTCGTTTTTGTAAAAATAGGCTAACGATTGCGTCATAACCACGCGACTCTCTGTCGCACAGTAGAGAAATTACGCGTATAGGCAGGAGGAGAAGCTCGCAGGCAATCAGGGAGACGTGGAGGCATAAAGTCAAGGGAGAAGCCCATAGAGAGTCATAAAGTTGATCCTGCTGCTAGCTCATGGACAGCTCCTACTCACGCTCTCCGTCGCTGCAAGATTCGGAAGGGAATGATTCAGATTCCTCTTGGCACAGCTACTAGAAGACGTACTACTGTCAGACAGGTTGCTCACGTCACATCTACGTCGTCAAGCGCAGTTTGAGCCTGTGCAGTACGCTCAGCCATCTTCTAATTGACTTCACTTTTCTCCGTTGAAATCTATGGGGTCGCTGTGTCCATTTCTTTTACTGTCTATGAGTAGCATAGTGGTGGTGTCTGTAACGTAAACAAGCGTAACATAACTTATATAAAAACAAATTCGGGCTGTCCAGTAGATGCTGCACTGCTAACATTGGCTATTACATTACTAGCACAGATCCAGATCCAACTAAAATCATGTTTTATTGAGTCAGTAGTTATATACAAACAATAAGGAAAGCTTCAATACTTAAGGTTGTTGCAGTAGCGGACCAGCTCACCAATCTGGCTTTCTACCTCTGGTATGCGCACGCACCCTGTAATGTTTGTATGCACTGTCTAATAATTTAATAATACGGGTTTGTTGTAAATGTCATTTTGTTATATTTTTTTTATTAAATGTGTCATTGGCAAAGGCTGGTATCACTGGTATTGCATGAGCAGACCAAACTTTCATTTGTCTGGGATCGCAAGACCCTGTGTCTTCTGACCTGGTTCAAAGAAAGTAGCCTACCCATAATATGAAGCTTTACCTAAATATGAAGATCGTGGAATTATATTTACAGAGGATTTGTTTGTGATACATAGGGCTAATATTTAAAGTAATTTTCTCTTACGCATAGTTTGGAATGTTGAGCATTATTATAACCAATCACACACGTTTCTGTTTAGTTTAGGAATGCAATGTCCAAATTAGAGGCGTTTTGATTCGTTGTTCCCTGACTCATTGGATGTAAATGTTTGCTTTATTCGCAAATGTTTTATGCAATATTCCAATTTTGTGCAAAAGTTAAATTCGCAACTTTGGTTGGAAACATAGCTTGTGACAAATGTTATAACGCGTTAGATGTAAAGTCACGCAGTAGGCTATTTGACATTTGCAGAACTGCTGTATATAGACATTAGTCTGCTTCAATTACATGTAATACATGCCTTTGAAAGAGTATAAAAGATTTCAGATTAGGCATTGCTTTAAATTAACAATTGCATAGTAAAGGATAAAGTGTTTTGCAGTGCCGCAGAAATGCTAGACTTTCCCTTAAACACTCACTGCATCCTCGCTTGTCCTTGTTTTTCTCTCTCTCTCTCTCTCTCTCTCTCTCTCTCTCTCTCTCTCTCTCTCATGACAGTTTGTATCTGCACAGTAGTTTTCCATTTAGATTTATGTTAGGAATGGAGGTGACTGAGTGACTTGAGGTTGAAAATGCGGTGAATAATTGTTTTGCCCTAACTTCCGCCTCACACCTATTGGTAAAGCCCTGCAGGTCGTTATTAGGGTGTGTCACTACTGGATTTGATGTTGCTTTCTGAGAAAAAAACACACAAGGACAATGTTCCAAGAATCCATGAGTGAGAAACTCTGTTTTGACTATGTCCAAAATACTTGGCCATAATTTGGTAGATTCTGTGGCTTTCTATTTGACCTGTATGAGAGCATTCATGTCTAATCAAAGGGATAACCTTGAGTTCAGCATTGATAAGGAGGTTTAAGTTTGGACTTACTATTTATCAATGAGCAATATTTTAAAAAGTGTCCTCGGAAACTTAGTATTATGGCTGACATATTGAGACTTTATGATTGATGAGAGCAAATGCAGAAGGCAGTGTAACAAGCAAAGGGAAAGTCTGAAAGCATCAATTTAATAGGCATTATTTTACCTATTCAGTGCTTACCAGCATCTCATCAGATACAGAGCAGTTCTGTGAAGACACCTATTTATTTGCTCCTCTGTTTAGTTAATGTTACTGTGCCCTTTATTCTCGCTCTGTATTTCCTCCTGAGGTTGGTGCTGCTACTACTGGCAGTGGAAAAGTACTGGCAAAACAAAACCGTGGGCTGCTCTTTGTTCATTGTTGCAGCCGGAAAGCAACAGTGAAGAACAACAAATCTATTTCTACATCTATTAGGCATGCGCATTTAAACTGACCACTTGAGCATTATCTTCAGGACTAACGGTCATAACTGTGGGAAGTGCACTCATAGCAGAATACGTCACTCCAGTTGATGAGAATGCACCTTGCATGCAAATAAGGTGCAACACATGCTGATTGTTAGTGACTGTGCAATTCAAAAACTAACATAACATGTTCTTTTACAAGTCATTGTCTTTTGTTCTTTTACAAATCATCTAAATTAAAGGAATTGGGATGAAATGCAGAGTATTTTTTTATTTATTTAAAGAAAATGCTCCAATTACCTCCAACTTAAATATTTTAGTTAATAGGCAATTTAGCCTACTTTATAAATTACAATGATAAAAAAAAAAACTTAATTTACAGATTTTGCTTCAACTGGCTTTTGGGCACATACTATTAATGTGGTATTATTTTTATTTGCAAATCAAAAATCAGACAACCAGGAGACCGCAGCATGATTCACCATAAAATGCAAATGACTCATGATTTTGATTATGAAATGACTCTTACATAATGGCACATGCCTCACTCTTTTTTTCATTACTTGAGAACATTTTCAAGCAATTTATATTTGTATCATCCACAATTCCGTTTCATTTATTTAAAACTCAAAGTTATCATTTCCTACTGCGTGTTTAGCTCAGGCGCCTAATCCTCTAACCTTTTATAACGTTTGGCAACTTGGTTAAAAGAAAAATAGGCTAAAAACACAACTTTTAATAATTAAAAAGTAATATGATTTTAACCCCCCCCCCCCCCCCCCCCCCCCCAATATATGAATGCTGTCCATTCATATATTGAATTACTTTACAGTACAGCAATTATACAGTAATATAATTTGTTTCTCCCAACTAGTTATGATTATGTTGTGCCATGGTGATGAATACCAAATGTTGTGGACTGTACATTGTGTAAATCCACTGTGTAAATACTGTCATATTATGAAAATACCATCTTTTTTTTTTTTTAGCTGTTTTATGTTGTGGGACATTCAGTGCTGTTCAGATGTTTGTTAAATGTTGTCTTGAAGAAACACATTTTTTTTCTATTGCTCTGCGAAAATGGCAATTAACCTCTAAATTGACTTGAAAGATTCTTCATTCTTGTGGTGGTATAATAAACTAGTGAACTGAATCATAGCCTAACATTTGAATTCCTTGAAAACAACATCCCTGTCAAGGCTTAGGAAATGTAGTAATGTAAACCTGTCACAAGCAATCACACACCAGGGCAGAGACACACGAAAAACAGCATTGTTCAGCATCTCATATGATGAATCTGTTCTTCTCTACCACAACCCACAGCAAAACAAACACGGATGCCACACATTCCCAAAATTCTATATAGATGACCAGTTAGGCGGTTCCGCTGTGCAGGAGATTCTTCCACTAATGAAACCATTCCACAAAAAGGCATCTGAATGGAAAAGGAAAATATTTATTGATGCTGGGTTAATCAAGAGGCTTTAGTTCAGGCCTGTGGTAACAGGCCTCAGAGGACCCCAGACCAAACTGGTTTAGCACAAGCTGTAGAACTACTGATCAAGATTTGTAAAGATGGATCATTGTACATTTTTATATTTGATCTTCCTGCCTGCATAGCTGCTGATGTTAAGCCCATGACTAGTTATTTGCTTAAATTCTCCTTCATCTCATGCTCCTGTTTTTTCTGCTCAAGTACCTTGGAACGTTACATTACCCCACACCCCTCAGGTCACCTTATTGTGTTACGTGTTAAATGGCCCTTTTGATTCTAATCATTAGCCACACTTTTTAAGATCCGTCCTCCTTATTGTAATTCATAATACAGCTGCATGCACCTACACTGGTTCTCTTTATTAAGTAGTGAAACTTGATATAACAAAAATATTAGCTATAAGCTACTATAAGCAAGTAAATATTACGTTTAGCATTGCCTAATATGTTTTACCATTTAGGCACTAATATGTACACTTTTGGTACAAAAATGGACCTTTAGAAAGGGTGCCGCTCCAGTGACACCTTTTCTTTCTGAGAATGTACAATGGTAAAAGTCAGAAGGGTGGAGGGTAAAGAGTTTGACACGCAACAGGAACTGGGTGAGGCATGATGACGCCAGAAGGGACAGACTTCATGAAAAAATACATGCAGTCTTTGTACTTTTTCATTTCTTTCATTAACCTTCTTAGAAGTTTATGTCTGTTTAAATATAATAAAATCCAAGTAAAATCTAACACACTTTAAATTTAATTAAAACTTTGCAAAGGGTCCAAGTTCAGAAACAATGAAAGCATTAGCATCTAACAAGAAGCTATATATATATATATATATATATATATATATATATATATATATATATATATATATATATATATATATATATATATATATATATATAAACAACATAGCTTATAGATAAATGATAGTATTGGAAATGAGCGTTTTAGTGCGTGATACAATATAGGCCTATGTTGTTCAGAATTGAACAGTACTGAATGTATAAAACTGAGGAGAATGCCTGAGACAACACAAGCAGGAGCTCTATTAATATCAGTGCACATTAACAGCGCACAATATTTTGTATGTGCAAACGCACATACAAATTCTAACTTTCAGGAACACAATAATGTAACTCAAAGCTGCTTTTCTGTTACAATACTGAGATGTTTTATTTCTATTAAAACAATACTACATAACTATTGGCCCTCTAGCAGCTGAAGCATGATTTGCAAGCATTGAACAATAGGTTACTGTCGTAACCCCGGTTCTCTGAAACATCGAGTGGAGACATCCACCTATGGGAAGGGCATCCGTACCTGACCTCTGCAGAAGCATCTAATTGCACCAAGTCTGGCTAACAGACAGAAGCGCGCACCCAATGCCAGGTGAGGCCACACCCCTTTACCTACGGGCATATCACAGCTGGGCGCGCTGTTATTCCTCAGTAAGTATATTCGCTTCTCGTGCGGCAAGCGGGGCATAGCTGGTGGATCTCTCCACTCGATGTTTTAGATTGTTCTTTCATCATCTCGTTTCGAGATCCACCTATGGGAGAGACATGGACAGCTCCCCGATTGCCCAATACACTCACAGTGAGGTTCTGAAGGCCAGAGAAGGACGGTCACCTCAGAGAGGGTGTGCCTGACACGTCCCACAAACATGACCCTGCAAGTTTTCCGCCACGCTAACTGCTGTGGACAAGCAGGGCATGAAACATGCATGAGACACATACATGATAATAGCCCCCGCACCACCAATGCACATAGCTAAACCCAAGAAGGAATGCGAATGCTTGGTGACAGGAATGAACATGGCCAGCCGGCCCATTCACTCCTCGTTGGTTAACCAAACGGGGCTGTGGGAAAGGGCTAAGAGGACCCTACCCCTAGGACCAAGTGTGCCACCGAAGTTCTGGTGACATCCAACCGGTAGTAACGCTCAAAGGTATGTGGAGAGGCCCAGCTGGCCGCGGAGCAGATGTCCTGCAGCGGCACTCCCCTGAACAAAGCCCAAGAGGCGGCTAAGCCCCTTGTGGAATGAGCTTTTGATGCCCGTTGGGGCTGCACTCCCTTTGCTTCATAAGCCATAGTATAGCGTCCACGAGCCAATGTGAGAGGCATTGCTTTAAAATGGGACTCCCCTTGTGCAGAGGAGCCCTTGAAACAAAGAGCTGGTCGCTCTTGCGGAAAGCACTGGTCCTGGTCATATATGCTTGCAG
This sequence comes from Tiaroga cobitis, assembly GCA_030578255.1. Taxonomy (NCBI): domain Eukaryota; kingdom Metazoa; phylum Chordata; class Actinopteri; order Cypriniformes; family Leuciscidae; genus Tiaroga; species Tiaroga cobitis. The sequence goes on along the minus strand of CM060599.1, from coordinate 38,774,653 downwards.
AGCACGGACGGGACACAGAGCATTCAGCCCCTGATCCTCCGGGGCGGCAAAGGGTGGAGGGTGAAAAGCGGATAGCTCCAAAACCTCCGAAGTGAACGCAGGGAAGCATTTCGGCATGAAGGCCGGGTTAGGCTTAAGGAAAACCTTATCTCCACTTAGGGAGAATTTTGGTGCACGAGGGGTGAACCGAGAGTGCATGTAGCTCACTGACCCGTTTAGCAGATGCCAAGGCTGAGAGCAAAGCTGTCTTGAGGGACAGCAGCTTAAGAGAAATACTCCCCAGAGGCTCAAAAGGATACAGAGACCGCGCTTCCAGCACCATGGAGAGGTCCCACTCTGGAACAGATCTCCTGATGACCGGCAAAGAGCGGCGTGCACCCTCCATAAATCTGCGGGTTAGAGGGTGCTGCCTGATGGTGGAGCCCCGGTGAAAACACAGCCAGGTAGACCTTAATAGTGGAAAAGGACCTGCCTCTTTCCATGAGGTCTTGCAGGAAACACAAAATATCAGGCACCAAGCACTGATAAGATGTGAAACAGCCATATAGGGATCGCGTGAAAACGGCCCTGGCATTCTGAGTAGTGGCGATTACACGCGGCGGGAGCCCCAGTGCATTTAGGTTCGTCCTCTCACGGGCCAGGCCCAGAGAGCCACCCTGTCCGGGTGGGGGTGGTAAATCTCCCCGTTGGCTTGGGACAGTGTGTCCGTGCAAGGGGGGAGGCGCCATGGCTCGGCGTATAACAGAGGGATTATCTCTGCCAGCCACGGGGCTTTGGGCCACCTGGGTGCTATCAGAATGAGAGACAGGCCGTGCTCTCTCACCCTGGCCAGTGTGAAAATTATCAGGCACAGGGGAGGAAAAGCATACAGCAGCACTTTGGGCCATGGGTGGGCCAGTGCGTCTGCCCCGAGGGGCGCATCCACGTCCTTTAGCGATAAGAACATAGGACAATGGTGATTTTCGCGCGAGGCGAAAAGATCTACGGCTGCCTGTCCGAATCTCATCCATAACCTCTCCACTATCTGCGGGTGAAGACGCCAATCCCCGTAGATTGGGTTTCCCCTCGATAGCAGATCCGCGCCTCTGTTCCGAATGCCCGGGACATGAGTCACGCGTAATGACAGAAAAACCTGTCTGCTCCACACCAAAAGCCTGTAAGCTAGAGCGTGGAGTTTCGACGAGCGCATGCCGCCCTGACGGTTGATATAAGCCACTGCCGTGGTATTATCCGACCGTACTAGAAACGGGAGGTCCCTGCAGGCAAGGCAGAAAATGATTCAGAGCTTTCCAAATAGTAAAAGCTCTAAATAGTTAATGTGCGCTGAACGTAGTCTGCTCAGCCACAGACCGTTCACTGTTCTGCCTTCCTGGGTGGTTCCCCAGCCTGTTAAGGACGCATCTGTCGTCAAAACTTTTCGCATCGTACCGTCCCGAGGGGGGTTCCCTGTGCGTAAAAGTTCTCGCTCTCCCAATGGCGCATGGCCGCCGAGCAGGCGCGCGTCATCGTTACCGAGCGGCAGAGATCGCGAATCGGGCTAAAATGTAGTGACAAAACCCATTTCGTGAACGCTCTCATTTTCAGGAGACCAATGGCACAACTTGGATAGATGAAGCCATGAGATCCTGCAGCCTGAGGCATGTGCGATATTGTACTTTCGCCCCTTCTCTGAACTGAGACAGACAATCCATCAGCGAGCGTACGCGCTCTTGAGAGAGACGCGCTCGCATAGAGACTGAGTTCAATTCCAAGCCCAGGAAAATGACATTCTGACTGGGAGTCAGATTGTTTTTGCTCGCATTCACCTTGAACCCGAGGGATGTGATGTGCGCGAGCACCCGGCCGGTGTCCAGCGACACCTTCTCCTTTGATTTGGCTATGATGAGCCAGTAAGTCAGAATTCTCAGCCCTGATAGTCTCAGAGGCGCCACGCCCACCTCCGCACACAGACAAAAAGTTTGGGGACTCAAACTGCACCCGAACGGAAGAACTGTGAATTCGTAACAAATGCCTTGGTAGGCGAAACGAAGATATTTCCTGTGTGGAGGGTAGATGCTTATGTGAAAGAAAGCATCTTTCAGATCGACTGATGTGAACCAGTCGTTCTGCTTTATGGCACAGGCGAGAGAGCCTTGTGTCACATTCTGAAATTGTATTTCCTCAAATGTTTGTTCAACACTCGAAGGTCCAATATAGGGCGGGGGGCGCCACGCCTTTTGGAACATGAAAATACCAGGAATAAAAACCATGATTTATCAGATTGGGAGGCACCATCTGAATCGCTCCCTTGTTAGGAGGGAGAAAATTTCCTCTTTCAGAATGTGTGAGGCGTTTTCTTCTGTGTGAGAAGAGAGAACGCCGTTGAAAAGTCGAGGTTTAATTGCAAACTGCAGCTTGTAACCCTGGGTTACGATACGCAAAAACCCACTCCGGCGCTGAAACGGCTTACCAAGCCGCTTTGTGACTCGCGAGCGCCCCCGCTCGGGCCGGAGCGGAGCTGTATGGGCCCAGCTGGTTCATTTGTGATGCAAAGGCGCCATCTAGTGGGCACACTAGAGGCGACATGCAGGGGTTCGGAGGGATTTCCTCTCTTTGCAGTGAGAAGTTTTCTCTGTGGAGAGAGGTCTTCTCTCCAAAACGAATTCATTTGATTTGTAGCTTTGTGTGTTTTGTGTTGGGCAAACACTGGGGCCGAAGCCTTTATTGACAGAGTGAGGGGAACATAGTGTGGTGTCCACTGTGCTGAACTTTCCCTCACAAGGTGCTCCCAAAAGTGAGAAAAAACACATATCTCCTGAACACATGAACTGGGCAGTCTCATGTGCAGGCAGAAAAATAATATCCGCGGAGAGAGATACTCTCTCTGTAACGGATTTATTTAATTCGTTGTTTTGTTTTTTTTTGTTTGTTTTTGTTGTTGTTGTTTTTAAAGTGTTATTTAGTTATGTGTGTGTTTTGTATTGGGGAACACAGGGGCCTTCCACACACAACGTCCACTAAAAACACATCGGCTGGACAGCCGCAACTGAGCTGTGTGAGCCCAGTTGGTTGATTTGTGAGGCAATGGCGCCCTCTTGTGGACGGACTCAGGGCGACATGCATGGGATCAAGAGAGATTTGCTCTTTATGCTGGCAGATATATAAATCTGAACGAATTCATTTGATTCGTTTATTAAATGTGTTGTTTAGTAATGTGTGTGTTTGTGTTGGGAAACACTGGGGCCGAAGCCTTTAATATCTGGGTGAGGGGAATCAAGTGCGTGCGGTGTGGTAACACTGCTATGTACTTTTCCTCACGACAGCCCCCCCCCCTGTAACTTGTTGTTGTGGGGGGAGGGGGACACACACACACAACGTCCACTAACACACGGGCTGGGCAGCCACGAGATTAACTGACCGTAGGTGGGAGACCCTGAGTTAACGTTAATCCCAATGGTCGAACAACAGGCAGGCCGCTTGCGTCAGGGACCGCCTTCCTAGGAAGGCATAAATTGAAAACGTACTCGGTTACTAACGTAACCTCGGTTCTCTCTAGAGAGGGAACGAGTACTGCGTAATAGCTTACGCTATGGGGAAAAACTCTTTTCCGCGAGATATTGAAGCCAAAAATTATCCTTAATTTTTTATTAATGCAAAACGCTTTGCAGCAGCAAGCAAACATAGGCGAAACAGCTCGCGCGCCTATTGGTTGCTCTGCAGCAAATGCAGCAGCCTATCGAGATAGACTCTGCGTGACGTAATGACCAATGGGGGCAATTCGCGCCCATATCGTCACGTCCCGCCAGAAGGGGCGTGGTCTCGCCCTATAAATATGCTCGTTAGACTGATACAAGCTGGTTTTTACCGCTGAAGCGAACCAGAGCGTATTCCACGCACGGCAAGATACGCAGTACTCGTTCCCTCTCTAGAGAGAACCGAGGTTACGTTAGTAACCGAGTACGTTCTCTTACGAGAGTATCTCTCGTACTGCGTAATAGCTTACGCTATGGGGAACACAATGCAACACGCCGTGCGTACAGGGATCCAACACCAAAGTCCCAGGGGCCGAAGCCCAGGGCTCATGTAGTGCATAATCACCATAAACTCACATAGAGTAAAGGAAGAGAGGCTGGAAGCGTCATTCCCTATAAAAAAGCACCCAGCGGGGCTATTATATGACAATCAAACGCGCAGCCAGGGTGAAAGCATTCAGCCTGATCTGGGCGGCCATACGTGAGTCAATACTCATGGGGCTGCAGTAAACTCAGCATCTGGGCCGCACAGCGGGGCAGATAGCACTGAATTTAGACCGCCAAAAGCTTAGCTTGTAAGGCGGGTACCTCCAGGTTATAGTATTTTATAAATGTAGACGGCGAGGCCCAGCCCGCGGCCGTACAGATATCTTGCAGGGAAACCCCGCTAGACCATGCCCACGAAGAGGCCACGCCTCTCGTGGAATGCGCCCTGACACCCAAGGGGCACTGTAAGCCCTTCGCAGAGTAAGCGAGCGCGGCTCTGTTTTGAGGCGGCGAGTCCCTTGGGACGCCCGCCGAACAAAACAAAAAGCTGCTCCGTCTGTGTTGGGGATTGCCCCACTGGAAACTGGTGGATTATATTATTGACCGCTGCAGAACTCTGGTCAGGGAGTCGGAGTCATCAGATAGAGTTTAGCTGTTTATTGCACAAGAGTGACCATACGCCTAATAGTGTACTTGAGGTAGTTTTTTGTCACAAACTTTATCTTGCACATAAACGCTGAACATGTGAATGTGTTCACGCGATATGATCGCTCAACTTAAGTAGCTTAGTGAATAGGCAATTACACTGAGTCCGTGCGTACTTAGAACGCTGCGCTACGTTATTTGCGTACAGCGCAACTTAAAACGTCACACACAGTCAACTTAACACTTAAAGGGAGAGAATTCACAACAGCCGCCCCCACAATTGAGCAGCAAATGGGTTATCATGAGAATTCTCTAAATGTCTTTAGTGTTACCTTCTAGAGCAGGCAACTGTATCAAGCGCGCAACTGGTCTAATGTAAGCTTTACCGTCAATGACAACTTCAACAGTTCGCACACATCCGTCACTGCCTGGCAATGTCTTCCGAACTCTGCCTATGGGCCACTGAGCTCTTGGGAGTTGCGGATCCACAATCAGTACAACGGAGTCGACCTCCAGGTTTTCTGAAGCTTTATGCCACTTCTGCCTGGTCTGAAGCGTAGGCAAATAGTTTTTGGTGAACTGTAACCAGAATTGGTCCGCCATGTTTTGACAGTGACGCCACCTCCGCCGCCCCATATCTCCTGGAGCATATGCCACCTGAGGGAGAGATGCATCACGCCGCCCCATAAGGAGAAGGTTAGGAGTAATTGGATTGATGTCGGCGACATCTGTTGAGGCATATCCCAGAGGTTTCGAATTGAGAATCCCCTCCACTTCCACTAGGATTGTGGACAGAACATCCTCTGTGACTGCTTGGTTACCAACGGCTACCTGGAGAGCATTTTTTATAGAGCGGACCTCACGCTCCCATATTCCGCCGAAATGTGGAGCGCTGGGCGGGTTGAACTTGAAGTCAATTTGGTGGTCTGCAAGACGGATTTGGAGTTCTGACTCCATGCTAGAGAAGGCTTCCCGTAGCTCTCTTTCTGCCCCGCGGAAGTTAGTGCCACAATCTGAACGGATCTCACGGGGTTGACCTCTTCTGGCTATGAGCCGGCGGAGTGCTAGAAGGAAGGCATCAACATCCATCGAATTAAGAAGCTCGATGTGAACTGCTCTGGTTGTGAGACATTTGAAGATCAGGCCCCAGCGTTTCTCATTCCGCCTTCCTATTTTGACCAGGTATGGGCCAAAGCAGTCAACACCCGTTGAATAGAAGGGTGGACAGAGTAGACGGAGGCGTTCTGGTGGCAAATCTGCCATTTGAGGTACCTTTGGCTGCGCTCTCCAGCGCTGACAGGACTGACAATGAAGTTGATGGTGCTTGATAGCCTGGCGTCCTCTGAGAATCCAGTACTGCCTCCGTATCTCAGCGTAGACTCTTTCAGCTCCCGGATGTAACAGACGCTCATCAAATTCTTGAATAAGGAGCTTTGTTACTGCGTGTCTTGGGTCCAGTACAATGGGGTGGATTTGTTCCGGGTCTGAGTTTGCAAGCCTTCTTAGACGCCCCCCAACTCGTATCATGTTGGTCAGGGGGTCCCACTCTGGAGCGAGGTTGACTAATCGACTGTGCACGGGAATCAATTTCTGTGCCTGAAGGGCAGCTACCTCTTCCGGAAAGCTCTGAGCTTGACACGCCCTCAGCAGGACAGCTTCCGCCTCTCTGTTAGTCATTATCACACTGTTCGATGAGGCCGCCCCTTGACAGGCTTGTAGAGTTGCCCCCACTAACTCTCGCCAGGTCTTGAATTGCGTAACATCGGGGAGGTTGGACTCGGTTTCAACCGCCATTACGGAGTAGCAGGTTAGGCCTTTCAATTCGGATACTACTTCTGACTGTGCAATTTCAGGTCTTTTAGGCCAGTGCTCTGGGCTCTGTTTCAAGAATGGAGGCCCTTGACTCCATCGACTGGGCTCGGCCAAACTTTGGAGGGTTTTACCTCTCGTTATGTCATCAGCGGGGTTATCCTGCGTATTAACATACCTCCATGAGCTGTGGTCTGTTAATTCTTGGATCTCGGTGACTCTTGTCCCAACAAACACCTTGTACCGGCAGGAGTCTGACTGAATCCACTCTAGCACAGTCATGGAGTCTGTCCACAGAATTGTCTGATTGATGGAGAGTGTCAGCTCATCCCTCACCAGTTTGGCCAGCTGAGCTCCAGCTAAGGCAGCGCAAAGCTCCAGGCAAGGTACAGACTGCTGCCTCTTAGGAGCAACCCGTGATCTGGCCATTATGAAAGAAACATGAATGTCACTGCTGGTTCGAACGGCCAAATATGCCACTGCCCCGTACGCTCTTTCAGAGGCGTCGCAGAACACATGAAGGGATCTGTGCTGTTCTGCTGCAGTTGTGGAGGCTGGGGTGTAACAGCGAGGAATGGAAACTGCAATGAGTTGTTTAAGCTCGCTTTCCCAGTTGGTCCAGGCGGTCTGAAGGTTTGGTGGTAGATCTGGGTCATCCCAGTCTCTCTTTTTAGCCCACAACTGTTGGATGATCACCTTTGCTCTGGTGGTAAATGGTAGTATGAACCCCAGTGGATCGTATTGGGACGCCAACACCTGGTAAGCAGCTCTCATCGTCAGTTCTGCATGCTCAATGAGCCGATAATGGTAGCCAAGGGTATCAGCTGCACAATTCCACCTGAGGCCTAATGTGGGCTCCATAAGATCAGCGCGGTTTTGCACTAACCACTGCTCTGTGGCTGATGACCGGGCTTCCGTCGGAAGATGAGCTACCACCACTGGATGACTGCTAGCCCACTGTCTGAGGTCGAACCCTCCTTCTGCTAACATGCTGCGTAACTGATCCACAGTTTGCTTGGCTGCTGGGATAGTAGGGAAGCTTGTCAGGCAGTTATCCACGTAGAAGCTTTGGTGGACTAGCTGTTGTAGCCCTGGATATTTGGCTTCGGAATTGCAAGCATGGTGTTGCAGAGCAAAGATGGCACAGCATGGACTGCTTGTTGTGCCGAATGGCAGAACCTGCCACTCGTATACATCTGGAGGGTTTTCACTCTGCAGATCTCTCCAAATGAAACGGAGAAAGGGCCTGTCTTTCGGCAATAGACGGACCTGATGGAACATGCCCTTGATATCTGAGCTTACTGCTACAGGATGCTGTCTGAATCTCAGGAGTACTCCTAACAGCGATGGTCCAAGTGTAGGACCTGGGAGGAGCTGATCGTTCAAGGACAGGCCATGGTATCTGAAAGAACAGTCAAACACCAGTCGTTGCTTATTGTTATGACTCACGAGATGATGGGGCAGGTACCATGCCTCTGTTTGTGTCGCTTCCCTTTGGTTGAGCTTGACTACGTAACCTGCCTCGATGAGTTTGGCAATCTCTCCTGAATAGATCGAAGCCTTTTCAGGGTCCTTCTGGAGTCTCCTTTCAGTGCTCCTCAGATTTGCAAGGACAGATTGCATAGAGCCCTTAAGTTCTGGAGCACTTGGGTTCCACAGAAGAGGGGTGGCGTAACGCTGTACTCCCTTGACATTGACTCGCTGCGTTTGAGACTCAAGCAACTGCATAGCCTCTTTGTCTTGCCTAGACCGGACAACCAGTTTCTCGTTACGAAAGGGCAGCACATCCAGTTGCCATAACCTCTCCACATTTCTGTAGAGAAGATCGTCTGGGTGGTCAGTGGAGATGAAGAAACATTGCTGCACTGGTTCTCGGCCTGTGGTACTCATTTCCGCCCCTTGAAGTGCCCAGCCGAGAGCTGTACAAACTGCCACGGGTCCCCCTTTGGTGCCTTGACGAATAGGCTCCTTAGCAGTAATAAGGTGAACTTGGTCTGAACCTATGAGCACCAATGGACGTACCTTGTGAAATGGCTGTAACGGAACTCCTCTTAGATGTGCATACCGTCTCTGAAGAGCCTGAACTGGGTATGACTGTTCCACCAGATCAATGCCAGAAGCTGTGAATGCTCCAAACACTTGATAGCGTTTCTCTGGGTTACCTCTTGGAGAGATATCAAAGGTGACTTTTGAGCCATTGAGGTGAGTAGTGTCGGGACGGACTGTACGAAGGGCTAGAGTCTCAGGTTCACCCTTAAGCTGGAGCTGCTGGACAGCAGTAGGTAGGATCATGGTGCGCTGTGCTCCGTCATCTAATATAGCATAAGTCTCTATTGTCTTTGATTTGTGGTGCAACAGCACAGGCACAACTTTCAGAAGGACTCTGCCTGATGCAAAGGATGGCAGGAGGTAGATGCGGCTCTCCGAGGTAGCTGATGATGTATCGGTTGCATGCCTTCGGGCCACGCCATGAAGAACTTGAAGGTGAATACCACCACAGTCACTGCAGGGTTTCTTCAGATTACATGTCTCAGGCGCATGGGAACGGGCACATTTCCAGCAGCGGGTCCCCTCTGAAATCCACTTACAAAGATCAGCCACTGACTGTTCTTTAATACTGCTGCATCGAGTGATGTAGTGGTCTTTGCTGCCACAGAAAAGGCAGTTGACTTTGAGGGGGGTCTTCTTCCAAGACACCTTAGGACTGTGAGATGCTTTATCCTCAATGGGTGCTGCACCATGATACAAGGCTGTACTTTGGCTTTTTGGTTTAGCTGCACTCTTCTCCTTTGAACCGCTGGGATCCCTTTCATACTGGTAGCGTTGCACTAACCTACTGGACAATCTCTGTTGCTGAGCTTTGACGTGGAGCCACCCTGCGAAGTCTTGTAGGTTGTACGGGTTAATACTGGGGGAGTTGAGCTTCCCTTGTAGCTGGAGAAACTCTATGAAACCATCTCGCAAGTACTTTGGCAGCTTACTAACCAAACGATCCACATGCGAGCAGCAGTTCAACTCCATCCCTCTGGGTCCCTCCAACGATAATAGCATGCTCACTAAGAGGTGGACACGGAGAGCGAAACTCTGGAAACTGCGAGCATCGTTTGGTTTCACCTCTGGTGCTGTGAGGATTGCTGCTATTTCGCTCTGCGCTAGCTGATGGGGTTGGCCATATTGTAACTGAAGAGCTTGCATAGCTGCAGAGTACGGGTATGGATGATGGCGGCACGACTGGCCAATCATTTGTGCCTCAGGCAGTTTAAGGTGTTCCAGCAAGATGTGGTACTTGTATTTCTCATCTAGCTCTGCATGAGGTTCAAGAATATTGTCCAATGCTAACTTCAGGTTAGCGAATTCCCTTTCGTTGTCATTTACAAAATCAGGAATCTTTGGCTGGGGGGCAGCATGCAAAGGACGGTGAGGCACCAAGTATTCTGGTCGCTTCAGTGGCTGACTCAATGGATGTAAAGAAGTGCCTGCGAGAGCAGGAATGTTCATGGCAGGAACTGAAGCACTGTGCACGGTTTGAGGCACTGACACTACTGGAGGCATTGTAGTATAGTGAGGAACTGAAAAACTGGATGCAAGTGGAGCCGTGTCAGGTTGTCGTGGAGAAGGTGCCACTGCTGTATAGATGTAAGGCACTCTGGGATGCTGGTAGGTTGGCGTGGGAGCTACTAGCTGTGGCTGCACCTGAGGCTGAAAGGCAGATCCAGCATCGTCATAAGGGCAAAACTGTGTATTAAGCAGTAGTGGCAAAGTGTCTGCTCTTGTAGCATGTTGGTGTTGGCGCACGGCGACAGGTAACGTACCAGACGACATTGGCGAGTACAAAGGGAATGAAGTGACTGGCTGTATTGGTACAAACCCAGGGTTAAAGTGCTCTGCCTCTGCAGTAGGTGTGCTTACATTTATTTGTGTGGCACTCACATGTCTTTGTTCTTCGGTATGTAACTCAATGTCAGGTGACTGTGATGAATAGGAGGAATGACTTGATAAAGGGGTCGGATGAGGTGAGTTTTCTGGAGGTGATCTCGTCAGTGGTGTGGCAGGCTTTACACTTTGCACCTCTTCATCCCCTTCTTCCCTCAGGAATGATGTGATATGTTTCATCAGCTCCTGACGCCGATGCTGTCGTTTTTCATACTGCTTGAGTTTGCTCTGAAGCGCAGCCATATCAGCAGCCTCATCTCTTTCCTTCTCGGAGATAGACTTCATTAATTCCCTCAGTGAACTCATACTTAATAAATCTGTGGAGCTTGTGGCTGGATGCTCACCCTGGCTGGAGGTTGGTCGTGATTGACTAATTATGCCCACTGCGGCTGCTGCTCCTCTCTGCTCCGCTGGCACCTCTGCTGTAGGTGGGGAGGAAAGAGCAAGTCGGTGATGGCTGTAGTCAAGGAGATACTCCTCCAGATGCTTGGGTGTGCGACGATGCCGTGAGGGTCTGTCTGACGTCTCAGCATGAGGGAGAGAGGTTGATCGCTCTTCCGATGACATCACTGCAGTAGTCAATAGATCCGGCTCGAAGGACCATTTGTTGGGGATTGCCCCACTGGAAACTGGTGGATTATATTATTGACCGCTGCAGAACTCTGGTCAGGGAGTCGGAGTCATCAGATAGAGTTTAGCTGTTTATTGCACAAGAGTGACCATACGCCTAATAGTGTACTTGAGGTAGTTTTTTGTCACAAACTTTATCTTGCACATAAACGCTGAACATGTGAATGTGTTCACGCGATATGATCGCTCAACTTAAGTAGCTTAGTGAATAGGCAATTACACTGAGTCCGTGCGTACTTAGAATGCTGCGCTACGTTATTTGCGTACAGCGCAACTTAAAACGTCACACACAGTCAACTTAACACTTAAAGGGAGAGAATTCACAACAGTCTGTCTGAAAACAGACGAGCGTGCCACATAAGCTCTCAATGCCCTGACGGGGCAAAGGAGACTTGCATCCTCCTCCTCACTGAGAACCGGAAGGGCAGACAGGGAAATGCCCTGAACGGCATATTGAGGGATTTCGGGACGTACCCGTGCTTCGGTTTGAGAATGACCTTTTAGTCATTAGGCCCAAACTCCATACACGACGCGCTTACTGAAAGCGCCTGTAGGTCCCCTATGCGCTTCACTGAAGCGAGAGCCATGAGAAACACCGTCTTGAACGACAGGTGTTTCATGTCCACCAGCTGGATCGGCTCGAACGGGGCGCCTTTCATGGCCTCCAGGACCGTGGAAAGGTCCCACGTCGGGACTGAAGGGGGCCTTGGAGGGTTCAGCCTCCGAGCTCCCCTAAGGAAACGCACGACTAAGTCGTTTTTTACCAAGCGACTGGCCAGACACCGGTTTTGCAAACGTTGCTATGGCCGCCACATATACTTTGAGCGTGGATGGGGTCCTGCCCTTATCCAGTAGCTCTTGAAGGAAGGAAAGCACTTCCGAAACCCCGCACTCCACAGGTGAAAGGCTCTGGGCCTGACACCATGCAGAGAAAACAGACCATTTCGAGGAGTAGAGCCGCCTGGTAGACGGAGCTCTAGCCTGCGCGATCGTGTTTAACACTCCCTCTGGGAGGCTAGCGGGTACCCGTTGATGGCCCATGCGTGCAGGGACCATAACTCCGGGCGAGGGTGCCAGATCGAGCCCTCCGCCTGAGAGAGGAGGTCTCTCCTCAATGGTACAGGCCATGGGGCAGTGCTGGTCAGCTGCATCAGGGCAGGGAACCACGTCTGGTTCGTCCAGAGCGGGGCTACAAGCAGCACTGGGCATCCGTTTTTCCTGATTCGTTCCAACACCTGAGGCAGGAGCGAGACAGGGGGAAAAGCATATAGGGGGCAGCGGGGCCAAACATGAGCCAGCGCGTCCTTGCTTTTCGAGAAAAACTCCGGGCAATGAGCGTTTTCGTGGGACGCGAATAGGTCCACCTGAGCTCTGCCGAACGTCTTCCACAGCAACTGGACCGTCTGCGGGTGCAGCGACCATTCCCCTGCTGGAACATTGTTCCTGGACAGTCTGTCTGGTCCCACGTTCAGGAGACCAGGCACGTGCGCTGCTCTCAGTGAGAGCAGGTTGTGCTGAGCCCAGACCAGGAGGCTTTCCGTCAACCTGTAAAGGTTTCGTGACCTGACGCCGCCCTGGTGATTTATGTATGCCACCACCGACATGTTGTCCGACCGGACCAAGACGTGGTGGCCTGTTATCTGGGGACAAAAACGCCGTAGCGCTTTGTCGACTGCTATCATCTCCAAGCAGTTTATGTGAAGGAGCTTTTCCCGTTCTGACCACAGGCCAGCTAGCGGTCTGCCCTCGAGCAGTGCTCCCCACCCCGAGGTGGAGGCGTCCGTAGACACCACCTTCACGCTCGAAGCGGTCCCCAGACTTACACCTGACTGATACCAGTCGGTCTCTTTCCAAGGTTTCAGAGCTGAAACACACTGAAGGTCGACCCTGAGGCGAAACAGACCCGCTGTCCATGCCCTGGGTGGAACCCGCGTCTTCAGCCACATCTGCAGTGGGCGCATGCGGAGCAGGCCCAACTGGAGTACAGAGGCTGCTGAGGCCATCAGCCCCAGCATTTTCTGAAACCTTTTGAGCGGAACTATCGCGCCGTGGCGGAAGGATTTCGCGCCGCGCTGAATATTTAGCCCGCGCTCTGGTGACAGGCGTGCTGTCATGGACAGCGAGTCCAACACGGTCCCCAGAAAGGAAATTTTCTGACTGGGAGACAGTGAGCTCTTCGCCCAATTGACTGTGAGGCCCAGCTCCTCGAGGTGCTCGAGTAATGCGGCCCTGTGTTCTATGAGCTCCGATCGTGATCGAGCTAGAATCAGCCAATCGTCCAAGTAGTTCAGGACTCGCATGCCCTGAAGTCTCAGGGGTGCGAGCGCCGCGTCCATGCACTTCGTAAATGTACGAGGTGCTAGGGACAGGCCGAACGGCAGGACTGCGTATTGATATGCCTGGCCCTCGAAAGCGAATCTCAAGAATCGCCTGTGATGGGACGCCATTTGTATTCGGAAATAGGCGTCTTTCAGATCTATTGACATAAACCAGTCCCCGTGGCGCACTTGCGCGAGGATTTTCCTGGTCGTAAGCATTCTGAACTGGCGCTTCACAAGCGCTCTGTTCAGCTGTCGCAGATCTAAAATGGGTCTGTGACCTCCATCTTTTTTCGGTACCAGAAAATATCTGCTGTGTAGGCCCCCTTTGCTCTGAGCTTGAGATAAAGGTTCTATAGCACCTTTGCTCAGTAGTTTCGCTATCTCGGCTCGAAGTAGATGAGATACTTCGTTTTCCACCGTCGTCTCGACGCGCGCCGTATAACGGCGGGGACGTCGAGCGAACTGTAGCGAATAGCCTCTATTTATAGTGTTCAGCACCCATTCTGATACCCCAGGAAGCTGTGTCCACACTTTCGCGTGAATAGCTAGGGGTAGAATGAGATCTGGGCTCTGGCCAAGACATAGTGACGGCAAGAGAGCTCCGGCGTGCTGTAACGCAGACACTGTGTTTACAGTGTGTGAGGCGGGGGGCGCGCCGATCGCGGCGGGCAGCCTGGCCGCGCTCAAAACCCTTATAGCAGTCTGCTGAGGGAGAGAGAGCGGGGCGAGCCCCGTGGGGCTTAACATGTCAGTGAGTGAATGTGGGCGCAGGACAGCGGGCACATTTACTGAGGTAAGAGGTAAAAATCGGCTTGTATCAGCCTAACGAGCATATTTATAGGGCGAGACCACGCCCCTTCTGGCGGGACGTGACGATATGGGCGCGAATTGCCCCCATTGGTCATTACGTCACGCAGAGTCTATCTCGATAGGCTGCTGCATTTGCTGCAGAGCAACCAATAGGCGCGCGAGCTGTTTCGCCTATGTTTGCTTGCTGCTGCAAAGCGTTTTGCATTAATAAAAAATTAAGGATAATTTTTGGCTTCAATATCTCGCGGAAAAGAGTTTTTCCCCATAGCGTAAGCTATTACGCAGTACGAGAGATACTCTCGTAAGAGAACCTCAACGCGTAATCGTAACACATCAAGGCCCGTGAGACCGTGTTAACAGTCTAGCGGGACGCTCCAGCCGTGCTTATGAGCTTCGCGAACGCCTTTTTTTTGTGGAAAAAACGTTCTTAACCCAGCTGGCATTTTAACGTCGAGTCACTGTTGAATCAACGTCAGCTGCCAGTGTTGGATAACCGTTGAATTTTGTTTAGATTTTGCAAATCAGATTGCAAATTGGATTTTGGAACGTTATTTTTCTACTGATATATTTCAACAAAATGTTTAAGTCATGGTTGTAAAAATAATGTTGATTTGACGTACAACTCAATTTTTTTTTGATATTTCTATGTTGAATCCGTAGTGAGTCAACAACACAACTTCAACTATTTGGTGTTCAACATTGTTTTAACGTTGAATTAATGTTTTTTCATAAACTGACATTATTTCAACCACATTTAAACGTTTAATGTCAGTCGAATGCCAGCTGGGAAGAGTCGTTTCCTCCGACTTACACGTCGTAAATATTCCTATCCTGGTCGGTGGCGCTCTGTAGAGCATAGCCACACAATGTTGAGACGAACGGCCGCTCGCTCACAAACTTCCAGGAGGATGGACTGAGGCAAAGCCGCGTGAGCGCTAGCCTAGGGAACGCTAAAAGGACCGCGTCATCCCCGTCGCCGGAACCGACCGGTTCGTCAACGAGAGTGAGGTTTTCCCGCGAAGATGTCCTCTTCAGGGAATGCGGATTGGGCTGATGTCAGCTCAAATATTTTAGAGAGGTGGCGCTCCGGCAGTCCCCCGGTAGCGCGTCATCATCACCGTGTCTCCTCCGAGTCAGAAAGGCCGAGCACGGCGCGCTGTGTCGTGCAACTAAAAGCCGGCTTTGTAAAAGCTACATGGGCAGCAATTACAATGACCGCAATCCTCCTGGTTCTCCAAAGCTTGAGCGTGTTAAGCCCAAGCAGACCGCGCAGAACGAGAGGGTCTTTAGCGGCGATGAGAGCACCACACGCGGCCGGGCAGGCTCGTCGTGATAGGCTGTTCCCCGGGGGAAGCGGCTGTTTAGACGGTCACATAGCCATGGGTGGGCCAGCGGTGAAGAACTCGGAAAAATCCGTGGCGGGCAGCCATGTAAAGGAGGAGCAGGTAAAGGACAGCGAGAGCTCGGGCGGCTCCGGATGCAAAAAACACAGCGGATAGGCTGAAGAAACGACTGTCACTCACGTCTGGCGGAGGCTGATCTGGCGATATGTCCTCCTGAAGACTCGAAAGTGAGCAGCGTAACGTTAATCCAACCGAACTGTGTCAATGCAGAGATAGCGAGAAGCGAATGTCAACTGAGGAATAGCAGCGCGCCCAGCTGTGATATGCCCGTAGGTAAAGGGGTGTGGCCTCACCTGGCATTGGGTGCGCGCTTCTGTCTGTTAGCCAGACTTGGTGCAATTGGATGCTTCTGCAGAGGTCAGGTACGGATGCCCTTCCCATAGGTGGATCTCGAAACGAGATGATGAAAGAGAACTGCGAGTTACTTGCGGAGGAACATTGGTTTGGAATTATGCGAGTTGTGCACTTGTGCTTCTCTTCTGGTTGGATCTGTTGGTTTGAGGCGTACCGGTGTACCCATGGTGATTGACTCTGTCTGTCGCCCACCCCCAACTCACAATCAATCAATGAAGAAAGAAAGAAAGAAAGAAAGAAAGAAAGAAAGAAAGAAAGAAAGAAAGAAAGAAAGAAAAAAGAAAGAAAAAAAGAAAGAATGAATGAAAGAAAGAATCTTATGACGTATATGCCCCTCTTTTGTTTAGACTTGTCGCTTTCTATTTTCGCTCGAGATTCATCAGAGCCAGGTGAATGTTGCTCATTTATTGTGACTACAAGCTTTCAACCTCAAGCTATGAGATCTTCCACAGCATAGCCACACCTTTTCTTATGTAGGCTACATATAGCCTAAGCACGCACGGACAAATGACAGAGTAGCCTATTTCCCGCGAAATCCTTTATTGTGTTACATATTATAATGTTATTTTGATCCTAACCATGCAATACCTTCGAACGTCACAGTGTTCTTACTATGATGCATTATACAACTTTATTTGGTTCACTTCAGACCCCCCCCCCCCCCCCCCCCCCCCCCTCATGTGTAAATCAAATAAACCAAAGAGAATCTTGTGAAAAGTTGTCTGTTTTAAATGAGAGAAAGGTGACGATAAGCTTATTTGTATTCTTCTGCCTTTTTAAACATTTTATGTGCCAGTGGAAAGTCAAACATTTCCATCACCTTTCACCCTCTCTCTCTCTCTCTCTCTCTCTCTCTCTCTCTCCATTTCTCTTACTTTCTTGTCCTTGAGTAGGCTAAGTCTCAAAGGAACAACATCATACCTTATTTTTGTTTTGAAAGAAAGAAAATAAGGCAGTGTGTATCTGCAAGAAACAGGCTTTATTAATATATATATATATATATATATATATATATATATATATATATATATATATTAATAAAGCCTGTTTCTTGCAGATACACACTGCCTTATTTTCTTTCTTTCAAAACAAAAATAAGGTATGATGTTGTTCCTTTGAGACTTAGCCTTTATATATATATATTTATATATATATATATAGCCTACTTAATATTTAAATATTGTACTGCACTCTTAAGAATAAAGGTCCCAAAAGAGGGTTTTTACAGTGGTGCTAGAACAACCATTTTTAAATGTCAGTGCTGAAAACACTCAAGGTTCATTTACAGTGTCACATGGCTTGCTATGTCCAAAGCTGTGTTTCATTTAAAATATCCAGCTAAATGTTTACATTGTGATTTTCTTTTTGAAGTGTAGAAACTATGGAATTGTTTTGTTTTGTTGTTGTTGAGAAAACTAGGTTATATATAAGGCCTATAGGCCTACTGCGATTTCTGTGACTATATTGTTCACCATACAGACTTCAAATCTTGTGTGATAAATTGAAAGGAATCATTCAGGTGTGACAGGAAAGTATTCATGAATGTAGTAAACATGAACATTTAGACCAACTAAATGTGATGTAATTTTGATTAAAAGGATCTTCTTTCCTTCTCACCCCAAACCTCATGAAAATTTAATTGTATTCAACGAAACATGTGAAACACATGCCACCTAATGGTTTAAATTAGCAACTTCAATTGAGACAAACATTGAAGAGAGAACCTGGAACAACCAAGTTCTCTCTCCAGTGATTTCTTTCTGCTTCATTGTGATGACTGATTGGCGAAATCTGAGCCTCCCTGAACCTGCACGAGTCACTCACACGCGTCCTAAGTAAACTCTTCAAGAACTAGCAGCTTAATGTCACCCAGTTCCAGCATAGCTTAAACCAACAGCTAGCTTACTGAGGGAAATATCTGCAACATCATCAGCTAACTGTTTGTGATCATTTGTTGTCAATGCTAAGCACATTGTCCAAGTGAAGGGAGCATTACATTACCACAAGTACAAAAATGAAGACTGGTTTTCCCAGACTAAGGTATTCTTCCTGCGTTTTGTTATCTGCAACTTCAATGAACGCTGTTCCGTCTATATGGACATAAAACAGCTCTAAAATAAATTCCAGTACAGGATTGAGATTAGTTGCATCTCCTATCGTGAGAGATTTGTAAAGCATGTTAGCAATTTGAGTTTGATTTAAGATTTATCCGTTGATGTTGTGCTTTAAGACTAGTTTTAAGACTGTATATGTTAATATTAGAAAGATAATTTTTAGGAATGTCCAAAGCAATTAGACAGGAATCCTTGAGACAGCTGATCCTAATTTGGACATTGCTGGTTTAATTTCTATGACAACAGATTAGCCTAGATTTAAAGTCACACAGACTTAAAAAAGTTCTAAAATGTGATTCAAATGTAACAAGTGTGAGGACTGGGGATTAAAGAACATATTTAGAAGCTCGTGAACATAATTTGTCACTTACTGTATTTTTAGTAAGTCAGTGTTCGTTCGTTCTTTCGTTCCTTTCTTCCTTCCTTGTTTTATTTATTTATTCATTCATGGAGAATTAAACTGAAACGTAATGGGAAAAAATATGAAAAAAATATTTAGTATATAATGCCTTATATAATTCTAATAACTGATTGTATACTCCAGGGTTCCTGCCTCCATTAGGAATTCCAATTAAGACTTTTGGCCGTCTTTCCCTGTGCAAATGTTTTTTTTTTAGAGCTCACAGCACAAATCACTGTCACATCTCCACAACAGCGCATACAATGTCAGCTTAACTTGCACACAAATGTTGAGGGACATACCTAACCAAAAAAAAAAAAAAAAAAGCTCTCACACACACACTCACACACACACACGCGTGTGTGAGCTTTTTTTTTTTTTAACAGTGGACAAGTGTCCGGTTACAGTACAGTACACTCGAATGCACAATGACTTTGTCACTAACTGAAAGCTGTTTTCCATCTCTCACACATGACATGAACATACTGAAAAGAGTGCATTTGCTCTTGTTTACATCTGTGTTATGTTGCAGTGAAGTCTTCGTGTCACTCTTTCCTTCTCTCAGCATCAAATGTCATTAGCTGCGGCCTAATCACTCTTCCACAGTGCTCTTGTCCCTTTGCTGTCCAACTGGGGTATTTTTAGCTCTGAAACAACTGGTCTCCAAAAAAAGGGTTAGAGGAACACTGCTATGTAAGGTATCCTGGCTGCTCTCTCCAATACTATTACCAGCACAATCCATCAGCCACTCTTTGTCTCAGGTCAGGAGAGAAGGCAGAGAGTCAAGGGTTTGCTGAAGAAAGCTGAATTTTCAGAAGAAGGTATACCCTCAGAAAGGACAGTGGAAGAAGGCCTGGACGGTTGGCACTCTTATTATTTCTGTTAATAACTCTTCACTTATATTTCTCACACTTCTAGACCAAAGCTTTCTGAAAGCTAGTGAAGCTGCATGAAGAGCCATAGTTTCTTTTTTGGAAAAGTCTTAGTCACTATAGACCATGCAGACCACCTGGATCCTGCTGCTTGCCTCTCTGGGTGTCTCTACCCTGGCTGGTGCTAAGAAAGGCCTCGAATTCCCACATTATGATGGAAAAGACCGTGTCTTGGACATAGATGACAAGAACTACCGCAAATCCCTGAAGAAATACGACATGCTCTGCCTGTTCTACCACGCTCCCCCGCCAACTGCAAAAGATCTGCAGAAACAGTTACAAATGACTGAACTAGTGCTAGAGGTAAGAGAGGAAAAGTCAAGTGTGAATGCATGATATAAGGTAGATGTAAGACTGAATGGAAATCAGAGAGTGTTTATTGGAGCAAAGCAACATGGGATTGACTACAGACACAGTACGGCCTTCAACAACCGTGCAGTGGTTATTAAAATTAAGTACATTATATTTATAAATTTTTTGTTGGGGAGTTTATGGTATTTTTTATTTCTGTATAAAATGAATATGGGTGGTCATCATAAATTCAAATACATTTTTAGCATGCTGTTTGTAGTAATATCAGTTTAGAGGCCCACAGACTGCAGCCGATTGACATATCTATCTTCGCATGGCTCGCTTTTTTCACTTATCTGGATTTTATAAAGTGGACATCTTCAGTCAGCATGTTAATCAAGCACTTCATTTTCAGTACTCTTGATAGCCTTCTGAATGTGGGCTTGGGAAACTGGCTTTTAAAATTCAGCCATTCAAATGACTTGCATCATAATGAAAGCAGAACACCAGGGTATTTATGGAACCAGATCACTTCTAAAATGATTGCATAAGTGTATTCTCCTTTACTCTAAATGTATGGCTCACAGGTATCTAGACTATAATGTCAGTGCATGGTACTCTTTGTACTTCTGATATTCACAGCAATATTACACAAGGTTTTTTAACAAAAATCTGAAGCATTTTCATATAATCCTCTAAATTAGAATGCTTAAGTATAAACAGCTGCTTAACTCGTGCCTTCCAACAATTCCTCCAGCATTTATTCCCCATATTATCATATTGGGTGAGAGTCTGTGTCTCACATTGGAGGGCAAACTGTATGCACTCTACAACACCTGTTGTTCTGAGTAAATAATTATTTTTGTTTGAATAGGCCTGTGTCTTTGAACAATTTGTGGACAATTTTTGGTACTAACTTTGACCGAATAGCATAATGCTATATACTTTACTTTGAATTTTCCTTGGAGCCTGAGCTAATACTAAATAAGACAAATAAAAACATACTGTTATAGTACAAATTATTTTGTTTTTCCACAGTTAGCTGCTCAAGTCTTGGAGGAAAAGGAAATTGGCTTTGGAATGGTTGACTCCCAAAAAGATGCTAAGGTTGCCAAGAAACTAGGTAAGGCAAAACAATGTATATATAGTCTACAGTATATATGTGTATCAGCGACCATGACAACGGTGTATCACTCCGCTCAAAGTAGCACCACTTTCATACCTCTCATATCACATGGTGAACGTGATTTCACCAAGTGCAACATGTACCTGAAAAAACATCTTTGTTGATCCTGAAACAACATTCCAATCAGCAATAAGATTTGAGGGTTTACTGTTTATGTCAAGTTTCGGCTTACAACCTGGGTTAGGTGCTTCTACATCAGAGTTATTCACCTATCATTTCCCTCTGAGTTAAGGGATAAGTTATGGGTAGGGATTCCAGGACCAACAAACTATGTTGATCCAGGTCAGGAACATGTTTTACTTGGCAAAATCACTGTGACCCATATGACACTGTGGACTTGCACTCTCTTGTTTCATATAAATCTTTTATTGAGATACAGACATGATTATTATCATTATCCTCATTAAATATCACAGTTTATAGTTTAACACAACATCAATCCCTGCAGGATATTTGGATATATGGATAATGATACAGTAGGCTATAAAGGCTGCACAATGTACTTTACACTGCCATGATGAGTGACTATAGTATGTGTTTCACTGGAAGGTTTGCATGAGGAGGGCAGCGTCTATGTCTTTAAGGAGGACCGTGTGATTGAATTTGATGGACTGCTCTCTGCAGACACTCTTGTGGAATTCATTCTGGATGTAAAGAATATGTATTTATCATAAATCCAGACATCTCATTTGTTTTAGTACTTTTCTACGTCTCTTTAACTCTCTGCCTTCCCTTCTCTCCCTCATGCTTCAGCTGTTGGAAGATCCGGTTGAGATAATTGACAATGCTCTGGAGTTGCGAGCTTTTGACCGTATGGAAGAAGATATCAAACTCATTGGCTTCTTCAAGAGTCGTGACTCTGAACGTGAGTATGTATGTGCAGACTATTAGAGGCAGGAGATATCTGAATGTTCAAAGACAAATATACCCATCAGCTGCAGTTATCTGATCTCTGCATGTTTCAAACACACACCTACATAGTATGCAATGAATTAATACCATGCAATAAACTTTAACACAATGTCTGTACATTCCAGTTTTTTAAATGCACATTGAAACCTTATGAGCTCTCTTGAGCATTGTGGCTACTACTCTTTCAAGCTATAGTTGACATTTAGAGGTAATTTATTTCAAATCACCACTTTGTTAGCCGACACTGTCAAAAAGAAAGGTTCCACCTACAATAAAAAGGTAATTGACAGTTTTTGATTCCCTGTTGTCTTTTATCAAATAAATACATTATCGCCTCACCTCACCTCATTGCCTTACCTCCCCATTTTTTCCTCTGTCTTTTTTCTCTGGTTTCCTCAGATTATCTTGCTTTCCAAGAAGCAGCTGAACAGTTTCAGCCTTTTATCAAATTTTTTGCCACCTTTGAGAAATCTGTGAGTATCATGTAATTTTATGCTCTGTTTATGTTCAGAAGATCTTTATCATTGTGGAATTATTTTTCTTTGGGGGAGGCGGTAATTCTCTGAAAACAATTGATGGTAGATGAGTTGCTCTTATTTTTGCATTGTAGGTGGCAAAAGAGCTGACTCTGAAGATGAATGAGGTGGACTTCTATGAGCCCTTCATGGAGGAACCAGTCACCATTCCAGACAAACCCCACTCAGAGGAAGAGCTGGTGGCCTTCATATATGAACACAGGAGGTAATCAGGAAAGCTGATCTAATGATGTTCTGGATATACAGATATTTTATACTGATCTCATATTACATAACAAAGCTATCCTTTATTGACCTCCACAGACCAACTCTAAGAAAGCTCAGGGCAGAGGACATGTTTGAGACCTGGGTGAGCAATATTTTTTAAATGAAACTTTGGTACCACTTTAGATTATGTACACATTCACTCTTATAGTTGCTTCTTAGCAGGCATATAACTAGCATATTAGTATTTATAAAGCACATATTAATGCCTTATTCTTCATGATTTAGATCCCTTAACCCATTCCTAAGCATAACCACTACAACTCACAGTAAAAAAAAACGTTGTTTCAACTTTAAAAAGTAAGTTTTCGTGCTACTTTAAAATAGCATGTTTATTCAACTCAAATACCCAAGTTGTCACTTAGTACAAATTCGGATTTCAAGTTGACTAAACTTAAAATTTTAAGGCAACACAAAATCTTACTTTTTTTCGGGTCTAAATTCATGTCTCTCATATCACACTGCAGACTTGCTCTCTCTCTCTCTCTTTTAATGCAAATACAGTTATCGATTGTAAAAAAAACGAACCCCAGATGACTTCACTCTTAATTTTACATTAAAATTGTTGGTCTGGTTATATTGTAATGGACTGTTTTTTCTTTTTGCCAGACATTTTAAGATATGCTGTTATAAAATAATTTAAACTCAAATCAATATTTTATGTCCACATTGCCTATATGTATTTATTTAGTAAATGGCCATGCAATAAGTGGGATAGTGAAAAGTCAGCATTATTGCAAAAATGATGCCCCGACAGGGTGATCGGACCCGGATGTGAAGTGGAGGAATACATGTAGATATCATAAAGCAATGACACTGAAATGGATGTTCTCTTATGCAGGAGGATGATTTAAATGGAATTCACATTGTAGCCTTTGCAGAAGAGGAGGACCCTGGTATGTGCAGTTTCAGGACACCTCTCTTAATTCGTCATAAAGCCAAATGATTTTTGTTTGGTGCAAGCTTCATTGACTAAATGAATTAATGAGATAAGGACTTGACCTTAAATTTGTTTGTTTTTTAGATGGTTTTGAATTCTTGGAGATTTTGAAGGAGGTGGCCAGAGACAACACACACAATCCAGACCTGAGTATTGTGTGGATCGACCCAGACAACTTCCCATTGGTGACTAAAATAAGTCTGGATAGATGCATGACTATATTGAGTCAAATGCTTTCTTTTTTTAACCCCCTCTTCATATGCACATTTCCTTTCTTAGCTCATTCCGTACTGGGAGAAGACCTTCAAGGTTGACCTCTTTAGACCACAGATTGGCATAGTAAATGTTACAGATGTAAGTGCAATACTTTAATTTTTTTTACCAGATCCGTTGAGTTCATTATGAAGGCCCTATTTCTCATGTTTGGATCTGTCCCACTGTCATGGTAAATAATAATAAATGTATTTCTGTCAAGTCAAGAACACACATGACAATACATTATTAGGAATATATTGAATAAAATGCAATTCAAGTTGATAATTAAAATTTGGCGGTATGGCTCTGTTCAGGGAGTCCTCTGACCTTTCATGAGCACCATGAAATAGCAGAGAGTCAGAGGACAGCTGCAGCATTAGGGAATGCTCACAGATTAGTACTGGGAGAGCAGAACTATTCCCCCCAAACAAACCATACCTGGCAACCTCTTGTGAATAGACAAGAGATGGAATTAGACAATTAAAATGCTTAGAAATCTTTATGAAGAAATACGAACTAGTTGGCAAATGTTTCAGTTCAGATGAGTCTCCTGACCACCATGAATTTAAGTCAAGTCAAGTCAAGTCACCTTTATTTATATACCGCTTTTTACAATACAGATTGTATCAAAGCAGCTTCACAGTGATATTTAGCAGAGAGTCAGGGGACAGCAGCAGCATTAGGGGACTAAGAGAGCTGAACTTTTCCCCCCAAACAGATCATAAAGCAACCTCCTGTGATAAATAAATGAAGGATGAATTAAGCAGCCAGTAAGCGCATCCAGGGGCAATGTAACTAAGCAGAAGAAAGACAAATAAGATTTATCAGATGAGACTTCTTTTAATTGACTCACTGAATAGTGACCGTTTACTACCACAGCAGAAATAATTCAGTTTGCACCATGAATTGTTATTTACTAACTATCTATCACTGCAAGCTGCTTGATCTGTGCTGCATAGTGCTAATATCGCTGCATAGTGTTAAATCACTGCATGTGCAACGTGAGCAGTTGCCAATGACAACAGATAAGAAACGCACATTGCCAATATGATCGCATAAGCCTAGCAAGAGCATTTAAATGAAAACGACTAGATAAGCCCAAGCACACGGATAGCATTAACAGCATGGTGCCCATATCCTAATAACTTTTAACGATGAGCATTAAAAAGAAACTTAGCTTTAGCTTCGTGAAAACTTCAGAGATGAATGGAAAGTTAATACAACGAGTCCTATTTCATATTGCAGAGAGCGAGCAGCGAGCAGTTAGGAGCGAACTGAATCTGCTTAAATAGGGCATCCTGATTTGAGCGTAGTCATTAGCAGCGAGGGGAGATGAACAGCAGATGCTCTGATGCAGCTCAGCTGAGCGATCGCTGATGAGACCGTGTTGTCGGCCGATAGCGTTAGCAGCATCTTGACTACTTGGCCTGCCAGAACTGACGCTGACGCTGAATTATTAGGTGTTCAAGCACGAAGTGCTGAAAACCTATTGTAATTGCTATTTGAAAAAAAAACAAACCTAAAACGCATCGTGCAGCCCAAACCGTAAGGCCTAGAGACTTGAAACCTGGCCAGGTGCTAGGGCCTCAGTTTGGGGAGAACCTATCAGAGCATGACCCCGATTGGCCCATAGGTGGCGCTACAGCAACCAAAAGTACTAAATTGCTCATATCTCCTAGACCGTTTGACTTAGAATCAAGCTTTTTGCACCACTGTGTTCCTTGGCTCAAGATGGACAAGATGTATATCTCGGATTCTCGATTTGAGCAAAAAAATAATTGTTATGGCCAATTCTGTCCAAAACCTACTTTTGCGAACTAGTCCGTGGTTTTTTGCCTGATCGGAACCAGACCAGTCTAGGACAATTCTATGGACTCTCTAGATCAATAATTATCAAAAAAAAGTTGAACTTTGCCCTTTGGTTCACTGTAACAGGGTCATTTAGTCAAGGGGGCGTGTCAAAATACGCTCAAAAGCCTATAAATCATAAATAAAAACTCAGAACTTCACAAAAATTGATGAGCACATGTGTCATAACATGGTGAAGAAGCATGCAGAGTTTCATGGAGATCGGACCATAGGTGGCGCTATAACTGTCAAAAAGGTCCCCTATTATTAGGTGTTCAAGCACGAAGTGCTGAAAACCTATTGTAATTGCTATTTGAAAAAAAAACAAAAACCTAAAACGCATCGTGCAGCCCAAACCGTAAGGCCTAGAGACTTGAAACCTGGCCAGGTGCTAGGGCCTCAGTTTGGGGAGAACCTATCAGAGCATGACCCCGATTGGCCCATAGGTGGCGCTACAGCAACCAAAAGTACTAAATTGCTCATATCTCCTAGACCGTTTGACTTAGAATCAAGCTTTTTGCACCACTGTGTTCCTTGGCTCAAGATGGACAAGATGTATATCTCGGATTCTCGATTTGAGCAAAAAAACAAATTGTTATGGCCAATTCTGTCCAAAACCTACTTTTGCGAACTAGTCCGTGGTTTTTTGCCTGATCGGAACCAGACCAGTCTAGGACAATTCTATGGACTCTCTAGATCAATAATTATCAAAAAAAAGTTGAACTTTGCCCTTTGGTTCACTGTAACAGGGTCATTTAGTAAAGGGGGCGTGTCAAAATACGCTCAAAAGCCTATAAATCATAAATAAAAACTCAGAACTTCACAAAAATTGATGAGCACATGTGTCATAACATGGTGAAGAAGCATGCAGAGTTTCATGGAGATCGGACCATAGGTGGCGCTATAACTGTCAAAAAGGTCCCCTATTATTAGGTGTTCAAGCACGAAGTGCTGAAAACCTATTGTAATTGCTATTTGAAAAAAAAACAAAAACCTAAAACGCATCGTGCAGCCCAAACCGTAAGGCCTAGAGACTTGAAACCTGGCCAGGTGCTAGGGCCTCAGTTTGGGGAGAACCTATCAGAGCATGACCCCGATTGGCCCATAGGTGGCGCTACAGCAACCAAAAGTACTAAATTGCTCATATCTCCTAGACCGTTTGACTTAGAATCAAGCTTTTTGCACCACTGTGTTCCTTGGCTCAAGATGGACAAGATGTATATCTCGGATTCTCGATTTGAGCAAAAAAAAAAATTGTTATGGCCAATTCTGTCCAAAACCTACTTTTGCGAACTAGTCCGTGGTTTTTTGCCTGATCGGAACCAGACCAGTCTAGGACAATTCTATGGACTCTCTAGATCAATAATTATCAAAAAAAAGTTGAACTTTGCCCTTTGGTTCACTGTAACAGGGTCATTTAGTCAAGGGGGCGTGTCAAAATACACTCAAAAGCCTATAAATCATAAATAAAAACTCAGAACTTCACAAAAATTGATGAGCACATGTGTCATAACATGGTGAAGAAGCATGCAGAGTTTCATGGAGATCGGACCATAGGTGGCGCTATAACTGTCAAAAAGGTCCCCTATTATTAGGTGTTCAAGCACGAAGTGCTGAAAACCTATTGTAATTGCTATTTGAAAAAAAAACAAACCTAAAACGCATCGTGCAGCCCAAACCGTAAGGCCTAGAGACTTGAAACCTGGCCAGGTGCTAGGGCCTCAGTTTGGGGAGAACCTATCAGAGCATGACCCCGATTGGCCCATAGGTGGCGCTACAGCAACCAAAAGTACTAAATTGCTCATATCTCCTAGACCGTTTGACTTAGAATCAAGCTTTTTGCACCACTGTGTTCCTTGGCTCAAGATGGACAAGATGTATATCTCGGATTCTCGATTTGAGCAAAAAAAAAAATTGTTATGGCCAATTCTGTCCAAAACCTACTTTTGCGAACTAGTCCGTGGTTTTTTGCCTGATCGGAACCAGACCAGTCTAGGACAATTCTATGGACTCTCTAGATCAATAATTATCAAAAAAAAGTTGAACTTTGCCCTTTGGTTCACTGTAACAGGGTCATTTAGTCAAGGGGGCGTGTCAAAATACACTCAAAAGCCTATAAATCATAAATAAAAACTCAGAACTTCACAAAAATTGATGAGCACATGTGTCATAACATGGTGAAGAAGCATGCAGAGTTTCATGGAGATCGGACCATAGGTGGCGCTATAACTGTCAAAAAGGTCCCCTATTATTAGGTGTTCAAGCACGAAGTGCTGAAAACCTATTGTAATTGCTATTTGAAAAAAAAACAAACCTAAAACGCATCGTGCAGCCCAAACCGTAAGGCCTAGAGACTTGAAACCTGGCCAGGTGCTAGGGCCTCAGTTTGGGGAGAACCTATCAGAGCATGACCCCGATTGGCCCATAGGTGGCGCTACAGCAACCAAAAGTACTAAATTGCTCATATCTCCTAGACCGTTTGACTTAGAATCAAGCTTTTTGCACCACTGTGTTCCTTGGCTCAAGATGGACAAGATGTATATCTCGGATTCTCGATTTGAGCAAAAAAATAATTGTTATGGCCAATTCTGTCCAAAACCTACTTTTGCGAACTAGTCCGTGGTTTTTTGCCTGATCGGAACCAGACCAGTCTAGGACAATTCTATGGACTCTCTAGATCAATAATTATCAAAAAAAAGTTGAACTTTGCCCTTTGGTTCACTGTAACAGGGTCATTTAGTAAAGGGGGCGTGTCAAAATACACTCAAAAGCCTATAAATCATAAATAAAAACTCAGAACTTCACAAAAATTGATGAGCACATGTGTCATAACATGGTGAAGAAGCATGCAGAGTTTCATGGAGATCGGACCATAGGTGGCGCTATAACTGTCAAAAAGGCCCCCTATTATTAGGTGTTCAAGCACGAAGTGCTGAAAACCTATTGTAATTGCTATTTGAAAAAAAAAAAAAACCTAAAACGCATCGTGCAGCCCAAACCGTAAGGCCTAGAGACTTGAAACCTGGCCAGGTGCTAGGGCCTCAGTTTGGGGAGAACCTATCAGAGCATGACCCCGATTGGCCCATAGGTGGCGCTACAGCAACCAAAAGTACTGAATTGCTCATATCTCCTAGACCGTTTGACTTAGAATCAAGCTTTTTGCACCACTGTGTTCCTTGGCTCAAGATGGACAAGATGTATATCTCGGATTCTCGATTTGAGCAAAAAAACAAATTGTTATGGCCAATTTTGTCCAAAACCTACTTTTGCGAACTAGTCCGTGGTTTTTTGCCTGATCGGAACCAGACCAGTCTAGGACAATTCTATGGACTCTCTAGATCAATAATTATCAAAAAAAAGTTGAACTTTGCCCTTTGGTTCACTGTAACAGGGTCATTTAGTCAAGGGGGCGTGTCAAAATACGCTCAAAAGCCTATAAATCATAAATAAAAACTCAGAACTTCACAAAAATTGATGAGCACATGTGTCATAACATGGTGAAGAAGCATGCAGAGTTTCATGGAGATCGGACCATAGGTGGCGCTATAACTGTCAAAAAGGTCCCCTATTATTAGGTGTTCAAGCACGAAGTGCTGAAAACCTATTGTAATTGCTATTTGAAAAAAAAACAAAAACCTAAAACGCATCGTGCAGCCCAAACCGTAAGGCCTAGAGACTTGAAACCTGGCCAGGTGCTAGGGCCTCAGTTTGGGGAGAACCTATCAGAGCATGACCCCGATTGGCCCATAGGTGGCGCTACAGCAACCAAAAGTACTAAATTGCTCATATCTCCTAGACCGTTTGACTTAGAATCAAGCTTTTTGCACCACTGTGTTCCTTGGCTCAAGATGGACAAGATGTATATCTCGGATTCTCGATTTGAGCAAAAAAATAATTGTTATGGCCAATTCTGTCCAAAACCTACTTTTGCGAACTAGTCCGTGGTTTTTTGCCTGATCGGAACCAGACCAGTCTAGGACAATTCTATGGACTCTCTAGATCAATAATTATCAAAAAAAAGTTGAACTTTGCCCTTTGGTTCACTGTAACAGGGTCATTTAGTCAAGGGGGCGTGTCAAAATACGCTCAAAAGCCTATAAATCATAAATAAAAACTCAGAACTTCACAAAAATTGATGAGCACATGTGTCATAACATGGTGAAGAAGCATGCAGAGTTTCATGGAGATCGGACCATAGGTGGCGCTATAACTGTCAAAAAGGTCCCCTATTATTAGGTGTTCAAGCACGAAGTGCTGAAAACCTATTGTAATTGCTATTTGAAAAAAAAACAAAAACCTAAAACGCATCGTGCAGCCCAAACCGTAAGGCCTAGAGACTTGAAACCTGGCCAGGTGCTAGGGCCTCAGTTTGGGGAGAACCTATCAGAGCATGACCCCGATTGGCCCATAGGTGGCGCTACAGCAACCAAAAGTACTAAATTGCTCATATCTCCTAGACCGTTTGACTTAGAATCAAGCTTTTTGCACCACTGTGTTCCTTGGCTCAAGATGGACAAGATGTATATCTCGGATTCTCGATTTGAGCAAAAAAACAAATTGTTATGGCCAATTCTGTCCAAAACCTACTTTTGCGAACTAGTCCGTGGTTTTTTGCCTGATCGGAACCAGACCAGTCTAGGACAATTCTATGGACTCTCTAGATCAATAATTATCAAAAAAAAGTTGAACTTTGCCCTTTGGTTCACTGTAACAGGGTCATTTAGTAAAGGGGGCGTGTCAAAATACGCTCAAAAGCCTATAAATCATAAATAAAAACTCAGAACTTCACAAAAATTGATGAGCACATGTGTCATAACATGGTGAAGAAGCATGCAGAGTTTCATGGAGATCGGACCATAGGTGGCGCTATAACTGTCAAAAAGGTCCCCTATTATTAGGTGTTCAAGCACGAAGTGCTGAAAACCTATTGTAATTGCTATTTGAAAAAAAAACAAAAACCTAAAACGCATCGTGCAGCCCAAACCGTAAGGCCTAGAGACTTGAAACCTGGCCAGGTGCTAGGGCCTCAGTTTGGGGAGAACCTATCAGAGCATGACCCCGATTGGCCCATAGGTGGCGCTACAG
The DNA here is from genome assembly GCA_030578255.1 of Tiaroga cobitis. NCBI lineage: Eukaryota > Metazoa > Chordata > Actinopteri > Cypriniformes > Leuciscidae > Tiaroga > Tiaroga cobitis. The sequence continues at coordinate 38,743,987 of CM060599.1, read as the reverse complement.
CAACCAAAAGTACTAAATTGCTCATATCTCCTAGACCGTTTGACTTAGAATCAAGCTTTTTGCACCACTGTGTTCCTTGGCTCAAGATGGACAAGATGTATATCTCGGATTCTCGATTTGAGCAAAAAAACAAATTGTTATGGCCAATTCTGTCCAAAACCTACTTTTGCGAACTAGTCCGTGGTTTTTTGCCTGATCGGAACCAGACCAGTCTAGGACAATTCTATGGACTCTCTAGATCAATAATTATCAAAAAAAAGTTGAACTTTGCCCTTTGGTTCACTGTAACAGGGTCATTTAGTCAAGGGGGCGTGTCAAAATACACTCAAAAGCCTATAAATCATAAATAAAAACTCAGAACTTCACAAAAATTGATGAGCACATGTGTCATAACATGGTGAAGAAGCATGCAGAGTTTCATGGAGATCGGACCATAGGTGGCGCTATAACTGTCAAAAAGGTCCCCTATTATTAGGTGTTCAAGCACGAAGTGCTGAAAACCTATTGTAATTGCTATTTGAAAAAAAAACAAACCTAAAACGCATCGTGCAGCCCAAACCGTAAGGCCTAGAGACTTGAAACCTGGCCAGGTGCTAGGGCCTCAGTTTGGGGAGAACCTATCAGAGCATGACCCCGATTGGCCCATAGGTGGCGCTACAGCAACCAAAAGTACTAAATTGCTCATATCTCCTAGACCGTTTGACTTAGAATCAAGCTTTTTGCACCACTGTGTTCCTTGGCTCAAGATGGACAAGATGTATATCTCGGATTCTCGATTTGAGCAAAAAAAAAATTGTTATGGCCAATTCTGTCCAAAACCTACTTTTGCGAACTAGTCCGTGGTTTTTTGCCTGATCGGAACCAGACCAGTCTAGGACAATTCTATGGACTCTCTAGATCAATAATTATCAAAAAAAAGTTGAACTTTGCCCTTTGGTTCACTGTAACAGGGTCATTTAGTCAAGGGGGCGTGTCAAAATACACTCAAAAGCCTATAAATCATAAATAAAAACTCAGAACTTCACAAAAATTGATGAGCACATGTGTCATAACATGGTGAAGAAGCATGCAGAGTTTCATGGAGATCGGACCATAGGTGGCGCTATAACTGTCAAAAAGGTCCCCTATTATTAGGTGTTCAAGCACGAAGTGCTGAAAACCTATTGTAATTGCTATTTGAAAAAAAAACAAACCTAAAACGCATCGTGCAGCCCAAACCGTAAGGCCTAGAGACTTGAAACCTGGCCAGGTGCTAGGGCCTCAGTTTGGGGAGAACCTATCAGAGCATGACCCCGATTGGCCCATAGGTGGCGCTACAGCAACCAAAAGTACTAAATTGCTCATATCTCCTAGACCGTTTGACTTAGAATCAAGCTTTTTGCACCACTGTGTTCCTTGGCTCAAGATGGACAAGATGTATATCTCGGATTCTCGATTTGAGCAAAAAAATAATTGTTATGGCCAATTCTGTCCAAAACCTACTTTTGCGAACTAGTCCGTGGTTTTTTGCCTGATCGGAACCAGACCAGTCTAGGACAATTCTATGGACTCTCTAGATCAATAATTATCAAAAAAAAGTTGAACTTTGCCCTTTGGTTCACTGTAACAGGGTCATTTAGTAAAGGGGGCGTGTCAAAATACACTCAAAAGCCTATAAATCATAAATAAAAACTCAGAACTTCACAAAAATTGATGAGCACATGTGTCATAACATGGTGAAGAAGCATGCAGAGTTTCATGGAGATCGGACCATAGGTGGCGCTATAACTGTCAAAAAGGTCCCCTATTATTAGGTGTTCAAGCACGAAGTGCTGAAAACCTATTGTAATTGCTATTTGAAAAAAAAAAAAAACCTAAAACGCATCGTGCAGCCCAAACCGTAAGGCCTAGAGACTTGAAACCTGGCCAGGTGCTAGGGCCTCAGTTTGGGGAGAACCTATCAGAGCATGACCCCGATTGGCCCATAGGTGGCGCTACAGCAACCAAAAGTACTGAATTGCTCATATCTCCTAGACCGTTTGACTTAGAATCAAGCTTTTTGCACCACTGTGTTCCTTGGCTCAAGATGGACAAGATGTATATCTCGGATTCTCGATTTGAGCAAAAAAACAAATTGTTATGGCCAATTTTGTCCAAAACCTACTTTTGCGAACTAGTCCGTGGTTTTTTGCCTGATCGGAACCAGACCAGTCTAGGACAATTCTATGGACTCTCTAGATCAATAATTATCAAAAAAAAGTTGAACTTTGCCCTTTGGTTCACTGTAACAGGGTCATTTAGTCAAGGGGGCGTGTCAAAATACGCTCAAAAGCCTATAAATCATAAATAAAAACTCAGAACTTCACAAAAATTGATGAGCACATGTGTCATAACATGGTGAAGAAGCATGCAGAGTTTCATGGAGATCGGACCATAGGTGGCGCTATAACTGTCAAAAAGGTCCCCTATTATTAGGTGTTCAAGCACGAAGTGCTGAAAACCTATTGTAATTGCTATTTGAAAAAAAAAACAAAAACCTAAAACGCATCGTGCAGCCCAAACCGTAAGGCCTAGAGACTTGAAACCTGGCCAGGTGCTAGGGCCTCAGTTTGGGGAGAACCTATCAGAGCATGACCCCGATTGGCCCATAGGTGGCGCTACAGCAACCAAAAGTACTAAATTGCTCATATCTCCTAGACCGTTTGACTTAGAATCAAGCTTTTTGCACCACTGTGTTCCTTGGCTCAAGATGGACAAGATGTATATCTCGGATTCTCGATTTGAGCAAAAAAATAATTGTTATGGCCAATTCTGTCCAAAACCTACTTTTGCGAACTAGTCCGTGGTTTTTTGCCTGATCGGAACCAGACCAGTCTAGGACAATTCTATGGACTCTCTAGATCAATAATTATCAAAAAAAAGTTGAACTTTGCCCTTTGGTTCACTGTAACAGGGTCATTTAGTCAAGGGGGCGTGTCAAAATACACTCAAAAGCCTATAAATCATAAATAAAAACTCAGAACTTCACAAAAATTGATGAGCACATGTGTCATAACATGGTGAAGAAGCATGCAGAGTTTCATGGAGATCGGACCATAGGTGGCGCTATAACTGTCAAAAAGGTCCCCTATTATTAGGTGTTCAAGCACGAAGTGCTGAAAACCTATTGTAATTGCTATTTGAAAAAAAAACAAAAACCTAAAACGCATCGTGCAGCCCAAACCGTAAGGCCTAGAGACTTGAAACCTGGCCAGGTGCTAGGGCCTCAGTTTGGGGAGAACCTATCAGAGCATGACCCCGATTGGCCCATAGGTGGCGCTACAGCAACCAAAAGTACTAAATTGCTCATATCTCCTAGACCGTTTGACTTAGAATCAAGCTTTTTGCACCACTGTGTTCCTTGGCTCAAGATGGACAAGATGTATATCTCGGATTCTCGATTTGAGCAAAAAAATAATTGTTATGGCCAATTCTGTCCAAAACCTACTTTTGCGAACTAGTCCGTGGTTTTTTGCCTGATCGGAACCAGACCAGTCTAGGACAATTCTATGGACTCTCTAGATCAATAATTATCAAAAAAAAGTTGAACTTTGCCCTTTGGTTCACTGTAACAGGGTCATTTAGTAAAGGGGGCGTGTCAAAATACACTCAAAAGCCTATAAATCATAAATAAAAACTCAGAACTTCACAAAAATTGATGAGCACATGTGTCATAACATGGTGAAGAAGCATGCAGAGTTTCATGGAGATCGGACCATAGGTGGCGCTATAACTGTCAAAAAGGTCCCCTATTATTAGGTGTTCAAGCACGAAGTGCTGAAAACCTATTGTAATTGCTATTTGAAAAAAAAAAAAAACCTAAAACGCATCGTGCAGCCCAAACCGTAAGGCCTAGAGACTTGAAACCTGGCCAGGTGCTAGGGCCTCAGTTTGGGGAGAACCTATCAGAGCATGACCCCGATTGGCCCATAGGTGGCGCTACAGCAACCAAAAGTACTAAATTGCTCATATCTCCTAGACCGTTTGACTTAGAATCAAGCTTTTTGCACCACTGTGTTCCTTGGCTCAAGATGGACAAGATGTATATCTCGGATTCTCGATTTGAGCAAAAAAACAAATTGTTATGGCCAATTCTGTCCAAAACCTACTTTTGCGAACTAGTCCGTGGTTTTTTGCCTGATCGGAACCAGACCAGTCTAGGACAATTCTATGGACTCTCTAGATCAATAATTATCAAAAAAAAGTTGAACTTTGCCCTTTGGTTCACTGTAACAGGGTCATTTAGTCAAGGGGGCGTGTCAAAATACGCTCAAAAGCCTATAAATCATAAATAAAAACTCAGAACTTCACAAAAATTGATGAGCACATGTGTCATAACATGGTGAAGAAGCATGCAGAGTTTCATGGAGATCGGACCATAGGTGGCGCTATAACTGTCAAAAAGGTCCCCTATTATTAGGTGTTCAAGCACGAAGTGCTGAAAACCTATTGTAATTGCTATTTGAAAAAAAAAAAAAAACCTAAAACGCATCGTGCAGCCCAAACCGTAAGGCCTAGAGACTTGAAACCTGGCCAGGTGCTAGGGCCTCAGTTTGGGGAGAACCTATCAGAGCATGACCCCGATTGGCCCATAGGTGGCGCTACAGCAACCAAAAGTACTAAATTGCTCATATCTCCTAGACCGTTTGACTTAGAATCAAGCTTTTTGCACCACTGTGTTCCTTGGCTCAAGATGGACAAGATGTATATCTCGGATTCTCGATTTGAGCAAAAAAATAATTGTTATGGCCAATTCTGTCCAAAACCTACTTTTGCGAACTAGTCCGTGGTTTTTTGCCTGATCGGAACCAGACCAGTCTAGGACAATTCTATGGACTCTCTAGATCAATAATTATCAAAAAAAAGTTGAACTTTGCCCTTTGGTTCACTGTAACAGGGTCATTTAGTAAAGGGGGCGTGTCAAAATACACTCAAAAGCCTATAAATCATAAATAAAAACTCAGAACTTCACAAAAATTGATGAGCACATGTGTCATAACATGGTGAAGAAGCATGCAGAGTTTCATGGAGATCGGACCATAGGTGGCGCTATAACTGTCAAAAAGGTCCCCTATTATTAGGTGTTCAAGCACGAAGTGCTGAAAACCTATTGTAATTGCTATTTGAAAAAAAAAAAAAAACCTAAAACGCATCGTGCAGCCCAAACCGTAAGGCCTAGAGACTTGAAACCTGGCCAGGTGCTAGGGCCTCAGTTTGGGGAGAACCTATCAGAGCATGACCCCGATTGGCCCATAGGTGGCGCTACAGCAACCAAAAGTACTAAATTGCTCATATCTCCTAGACCGTTTGACTTAGAATCAAGCTTTTTGCACCACTGTGTTCCTTGGCTCAAGATGGACAAGATGTATATCTCGGATTCTCGATTTGAGCAAAAAAATAATTGTTATGGCCAATTCTGTCCAAAACCTACTTTTGCGAACTAGTCCGTGGTTTTTTGCCTGATCGGAACCAGACCAGTCTAGGACAATTCTATGGACTCTCTAGATCAATAATTATCAAAAAAAAGTTGAACTTTGCCCTTTGGTTCACTGTAACAGGGTCATTTAGTCAAGGGGGCGTGTCAAAATACACTCAAAAGCCTATAAATCATAAATAAAAACTCAGAACTTCACAAAAATTGATGAGCACATGTGTCATAACATGGTGAAGAAGCATGCAGAGTTTCATGGAGATCGGACCATAGGTGGCGCTATAACTGTCAAAAAGGTCCCCTATTATTAGGTGTTCAAGCACGAAGTGCTGAAAACCTATTGTAATTGCTATTTGAAAAAAAAAAAAAAACCTAAAACGCATCGTGCAGCCCAAACCGTAAGGCCTAGAGACTTGAAACCTGGCCAGGTGCTAGGGCCTCAGTTTGGGGAGAACCTATCAGAGCATGACCCCGATTGGCCCATAGGTGGCGCTACAGCAACCAAAAGTACTGAATTGCTCATATCTCCTAGACCGTTTGACTTAGAATCAAGCTTTTTGCACCACTGTGTTCCTTGGCTCAAGATGGACAAGATGTATATCTCGGATTCTCGATTTGAGCAAAAAAATAATTGTTATGGCCAATTTTGTCCAAAACCTACTTTTGCGAACTAGTCCGTGGTTTTTTGCCTGATCGGAACCAGACCAGTCTAGGACAATTCTATGGACTCTCTAGATCAATAATTATCAAAAAAAAGTTGAACTTTGCCCTTTGGTTCACTGTAACAGGGTCATTTAGTAAAGGGGGCGTGTCAAAATACACTCAAAAGCCTATAAATCATAAATAAAAACTCAGAACTTCACAAAAATTGATGAGCACATGTGTCATAACATGGTGAAGAAGCATGCAGAGTTTCATGGAGATCGGACCATAGGTGGCGCTATAACTGTCAAAAAGGTCCCCTATTATTAGGTGTTCAAGCACGAAGTGCTGAAAACCTATTGTAATTGCTATTTGAAAAAAAAAAAAAACCTAAAACGCATCGTGCAGCCCAAACCGTAAGGCCTAGAGACTTGAAACCTGGCCAGGTGCTAGGGCCTCAGTTTGGGGAGAACCTATCAGAGCATGACCCCGATTGGCCCATAGGTGGCGCTACAGCAACCAAAAGTACTGAATTGCTCATATCTCCTAGACCGTTTGACTTAGAATCAAGCTTTTTGCACCACTGTGTTCCTTGGCTCAAGATGGACAAGATGTATATCTCGGATTCTCGATTTGAGCAAAAAAATAATTGTTATGGCCAATTCTGTCCAAAACCTACTTTTGCGAACTAGTCCGTGGTTTTTTGCCTGATCGGAACCAGACCAGTCTAGGACAATTCTATGGACTCTCTAGATCAATAATTATCAAAAAAAAGTTGAACTTTGCCCTTTGGTTCACTGTAACAGGGTCATTTAGTCAAGGGGGCGTGTCAAAATACACTCAAAAGCCTATAAATCATAAATAAAAACTCAGAACTTCACAAAAATTGATGAGCACATGTGTCATAACATGGTGAAGAAGCATGCAGAGTTTCATGGAGATCGGACCATAGGTGGCGCTATAACTGTCAAAAAGGTCCCCTATTATTAGGTGTTCAAGCACGAAGTGCTGAAAACCTATTGTAATTGCTATTTGAAAAAAAAAAAAAAACCTAAAACGCATCGTGCAGCCCAAACCGTAAGGCCTAGAGACTTGAAACCTGGCCAGGTGCTAGGGCCTCAGTTTGGGGAGAACCTATCAGAGCATGACCCCGATTGGCCCATAGGTGGCGCTACAGCAACCAAAAGTACTGAATTGCTCATATCTCCTAGACCGTTTGACTTAGAATCAAGCTTTTTGCACCACTGTGTTCCTTGGCTCAAGATGGACAAGATGTATATCTCGGATTCTCGATTTGAGCAAAAAAATAATTGTTATGGCCAATTTTGTCCAAAACCTACTTTTGCGAACTAGTCCGTGGTTTTTTGCCTGATCGGAACCAGACCAGTCTAGGACAATTCTATGGACTCTCTAGATCAATAATTATCAAAAAAAAGTTGAACTTTGCCCTTTGGTTCACTGTAACAGGGTCATTTAGTAAAGGGGGCGTGTCAAAATACACTCAAAAGCCTATAAATCATAAATAAAAACTCAGAACTTCACAAAAATTGATGAGCACATGTGTCATAACATGGTGAAGAAGCATGCAGAGTTTCATGGAGATCGGACCATAGGTGGCGCTATAACTGTCAAAAAGGTCCCCTATTATTAGGTGTTCAAGCACGAAGTGCTGAAAACCTATTGTAATTGCTATTTGAAAAAAAAAAAAAACCTAAAACGCATCGTGCAGCCCAAACCGTAAGGCCTAGAGACTTGAAACCTGGCCAGGTGCTAGGGCCTCAGTTTGGGGAGAACCTATCAGAGCATGACCCCGATTGGCCCATAGGTGGCGCTACAGCAACCAAAAGTACTGAATTGCTCATATCTCCTAGACCGTTTGACTTAGAATCAAGCTTTTTGCACCACTGTGTTCCTTGGCTCAAGATGGACAAGATGTATATCTCGGATTCTCGATTTGAGCAAAAAAATAATTGTTATGGCCAATTCTGTCCAAAACCTACTTTTGCGAACTAGTCCGTGGTTTTTTGCCTGATCGGAACCAGACCAGTCTAGGACAATTCTATGGACTCTCTAGATCAATAATTATCAAAAAAAAGTTGAACTTTGCCCTTTGGTTCACTGTAACAGGGTCATTTAGTCAAGGGGGCGTGTCAAAATACACTCAAAAGCCTATAAATCATAAATAAAAACTCAGAACTTCACAAAAATTGATGAGCACATGTGTCATAACATGGTGAAGAAGCATGCAGAGTTTCATGGAGATCGGACCATAGGTTGCGCTATAACTGTCAAAAAGGTCCCCTATTATTAGGTGTTCAAGCACGAAGTGCTGAAAACCTATTGTAATTGCTATTTGAAAAAAAAAAAAAAACCTAAAACGCATCGTGCAGCCCAAACCGTAAGGCCTAGAGACTTGAAACCTGGCCAGGTGCTAGGGCCTCAGTTTGGGGAGAACCTATCAGAGCATGACCCCGATTGGCCCATAGGTGGCGCTACAGCAACCAAAAGTACTGAATTGCTCATATCTCCTAGACCGTTTGACTTAGAATCAAGCTTTTTGCACCACTGTGTTCCTTGGCTCAAGATGGACAAGATGTATATCTCGGATTCTCGATTTGAGCAAAAAAATAATTGTTATGGCCAATTCTGTCCAAAACCTACTTTTGCGAACTAGTCCGTGGTTTTTTGCCTGATCGGAACCAGACCAGTCTAGGACAATTCTATGGACTCTCTAGATCAATAATTATCAAAAAAAAGTTGAACTTTGCCCTTTGGTTCACTGTAACAGGGTCATTTAGTCAAGGGGGCGTGTCAAAATACACTCAAAAGCCTATAAATCATAAATAAAAACTCAGAACTTCACAAAAATTGATGAGCACATGTGTCATAACATGGTGAAGAAGCATGCAGAGTTTCATGGAGATCGGACCATAGGTGGCGCTATAACTGTCAAAAAGGTCCCCTATTATTAGGTGTTCAAGCACGAAGTGCTGAAAACCTATTGTAATTGCTATTTGAAAAAAAAAAAAAAACCTAAAACGCATCGTGCAGCCCAAACCGTAAGGCCTAGAGACTTGAAACCTGGCCAGGTGCTAGGGCCTCAGTTTGGGGAGAACCTATCAGAGCATGACCCCGATTGGCCCATAGGTGGCGCTACAGCAACCAAAAGTACTGAATTGCTCATATCTCCTAGACCGTTTGACTTAGAATCAAGCTTTTTGCACCACTGTGTTCCTTGGCTCAAGATGGACAAGATGTATATCTCGGATTCTCGATTTGAGCAAAAAAATAATTGTTATGGCCAATTCTGTCCAAAACCTACTTTTGCGAACTAGTCCGTGGTTTTTTGCCTGATCGGAACCAGACCAGTCTAGGACAATTCTATGGACTCTCTAGATCAATAATTATCAAAAAAAAGTTGAACTTTGCCCTTTGGTTCACTGTAACAGGGTCATTTAGTAAAGGGGGCGTGTCAAAATACACTCAAAAGCCTATAAATCATAAATAAAAACTCAGAACTTCACAAAAATTGATGAGCACATGTGTCATAACATGGTGAAGAAGCATGCAGAGTTTCATGGAGATCGGACCATAGGTGGCGCTATAACTGTCAAAAAGGTCCCCTATTATTAGGTGTTCAAGCACGAAGTGCTGAAAACCTATTGTAATTGCTATTTGAAAAAAAAACAAAAACCTAAAACGCATCGTGCAGCCCAAACCGTAAGGCCTAGAGACTTGAAACCTGGCCAGGTGCTAGGGCCTCAGTTTGGGGAGAACCTATCAGAGCATGACCCCGATTGGCCCATAGGTGGCGCTACAGCAACCAAAAGTACTAAATTGCTCATATCTCCTAGACCGTTTGACTTAGAATCAAGCTTTTTGCACCACTGTGTTCCTTGGCTCAAGATGGACAAGATGTATATCTCGGATTCTCGATTTGAGCAAAAAAACAAATTGTTATGGCCAATTCTGTCCAAAACCTACTTTTGCGAACTAGTCCGTGGTTTTTTGCCTGATCGGAACCAGACCAGTCTAGGACAATTCTATGGACTCTCTAGATCAATAATTATCAAAAAAAAGTTGAACTTTGCCCTTTGGTTCACTGTAACAGGGTCATTTAGTCAAGGGGGCGTGTCAAAATACACTCAAAAGCCTATAAATCATAAATAAAAACTCAGAACTTCACAAAAATTGATGAGCACATGTGTCATAACATGGTGAAGAAGCATGCAGAGTTTCATGGAGATCGGACCATAGGTGGCGCTATAACTGTCAAAAAGGTCCCCTATTATTAGGTGTTCAAGCACGAAGTGCTGAAAACCTATTGTAATTGCTATTTGAAAAAAAAAAAAAAAACCTAAAACGCATCGTGCAGCCCAAACCGTAAGGCCTAGAGACTTGAAACCTGGCCAGGTGCTAGGGCCTCAGTTTGGGGAAAACCTATCAGAGCATGACCCCGATTGGCCCATAGGTGGCGCTACAGCAACCAAAAGTACTAAATTGCTCATATCTCCTAGACCGTTTGACTTAGAATCAAGCTTTTTGCACCACTGTGTTCCTTGGCTCAAGATGGACAAGATGTATATCTCGGATTCTCGATTTGAGCAAAAAAATAATTGTTATGGCCAATTCTGTCCAAAACCTACTTTTGCGAACTAGTCCGTGGTTTTTTGCCTGATCGGAACCAGACCAGTCTAGGACAATTCTATGGACTCTCTAGATCAATAATTATCAAAAAAAAGTTGAACTTTGCCCTTTGGTTCACTGTAACAGGGTCATTTAGTCAAGGGGGCGTGTCAAAATACGCTCAAAAGCCTATAAATCATAAATAAAAACTCAGAACTTCACAAAAATTGATGAGCACATGTGTCATAACATGGTGAAGAAGCATGCAGAGTTTCATGGAGATCGGACCATAGGTGGCGCTATAACTGTCAAAAAGGTCCCCTATTATTAGGTGTTCAAGCACGAAGTGCTGAAAACCTATTGTAATTGCTATTTGAAAAAAAAACAAAAACCTAAAACGCATCGTGCAGCCCAAACCGTAAGGCCTAGAGACTTGAAACCTGGCCAGGTGCTAGGGCCTCAGTTTGGGGAGAACCTATCAGAGCATGACCCCGATTGGCCCATAGGTGGCGCTACAGCAACCAAAAGTACTAAATTGCTCATATCTCCTAGACCGTTTGACTTAGAATCAAGCTTTTTGCACCACTGTGTTCCTTGGCTCAAGATGGACAAGATGTATATCTCGGATTCTCGATTTGAGCAAAAAAACAAATTGTTATGGCCAATTCTGTCCAAAACCTACTTTTGCGAACTAGTCCGTGGTTTTTTGCCTGATCGGAACCAGACCAGTCTAGGACAATTCTATGGACTCTCTAGATCAATAATTATCAAAAAAAAGTTGAACTTTGCCCTTTGGTTCACTGTAACAGGGTCATTTAGTCAAGGGGGCGTGTCAAAATACACTCAAAAGCCTATAAATCATAAATAAAAACTCAGAACTTCACAAAAATTGATGAGCACATGTGTCATAACATGGTGAAGAAGCATGCAGAGTTTCATGGAGATCGGACCATAGGTGGCGCTATAACTGTCAAAAAGGTCCCCTATTATTAGGTGTTCAAGCACGAAGTGCTGAAAACCTATTGTAATTGCTATTTGAAAAAAAAAAAAAAACCTAAAACGCATCGTGCAGCCCAAACCGTAAGGCCTAGAGACTTGAAACCTGGCCAGGTGCTAGGGCCTCAGTTTGGGGAGAACCTATCAGAGCATGACCCCGATTGGCCGATAGGTGGCGCTACAGCAACCAAAAGTACTAAATTGCTCATATCTCCTAGACCGTTTGACTTAGAATCAAGCTTTTTGCACCACTGTGTTCCTTGGCTCAAGATGGACAAGATGTATATCTCGGATTCTCGATTTGAGCAAAAAAACAAATTGTTATGGCCAATTCTGTCCAAAACCTACTTTTGCGAACTAGTCCGTGGTTTTTTGCCTGATCGGAACCAGACCAGTCTAGGACAATTCTCTGGACTCTCTAGATCAATAATTATCAAAAAAAAGTTGAACTTTGCCCTTTGGTTCACTGTAACAGGGTCATTTAGTAAAGGGGGCGTGTCAAAATACACTCAAAAGCCTATAAATCATAAATAAAAACTCAGAACTTCACAAAAATTGATGAGCACATGTGTCATAACATGGTGAAGAAGCATGCAGAGTTTCATGGAGATCGGACCATAGGTTGCGCTATAACTGTCAAAAAGGTCCCCTATTATTAGGTGTTCAAGCACGAAGTGCTGAAAACCTATTGTAATTGCTATTTGAAAAAAAAAAAAAAACTAAAACGCATCGTGCAGCCCAAACCGTAAGGCCTAGAGACTTGAAACCTGGCCAGGTGCTAGGGCCTCAGTTTGGGGAGAACCTATCAGAGCATGACCCCGATTGGCCCATAGGTGGCGCTACAGCAACCAAAAGTACTAAATTGTTCATATCTCCTAGACCGTTTGACTTAGAATCAAGCTTTTTGCACCACTGTGTTCCTTGGCTCGAGATGGACAAGATGTATATCTCGGATTCTCGATTTGAGCAAAAAAAAAAATTGTTATGGCCAATTCTGTCCAAAACCTACTTTTGCGAACTAGTCCGTGGTTTTTTGCCTGATCGGAACCAGACCAGTCTAGGACAATTCTCTGGACTCTCTAGATCAATAATTATCAAAAAAAAGTTGAACTTTGCCCTTTGGTTCACTGTAACAGGGTCATTTAGTAAAGGGGGCGTGTCAAAATACACTCAAAAGCCTATAAATCATAAATAAAAACTCAGAACTTCACAAAAATTGATGAGCACATGTGTCATAACATGGTGAAGAAGCATGCAGAGTTTCATGGAGATCGGACCATAGGTTGCGCTATAACTGTCAAAAAGGTCCCCTATTATTAGGTGTTCAAGCACGAAGTGCTGAAAACCTATTGTAATTGCTATTTGAAAAAAAAAAAAAACCTAAAACGCATCGTGCAGCCCAAACCGTAAGGCCTAGAGACTTGAAACCTGGCCAGGTGCTAGGGCCTCAGTTTGGGGAGAACCTATCAGAGCATGACCCCGATTGGCCGATAGGTGGCGCTACAGCAACCAAAAGTACTAAATGGCTCATATCTCCTAGACCGTTTGACTTAGAATCAAGCTTTTTGCACCACTGTGTTCCTTGGCTCGAGATGGACAAGATGTATATCTCGGATTCTCGATTTGAGCAAAAAAAAAATTGTTATGGCCAATTCTGTCCAAAACCTACTTTTGCGAACTAGTCCGTGGTTTTTTGCCTGATCGGAACCAGACCAGTCTAGGACAATTCTCTGGACTCTCTAGATCAATAATTATCAAAAAAAAGTTGAACTTTGCCCTTTGGTTCACTGTAACAGGGTCATTTAGTAAAGGGGGCGTGTCAAAATACACTCAAAAGCCTATAAATCATAAATAAAAACTCAGAACTTCACAAAAATTGATGAGCACATGTGTCATAACATGGTGAAGAAGCATGCAGAGTTTCATGGAGATCGGACCATAGGTTGCGCTATAACTGTCAAAAAGGTCCCCTATTATTAGGTGTTCAAGCACGAAGTGCTGAAAACCTATTGTAATTGCTATTTGAAAAAAAAAAAAAAACTAAAACGCATCGTGCAGCCCAAACCGTAAGGCCTAGAGACTTGAAACCTGGCCAGGTGCTAGGGCCTCAGTTTGGGGAGAACCTATCAGAGCATGACCCCGATTGGCCCATAGGTGGCGCTACAGCAACCAAAAGTACTAAATTGTTCATATCTCCTAGACCGTTTGACTTAGAATCAAGCTTTTTGCACCACTGTGTTCCTTGGCTCGAGATGGACAAGATGTATATCTCGGATTCTCGATTTGAGCAAAAAAAAAAATTGTTATGGCCAATTCTGTCCAAAACCTACTTTTGCGAACTAGTCCGTGGTTTTTTGCCTGATCGGAACCAGACCAGTCTAGGACAATTCTCTGGACTCTCTAGATCAATAATTATCAAAAAAAAGTTGAACTTTGCCCTTTGGTTCACTGTAACAGGGTCATTTAGTAAAGGGGGCGTGTCAAAATACACTCAAAAGCCTATAAATCATAAATAAAAACTCAGAACTTCACAAAAATTGATGAGCACATGTGTCATAACATGGTGAAGAAGCATGCAGAGTTTCATGGAGATCGGACCATAGGTTGCGCTATAACTGTCAAAAAGGTCCCCTATTATTAGGTGTTCAAGCACGAAGTGCTGAAAACCTATTGTAATTGCTATTTGAAAAAAAAAAAAAACCTAAAACGCATCGTGCAGCCCAAACCGTAAGGCCTAGAGACTTGAAACCTGGCCAGGTGCTAGGGCCTCAGTTTGGGGAGAACCTATCAGAGCATGACCCCGATTGGCCCATAGGTGGCGCTACAGCAACCAAAAGTACTAAATTGCTCATATCTCCTAGACCGTTTGACTTAGAATCAAGCTTTTTGCACCACTGTGTTCCTTGGCTCAAGATGGACAAGATGTATACCTCGGATTCTCGATTTGAGCAAAAAAAAAAATTTGTTATGGCCATATCATTTGATAGATCTCCTCATGCTGAACAACTTTGCCTCTGTAAATTGCCTGTATTGGCTGTAAATGGTCTTTTCCATCTATTACGTCAGTGTTTAAATGTATGCTAAATAAAACTTAATGTCTTTTGATGCTGTTGTGCTTAACGGCCTTAAAGGCCTTAACTGCTTGAACACCGCTAAATGCTGCTTGCAGCTTTAATTATTATTATTATTAGAACAAATGTTTAGTGCTGACATAAATCCATTGACTCATCATGGCCTCTATGACAGGCGGACAGTGTCTGGTTGGAGATACCTGATGATGATGAGCTACCGTCACCTGAAGAACTGGAAAACTGGATAGAAGATGTCCTCTCTGGAACAGTCAACACAGAAGATGATGATGAGGAGGATGACGACGATGAGGATGATGACGACGATGACAATGATGATGATGACGACGATAATGATGATGATGACGACGATGATGAATGATTCATATACTGTGAACCTCAAACAAATCTGCTGAGATAATTTTGTCTTTTACAGTAAAATCATTCTGTACATTTTGTACATCAGTGGATAAATTGCATAGTGTTCTTCATGTTAATCTGAAATTATACAAGTGTACATGTCTCTTATTTATAGGTGAAATTTATTTTAAGATCATTTATTTTAATCAGCTCTAAACTGGAAATTGAAAATGGCATTCAAATGAAATACTGCAGTGTAATTTTACCTCTGGAATTACAGGAATATGGAATATTACTCTTCTGAACAATTTCTACTGTAATCACTTATTCACAATAATAAAACTTTACAAAACGTTAGGAAAGTGTGTTCCTATTTAAATATGAAAGGCCTTATGGGCTTTCACATTTATACGATTTGTCACGAATATATTACAAAATATATTCTGTGCTAGATTGTGAATTTATCAATGATCAATTAACAGTTAAAATGTCAGGTCTCAGTAAGCTCTTATGATGACATATAGGGTGGATTTTTAAAAATGTACTTATATGAATAATATATACGTATGCACTGTTATTCACTTCATTCTTAGGGGGAATCCGCATTTTCCTAATGTGCATATACAGTAACTTGCCCCAGTTCACCTTCATCCTTCAGTTGTTAATCAGTGGTTTTCTTCCTATTGAATGGTGAAAGTGGCCATTGCCTTTTATCCTGTGCTGGAGAGTATATTTAGGGACATTTCATGCCCTTGCCTAACAGCTTCATCTGAGGGACCACACCATCCTCAACAATCTGCCTATACTCCTCTATGGCTCCTTTCATCCTGTCCTGCCTCCACTGAATAAGTTTCTTTCTCTTATTCTTTCCCTGTTTCTGCCTCTTTTTCTGCGTCTGACAATTTGTCCTTGTCTTTCTCACCTTTGCCATTGTGATCTGAAATACACTTCATTTAATTAATCAGATGCATAAAATAAAGTGGAATGGCTTTATTGGTTTTCTACTGCGTTTTTAAATTCAGAGCTATTTTTCATTTTAAGTCAACTACCAACCTTTTCCACACACACACACACACACACACACACACACATACACAGAGAGAGAGACACACATGCGCACGCACACATACACACAAAAAAGAGCCTTCAAACCGCCCTCCAAGAATAAAAAAATCACATGACTGTAAAAACCTGCATTAATAGTATTCTAGTATTGCATTACAAGACTAAAACTATGTAAATAGCCATGTTTGTCCCACAAACCATGCCCCACCACACATTTTTGAATCATTGAAGTACTGTCCCATATTAGGCTGATCATGCTGTCCCGGATTTGGAAACCACATTTCCTAATGTGGGACACTAGGTAATTTGATAAAAATATAAAATAAATAGTTTATACACACAACGTTACACTATTTTTTGATTGACAAACATTTCATAAGCATATTAGGCTAAAAAGTAGCAGAATTGCTTTGTTTAAAATGTATTTAACTCCTTAATATCAAATTTGTTAAAACTCTATGTCACTTACCTTCGGATGGTCTTCACACAAGGTGCCTCCTGTTTGATGATTGCTCCACCCTCAAATATGATTGGACATTTGATAAGTCCTGTGATTTTGATCACATGACACCACAGCTTTACTAACCCATAGTTTCACTGTCATTCTGGTATTTATGGGGGACCTACAAACACTATACCTTAGGTGTGCCACATAAATCACATACTAGTAACAGATGTCTTGAGGACCCTCAAGGATGCGGCCTTCGTGAGCATCGATGCTCCCAAGTTTTTACAGTGCATTATGGGACTTTTTAGGGAGCGAATGTTTCAGTGCCCTGGGGCCCGTTCTTTGTACGTTGCTTAAAACATCCGAGATCAAACGAGACATCCAAGATAATATCATCGTGCTCATCATGATCCGGCTAATTAGGTTCTTCGAACACTCCTGCCGGTTATGATTAGTATAGCTGGATTGAGTTATCTGAGATAATTGCGCGCTCATGCGCTGGGTTAAAAGGGGATCTGTATCGATACATTGATCAGCAACGCTGCTATTGGCTGTTCACCGCAATATTATCTGTCTGCAGTCCCGGAGGCTGCATTTTCAGGACCCCACTTCTAGGACCGCATTTCTAGGACCCTAGTTTTTTGTGACAGCGCCACCTACCGAGCCGGAGAACCGCAGTCCCAGGAACGCATTTCCAGGACCCTTGTTTTGGAGGACCGAAAAAAGTGCCACCAAGGCAGTATTTCCACCCAGTTTTAACTACATTACAGTTTTTTTTTTTTTTTTTTTATTACACCCAAATACTACTTTCTTTATTGCAATTAAACCAGGTTCCTAGGAATGTTGAGAAATTATTGGGTCTAAGTAGCATACTATAATAACTCAAGTAAAATAAACAAGGAATCATGTCATAGTCTTTTCAGTCACTAGATGGACCACATTTTCAAGTACAGAGGGAAGACAAGGATGACTCTGGGGGTAGATTTAAGATTGTGTATTTTACAAAATAATATATAACACCTGAACTTGAACACACAAAATATTTAACAAAATAATATATAACAACTGAACTTGAACACACACAAAAACAAATTTGATCATGACGTGAACCACATAGACAGAACTTCGATGGATGGACAAACACAAGGACAACATCATCACTGACTCCTAAGAGAGAGAAAGAGAAGTGAATTAAATAAGGAACATTCAGTTGAACATGTTCTACTCTCTCATTTTAAAATTCATATTTAAAAGATCTTAGTTACCACAGAGTAATGATAATGATAAAAATAATGATATCAATCTTCATATCAATTAATGTTCATAATACAATTATTGCATACTGTTCAAAGATTTGAAAAAAAAAATGATTTTGATGTTGTGGGAAAAAAAGGTTCTAGCCCATCTGAACTGAGAAAAAAAATAATAGAGAGAGATGCAAGAAATCTGAATAGAAATAACATTATTGACACGACTTTTCCTGACCATATATATATATATCAGATTTAAAGCACACATTGTAATGTATGCAGCAGCGCTACCTACCACCTGGATGCTCGCCCCTCTTTTCGCAATTGTTTGGATTGTTATGTGTTCGTTGAAAAACATTTTTAAGTTAATTTCATATAATTAAATAGACATAAATTAGGCCTAAGCACAGTACTTAACCCATTTATTTATTTATCTTTTGTCATATTATTGCCTATCCTGAGCTGTGTCCTTGATAGCACTTCATATAGAGTAGCCTACAGTATACAGTAAATGACACAATCTAACACGTTGGATTTTAACAGTCAATTATTATAATGGCCTCTCTGATAGGTCTGACTATTAAAATGTCATATGTCTCAA
The DNA here is from genome assembly GCA_030578255.1 of Tiaroga cobitis. Classification (NCBI taxonomy): domain Eukaryota; kingdom Metazoa; phylum Chordata; class Actinopteri; order Cypriniformes; family Leuciscidae; genus Tiaroga; species Tiaroga cobitis. The sequence continues at coordinate 38,725,482 of CM060599.1, read as the reverse complement.
CCAACTTTATAAAACCATGTCAAAATGAAGAGACGTACACCTAACATGTATTGTGGGTAACGTTAAACAGGTTGACTGTGAGCATGTGATAGTGAAAACATTAAGATTATTTTAACTGAATTAAAATGGAAAAACAATGAGTAATTAACAAGCTTTCAGAACGAACATGCTACAGTTTATTGTGCTGTAAATAAGTAAACACAGGCTTATCATGCAACAGTTCCGTTAAATGAACGTGCTAACAATTCATTTTCCAGCATTAGGCTAATATATGATGGCTATGCATTCAAGACTGTTTAGCAAATCACCAGCACGTTGGCAACGTTAACTTCCCAATAAAATGCATCACAATTGTTATTAAAGTTAAACAAATAAAAATTGATTCGCATTTGATACTCACACTCTGAATGTCATCCATCTTCGCTGGTCCTCTAATTCGGTAGGTGGCGTTGTCACTAAAACGTAGGGTCCTAGAAGTGGGGTCCTGAAAATGCAGCCTCCGTTTTTGCAGGCAGATGCTACTCGTTCACCGTGGCCAAAGAGCGGGCTCAGTTTTTTTCTCCACAGAAGAGCAAGAGTTATTGCTTGAAGGATATGCTGAATTTGAAAACTTAATTAAAACGCCAGGGAACACCTTAAAGTGTGCAAAAGGAGAGAGGGCTGGCAAAAAGTAGCAGACAAATTAAGTTTGTAGTTAGATGTTTTTATCACTTACAGTATATATTTTTATATTTTAATTATTTCTAAATAATTAATCACTTTGTTCATTGTAATGTCAGAGTCACCACCCACTACTAGAACATATAGGAACAAGTAAAAGTGAAGTACTAGAATATTCTACATAATAGTAATTTGTACTAACCAATCTCTTTTAAAAAGGCACTGTTAATAAATGTTTGCCTGTTTATAAAAGCAACCAAGAAAAAGGCTGAAAAAGAAAAGAAAAACAAACAGGTGGTGGTCCTGCACCCCCACATTATACCCAGGCAGAAGAGCTGGCCCTTGGGTTAAATGTGAACCGACCCATTGTGGAGGAGGGCATCCCTGGGTTCAGCTCTTCCTCAGACCCACAGGCAGAGGCCAGGAGCAGCAACACCTTCACTGCTGGTAAATGAACTTTAAATGATCCTAGTACACTGTAAAATAATTTGTTGCTGCATTAAATTAAGTAGGCCTATAATCCAAATGGCTATGCAGTGTCCAGTCATATCAGCTGTTAAAGCTTGAGTAGTGATGAATTGCTTTGACTTGTGAAAGTCTACAAGTGTGACTGTGAAACTACATATGTAAAAAAAATATATGTTGCCATGAGTTATTGATCACATTTCCCCCCAGTGTGTAGCCTACTTCATTGTAATTAAATTGTGTTTTCCTCTTTTGTGCAGTATTAAACAATACACCAACACTTTTATGTGTTCCCAAGCAAGTGGTGGCTGAAGCATGTGCAGTAAGACTTTTTCTAATGTTAAATCAAAAGGGAAGAAAGTACAACACTTTGTAATGCCATTTTTCCCCCAATGCACAGGACAGTGAAGAAACCCTCTCAGGTATCTTTAAGTGCATAAATAACTTTACTTCATTTACACTTGAGTACCTATTATTTCTGAATGCAATATGAGTTGCAGGAGTCCACATCTACAGAAGAGTCTGCATTAAGCAGTGATACAGAGGTGGGTAGTGTTGTACTTTTTCTTTTCATTTTTGATGCATAAGCCATGTGTTTGACAGGTTTACCCCTGCCCCTAAAAAACAGAGTATTTTGAAAATACTTGACAACTTAAAGAAAAAAAAAAACTGGCACTAGAGATAGAGTTGCTTCAAAGGAACTTCAGAGTAAGTGCTAATATATTATTTCACACAGAGTACAGTACAATATATATTATTTGCAGGCAAAAGATGACTTGATCACTGGCTTTTCTTTACAAAGAACAATTAAAATAAAACTCAAAGAACTAAGCATATTTGCCTTGTCTTTTATTAAACATTAATGAAATGTTTTATATTTTTTCTGATGGTGCAATGTTGTGTAATATGGCCCATGCAATGTCACAGGCCCTGTCAGGTGCAACCCTCAGACTTTTCAGATACTTTAGTTGGCTATAGTTCACTTCATTGTGTGCCCTTGTCCTGGCTAGAGCTGCATTGTAACTGGTCTGGAGTTTGGGTCAGGGAATGGGGTCATAAAACACCTGTCTCCAAGCAGGATCCTGTTGTAATCACCTGTATAATGGAAAAATTCAGTTCTGTTAGGATAAGCATAAGTGTATATGTAATACAGTGAGCTTGATATTTATATTTTTCCTTACCACATTCAAATAATGTGCATAAATCTCTGAAAATTCTTGAGTCATGCACAGATCCTGGCCATATTTGTGATATGGAACATAGTCACACACAGTGGCGTAGGTTTGATTTTGAAATTGGTGGGGACGGGGTCATCAATGTATAAATATTGTAATGTGTGTGGCGTGTTGGGATATTGTCTTGGCAACTAATTAATGAGATTGATTAGGAAATTAGAAACACCGGGGCGGGAGTGGTGTATTAAGAGGCTGGGTGTGAAAAAGGTTTAAATGTGGTGGAAAAGACAATGGCGGTGGCTCGGTTCGGTCTGCATCGTGGACAAGGTACAAGACGGCGGTACTCACCTTTTCTTTGGGAGGGGGGTGTCGTTCGCGTTTGGATAGGACCGCCGGCGATGAAGATAGATAGATAGCGGGTGCGGGGAGAGAGAGTATAGCGAGGGGAAGTTAGAAATGCCGCCACTACTGTGTGTAATGCTGATGCTATTGATTCGCACGAGCCCGGCTGGACTTTGCCCTTTCGAAATGGACTGATGGTGGGATCTCCCCTTGTGTGCCTGAGACTGCCTAATGCCAAAGTGACTGCTGAAGTGACGATACGCCGAGAGCGTTCACCTTTCTCTTCACTGAACGAGCGGGAACCCCCCCCCCCCCCCCCCCCCCCCCAAGCCCCCCAAGCCCCCCCGCCCCCGCAGTGGGGAGGGGCAACGTCGCGGTGGGCGAGTTAAGTGTTTTAAGATTGTTTCTGGTTTTAAACTAAATTAATGTGCTAAATAAAGTTGTGCTTTAAAATTAATAGAGGGCGATAGTGAAGGTGGGTGGGCTGAAATGGGGAAGTTTTAGGGAATAGTCATGGGTACCATTTTGCACCTGCATGAAGTTGAGGTTTTACATGAGTTTGAAGTGCCACTGTAATTGATTCTGGGGTCTGTCACTAATGAAGTGAGTGGATGCACGTAGTGCTCTGTGTATTTTCTCAAGCTTTCCCAGATTGTGTTGAGCCTGTCTTTGCAGTCCCCTCTGTTAAATAAAACTGTATTTTGATTGAAGTTGTGGTGGTGTGTTATCTTCTGGTGCCAGACCATACTGGCTAAAATTTAAAGGTGGTGGCAGCAGCCTATTGACAACCAAAAATATTACACTGGTGGCAGCGTTGGGACCTTAGGGCCCATTATGTTGGACCCAGAGGGAGATAACACACCATCAGCTTCTTTTGATAGGGTGCTAACAGGGCAAGCTTCAGCATCTAGGATGGCGACAACACGACCAGTTTTTATGCCTGAAACGTTTACAGGAGTTAATCGTGATTGGTCAGATTGGATAGGACAATTTGAAATGGCCGCTGAGGTGAATGGCTGGGACGATAGTTTAAAGTTGAAGTTCCTCTCCTTATTGTTATCTGGAAGGGCTCGAGACATTTTTTTGTGGACTATCATCCGAGTCTCAAAGCAGTTATATAGTACTAAAAGCAGGGTTAGGAGGTGTTTGGGGCCGTGTGATAGTGATGATTGGAACCGGGCCAGTTTTTTAGCCCGTCGGCGATTGCATAGTGAGACTGCGAGGGAATTTGGCAATGCTTTGCGTCGGTTGATTTCTAAAGCTTACCCTGCCGCGGATAATAATACACGTGATCTATTTGCCCGTGACCATTTTATTGAACACGTGGGAAGTGGGGATTTGCGTGTCCAACTTCGCAGTGCAAAACCATCCACCTTAGAAGAGGCTGTTAATTTGGCTTCTGAATTAGAATTAATTCGAAGTTTGGAGCGAAATTGCCCTGTTCCAGATACTAAAGTGCGGGTGGTGTCAGAAAGTATTACAGATAATAAACAAATGGAGACACTTTTGGGAGTGGTTGACGGGTTGAGGCAGGAAGTGAAAACTTTGCAGCAGACAGTTCAGTCACTACAGGCTTGTGTTGAGATGCCACCATCTGGGAGGCGAAATGGTTCTTTGGAGACTCGAGGACAGATGGGGTGGGCTATGGACCGGTCATCTCGTGATCGAGAAGCCTGTTGGGAGTGTGGGTGTAACCGGCATTTACGTTGAAATTGTCCCTATTTGCAGGGAAACTAGAGGAGGCAGGCACAGAGGGCCAAACGCCTGCCCCCTCATTAGTGAAGTCCACGAGATTGGCCCTGTGTAACCAACCCAGCTCTGGAGTGTATCTCAATGCCAAAATAGGTGGGTCTGATGTACATTTGTTATTGGATACTGGGGTGCAGGCCTCAATTATCCCGAAACATGTGTGGTTACAGTTAAAGGTGCTCAAAGCGATGCTGGGTGACGTCACTTCTTGTTGATGTTCAAAGTATTGTCAAACAAAACGGAGGCTAGCTAGACCTTCCCTCCTCCTCATCCCGTCCCCTCCCTCTGTAGTTTTACTGATACTTCTTTCAAGGATGGTGTAATGTCGCCAAGTGAGATAAATGCTTTCATATTATGAAAAAAAAAAAAAAATGATGGAAACATTACCAGAAAAACACGATAAAACGTTTCGCCACCTGAGGTTATAACTTTAGCTCCCATACCAGGACGCAATAATAGCAAGATAACGTTAGCTTCAAATTTAGTCAAAGTTGTCAATAGGCTTTGAATGAACATTCAATTTCATAATAAATAGTTGGTGAAAACAATCATTCACACAAACTGTCGCCCTACTGTGAGTTTGCTTGATTATTTACAATAGAGATCGATAGCTAGCTACTAGAAACCTATATGTTGTATTCACCAAAGTTAGCGCTGACTGCATTGTTCTAGCTAATTATATCCTTGTGTTTGTTAGGCGAACATGAAAGTCCATTTAGAAAAACCAAACTGGATTTACCCACCTGTCCAGTAATAACAGAGCTTACGTTATCTGAATGTCGGATTGGAAGCCCTTCTGCCGGCGGAGTTCCCACCACCTTTCAAAGGCTTTTCCAAATTTAAATTCGGGCATGCGTTCCTTCTCCTTTTCCCTCTTCTTTGTATTTTTGCAATCTGTTCATCAGAACGTTGTCTCTTTGGTCGTGTGTCGGCCATATCAAACTTAAAGAGTTAAAATTATGACTTTCCTCTTCATGCTTCTCTCCTCCACACCCCCCCATGTACGCTCACTAACCCCACCCCCAGGCTGGAACACTGTTTGTTTTGTTTCGTGGAGCGGGTCGCCGCAGTTTGTTTTTGTTGCTGTTTGTGGAGCCTGCGCTGTCTACAGAAACCGCATTCTTTTACAGTGTGTTCAGGGGACAGGCAGCTAGCGGATAGTGAGGAGATGTTTGCTGTATGTGACAAAAAATGTTTTGGCCTAAAAAACGCGTGACATCGCTTAGAGCACCTTTAACCGAGGGGGGGTGTCAGTTGTTCGATTATGGGGGCGAAGCTTCTACAGCTAATGGGGGTACTATGTACATTCTAGGCCGATGGCAAACTATTTGTCAGTTTGGTTCCCTAGCATTAATAAATGAATTTCTTGTAGTGGATATATCTACCCCTGATATTTTGTTGGGAATGGATTTTCTGCTAAAGTATGGGGCAATCATTGATGTGAAGGAAAAGTGCTGTTCAGTCATGGGTAGGAAGTTCCGTTAATTTTATTAGTGGATGCTTGCCAGCCTAAGGCTGTCACTGTCCAAATAGACTCCGTAGTACAGCCGCGTAGTGAGGCTATTGTTTCCGGGGTAGTAGAAGGGCTCCTCGCAGGACAGAAAGCTGGGATGGTGGAACCCACTTTATTAAAACACTGTGACCTCGAGTTTAGTGGCTCGAGTCATCTGTAATGTGGGGCAGGGGGTTATTCCTGTTAGAGTGATTAATGTAACGGAGAATCCTCTTACCCTTAGGCAGGGGATGAAGATTGGGACCTTGGCTACAGACATAGTAGTTGGTCCTGAAGCAGTGGCTTGCAGCCAACAGAATGAGATGGGGGTGCCCGTAGGGTGGTCAGTGGAGGCTCTAAGGCAACTGGGGTTAGACCAAAAGGGGCTGTCTCTGGTTGAAACGCAGGCCATCCGTGAGTTGTTGGGGCAGTATGCATCAGTGTTTAGCACTGGGGATCATGATCTAGGGCGAACCCACCTCACCTTGCATCAGATTAATACAGGGGATGCAAAGCCAATTAAGATACCCCCACGTCGGGTTCCGTTACATTTGCAACATGAGGTACATGAGCATATTAAGCAAATGCAAGAAAATGGGATCATACAGCCCTCATGTAGTCCATGGGCGGCTCCGGTTGTCCCGGTAAGAAAAAAGGACGGTAGTTTGCGCTTTTGCGTAGACTACCGGAAGCTGAATTATGTTACAGCTAAAGATGCCTATCCCCTTCCCCGAATAGATGATGCTCTTGATAGTTTAACTAATGCAAAGCTATTTTCCACCCTGGATCTTGCCAGTGGTTACTGGCAAGTTGAGGTAGATGCTGAAGATAAGTGCAAGACCGCTTTTTCCACCAGACATGGGTTATTTGAATTTAACGTGTTAAGTTTTGGTCTTTGCAATTCACCTAGCACATTTCAGCGTTTAATGGATTTGGTTTTGGCTGACTTGCAGTGGACAACGTGTTTGGTTTATTTGGACGACATTATAGTGTTTGGTCGGTCATTTCAGGAGCATTTATCGAGATTGGGGGAAGTATTGGCTAAGTTGAAGGCTGCAAATCTGAAGGTAAAACCTTCTAAGTGTGATTTGTTTTCCTCTCGTGTCAAGTATTTAGGGCATATAATTTCTGCGGATGGAACTATGGCCGACCCTGTAAAGGTGGAAGCAGTGAGGGAATGGCCCATCCCTGGGACTCAGACTGAAGTGAGGAGCTTTTTAGGTTTGGCGTCCTATTATAGACGGTTTGTAAGGGGGTTTGCAGAAATAGCACGTCCATTACATCAGCTGACTGAGAAGGGGAGAAGATTTAGGTGGGGTGAGGAGTGTCAGGTAGCCTTCAACCAGTTGAAGGCTAGTTTAATTACTTCTCCTGTGCTCGCTTATCCTGACCCCAATAAAACTTTTATATTGGACACTGATGCTAGTGATGTGCGGGTAGGAGCTGTGCTTTCACAAGGGGAGGGTGGGTTGGAACGAGTAATAGCTTATGCCAGTCGGTCCCTTACTAAAGAGGAACGCAAGTATGCAACTACAAAGAAAGAGTTGTTAGCGATGGTGACGTTCACAAAGTACTTTAAGCATTTTTTGCTAGGTAAAGAGTTTGTGTTGCGTACAGACCATAACTCATTGAGATGGTTGCATAACTTTCAGGGCTTAGAGGGGCAGCTGGCTCGATGGGTGGAGCAGTTGGCAAGTTTTCACTACAAAATTGTACATCGTCCTGGAAAACAGCATGGCAATGCAGATGCCTTGTCGCGGCTACCAGCTTACATGAAAGCCAAGGAGCAGGAAGGCCCCATCAGCCCTATGCAGAGACCAGCTATATCAGTGTGTGCTGTTAAGGAAGGTCCCCAGGTGGTGCAGAAGAAAATGAATTTTGGGGTGAGTGATGATTTGGCACAGGCCCAGCGAGATGATCCAGAATTGGCCCTCCTAATTCATCTTAGGCAGGACTCAGATGAGAATGCTGCTGAAATACAGCAGCATGCTGCCCTGAAGAAGTTTAGTTCTGTTTGGGACCAATTGCGATTGCAAGATCAGCGGCTGGTACGAGTTCCCCCTCCTTTCTCAGATGCAGCTTCAAAAGTACAGGTGGTTCTCCCTAAGGTGCTGGTAGCATCTGTGTTAAATCAATTGCACAGTTCAGTAACGGGGGGCCATTTGGGTATTCAAAAATTGCAAGAGAAAGTAAGAGATCGTTTCTATTGGCCAGGATGGTTTGCAGATGTGAGACAGTGGTGTAGACAATGTGTAGACTGTGCTTCTCGAAAAACACATGGGAAAGCCCCCTGTGCTCCAATGAATTCTTCAGTTACATCTCGTCCTCATGAACGTATAGCTGTGGACATTTTGGGGCCTCTACCTGAGACGCCTAGAAAGCATAGGTATATCCTTGTCGTGAGCGATTACTTTTCTAAATGGACGGAGGCATTTCCTCTTCTCAACCAGGAGGCACAGTCGGTTGCTCGTGTCCTGGTTGAGGAGTGGATATGTCGCTTTGGCACTCCCCGGAGTATTCATTCTGATCAGGGGCGAAATTTTGAGTCTGCCCTGTTTAGAGAATTGTGCCGACTGTTGGATATGAGTAAGACGCGTAGCTCCCCATATCATCCACAATCTAATGGTTTGGTGGAGCGATTTAACCGTACTTTGCTGTCGATGTTGAGTTTATTTGTTGATGAGAATCAATCCAATTGGGACTGTCTGTTGCCATACGTGTTAATGGCTTATCGGAGTAGTGTCCATGCCAGTACAGGGTTTACACCTTACAAGATCTTGTTTGGACAGGAAATTGTTCTCACTCTGGACGTGATGCTAAATGTAGGCCAGCATGAGAAATTTGTGTCTGCCAGTGAGTATGTGACTGGGTTGGCAGACACATTATCCACAGAAGGGGTCATTTGATCTTCGGGCTAATCTGCAGTTCTATTCTATGGGGGAATTGGTGTGGGTACGGAATAAGGCGAAGAAAAAGGGCATTTGCCCAAAATTACAGAGGCGTTACCGGGGTCCTTATAAAGTTGTGGAACGCATCTCTGATGTATTGTACCGCGTGGTGTTAGCAGAGGGGGGGCCGGAGATAGTGGTACATTTTAACAGACTTAAACCATATGTTCTTTCTTCTCTCTCAGAAACTGCTGCACCTTCTCTCCCTCCGCAAGAGGGAGCCGAGTCCCAGGGCCCCGGCCAGTTAGATGTCCCTTTGGGGGCTAGTTGGGTTCATCAAAGGGCACCTGTGCTCCCTCGTAACTCGGAAGGGTCAGCATTAGTGGCGGCTGGTCCAGTACAACAGTCTGTCAAGGAGCCCGATGTACAACAAAGGGACCCGGATGGACGGCAGGATGGCTCTACGGTGATACACCAGCCAAAGTCACAACGCCCAGTACGAGAGCGATGTCAACCTGGATGGACACAGGACTATGAGATGGATCCAGTATGACTCTGACGCGAGTCTGTTCTTTTGGGGAGGGAATAGTGTAATGTGTGTGGCGTGTTGGGATATTGTCTTGGCAACTAATTAATGAGATTGATTAGGAAATGAGAAACACCAGGGCGGGAGTGGTGTATTAAGAGGCTGGGTGTGAAAAAGGTTTAAATGGGGTGCAAAAGACAATGGCGGTGGCTCGGTTCGGTCTGCATCGTGGACAAGGTACAAGACGGCGGTACTCACCTTTTCTTTGGGAGGGGGGTGTCGTTCGCGGTTGGATAGGACCGCCGGCGATGAAGATAGATAGATAGCGGGTGCGGGGAGAGAGAGTATAGCGAGGGGAAGTTAGGAGTGCCGCCACTACTGTGTGTAATGCTGATGCTATTGATTCGCACGAGCCCGGCTGGACTTTGCCCTTTCAAAATGGACTGATGGTGGGATCTCCCCTTGTGTGCCTGAGACTGCCTAATGCCAAAGTGACTGCTGAAGTGACGATACGCCGAGAGCGTTCACCTTTCTCTTCACTGAACGAGCGGGAACCCCGCCCCCCCCGCAGTGGGGAGGGGCAACGTCGCGGTGGGCGAGTTAAGTGTTTTAAGATTGTTTCTGGTTTTAAACTAAATTAATGTGCTAAATAAAGTTGTGCTTTAAAATTAATAGAGGGCGATAGTGACGGTAGGTGGGCTGAAATGGGGAAGTTTTAGTGAATAGTCATGGGTACCATTTTGCACCTGCATGAAGTTGAGGTTTTACATGAGTTTGAAGTGCCACTGTTATTGATTCTGGGGTCTGTCACTAATGAAGTGAGTGAATGCACGTAGTGCTCTGTGTATTTTCTCAAGCTTTCCCAGATTGTGTTGAGCCTGTCTTTGCAGTCCCCTCTGTTAAATAAAACTGTATTTTGATTGAAGTTGTGGTGGTGTGTTGTCTTCTGGTGCCAGACCATACTGGCTAAAATTAAAGGTGGTGGCAGCAGCCTATTGGCAACCAAAAATATTACAATATATATTAAGTTTTGATCGAAATTATTGCCACGGATATATCAGTGTCACTGTAGGGACACGTCCCTAGCATCCCTACTAAATTCTATGCCCCTGGTCACACACGATCTAAGAGATTTTAGTCAGTCAATAGATTGACTTTTTAAAATTTGATATAATATGACTAATCTGGATAAGAATCGCAACCGTAACTTGCCTGCACTGTTATTAAAGCCCGACTGCAACAAGTCGCACATGTATGCGTTTCCAAGAAATTAATGATGTAAACGACATCCTCACGAGTCATGAGAAAAATGAAAGTACACTATCGCGCTGCACTAAATAACTTCCCGTATCACCTCCGCTTATAAAGCCGCGATCTAATCCTGTTAAAGGGGTCATGACATGAGAAACCAAATTTGCCTTGATCTTTTGGTATTTAAGAGGTCTTTGTACCATTAAAACCTCCTGCAAGTTTCATAGCTTAAGACGTCCTCCCCATTATAAACGAAGCATTTATTTAATCAAGCTCAAAATACAGCTCGTTCTAGATCCTTTGTTCTTAGTGACGTCACGGTACGAAGTGACGTACCAGTCGTTTGCATATGACCGCCTCCAGCGCAAGACAACTACGCCTCATTTCGCATCGTCGCATGCGCTTGTCGTGCAGCGAGTGACTGGATGCCACGCAGATGTGCTGTTCCTGCTGTGGACAAGCAACATGTTTGAATGCTGCCGAACGATCCAGACATCAGGGAAAGCAGTTGGACGCAGTTTATTTGCTGCATATGCAGCCCGCCAAAGCCTTATTTGTTCGGTGAGTGATGTAGATGAGTGTGCGCAACTGCGCATGTTACTGAAAGAACTACTAGAGAGAGAGAGAGAGAGCCCCGGCCGCGCACGCGAGATATATCCAGCTGCAGACCCGCAGCACCACCAGTTTCAGAACCCCAGCGCCAGAACCCCGGCGCCAGAACCGGAAGTGAGGGAGGGGCGGAATTACCGGTATTGACAATGACACAAGCATGGTTATTTTTGCAAGTATTTAAAAATATTGAAAATTGTTGCATCTTTTAAATAATATTTAGGGTATTTTTTATTACACAGTGAGTCTATAGGAATACCAGACTTACATTTCACTGCTCGTTGTATAAACTATAACTGGTATGTGATGTGACAAATAAAGAGCAAGACAGCGCTCGTGTTGTTTGAAGACGTGAGAGTGCGCGCGCGCGGCCGGGGCTCTCTCTCTCTCTCTCTCTCTCTGCTCGTTAAGCGCCCTGTCATGCGCAGCAGTCATTCTACATCACTCACCAATCAAAATAGGCTTTGGCGGGACACAAATTTGCTTTGGCGGCCGCCAAAAAGCGGACGATCTGACGGGTTTTAGAAGATTAAATACAACCTGAAACTAAAAAACAGACCCGACCTCTATTTGAGACCGGCCTTTATTTACCCAAACCTGCAGCCACACCAGGCGTGTAAAAGAGACAATCGTCTATTTGGGACTCTGCTATTATTTGAAGTTTTACGGTATCCTACATTTTTATTGTTTCTTTTAAAACAATGCCGAATTTTCTCTCTTTTTTAGATTTTTGACATTATTTTACATAAAGAAAAATGCATGCTGCACATGTTCTTGTGAAATAAAGTATGTTTTATATAAAATGCCCATAAGTTTCAAGCATTATTTTTCACCATCATGATCAGGAAATAACTCTCATAATACAATGAAACGGATAACTATATACAACAATTATATTACACAAAATTAATGTTTTAAAATGCGTATTGTACTATACCTTAATGCATCATTATAATACGTATAAAGTATGACGTTTCGTGTGTAATAATGCCGTTTCGTGTCTAAGCAAATTACGCTCCAAAACGTTAGGTGGCGTTACTCGGTTTAGAACGTAAGCTCCGCCCCTCACTTCTGGTCCAAGGGGGTAATCCATCGACCGGAAGTTGAAGTCGGCCGGGTGCCGCCATCTTGTAGCAGAACTTCACTTGCGTTAGCATTTCCATTGACTCCCATTCATTTTGGCGTCACTTTGACAGCGAATAACTTTACATCTGAGGCGTTTAAAGACTCCATTTGTCCATTATTTATTTCTAAAGAAACACGACAATGTATAAAGGGCTCCATTACCTTCTATGTTACATTATGGCCCCATAGAAACAGTTTTGGTAAAAATAGGCTAACGATTGCGTCATAACCACTCGACTCTCTGTCGCGCTGTACAGAAATTACCGTACAGTCAGGAGGAGAAGCTCGCAGGCAATCGGGGGGACGTCCCGTCAAGGGAGAAGCCCATAGATAATGAGTCCATAAAAGCAACGGAATACTTACTCCTGCTCACTCACGCCAAAGAACTCTTTGCTCAAGCTCACCGTCTCTGCAAGATTAACGTTGGCAGTTTTCACGCACAGCTACTAGAAGATTTACATCTGTCAGACAGGTTGCTCACGTCATCAAGCTTAGTTTGAGTCGGTCTGAGTCTGCGCGTCAGGAACGGAAGTGCTCAAAAATCGCTAAAAGTGGGCTTCAACTGTCTCAACTGAGTTCCAATGAGATCGCTCTGTCCATTTCTTTTACTGTCTATGTTCTGGTCCTGGCGCTGGTGTTAGAAAATCTTCAAGAGATTTCCACGACGCGCACGCACGAGAACTTAACTGAAGTAGTTGAAGGAGATCGCAATTCTCGCACATGCGTCGTGGAAATCTCTCGAAGTCTCGTTTCAGGCCTACAAGGAAGAAAAGGAATAGTCGAATAAAGTTGTTATTTTTGTTTGTTTTTTCGCACAAAACGTATTCTCGTCGCTTGATAAACTTATAGTTGAGCCACTGTTGCGACATGGAATATTTAAACATTTTCTTTAATGACTCTCTGGGCCGTCAGGATGCATTCCCTTAGGGAGCCTATGGAGGAGTGATGCAGCTGTCACATTTAATCAAAAATATCTTTATTTGTGTTCCGAAGACGAACGAAGGTCTTACAGGGTTGGTACAGCATGGGGGTGAGTAATTAATGACTTAATTTTCATTTTTGGGTGAACTAACCCTTTAACATTCACTGCATTTGTAGTCAATGCCATATTATCCAGTAAACACTAATAAACAAACAGAACGGAAGTTAACTTTGGGCCAGCTCATCACCATGGCAACGCGTCTGATGAAAGCGATACAGCCGTTAAAATGGCCGACTCTCTGATCAGTGCCCTGACGATTGAACTAGGGAACTGATTAACCCATGGACTAAAAGGACACGGGCACACAGCACAAGAATGAAAGAAATTGCAAAGAAAGTCCACAAGAATGAAAGAAAGTGCATATGAAGTGTGCCATTTCGGACAGGGTCAAAAGCAGTTTATTCAGCGTAGTGAAGCATCTGACATCCATTAAAAAAAGAAAAAGAAAAAAGGCCCTTTGTCTCCTTCCTTGCGTACAGCAGCATTAGACTGTCTTAGCAGGCTTGCCTTCCAAGTGGCTTTTATAAAAAAATAAAGTGGTCACGCAGCCATTCTCCACATAATACAACAACTCTCCATAGTGGGCATTTAAGTGAACATCACATTGCAGGTGAAATTGGCACATTAAAGTATGGTTGTTTGACTATTCATAAATATATTTTAGATGGTTTCAATTCAATTCATTTTATTTGTATAGCGCTTTTCACAATACATATTGTTTTAAAGCAGCTTAACAGAAAGTACATTTCAGAAATGTACGTAGAAAAATACAGTTATTTAATCATGTATTAATTTAGGGCATAACATATCGCCGGCGTTGAGTCGTCTCTTCACGGGCGTTTAGTCATCTCATCACAGGTGTTGGGGTAATTGTGCAATTATATTTTTACTAGTCATAATTATATTTTTACTAGTCAGAATAATGATTAGATATAGGCTATCTGCAATTGTATATGGGCTATAGGAAATTGAAACTCGTCTTACTATTCAAGATATCTGCAACTGCATATCATACATACACAAATGTAATTAGAGATATCCCTAATTTAATTTCGACTAGTCAAAATGATATTTTCAGATATCTGAACTGTGCCTGCTCCTTGTTGCAATCTCTGCCTCCCTGGCTGCTTGTTGACAAAAAGAAACGCGTATGTGTGACGTGTTGGACCTTTTGGGTTTCCGTAGTGTAAACAAAGTATAGCGGGACGGTTACTGCATACTGACAGTAAAAGAGTTGTAGTCTACTGTCGAGTACGCTCCACCTATCGGCAATTGTAACGCTTGCCGTAAACCAATTCAAATTTGTAGTTTTCTTATGTCTCATTCGGACTACACAAACGCTACCCGATCTGGCAATCTTACATAGCGTGGATATATCAGATAAAGGACCATGTCATGACTTGATGAACCACTGAAACGATTTTGAAAACATTATTTTAAGGTAAAAAATCTTACTTAGTGTTGCTTTAATAAGTTTTAAAGGCTTTTACCAGCAAAAACATTCAATATATGCAGAGTCAATATCTACAGTGTTGACCCTTTTTCTTCATGACCTCTGCTCTGTAAAAAATAATCCTGTAAAAAAAAACAGGTAAACTACTGGCAGCTGTAGTTGCCAGCATCAAAATACGCGAATGCGTATCAAAATGCGTAAAAATACTGTGTGTTACTGTTTTTGAAATTAACAACTAAATACCGTTTTGTCAGCTACAGTATAAAACTGTAATTTAAAAGCATTTCGTTGTCACGTCAAGACAAAACATTAGCATATTGCCCATCTGAAAAGGAGGTTTGAGAGGATGTATAGGTGGCTTGAGACCAGTGGAGGTGTCGGTAAGAACAGTCTTGTCCAGTCACTTTAGTTACACAATGTCTTTCTTTATTAGGTATGTGTGTCTGTGTGTGTGTGTGTGTGTGGTGTGGTTTCTAGGAGGGAAAGGATATGGGATACAATTAGCAACATGCCACAATACATTTGATGAATGACAATCAATTATTTGTTCAAGAACTTAGCATGCAGAAATTAGTAACCTGCAAACCAAGTCAATACATAAATTCTCTCTGTCCCGTACTTTAACAATGCCTATAAATACTCAAATGCACATTCTTATAACTGCCACAGTGAGTCACATGAGCAATATAAGCCAAGTTGAACTGTTCAATCTAACATTACATTAAAACAGACAGTTTTTTTTTTCACTGCCAAGGACGAGCATGTAAAGATTTGGTGCTTAAAATTAATTTTTAACACGATTCCACAGCAGTATAATCCTAAACTTTTGCTGTGTTATTTTTCAAATCTCTGAGTTTAATGCGGGATTCACAAACCGCTTGCTCTTGAAAGAAAAGACGGTGTTCAAAATACTAGTTTTTCGTTTGTACTGCAACTACTACAAGTGAATGTATACTGATAGTTTAAGTACTTGTTGCACATTTTTTAGTTTATGAAAGTATTTGAAGTATACTGTGTAAATTACTAGTTTAGTAGTTTTACACTGCAAGTGTACTTGTAAATTTTCTTTAAGTGAACTTAACATCATACTGATAGTTTACTTTGTATATATTACTTTTTGTACTTTAAGTATACAACTATGTTTCTATTTAGGTATTAATTTTTATAGGCCTACTTGAAATATACCTTTACCTGCACTGCAATAAAAAAAAAAAATCATTTTCACAAAACTTTCATGGCCCCCAGAATATACAGATGAAAATTAGCCTGTATGGCTAAATCTGGCACATTTACATGATGGAGATAAGTACTCATGTTATTTAACCCGCGCTTCAACCTTCCGGGTCAAGCTACTGTAACGTTTGGTTTTGGGTTTTGTTTCATGTTCATGTTTCCAGTCTTTTATTTTGTAGTTTGGTTCCTGTTTCCTAGTCATGTGATCATGTCTTGTGTTTCCCTATAGTCTTATGTGTCATGTTCTCATTTGTTGTTCTGGTCATGTATCCTGTTTTTTTCATTGGTTCATTGATTGATTGTTCTCAGGTGGTCCTTATTTAGTGATTAGTCCATGTGTATATATAGCCCTCTTGTTCCCATTGTTCTTTGTTGTGTATCGATGATGTAATGATGATGATGTTAGTGAGTCCAGTGTTCTCACGTCAGGTCTAGTCAAGTTCATGTTTTTATTTATGTCTGTGCTGTGTTCTTAGTCAAGTTTACTTTAGTCATTGTCTTGTTTAGTTCACCTTGGTTTTATTAATAAACTGCACATGGGTTCTTACTGCAACTTGCCTTCAGTGGACTTCTGTAACAGCTACACTGTAGTGCCCCAGTAAAATATGACAGATCAATCCTTCTCTGATGTTGGAGATTACTTTATTCTGACCCGAGAATAATTTTTATTCTGTGTGTTTTCTATCATCATTCTGTTTAGAATCAGAACTAGCAATGCCAGACTAGCAAATTAATCGCTATTGATCTAATCGGTCAAACAGGTTTAGAAAATGGTCTGAAATGGTTTGTGATTCAGTTTGCACACCGAAATAATAATGGGATATTTTATAAGACAGAAAACAAAAAGAGCCCTGGATGAAGTCCAAATTTGCTTACAATCCATTGTCGGAAACAAACGTCTTCTAATGTTTGTCAATGATGAAGCATGTGTGCAGCCCCTTCCCTGATGATGACATAATTTAATGCTATTCTACTACCCATATCCTCAAACCTATGCAATACTGATATTTTTATATACACGGATTTGATTGTCCACAATTCACATGATTTGCTTTATCAATGCTTTTATTAATTTGAAGAGTGTTTGAGAAAAAATATAGTGAGAAGAGATTAAAATTTAGAAGAGATTTCATTTCAGAATAAATTTTTTTGTAAAGATAAAGAAGAAGTAAATGTAGTACAATCAAAGTAAATGTGGAGCAGGATGACTGCATATGATCTCACACGTCCGCAACACAAACATAGTTCCTTGAGATTGAACAGGGCTGATCGTTCCAGCAACGGTTAGCTGTAGGGTGGAATAATGAAATATGAAGTTATTCTGATCATTATAGTGGTGTTATAGAAATAAAAGAAATAAAAAAAGTTCAATTTAAGGTGAAAGCCAAAGAGTAATTTCATGTTACCGTATGATATGAAATTATAGTATTGTAAATTATAATTGAAAAAACAGCGCTTTCTCACAGGTCCAGTTGATCTCCAAACAGTTCTCGGGACCACCGAAATTGTTAGGTTCTGCAGAGCACCAGTTGTTATAGGCAGTAAACACAGTTCCATCACTCCACAACCACTGTCCATCCTAATGAGAGAAGAGAATAAATACAAAAAGTTCACTACTGTCAGATTTAAAAAGCTAATTAAGTTGTAATAATAAAATGTAAAAAAATATATATATTTTCATTTAAATTAAAAAAAATATTTTAATTTGAATTAAAAAAAATTCTTCATTAGAAACAATTCAACTTACTTGTACACCATCATGACCACCAATCCAACATGTTGTGGAAGGAGAAGGCAACAGACTCAGCAGGAAATCATTTTCCGGTTTACTATGCACAGATGCGAGATTCGCACCATGAGTTTGACAGATTCTCTGAAGAGACAGATTTTTTGTCAATACAAAATTCAATCTTTTTAGCAGAAAACATAAGTGACTTTTTAAACAACATTTTAGTCATTTGCAAACAAAGTATGCTCTGCTTATTTGCTCAGTGTCAGTTCTCTGTTTTATTTATTTGCATAAAAGAACGTTTTACTTAAAAAAAATCACCATTCCTACTTTATATTAAGTGTCTTTAACTAATATGTTTAAATTAATAATTTGATTCAGTGCACTTATTGTGTACATACATGTTTTTACTCTTATCTAAAAAAACTGCATGCAATTAATTCAGCTGTAATTCATTTCTGTAATTAGATTACACTGTTGACCCGTCCCTTACACCTCAACCCACCCTTAAACCTAACCATACCATCAAACCTGTCCCTACTGTACCCATATCCCACCTTAATAGCAGCAAAAGTGCTTTACATCAACACAAGTACATTGTACCAAACTATTTATTTATTTTAGATGTAGGCTAAAGACACCTAATATAAAGTGTTGTCCAAATCACCTTGTTGTAACTAATACATTACCTCTGCTGTGACCCAGGTAACCGACTGAGAGAAGTACTTGTAGCACCGGAGTCCAAAATTTGTCCATCCATAGGGGCATTTTTCAACTAAATTAACTGTGCATCCAGTAAATAAATGTTATAGGGCTTTTGTAATACAGCAAAGAATGCATTTTATTTTTTGTTATTTTAGCTTATTTTATGTTTGTTTGATTATGTGCCTAAATTAAGTGTACTTTGACACTGTAAATCCCTCATTAATCATACAAATATTAGTAAATGGAATATTGTACATTTCCAAAATGCTCTATTAACTATAAGGGTGTTACAATTAAATGTTTAAGGTTGTAAAGATTACCTTCTGCATTTCCCATGGAGAAGATAATGAAAAGAAGAATTAGACTTCTCAGCATTGCCATCATGAACCTGAAATGAACCTAAAAACAAATAAGCAGGTAAAGTTAAATGTCTATACTCATATGCTGCACACTGTGGATTCTCAATGCATTTTAAAGACGAAGCACAAAGATACTTTAAAAATGTTATTCAGTAGGTTTCTGTTCCAAAAACTCACCTATTTTCAGACAGTTGCCTTTAGATTCTAAAGTTTAGAATCTCAGAGGAAGTTTTTGTGAAGTTCCAAAAAGAGCCCTGCTTTTATACTTTACTTAATGTCACTTAATGTGTACTTAAAGTCCCGAGAATGAAACAGGATGTGATTGTTTGATTTGTACACTTTTGTTCACATGAAATAAATTCCAAATATTGGAGAATGAGATACGATAAGCCTGTAGAAATTTAAATGTTAATTAACTAAATATTTATTTTTAAGTATTTAAAATATTCATAGTTGTTAAATATTAGTCATAGTCATAAGGGATATTTCCCACATTAAATATTTGTATAAATTAAAAATATTAGTCACTTTCTTTTGTATAAGCTTTAAAAAACATCCAATGCTTTTTTTGTGAATGGAGCCTGTTTAAGAATTCCTAATGTGTGTTTCTAATTCATTCTATGAATTAATTCTATTCTGTCTTAATTATCTAATTAGCTCCTTTGTTTGCCAGTGTTTTTAAGCCCTCAGTTTCTGTCCTTGTTGTGCATTGTTTGATGTCAGTGTGTTTGTGGTTGTGTTTGTGGTTATTCTCCTGATTATGGGTTTGATTATTGGATTAAAGATTTATTTTGAGGATTTCCTTCATTGTGCGCTTCATTACTTTTGAGGAAAAATATTTTTCGTTCTTTTTCCCAAATTCTGAGGTCTCCTGTCCAAAAATATTACTGGTAAGAATAAAAGAAAAGAATGGTTAACAAAAAAAAAGTGGTATTGTTTCAAGATTAGAATTATAGAATGTGCACTGTGAAAAGATGTCCAATTTACTCTTAGTTAATGTTAATTTCAGCATTTACTAATACAATATTAAAATCAAAAGTTGAATCTCTTAACATTAGTTAATGCTAACATGAACCAACAATGAATAACTGTATTTTCATTAACTTCGATTAACAAAGATTACTAAATACTGTAACAAATGGTGGCCTATTGCTCGTTATAGTTAATGCATTAAATAACGTTAACTAATGGAACCTATTGTACAGCGTTATATTTTCTATGCATTTTGTACCATTTTCAGTGTGAAAAACTAGCCAATAACACCGGTTTTCAACCATTTCATTATCTCCGAGGCATCATTGTTTTGAAATGAGCAGCTGTCATTTATTAACGACTACGATGTCACATTTAACAATTCCGATCCTGACTTGCTCCATTCACAAGCACTGACAGCAAGAGACTGTTTAGCGCTGCATCTCATGTCATCGATGAGAAGAGGAACCGACTTTCATGTGAGAAAGCAGAGAAGCTTTTCTTAAAGAAGAACCTGCCACATTTCCAGAAGAAGGCTAAAGTGCTAGGTTTATAATAGGACGATTGTTCATTTGTTGTGGCTTCATCCTCTTTTTTGCACTCTTTTCAAAGCACTTTTGTTGTTGTAGATCTTCAGTTACATTCTTTCAGCAGCAGAAAGGTATAGGCCTAATATAGGCTATAAAGGGGGGCTCGAAGATGGCCAAATAAAAATATTTTTATTTTACTCATTTATTTATTTTAAGTCATATTGTGCTTTGTTAGTATAATGTCTCCTGGAATGTAAAAAAAAATCAGTGTTAAATAATTATTTTTAAATAGTAGATTTGTAATTGATGTTTTTTGCTTTAAAAAGCTAGACAAAATAGTAAAAAACACATTTTGATTATATAAATCGTGCAATGGTAAAAAAAAAAAAAAAAGAAGCGCAAAATAAATAGAAAAAATGCACAAAGGTGTTTCATCCTATTCGGTTTGACTTCGGCCAATAATTTTCATTTTTGTGCATACCTGGGTTAAGTTTAAGTGTTTTCTACTTGGAATAGGCTATCGTCACACCATGTCAATAAACGTTCATGGATTTGAAACGCAAGGGAACACGGATTATTTCCTACAGTTTAGCCTCTCAGCGGCTATTGGCTGCCGAACAACTCGGAGATGTGTTGTCAGCAGTGAGTGTTGCCAACTTAGCGCCTTTGTCGCTATTTTTAGCGACTTTTCAGACCCCTTCAGCGACATTTTTTTTAAAAAGCGACTAGCGACAATTTTAGCGACTTCTTGGACAAACTTCAGTAACCTCCAAATGTTGCCAGTACTGTCCTGCGAGCGCGAGCTCTTGCTTTCTCCCTGTCGTCACTCTCTCTAGCTGCGTCTCCCCTGTTCAGTGAATGGCTGAGATGAGAGCACGGCCGCTGACAGACGCGAATGAGCAGTGTTTTTCCACAGACTTATCACTAATCTGCTTTTCTTTTGTTTTTTATTTTTAAAGAATTTAGTTTGACCATTTTAATTTGATTTATTTTCTTGTGCTTATTACTTGTAACACTCACTATCACAGAGCTTAGTTCATCCGGTTCCCTAACTCTCTCAATTCAGATAATGTTCCACATAGGCCTATAAAAAATGTAATCATTCACTATATTATAGCTACTCGTTGTCTGACAGCAAAAAAATAGGAAATGAGAGCAACTTTATTTGACATTTGCCTATATTATATTAAATAGAGCATTAATTTAGAGAGAAAACGCACTAGGCTGACAGAACGCAAGTACGACGCGATGACGTAATTAATATGCTAGTTGACGTATGACGTCATCTAGCGACATTTAGCGACATTTAGGGAAGGCGTTAGCTACTTTCCTTTGAAAATAGTTGGCAACACTGGTTGTCAGTTACAATACAAGGAAACTGAGAAAAGGTGTGCACAGGGAAACCAGGAAGACAAACAAAACATTTTTTTATGTGTGATCCTGGCAATCACTGATAACAGAGATGACATTATTTGTTACAGTTTACAGACAGTTTAAAGACAGACATGTTTAAATGTGCAAAGTGTGTCGGCACGCAAAGTTTCTGGCCTTCTATGGCAGCGAAACCAAGCGTGTTTTTTGTTGTTGTTTTCTGAAGATTTGGTGAGGATTTTATGAATTTCAAGAAGAATGTTTTTGACAAAGTTCAGAATGGTAGAAAATATGCTCTCGTCGAGGCCATATGATTTAAAAGTTCTAAAGCAAAATAAGTCCAATTTTGAGCATTTATAGACGCTTTCATCAGATGCGTTGCCATGGTGATGAGCTGGCCCAAAGTTAACTTCCGTTCTGTTTGTTTATTAGTGTTTACTGGATAATATGGCATTGACTACAAATGCAGTGAAAGTTAAGGTGATGAGCAGGTTGTTGAGCTGTAGGGTGCAACCTGACATTGGGAGCAAACGCAATTTTTAAAAATAAAAACGTTAGGTTTCCAAACAAAGAGGGAGACGGCGGTATTAAAATAGCTATGTTTATCTGAGTGATATCCGGTACAGTGTTTCCCATACATTTATTAGTGGCAGCCCACCACATTATCAGCGCTCACCGCCACATATTGATTTCCGTGTTTTTTACAATTTAAGAGGTGGAAAACTTGTAGCTATTTGACTGTAGAGTTGTATGCAGCGCATATTCGCTCGCTCCCTCTCTCTCTCTCGCAAACACATTGACAGCGGACCAGTCTGTGTATTAAATGGTAAGTATCATAAACAACGCTGCACAGATCCATCCGACATGCTGTCAATGTGGAGACCCACCTTGAAAAAAGGTTATTAGCAAGCATGTAAGAAGCCTAGCTAATAAGGAGAGCTATGTTAATCTTATAAAACCCCGCCGCCGCGCTCTCCAGTTTTATAACACTGCGGTAAATCAGACACGTCGGTAGAAAAACATTCTTGTCTCCAATTTTTGTTCAACGGGTCTGGTAGTGTCACATTTCAGTTTAGCCAAGTAACATTTCTTTTCTTTGACTGGCAAGAAATACCAGCAAATACTATAGTTATTTAATTATGGATTGTCAGCGGAAGTCTGCCGGAAGTTAAGTTTGGGCCAGAGTATTGATTGATTTTACTTTATTAATCCCCAAGGGGAAATTGATCACAATTGAAATTGTCACAGCAGCACAAAATACAATGAATAAATAAACAACAACCACAACAAACAACATACCACAGCAAAAGTCTTGTTCTCACATATCAAATCAGCAAAGCATTATGAATATATACACCGGGATAAAAGAAAAATATATCTATCATCTTGTAAAACATTGATTATAAAATCTGATTGAAGTTGGGAAAAAAGACTTTCTAAAACGCTCTTTGTAGCAGCGTGGATGAATTAAAGCAACACTATGGAACTTTTCAACCTTCATAATATATTTCCAAGACCCTTGTGATGGTACATCGACTTACAATAGATTAAATGACACGTCTGCCATAGCCTGAAGTGGTCTGTATCGCTTTTACTCGCAGTATGTAACTTCGGGTTTCGGGTAGTAACCCGAGCACAAAAAGAACTACAAAACTCGACTGCTTTACGGCATACGTCACTTCCCCCACCACTTCCTCAAATTGTCTATGGCCATTGCAGACATCCCAAGTCTATAGCGTCTCCCTGATGCCCGCAAATTAGTTCAAATCTGCCGGAATCTAGAGCGCGCATGCGAGACAGAACGTCTCAGGTTACGTATGTAACCCTGGTTCCCTGAGAGGGAACGAGACGCTGCGTTTGAGACGCGGTGGGAACGCTCTGCGTGATTGCGTCATGAAGCACGTGTAAAATCAGTCCAATGGAAGCCCGATACGTCATGGGTGACGTCATAGACCAGGAAACTATAAAGCACCCTTGAAAACAGACCGCGACAGCTTCTGAAAAAGTCTGAAGCAAGTCGATCAGGGCATGCAGGAAGTATGGCAGGCAAACGCAGCGTCTCGTTCCCTCTCAGGGAACCAGGGTTACATACGTAACCTGAGACGTTCCCTTTCAAGGGAACTCGAGCTGCGTTTGAGACGCGGTGGGAACCCTATACCCACTACGCCATAGTGACAAATGCCCGTTCTGTGTGAAGTCCTTGCGCACACTAAGAAGCAAGCAACCTAGCCCCTGGAGTGGAGAGGTCAAGGTCATAAAACCTGACAAATGTATGCGGAGAGGACCATCCTGCCGCATTACAAATATCAGGAAGGGAAACCCCCGAAATTAAGGCCGTAGAGGCCGCCATACTCCTAGTAGAATGGGCCTGTACAGCCATAGGTGAAGGCTGACCGGCCGCTTCATAAGCTAGTGAAATAGCCTCGACTATCCACTTGCTCATAACCTGTTTAGATGCAGGGCACCCTCTTTTGAGTGACCCAAAACATACAAATAATTGCTCTGACTCACGCCACAGGGCAGCTCTGTGAACGTAGGCATCCAATGCCCGAACTGGACATAACAGGTTCAATTGTTCCTGATCTGGGGTATTAAAAGGTGGAGGATAAAAGGCCTGCAGCACTATTGGGCCCCCAACATTGAATGGGACCTTAGGAATATAACCCGGTCTAGGGTATAGAAATGCTTTCACCATACCAGGTGCAAATTCCAAACATGACGGAGCAACCGACAGGGCGTGTAAATCTCCAATTCTCTTGATAGATGAAATAGCAAGGAGAAATAAAGCTTTCAAAGTGAGGAATTTTTCTGAAACCTCTTCAATGGGCTCGAACGGAGCCAGAGCCAGACCCTCAAGTACAATGGCTAAATCCCAAGCCGGTGCTCTGGAGTGCAGTGCAGGTCTCAACCTCAATGTACCATGGAGAAAACGAGTAATCAGAGGATCTCTCCCAATAGAAGTAACCCCCAGAGGGGTATGGTAGGCCGATATAGCCGCGACATAAACTTTTAAGGTGGAAGGAGATAATCCAGCAGAGAAACGGTCTTGCAGAAAATCGAGAACTGAACCAACAGGGCAGTTAACAGGATCTAACTGACGCTCACCACACCAGGTGGAGAATAATTTCCATTTCAGCGCATACAGTTTTCTCGTGGAAGGGGCTCTGGAATGGAGAATGGTCTCAACGACCTCAGTCGAGAGACCGGATTCTATGAGCCTGGCCCCCTCAGAGGCCAGGCCCACAGTTTCCACAACTCCGGTCGAGGGTGAAATATCGTGCCCCCTGCCTGGGACAGCAGGTCCCTCCTGAACGGAATCTCCATGGGAGAGCCGTCCAGAAGAGACAAAGTCCGAGAACCAAACTCGAGTCGGCCAGTATGGGGCTACTAGTAGCAGATGAGCCCCTTCCCGGCGAACCCTCTCCAGAACCTCCGGGAGCATAGATATCGGGGGAAATGCGTACAGGTGCAGCCTCGGCCACACCTGCACCATCGCATCCAGTCCGAGAAGAGCTGGCTGCGTGAGGGGGAACCATATAGAGCAATGCGTTGTACAAACGATGTGAAAGGTCGACTTACATTTACATTTACATTTATTCATTTAGCAGACGCTTTTATCCAAAGCGACTTACAAATGAGAACAATAGAAGCAGTTAAACTAACAGTAGGACAACAATACGTAAGTGCTATAACCCCTCTCAGTTTAATTTTAGTGCAGTTTTTTTTTTTTTTTTTTTTTTTTTTTTTTATAGAATAGAAGAGAAGAGAAAGTGTTACTTCTACTGAATCAAGTGCTGCCGAAAAAGATATGTCTTCAGCAGTTTCTTGAAAGTGGCTACTGACTCAGAAGCTCTGGTTGAGTTAGGCAGATTATTCCACCAACAGGGAACAGCCATTGTAAAGGTCCGAGAAAGAGATTTTGTGCCTCTTTGAGATGGTACCACAAGACGACATTCGCTAGCAGAGCGCAGGTTTCTGGATGGCACATAAGTCTGAAGTAATGAGTTTAGGTAAGAGGGAGCAGTGCCAGTGGTTGTTCTGTAGGCAAACGTCAGTGCCTTGAATTTAATGCGAGCGGCAACTGGCAACCAGTGCAATTGTTTGAGGAGAGGAGTGACATGTGCTCTCTTCGGCTCATTGAAGACTACTCTGGCTGCAGCATTCTGGATCAATTGTAGAGGTTTGACAGAGCAAGCTGGAAGACCAGCCAGGAGAGCATTGCAATAGTCCAGTCTGGATAAAACAAGTGCTTGGACAAGGAGTTGTGTGGCATGCTCTGTAAGGAAGGGCCTGATCCTCCTAATGTTGTGCAAAGCAAATCTGCAGGACCGGGCAGTTCTAGCAATGTGGTCTGTGAATTTCAACTGATCATCAATTACAACCCCAAGGTTCTTAGCTGACTTTGATGGAGTTATGGATGACGAGCCTAGCTGAATGGAGAAGTTGTGATGACTTGACTTTAGTTAGACCAAAGTTCTCCCTAAGAAGCTCCACCACCTCGGGGTGAAGTCTCCAATCCCCTGGGCCTCAGCCCCTGCCTCAACAGGATATCTGCTCTGATATACGAGACCATCAGTGTGTTGTCCGCCATTCGCTGAGCAACCACTCATGATCGCCCCCACTTGTGAGGGAAGCATCCGTCGATAGCAATATGCGTCGACAAGAAGCCCCCAACACTGGGCCTGGGCGAGGAACCAAGGTTCTTCCACGTGACCGAAGCACGAAGGCATAGCCGCGTGACCTTGATCATGCGAAAACGTATTTCCCCTCGGAGAAAACCCCTTGGTTCTGAGCCACCACTGCAGGGGTCTCATGAACAGAAGGCCAAAAGTAAAACGTTGGACGCAACTGCCATGAGACCCACCCGTCTGAAACTGTTTCACAGTGAGTGACTGGCCTAGATATACCCCATTACGGCTGTAGAATTGCTACACCTAGAAAAGTGGTCCTCAGAGCACACTCTTCTTGGCGTTGAGAGGCAACCCCAACATCCTTAATGAGACAGAACGACATCTCGATGCCGAACTGCCATAAACTCAGATTGAGCTAGGAACAACCAATCATTGATGTAGTATAATACGCGAATGCCCTGGAGTCTCAGAAGAGCCAGAGCTGCATCCACGCATACTGTAAAGGTGTGGGGTAATAAACCTAGGCCGAATGGAAGAACCCAATAATGGTATGCTTCGCCCCCGAAAGCAAACCTCGGGAAACACCTGATCCTCTTTCGGAAACAATGAAGTAATGGCTGTCTGCTGGGAGGAGGAACCCCTTCTACAGCTCCTTTTGCAGAAGTGACAGTACTTCCTGCTCCATAACCAAAGCCTGCTCGGGGTCCACCAATGAAAGGAGGACCCCTAGAAATCTGGGCGAACGAGAACCGAACTGAATTCTGAAACCCTTTTCTATAGTGTGCAGGACCCACTGAGAAATATGTGGCAGTAGTTTCCACGCTGCCAGAAATTTACTAGGGGAACCAGTCTCTCAAGACTGGCCTCTGGATTTATTTGAACAGTCACTACGGCGCCCTGAAGCGGCGAACCGGCAGGGAACAACCGAACTGACCATTCTACGACCCTCCTCGGAGGATCGTATGGGGATGCTGACACCTCGGTGCCCTGAACGGCGAACCGGCAGGGAACAACCGAACTGGCAGCGCTGCAACCCTCCTCAGAGAGTTGCACCCCAGAGGAAAAACGATTTCTCAAAACCGTCCCTTGGTTGAACAGTCACTACGGTGCCCTGAAGCGGCGAACCGGCAGGGAACAACCGAACTGACCGCTCTACGATCCTCCTCGGAGGATCGTATGGGGACGCTGACACCTCGTTGCCCTGAACGGCGAACCGGCAGGGAACAACCGAACTGGCAGCGCTGCGACCCTCCTCAGAGAGTCGCACCCCAGAGGTCGCCGAGGAGAAACGATTTCTCAAAACCGTCCCTGCCCCGGAGGAGCCCTCAGAAGCCTGATAGCCTCGTTTTCTTGCGACAGGACTTCTTGTCTAAGCTTTATTAGAGATGATGACAGTCCTCAGATCTTGCCTACCTCTAACTAGCTTAGTTCCTACGACCCTCCTCGGAGGATCGTTGAAAAAAGCAGGCACTTCGGCGCCCTGAAACGGCGAACCGGCAGGGAAACCGAACTGACTGCTCTTCTTTTTTCTTATTTGAAGGCTCGTTTGGGGACACTGACACCTTGGTGCCCTGAAACGGCGAACCGGCAGGGAAACCGAACTGGCAGTACTGCGACCCTCCTCAGAGAGTCGCACCCCAAATGGCGCTGAGGAGAAACGATTTCTCAAAACCGTCCCTACCCCAGAGGGGACCACCCTTAGAAGCCTGATCGCCTCGGCGTCAGGGCTTCTTCTTTGTCAAAGCTATTTTAGAGATAAAACAGTCCTCAGATCTTGCATGTCTCTAACTGGCTAGACTGCGACCGCCACCCAGGTACCCCTCAATTGCGGAGGAGCCCGAATGGCGACGCTCTGTTTTGCACTTTGTGTTGAGTGGACCTTAATAGGCCGTCTCAGGAACATTAGATTGGTGAGGAAGAAACCTCTGGAACGCCGCTGAATGGTTTATATCTCAGTTTTCTTGAAAGCGGAGCGTCCAGAAGAACAGACATAATTATATCTTTATTTTCCTTTATCTTTATATCAGAAAAACTTATATATATATATATATATACATATATCACTCTGTGGCCACCAGCAGGAAACAACCGAACTGGCAGCGCTGCGACCCTCCTCAGAGAGTCGCCCCTCACATTCATCCATGTCCTTACATACTTTACCCACCAGCGCTGCCTAATAAAAAATGTATTCATTATTTAAGATGGCTGGTGGGTAACGTCGGGGTTAATAACGATGACGCCGACTCGGGAGAGAGAAAGCTCGCAAGCGTCTCTTTAACCCGAGGCAATGTCATACTATGATACTTAATACCCAAACATTACTATAGTCAGACATCTGGGGATTAAACACATAAAATACAAACCGGTTTATTCCACGATCTCGACACCTCAGTGTGGAGATAGGGAAAAACCACAGTCCCCGACGAGGAGGCTGAGATACAGAGTTTTCCCTGTTTAAGATACAGTTCATCTTTAACAAACTCTTCTTTATTTTCAATCTCATAATGTTCAGCTGGCCAGTAAATATTTAACTGGCAACAGCACTAGATAAAACCTCCTTTTTTCTTTAAAAAAGCTCCTCTTTATTCAACAGAGTTATGAGCTGGAAAATGTATTCATTGAAAACTCAAACATCTGCCTTTTTATAAAGATTTGTATTTGTTTTGTTCTCCTTCTTTTAAAACAAAACACTAACGATACCAATTCCTCGGAACTGAAAATCGCAGCACACTAGATCTGGCATGTGAAAGCTGAGAAAGGGCGGAGCCCGTCCCAACCCCCGCTGTCAGATCCGTTTTCGAACCCCGAAATACGAGCCGTCTCCGAGCCTCGGCAACAGAGAGACCCGCTCGGGGAACGCGAACCGAACCGTCCTCCTCGAAGAACGCCCGGCGGAAGCGGAGCGTCCTCACGGACAGCTTCTCGCAATGCACAGTCAGATCCCTCGAGAAATGACTGTTGCATGCTCCACTCCCAAACAGCAACAACAAGCTGATGTGTGTCCCCACCCGTGATGTAACGAGGGCAGGGAACAACACAACGTCTATAATATTGCTTTGCTCGCCATAATGATAAATAGTGATATATATATTGGGCTTGACAAACAACAATAAATAGACAAGGACAGAATCACAGAGAGCGCTTGCTGAAGACTACAGAAGCTGTCGCGGTCTGTTTTCAAGGGTGCTTTATAGTTTCCTGGTCTATGACGTCACCCATGACGTATCGGGCTTCCATTGGACTGATTTTACACGTGCTTCATGACGCAATCACGCAGAGCGTTCCCACCGCGTCTCAAACGCAGCTCGAGTTCCCTTGAAAGGGAACATACTGCGCGCATAACATACATAGCGCGAGCACAGCAGAGAGGTAGAGCGTGAGAGACCTTGCGAGTGTGCCTCACGAAAGCTAGTCAACCAACCTGCCACCCCCTGTCAACAATCCAGTCTACCAAGATACCTCCCTGAAATGACTTCTTGCAGGTTGGGATGTCTGCCATTGTTGATTCCAAAGCCGGTGCTGGATAAACAGCGAGCGTGCGCGTGTGACAGTGGGCTGCGGTAGGCTAAATTATTTACGACAGCGGTAATGGACAATTCCAACCTGTAGGGCGACCGCTGAGGAAAAGTTCCTTGGTGTTGCTTTAATCTTGAGCTGTAAGTACTCACAAAAGAACGAGATATTTCATATAAGGGATGACAGTCATGATTAATCATACGAGAAAGTTTCCCAATCATTTTATCCTGTGCTATCTTCTCTAAGATAGGTAACTCACTCCCCACGACAGAGCCTGCCTTTTTTATGAGTTTATTTAACTTATTATTCTCCTTTTCCAACAGTCCCCCTCCCCAACATGTGATAGAATACATAATCACAGATGAGACTACAGAGTCATAGAATGTCTTAAGTAGCTCCATGACGTACCCCAAAGGATCTCAGTCGTCTTAACAAATGAATACGACTCTGACCCCTCTTATAGACATACATCGTATTATCAGACCAGTTGAGCTTGTTGTTCAGATATACACCCACATACTTGTACGTTGTTACAATCTCAACTTCTGACTCTCTTAAATTTACTGGTACCACTTTCTGAGGAAGTCTACTATAATCAACAACTATTTCCTTTGTCTTACTCACATTTATCCTGAGACCGTTTTTATCACTCCAGTCCACAAAACTCTTTATTAGCTCCCTATATTCACTCTCATCGTGGTGCTTAATACAGCCAACTATTACAAAATCATCTGAAAATTTCTGGAGATGACAAGATCAAGAATTATACTGAAAATCTGATGTAAAAAAGGTGAACAAAAAATAAGTGAGTAATGCACATGCGCAGTACCGGTTGTTTATGTTGTTACTGCTGAAAGCGTCTATAGGACCGCCAGATGGGCCTGCTCTGACTGGCTGTGTAGGAGTGAGAAGCTGAGGCATATCAGAACCAATAAGGAGCAGAGGTTGGGCTCTGTGGATAGGCGTCAAAGGAAGTCCTTTGAGATACCCATCGGGCTTCTGGAAAGTTGCTACTGGGTACGTGTGCTCAGATAAACTTAAACTGCTTGCTGTGGAAGCATGTGGAATCCAAAACTTCTTGTTTGGCTTGAAAATGGGGGAAACATGAAAGCTAACTGAAGAACCTTTCAGGTCCTTCACCTCTTGCTGTACTGTCCTCAGAAGAAGCGCCTCTGGATGCTGA
The DNA here is from genome assembly GCA_030578255.1 of Tiaroga cobitis. Classification (NCBI taxonomy): domain Eukaryota; kingdom Metazoa; phylum Chordata; class Actinopteri; order Cypriniformes; family Leuciscidae; genus Tiaroga; species Tiaroga cobitis. The sequence continues at coordinate 38,694,536 of CM060599.1, read as the reverse complement.
GAGAGTTGTAGTTGCTCTACAGCCTGTGGAAGGATAATAATTCTCTCCAAACTAGGGATGTCAATTTTCACAAATTCCCATGATCGATCGTCGTTTAAATTAACGATCAATTAATCGATTAATAATCGTTAGTATTAATGGCAAACAGCACAGGGTCTGCAAATGCTGCTCAAAAAGCTATGTTACTCACCAAATTAATAAGAATGTTTTTTAATCTAAATAAAGGCTTAGTAGGATTGTAAAATGTTTTGATGTGATTGATAAATTAAATTAACTATTTAATATATAAATATATCGACAAATACAATGTGTCACCAACGCCGCCTCATATGCGTGCTTGTCAGAATGTGTGACTGTTGTGGAAGTGCTAGAACAACGCACTGCAAACGGCAACTAAACCCAATGAATTCACAACCATTTAATAAAATAGTGTTCTCATGTTATGTAATAGGAAAGTCCCAAATTAACCATCGTTATTATTAGTCGTGCATTCTGCTTGAGCGGCGCGCGCTGAATGAATAACCGTTGAGCACTTTGTTAGCGTTTATTTAACTCAAAGAAACGCATCCTATTTGATATTAATCAGATATATGAAAAATAAGCAGAATATTAAAAAATTATATCTGCACAAAATGACGTGAATGCACAAGTGAACTTAAACTGAGTTACGTGCCATTCAGAATGACTCACAGGGGCGATTCTAGGATTTTCATTTTAGGGGGGCTCAGCCCCCAATGAGGGTATGATTAAAAAAATATTGTTTGACTATTAGGGTAGGGTTGTATACTACTAACCTTATTGCAATCCACTATTCCATTGTATTCCCTGTATTTCATATATGGGAGTAGGAGTACTGACTGAGCCATATACAACACTGTAATTTTTTTTTTAATATTTAGATATGACCAGTCACTAGAAAGTTTTGAGTTGGGAATGTAGAATTTTTTTTACAATGAAGACTTCCTGATTCATTATTCACTGTACAAACACACGCACACACGTTTCCAGTACAAACGCAACATTTTACTGTTTGCATTTCTATGCTCACATACAAACCTTAGATACTGAATTTTTCTGACAAAATTAAATTAAATTTTAACCAGAAAATAACATAAAAGTCATAAACTTTGACTATCCATTTCAGCAATATAAACAACACAGGTATGAGGCTGGACAATGGATTAAGTGGGGGCTGTGGTTAACTATCAGAAGGAATGAAAAACAAGTGAAAATGAAGCAGCCTGTGAGAAGCAGAGACAAAGTTTTTGCAGCCCAGTTACTGGTCTTTCTTTGGGAGCATCAACCTGTGTCTTCTCTCCTTAAGTGTAGCAAACCTGTTGATTATTTTATCATGGTCCAATTGCTCAACAACATCTTTCTCGATGGCCATAACTGCCAGTTGATGGAGCCTGCTCTGACCCATTGTTCTCCTTAGCCAGTTGCGGAGACGACGAAGAGCACTGAAAGACCTCTCGCACGAACAGCTGCTAACAGGTACAGTGAGGGCAACCTGGATGACAGATTTCAGTGACGGAAACATTTCAGAATCCAGCAGGTTATAAAGTGAAACCATGTCCTGTGGAGCTGCACCAGCTTGCTTTTTACGTGTCAAAAAGTGCCTTGCTACCATGACTTCCTCTGTCTTTAAATCAATGTTGTAGTGGTGTGCTAGTTCTTCTAAATGTGAATCAGACAGGAAGTTTTCAGACACTGGACTACATGCTTGAATACCTTCAAGCAATGTGGCATTTACAGCAGAAAAACGGTTCTCCAGTTCAGTTATCATTCTATCCAGACATGGATATAGTAACTTTGTTTTGACTTGTTCGGCATCTGTGCTGATTCTCCTATGTGCACCATAAGTTGTTTCAACAACAAAATCCTCCATCCTTTTTGTCTTCTGTCTCTGGCCAGAAAGTTGCTCCTCAACTACAATGTGATTATCTTCACACACTGCCTTTGCTCTAGCATATATTTCTGCAGCAGTGGGATCACTGCGTTTCTGCTTTAAGGAGTCACACACAGCATCTTTGTATGCCACTGCTTGGGGAAGGTCAATGGTCTCTTTTTGGAGATATTTGTGCAAGCCTGCCACTACAGATAGGAGATCCTTGAAAAGAATCAACAAATACACAAATGAGAATTTGCAGATTTTTGTTTTCAACCCCACTGCAGTAGCTGTATTGATGGCAGAGAGGCAATCAATGATGGCAGGCAAATTTTCAAACACAGCATTCACTGAGTGAAGCTGGCACGCCCACCGTGTGTTGGACAGCTGCACCAGTTCACATGGTTGCAATCCCAATTTTGTTTGTGCTTCTTTAAACTTGTGGTGGCTGACCAGGGAAACACTGAAAAATGAATACAGACTTTCCAGCAGACTAAAGAACTCTGCGGCCTCAGTAATCCCTCTGCAGGTGTGGCACAAGACGAGATTCAACTCATGGGCATAACAGTGAACATATATAGCCTCAGGGTGCCTCTCCCTGAAAAGAGACTGAACACCTCCAGCTGCTCCACTCATAACTGCTGCTCCATCGTATGTCTGAGCAACACACTTCAATTGAGCAATTCCTTCTTCTTGTAATTTTCTCTCTAATGCTTCTGTTATTGACTTTGCGTCGAAACTTCTCAGCTCTATCAGGGACAGGAATCTCTCTTTAACTGTTCCCTCAGTGACATACCTCACACAAATTGCTAGCTGTTCAGTGTGTCCATCTCTGGCCTCGTCTGCCATAATGGCAAACATTTTTGACTCATGCATTTCTTTGATCAAAGTTGCTGTCACCTCTTTTGAGCAGCACTCTATCATTTCATTCTGACTGACAGGGGAGAGGTAGGTGCTGTTTGATGGAGGTGTGTAATGCTGCAAGAAAGGATCAAACTTCTGCAAAAGCCCCATACATTCCAAGAAGTTGCCCTTATTATGACTTTCTGCTGTTTCATCATGACCCCTTAATGGTAGCCCTTGCTTCCCCAACATGCAGGTCACAGCCGCAACACGTCGCATATACTCCCTTCTTTGTCTAATTTCATCAGCATTTGCAGCTTCAATCTGCTGTATAACATTTCCCTGTAATGCACTAGCCTTGTAACTTTTCCAGGAGACAATACAATCCTTGTGTGACTGAGTCCCCTCATGTTTGTGAAATGCGTTGAGTGCCTTTTTCCAGTTTTTGTATCCACTACTCACAAATACATCATGCTTCAAGTTTTTACCAAAGACACGGCAAGCAAAGCAGTAGGCAGAATCTGTCTTCTGTGAGTACTCAAGCCAAGCAAAAGTTTGAAACCAGTTTGGCTGGAATGATCTTTTTTGTAAGCCAAAGTTCTCCTGGGGATAAGTGTGTAATTTTGCCTGTTTTGGACCTGTGTCCTTTTCACCTAAGTCAAACTGATCTAAAGGTGCAGCTGCTGCTGTATGTGCTTCATCTGACATTTCTTTCTCTGTATGTCTGTCCTCTCTCTCCTGACTCATGTCTTCCTCTTCTTCATGCTCTCTCTGTCCCTGTACTGTGACAATCACGTACAAATATGAGTTTGGTAACTATAGAAATCTTTGGTAACTATAGAAATCTTAACTTAATTTGTATTTATTAACTGACCAGACACGTTATCCAAACCAACTCTGTTCACTTTCTCACCTGGATCATGATCTTGCCCTCTCTCTGCTGTGCCTTCTTCAGTCTGCTCTGCCTCCACTTCATTCTCTTTTTGCACTGACTTTTCTGAGAAACCAAAACATTTATTTCAGTTCAGTTGACTGAAAGACAATTAATAATTTCTTGAGTGTCAATAATGTCAGGACATTCATGTTTATCCTTTGACGATACCACTGCTTTTTCTTATAAAATGTACGTGGAAATTGGCAGACAATTAAAACAACATTAGGGTTCAATGAATCTTGGGAACACAGTGGTATTGTTTGTGAGAGGCTGTCTACGTTCTATTCTCACCTGACTGTTGCTCATTTGCAGATCTACTCCTGCACGACAAGAAAAATTGTCGTATATCCATCTACAATGAAATATAAATTATTATTATTTTTTATAGCTTTTTAGCCTTTATAATCAACAATACAGTTGGTTTTAAATCAAGTTACCCCCTGAAAATTTAGTTCATTTCAAATCATTTAACTAACCAGCTAATATTCATTAAGAATATAGACAAAACGTGTATTAATGTAATTGTCTATTCATATGTTTAATCTTTTCTATATTTATTTCTATTTATTAAAAATAACAACATGAATTATCAATTTGCCACTTCTATAAATCAATGACTTAAAAAATCACAAATCCCTTTACTCTACTCTTACTCTAATATATGTATCATGATACGCTCCTGATTCATTATTACTTAATATAAAACTATATTTAATTATACAAAACAAAATAACTCCACATGATGTTTCTCTCTCTGTGGCTGTGCCATTTAGTGCTTTCCTTTCAGACAATGATGTGTCTTTAATCATTTCTGTGCATGGCTGCATTGTAATGTAATGCCAAAATAATACACAATAATATGTTTTAAATTAAAAAAATTAAAATAAATCCTGATCGTTTTCTAAAAGTATGATTTCATGGGTGTTAATCGCTTCATTTTTGTTGGAAGAAAAAACAACTATCACACTGTAATAAGGGCTGAAGGAAGGTGAACGCAGCGATTGGTATTGGATAAGAAAACGAACCGTCCTGTATTGCTCCAAAAAACATTATGTAAACTGCAATGCATTTATGACAAAGAACTGCACCGATGCAGATGTCATATCATAGCAATCTATCAATAAATGTGCACACACACACACCTTGAACTCTGACGTTCGCTCTGCTCGGCACCCCTGCGGATTGAAAAGCGCGCTGAATCCATGCAGACTCTCAGATAAGGGGAGGAGCCGAAACTTGACGCAGCTTTCCGCCGTTTCAAATGATTTTTTAAAGGGGACTGATATTAATTAATCAAACATTTTTTAGGGGGGCTGGGCAGAAGTTTAGGGGGGCTGAAGCCCCCCTAAAAAGGGCCTAGTGACGCCCCTGATGACTCATATGTTGTGGTGGACGCGCTCAAAGTCTCTGACGAGCTCTTCCTGGAACAACGCGACATGGCATCTAAACCCAAATAATTCACAATGTTTTATTACAATAGTGTTCTCTTTATAATCTTGTGTAATATGACAGTCCCAATAGTCATTATTAGTCGTGCATTGTCATTTGAGCTGAGCGCGCTAAAGGTCACGTCGATTCTTAACCAAATGCATCCAATATGAGACCAATCAGATATAGATAAGCGTACACAAAATAAACTATTACAACTTACATTTGCACAAAACAAAAGGCTGCGAATGCACACGCAAACTTATAGTCATGATGAAGGTGTAAAATAGTCCCAAACAACTCCGGGGTGTGTCATTCAGTGGGACTCAACACTTCACCACACCGGCGCGCTCGCTTACATGTTTCGCGGTTGAGCAGCACGCACGCGCATGAACCTGCTTAATCGATGATCGATAAGTTTTATCGATTAAATGTTTTATCGACAATTAATCGATCGTCGATTAATCGTTGACATCCCTACTCCGAACCATCATCGAGCACTGCAAATACCTCAAGAATGCGATCTCCATGATGCAGAAGCACTTTGACAACCTTCAGCAACACTCTCTGAGGGCTTCTGGGCTGCTCAATGTAGACAATAGGCTTCGGATTACTGACCATCAGCACTTTCTGGGATGACTCTTGGATAACATCATGCAGGACTGTAAGGTGTTTCTCTTTGCAAAGCTTACATGGGCGATTAAGCGTGCAGGCTGTAGCTTTGTGGCCGCGGCCGCATTTCCAACATCTGTCGCCTTCCTGAATCCACTTCTTAATCTCAGCTGTAGTCAGTTTCTTGAAGTCGGAGCATGAGTTAAGGTAGTACTCCTTATTATTGCAAAACGGACAATAAGGACTGAGTTTGAAAGCTTGGGACTTCGAATGGAAAGTCTCCTTGTCGGCTGCCTCTCCAGAGCAGAGGAAGACTGACGCTGTTTTATCTTTGGGCTTTGGACTACGTGGATCTCTCTTTGGAAAGGTAGGCCCTGTAGAGTTATAGAGAAGAGTAGCCCGACTGGCGAGACGCTTGGCTTGAGCCTTCATCTGGAGCCACGCAGCGAGGTCGGGCAGGGAGTAGGTGAGCTCTGAACCCGGCTGCAGGATTCCGCGAACGAGACAATATTCCACAAATCCATCTCTGTAGGAAGGAGACATTTTGCTTAAGAGACGGTCAACATGGGAACCACACTTGAGCTCGTATCCCATAGGTCCCTCTAAAGCAGTGGTTCTCAACTCCAGTCCTCGGGACCCATTGCTCTGCATATTGTGTATGTCTCCCTTATTTAACACACCTGATTCAGATCCTCAGCTCGTTAGGATAGACTCTATGAACTGAACTGAGTGTTTCAGATAAGAGAGACATACAAAATGTGCAGAGCAGCGGGTCCCGAGGACTGGAGTTGAGAACCACTGCTCTAAAGTGCGTAGCATACCGACAAGCGACTGCACCGAGAGGGAAAAGGAGTCGAATGCCTCTGCGTCTCCTGACTTAATGGCTGGGGAGTTGAGGATTGCCCCTAGTTCACTTTGAACCAGTTGTCTTGGCTGGCCATATTTATCTTTATCTTTACATTTAGCCCCCAATGCAGCTGTATACGGTGAGGGGTCATACATGTATGATTTAGCCAACTGCAGAGCACTCTGAAGCTTGAGCTGACCCAGAAGAACTTGATATTTATAGTGCTCGCTGAGATGAGGGTGACTATTCATCAAGTTGTCGAGCGCCATCTTCAAGAGTGCAAAATCTCTTTCTTTACCACTTTCGAAGAAGGGAAGTGTCAGTTTGGGAATGCCATAAGATGTAGCAATCAAGGTCTCGATACCCGAGTAGGTCCAGGGTGGTGCCGTCTGAACTGGTGATGCAGTTGGTATACTGCGGTCACCGTACTGCACTGCAGAAGGTGGCGGTGCCACTGTAACTGCTCGTGGTGGCATTGTGAAACTTGTACTGGTAGCTGAAGCCCCTAGGTGCTGAGACGGGAGACCAGTTGTGACAGAAGACATTGTCATCGGTAACGCTCCACCTGCCTGAGTAGTTACAGTGGAGAGGCTGGGAACGAATGAGACAGGTCCAGATGGAAGTACAGAGACTGGTACTGCAATCGGTGCTGCGCTGACAGGAACACTGATCTGGGCACTTGTGACGGGATTAGCAGATGGTGCTAATATCTGATTAGGAACAGTGGAGAAAGGTGCTACCTGAACTGGCGCTAGATTTGGCTGTCTCACAGGTGGGTGCTGTATGGGAACCGATGGCACCAGAGGTGGCTGTTGAGTCAATGGTGATGACAGACGTAACTTGGAGAACGTAGCAGAAGCTGACGACGTAGACAAGGAATCATCGTTCGTCCCTGTCAGGTAGGTCTTTACAAGACTGGCAATGTGTACCTCCTTCTCGAGTTTCTTCAAGCGCCTGCGTCTCCCCATTTCTCTAGCTATTCTCTCTTTAGCCAGATGTGCTTCCTCTTGTAGCCGCTGTCCTTCTCTAGCTTGTGCATCCAATGCTGCAGCTTCTAAGTCAGCTTTCCTTTCTTCTTCTATTTCCTGTTGTAGATCAGCTAGCTCCAATCCTTTGATCTCCTCCTCTAAAGCAGCTTCTTGGATATCAGACGTACTTCGAAACAGATGGAGTCCGTAAGATAACTGAGAGGACCGTCGTGAATGTGTAGCTGACCGGTAACTTGTCAAACTCCTTGCCCTGGTTGACTGAGCCTGGTCTGGTTGTCCTACAGGGGTAGAGGAGGCTTGGACCATTGGCTGTTGAGAGGGCAGCAAAGTGACTTTGTACTGGGCCAAATGTGCAGGTGGACGAGGTTCTCTCTTAGGTCGGTCCGATGACTCCTGCTGCTGACCATCAGTTGATGACTCCATAGTGTCGAGGAAACCCTATATCCGGCTTGAAGGACCAATGTAAAGTATGGACTAGTGGTTCTTTTTAGGATGGGAACACTACAGAAAGATTCCGGCCAGAGAATCCTTTATCATCTTTATTTCCAAGATCAGGATGCCAATATACAAGTTTCTATAATTGAGTGTATGTGGTCTAAACAGAGAGAAAGAAAAAGAAATAATACAATGGTAATAATAACCGATTAATAAACAAATACAGGAATACTATACTATGCTCATTGTCATCATTCACAACAGTACATACAATAATAATTAACATTAATCCAGTGTGACAGAATCCGTCACTATATGCCTTTAATATCTGTACTGATGCACCTTTAAGTGGCTATGCAGAATGACACTATATCACTATAACACTCGATGCAGGTAGCACCAAATAAACAGTATAAATACACTGCACTCGAACGCAGAAGCATATTTCTAAATAACTAACACAAATAAGGTCTAAATCGACATATAGAGGGCTAATTATTTCACACAGGAAACATGTCGAATAGTACAGCACGCTCTGGGATCATGACTACACTAATTAGTCACGCAGTTCAACAAATAAAACTAGTTCGCATGAACATGCATAACATTCACACATTCCTTACAACGCAGTATAAACATACAACAATAGCAAGAACTTACTTGCTTTTCATAAAACGCACACAAAAGTAAAGAAAGGGGTCTCTGAGTCTCCTCTCATCATCACTGAGCGTGAACAACAAGGCGCGCACGTTGGATTTTCTGTCCAGGCGCAGTTCACGTGATGGAGCGTTCGAACGCACTTAGGAAACCTCAGCGCTGAACAAATAGGCTTTTAGACAAACTGTAGACGCTTTCAGCAGTAACAACATAAACAAACGGTACTGCGCATGTGCATTACTCTGGCCCAAACTTAACTTCCGGCAGACTTCCGCAGACAATCCATAACAAGTAAATACCCTTAGTATTAGCTGGTATTTCTTGCCAGTCAAAGAAAATAAACGTTTCTAGGCCAAACTGAAATGTGACACTACCAGACCCGTTAAACAAAAATTGGTTCAACAGACAAGAATGTTTTTCTACCGACGTGTCTGATTTGCCGCAGTGTTAAAAAACTGGCGAGCGCGGCGGCGGGGTTTTATAAGGTCAACGTTAACATAGCTCTCCTTATTAGCTATCCTTCTTACATGCTTGCTAATAACCTTTTTTCAAGGTGGGTCTCCACATTGACAGCATGTTGGATGGATCTGTGCTGCGTTGTTTATTATACTACCCATTCAATACACAGACTGGTCCGCTGTCAATGTGTTTGCGAGAGAGAGAGAGGAACGAATATGCGCTGCATGCAACTCTGCAGTCAAATAGCTGCTACAACTTTTCCCCATCTTAAAGGGTTAGTTCACCCAAAAATGAAAATTAAGTCATTAATTACTCACCCCCATGCTGTACCAACCCCGTAACACCTTCGTTCGACTTCGGAACACAAATGACGATATTTTTGATTAAATGTGAGAGCTGGATCACTCCTCCATAGGCTGCCTAAGGGAATGAAACCTGATGGGCCAGAAAGTCAATGAAGAAAATTTTTTAATATTCCATGTGACAACAGTGGCTCAACTATAAGTTTATCAAGCGACGAGAATACTTTTTGTGCGGAAATAAAACAAAAATAACGACTTTATTCGACTATTCCTTTTCTTCCTTGTAGGCCTGAAACGAGATTTCAAGAGATTTCCACGACACATGCGCGAGAATTGCGATCTCCTTCAACTACTTCAGTTAAGTTCTCGCGCGTGCGTCGTGGAAGTCTCGTTTCAGGCCTACAAGGAAGAAAAGGAATAGTCGAATAAAGTCGTTATTTTTGTTTGTTTTTTCAACAAAAAAAGTATTCTCGTCGCTTGATAAACTTATAGTTGAGCCACTGTTGTGACATGGAATATTTAAACATTTTCTTCATTGAGTTTCTGGCCCGTCAGGTTTCATTCCCTTAGTCAGCCTATGGAGGAGTGATCCAGCTCTCACATTTAATCAAAAATATCGTCATTTGTGTTCCGAAGACGAACGAAGGTGTTACGGGGTTGGTACAGCATGGGGGTGAGTAATTAATGACTTAATTTTCATTTTTGGGTGAACTAACCCTTTAAATTGTAAAAAACACGGAAATCAATATGTGGCGGTGAGCGCTGATAATGTGGTGGGCTGCCACTAATAAATGTATGGGAAACACTGTACCGGATATCACTCAGATAAACATAGCTATTTTAATACCGCCGTCTCCCTCTTTGTTAGGAAACCTTAACGTTTTTATTTTTAAAAATTGCGTTTGCTCCCAATGTCAGGTTGCACCCTACAGCTCAACAACCTGCTCATCACCTTAACTTTCACTGCATTTGTAGTCAATGCCATATTATCCAGTAAACACTAATAAACAAACAGAACGGAAGTTAACTTTGGGCCAGCTCATCACCATGGCAACGCATCTGATGAAAGCATCTATAAATGCTCAAAATTGGACTTACTTTGCTTTAGAACTTTTAAATCATATGGCCTAGACGAGAGCATATTTTCCACCATTCTGAACTTTGTCAAAAACATTCTTCTTGAAATTCATAAAATCCTCACCAAATCTTCAGAAAACAACAACAAAAAACACGCTTGGTTTCGCTGCCATAGAAGGCCAGAAACTTTGCGTGCCGACACACTTTGCACATTTAAACATGTCTGTCTTTAAACTGTCTGTGAACTGTAACAAATAATGTCATCTCTGTTATCAGTGATTGCCAGGATCACACATAAAAAAATGTTTTGTTTGTCTTCCTGGTTTCCATGTGCACACCTTTTCTCAGTTTCCTTGTATTGTAACTGACAACCAGTGTTGCCAACTATTTTCAAAGGAAAGTAGCTAACGCCTTCCCTAAATGTCGCTAAATGTCGCTAGATGACGTCATACGTCAATTAGCATATTAATTACGTCATCGCGTCGTACTTGCGTTCTGTCAGCCTAGTGCGTTTTCTCTCTAAATTAATGCTCTATTTAATATAATATAGGCGAATGTCAAATAAAGTTGCTCTCATTTCCTATTTTTTTGCTGTCAGACAACGAGTAGCTATAATATAGTGAATGATTACATTTTTTATAGGCCTATGTGGAACATTATATAATTGAGAGAGTTAGGGAACCGGATGAACTAAGCTCTGTGATAGTGAGTGTTACAAGTAAGCACAAGAAAATAAATCAAATTAAAATGGTCAAACTAAATTCTTTAAAAATAAAAAACAAAAGAAAAGCAGATTAGTGATAAGTCTGTGGAAAAACACTGCTCATTCGCGTCTGTCAGCGGCCGTGCTCTCATCTCAGCCATTCACTGAACAGGGGAGACGCAGCTAGAGAGAGTGACGACAGGGAGAAAGCAAGAGCTCGCGCTCGCAGGACAGTACTGGCAACATTTGGAGGTTACTGAAGTTTGTCCAAGAAGTCGCTAAAATTGTCGCTAGTCGCTTTTTAAAAAAAATGTCGCTGAAGGGGTCTGAAAAGTCGCTAAAAATAGCGACAAAGGCGCTAAGTTGGCAACACTCACTGCTGACAACACATCTCCGAGTTGTTCGGCAGCCAATAGCCGCTGAGAGGCTAAACTGTAGGAAATAATCCGTGTTCCCTTGCGTTTCAAATCCATGAACGTTTATTGACATGGTGTGACGATAGCCTATTCCAAGTAGAAAACACTTAAACTTAACCCAGGTATGCACAAAAATGAAAATTATTGGCCGAAGTCAAACCGAATAGGATGAAACACCTTTGTGCATTTTTTCTATTTATTTTGCGCTTCTTTTTTTTTTTTTTTTTACCATTGCACGATTTATATAATCAAAATGTGTTTTTTACTATTTTGTCTAGCTTTTTAAAGCAAAAAACATCAATTACAAATCTACTATTTAAAAATAATTATTTAACACTGATTTTTTTTTACATTCCAGGAGACATTATACTAACAAAGCACAATATGACTTAAAATAAATAAATGAGTAAAATAAAAATATTTTTATTTGGCCATCTTCGAGCCCCCCTTTATAGCCTATATTAGGCCTATACCTTTCTGCTGCTGAAAGAATGTAACTGAAGATCTACAACAACAAAAGTGCTTTGAAAAGAGTGCAAAAAAGAGGATGAAGCCACAACAAATGAACAATCGTCCTATTATAAACCTAGCACTTTAGCCTTCTTCTGGAAATGTGGCAGGTTCTTCTTTAAGAAAAGCTTCTCTGCTTTCTCACATGAAAGTCGGTTCCTCTTCTCATCGATGACATGAGATGCAGCGCTAAACAGTCTCTTGCTGTCAGTGCTTGTGAATGGAGCAAGTCAGGATCGGAATTGTTAAATGTGACATCGTAGTCGTTAATAAATGACAGCTGCTCATTTCAAAACAATGATGCCTCGGAGATAATGAAATGGTTGAAAACCGGTGTTATTGGCTAGTTTTTCACACTGAAAATGGTACAAAATGCATAGAAAATATAACGCTGTACAATAGGTTCCATTAGTTAACGTTATTTAATGCATTAACTATAACGAGCAATAGGCCACCATTTGTTACAGTATTTAGTAATCTTTGTTAATCGAAGTTAATGAAAATACAGTTATTCATTGTTGGTTCATGTTAGCATTAACTAATGTTAAGAGATTCAACTTTTGATTTTAATATTGTATTAGTAAATGCTGAAATTAACATTAACTAAGAGTAAATTGGACATCTTTTCACAGTGCACATTCTATAATTCTAATCTTGAAACAATACCACTTTTTTTTTGTTAACCATTCTTTTCTTTTATTCTTACCAGTAATATTTTTGGACAGGAGACCTCAGAATTTGGGAAAAAGAACGAAAAATATTTTTCCTCAAAAGTAATGAAGCGCACAATGAAGGAAATCCTCAAAATAAATCTTTAATCCAATAATCAAACCCATAATCAGGAGAATAACCACAAACACAACCACAAACACACTGACATCAAACAATGCACAACAAGGACAGAAACTGAGGGCTTAAAAACACTGGCAAACAAAGGAGCTAATTAGATAATTAAGACAGAATAGAATTAATTCATAGAATGAATTAGAAACACACATTAGGAATTCTTAAACAGGCTCCATTCACAAAAAAAGCATTGGATGTTTTTTAAAGCTTATACAAAAGAAAGTGACTAATATTTTTAATTTATACAAATATTTAATGTGGGAAATATCCCTTATGACTATGACTAATATTTAACAACTATGAATATTTTAAATACTTAAAAATAAATATTTAGTTAATTAACATTTAAATTTCTACAGGCTTATCGTATCTCATTCTCCAATATTTGGAATTTATTTCATGTGAACAAAAGTGTACAAATCAAACAATCACATCCTGTTTCATTCTCGTGACTTTAAGTACACATTAAGTGACATTAAGTAAAGTATAAAAGCAGGGCTCTTTTTGGAACTTCACAAAAACTTCCTCTGAGATTCTAAACTTTAGAATCTAAAGGCAACTGTCTGAAAATAGGTGAGTTTTTGGAACAGAAACCTACTGAATAACATTTTTAAAGTATCTTTGTGCTTCGTCTTTAAAATGCATTGAGAATCCACAGTGTGCAGCATATGAGTATAGACATTTAACTTTACCTGCTTATTTGTTTTTAGGTTCATTTCAGGTTCATGATGGCAATGCTGAGAAGTCTAATTCTTCTTTTCATTATCTTCTCCATGGGAAATGCAGAAGGTAATCTTTACAACCTTAAACATTTAATTGTAACACCCTTATAGTTAATAGAGCATTTTGGAAATGTACAATATTCCATTTACTAATATTTGTATGATTAATGAGGGATTTACAGTGTCAAAGTACACTTAATTTAGGCACATAATCAAACAAACATAAAATAAGCTAAAATAACAAAAAATAAAATGCATTCTTTGCTGTATTACAAAAGCCCTATAACATTTATTTACTGGATGCACAGTTAATTTAGTTGAAAAATGCCCCTATGGATGGACAAATTTTGGACTCCGGTGCTACAAGTACTTCTCTCAGTCGGTTACCTGGGTCACAGCAGAGGTAATGTATTAGTTACAACAAGGTGATTTGGACAACACTTTATATTAGGTGTCTTTAGCCTACATCTAAAATAAATAAATAGTTTGGTACAATGTACTTGTGTTGATGTAAAGCACTTTTGCTGCTATTAAGGTGGGATATGGGTACAGTAGGGACAGGTTTGATGGTATGGTTAGGTTTAAGGGTGGGTTGAGGTGTAAGGGACGGGTCAACAGTGTAATCTAATTACAGAAATGAATTACAGCTGAATTAATTGCATGCAGTTTTTTTAGATAAGAGTAAAAACATGTATGTACACAATAAGTGCACTGAATCAAATTATTAATTTAAACATATTAGTTAAAGACACTTAATATAAAGTAGGAATGGTGATTTTTTATAAGTAGAACATTCTTTTATGCAAATAAATAAAACAGAAAACTGACACTGAGCAAATAAGCAGAGCATACTTTGTTTGCAAATGACTAAAATGTTGTTTAAAAAGTCACTTATGTTTTCTGCTAAAAAGATTGAATTTTGTATTGACAAAAAATCTGTCTCTTCAGAGAATCTGTCAAACTCATGGTGCGAATCTCGCATCTGTGCATAGTAAACCGGAAAATGATTTCCTGCTGAGTCTGTTGCCTTCTCCTTCCACAACATGTTGGATTGGTGGTCATGATGGTGTACAAGTAAGTTGAATTGTTTCTAATGAAGAATTTTTTTAAATTCAAATTAAAATATTTTTTTTAATTTAAATTAAAATATATATATTTTTTTACATTTTATTATTACAACTTAATTAGCTTCTTAAATCTGACAGTAGTGAACTTTTTGTATTTATTCTCTTCTCTCATTAGGATGGACAGTGGTTGTGGAGTGATGGAACTGTGTTTACTGCCTATAACAACTGGTGCTCTGCAGAACCTAACAATTTCGGTGGTCCCGAGAACTGTTTGGAGATCAACTGGACCTGTGAGAAAGCGCTGTTTTTTCAATTATAATTTACAATACTATAATTTCATATCATACGGTAACATGAAATTACTCTTTGGCTTTCACCTTAAATTGAACTTTTTTTATTTCTTTTTTTATTCTAACACCACTATAATGATCAGAATAACTTCATATTTCATTATTCCACCCTACAGCTAACCGTTGCTGGAACGATCAGCCCTGTTCAATCTCAAGGAACTATGTTTGTGTTGCGGACGTGTGAGATCATATGCAGTCATCCTGCTCCACATTTACTTTGATTGTACTACATTTACTTTTTCTTTATCTTTACAAAAATTGTTATTCTGAAATGAAATCTCTTCTAAATTTTAATCTCTTCTCAATATATTTTTTCTCTCTTCAAATTAATAAAAGCATTGATAAAGCAAATCATGTGCATTGTGGACAATCAAATCCGTGTATATAAAAATATCAGAATTGCATAGGTTTGAGGATATGGGTAGTAGAATGGCATTAAATTATGTCATCATCAGGGAAGGGGCTGCACACATGCTTCATCATTGACAAACACTAGAAGACGTTGAATTGTTTAAACTCGTTAAATAATCTAAATCGACAACATTTATGTTAGACCCTATACCGACTAAGCTATTGAAAGAGATGCTTCCAGAGGTCATAGATCCTCTTCTTAATATCATTAATTCATCTTTGTCACTAGGATATGTACCGAAAACCTTTAAGCTGGCTGTTATTAAACCTCTTATTAAAAAATATTTTGAATCTATCAAAATTACTAGAAAAGGCAGTATCCTCACAACTGTCCTTTTTAGAAAGAAATGGTATCTGTGAGGATTTCCAGTCAGGATTTAGACCGTACCATAGTACTGAGACTGCTCTCATTAGAGTTACTTTCTCTCTATTAGTGTTACTTGATCTTAGTGCTGCATTTGAGGGGGTGGGGGCACCTGAGACCTGTCTCTCTGTAGGCAAGGGTGTGGTTAGCTGGTTAGCTTGTGCCTGCTTACGTCACAGGGCACCACAACTTCCAGTAGGAAAATTAAACTGCAGTAGCCACCATTCAACCTGAAGAGGGCAGCACTCAGACGTTTTTACACCATATATTGTAGAATTAAAACACATACCCAAATGTCCAAAAAATTACTTGAATCAATGAACAGCAATAATAAAGCCCCAGTCTTACAGATCATTAACTAAAAAAAGTTGGTTTAGGGTTTACCCTTTAATGAAATGTATTTTGAAAATATTTTGCATACATGTAACTAAAACAGGTATGCAACAAAAAACATCATATTTATTTTTATTCAGTTTGCACATTTTCGAGTTGTGAAAAAATAATCAAAAAAATTATTTCTGATTAAACCATATACCTGAAAAGGTCACAGTTATGGTCACAGTTATGTGGTTTTGAAATATGTGGCAAAGGAAATAAAATGCAAAAACTATTACTTCTGAAAAAGTGTTTTTATTTTTATTTATCTTCCCAGAAAAGTTATAAAATGTTAAAGTTTGAACATGTTGGGGAAAAGAAAATAAACAGAAAAAAATGTTATTTAGTAAGAAAACTGACAAAAAATGTTTTGCCCAAATGAGAAATAAAAGCCCAATGTGACATACACTCACCTAAAGGATTATTAGGAACACCTGTTCAATTTCTCATTAATGCAATTATCTAATCAACCAATCACATGGCAGTTGCTTCAATGCATTTAGGGGTGTGGTCCTGTTCAAGACAATCTCCTGAACTCCAAACTGAATGTCAGAATGGGAAAGAAAGGTGATTTAAGCAATTTTGACCGTGGCATGGTTGTTGGTGCCAGACGGGCCGGTCTGAGTATTTCACAGTCTGCTCAGTTACTGGGATTTTCATGCACAACCATTTCTAGGGTTTACAAAGAATGGTGTGAAAAGGGAAAAACATCCAATATGCGGCAGTCCTGTGGGCAAAAATGCCTTGTTGATGCTAGAGGTCAGAGGAGAATGGGCCGACTGATTCAAGCTGATAGAAGAGCAACTTTGACTGAAATAACCACTCGTTACAACCGAGGTGAGTGTATATGTAACATTAAAAATTTATCATAAACGCCCAATGTGACATATACACTCACCTAAAGGATTATTAGAAACACCATACTAATACTGTGTTTGACCCCCTTTCGCCTTCAGAACTGCCTTAATTCTACGTGGCATTGATTCAACAAGGTGCTGAAAGCATTCTTTAGAAATGTTGGCCCATATTGATAGGATAGCATCTTGCAGTTGCAGACGGTGTTCAAAATACTTCGTTTTGAGTTTTATATTGTGTAGGTCTCCTGCTAACTGGTTAACTCACATTATTACTCTCTTACTGAAATACTTCTTCTAATCATTTGTGGGCCACTATTACCTACAACTGTCTATTAATGCAGATTGTCTGTCGTTCTCACTACTTTGAGAAAAGATTAAGCATGGAGCAAGATTTGTTTTCCAACGTTTATGTTACATCAGTCATTCACGCTAGAGCTCGGCTTATGTATACATTGCATACATGCACTGTTATTGATAAAGTTCCCACGTGTTCACTGCAATATATTAGAAAAATAAACTGTAAATAAATTAGTACAAGTAAAATAATCAGTTTGTTGATGGACATGCACTTGTTAATACTGATGGTGAGGAACGTCTCGGTTATGTATGTAACCCTCGTTCCCTGAGTAGGGAACGGAGACGTTACGTCAAATGACGACGAAATGGGGGTTTCGCTTAGAAGCCTATCACATTCGAGTGTTAAAAAACGAGCCAATGGCAAAGAAATGCCATGGGTCTGCGGAATTTGCATAGCGTAACGTGTGAGCTCCCTGTCGTGAGACTGGCACGGACGAAGGACTCCCACTTAACACAGGATTACCAAGGTACACTGGGAAGCATATCTCAGTAGAGATAAGCAACCATGCCCGCCCGAAGGGAGGTCTTAGGAATACACGTATGGCCCGAGAGGGGGTAGCATACGGAAGAACACTGGAGTATCCAGCCCGAAGGGTGGAATCTTTCAACTCCAGGAGTGGCAAGGTGGCTTGCCGAGGGAAAGACACATGCTCAAGGAGGCTTACAGTGGAAATACACACGTGGGGGTCACCCAGCGGGGGGACCATGCACATGGAGGCACCTAGCCAACTGCGAAAGCTGCCGGGGGCATAACCTTGGCATTGACGTCAACAGTGCGGGAGGAACTCAGGGCTTCTCGGGGAAACTCACCTGAGGAGAATGTTGCACGTATCCAGTCCGTAAAGTGGAATGGCGAGCAAGCGAAGACACCTGAGCGGATCCTGGTTACTGGCTAGTTGAAGCGAGTACACGAGAGGACACTGGCTCCACTCGGAGATTATAGAATTGTTAGGTGTCGCCCAGCCTGCAGCTCTGCAGATGTCTGTTAGCGAGGCGCCATGCGCTAGAGCCCAAGAGGAAGCCACACTCCGGGTGGAGTGGGAATTCACACCAAGGGGGCACGGTCGACCTTGCTGCTGGTATGCCAAAGCAATGGCTTCCACTATCCAGTGAGACAGCCTTTGCTTGGAGAGAGCCTTTCCCTTCAGCTTCCCATCATGACAGACAAAGAGCTGGTCTGAGGTCCTGAGACACTGCGTCCTGTCTACGTAGGCACGGAGAGTGCGTACTGGACAGAGCAATGCCAAGGCTGGGTCTGCCTCCTCTGAGGGCAGCGCTTGCTGGTTCACCACCTGGTCCTGAAAGGGAGTGGTAGGAACCTTGGGCACATATCCAGGCCGGGGTCTCAGGATCACGTGAGAATTAGCCGGCCCGAATTGCAGGCACGCTTCGTCAACGGAAAATGCCTGCAGGTCCCCTACCCTCTTGATGGAGGCCAATGCAACCAGGAGCGCTGTCTTCATCGACAGGAACTTAAGCTCCTCTGATTGCAAGGGCTCGAAGGGAGCACTCCGCAGGGCAGGTAAAACCACTGAGAGGTCCCAAGAGGGTACGAGGGGAGGACGAGGAGGATTCAGTCTCCTCGCTCCTCTCAGGAACCTGATGACCAGGTCGTGCTTCCCAACGGACTTACCCTCAACTGCAAGATGATGTGCGCCAATAGTGGCAACATAAACTTTCAGGGTGGAGGGAGACAGCCTTCGCTCCAACCCATCTTGCAGGAAGGAAAGCACGACACTGATCGGGCATATCATGGGGTCTTCTCGGTGAGAAGAGCACCAGTTGACGAAGAGGTTCCACTTCAACGCATAGGCATGTCTCGCGGACGATGCTCTAGCGGAAGTGATAGTAGCCACCACCGCTGGTGGTAGGGTACTCAAACCTACCTCGTCCCGTCCAGGAGCCACACGTGGAGGTTCCAAAGATCGGGACGTGGGTGCCATAGGGTGCCCCGTCCCTGAGAAAGGAAGTTCTTCCTCAGAGGAATTGGCCAGGGAGGTGCTGTCGCAAGGAGTACAAGTTCGGAGAACCAGGTCCGGGTGTGCCAGTGGGGCACAACCAAAATGACCTGCTCCTCGTCCTCCCTGATCTTGCACAGGGTCTGTGCGAGAAGGCTCACTGGGGGAAACGCATACTTGCGGATGCCCTGCGGCCAGCTGTGCGCCAGTGCATCTGTGCCGAGCATGCCCTCAGTCAGGGAATAAAACAGGCTGTAATGGGAAGAGTCATGGGAGGCAAACAGATCTACCTGAGCGTCCCCGAACTGTTCCCAAATCAGCTGAACCGACTGGGGATGGAGTCGCCATTCGCCGGAGAGAGGCTGAATCCGTGAGAGCTTGTCGGCTGCACAGTTATTTTTTCTCTCTTTATTACAAGGACAATGCATATTAACATGACAAGTCAAAGTATGCCAGAGTTAGCCAAAAGGCTAGTTTTCATCTGCAGTCCTAGGCCAGATGTACAATAGGCAACCTAAAAATACAATGTAAATACAACAATTTAATCAAAACATAACAAAATACAACAAACCATACAATTCCCCCCCCCCCCCCCCCCCAAAAAAATCAAGGTCAGTTCAGGTCTCCTGGAATGTAAATAGCACGAAGTGACCTCAGATGCTTCTGACTCCATAAGAGGAGGTGGCGAGCGAGTTGCGACATACGGCGGGAGCGTAGACCACCCTGACGGTTGATGTACGCTACAGTCGCGGTATTGTCTGAACGGACTAGTACGTGCTGGTCTTTGAGCAGCGCATGGAAGCGTTGCAGAGCCAATCGTACTGCCAGCAATTCGAGGCAATTGACATGCAGAAGGCGCTTGGGTCCTGTCCAGGAGCCCGCGGCAGCGTGTCCATTGCACATGGCACCCCAACCCGTGGTGGAGGCATCTGTTGAGACAACAACATGCCTGGAAACTCGATCTAGGGGCACACTGGCCCGTAGGAAGCTGAGGTTTCGACCACGGGGTGAAGGTTCGACGGCAGGTCGGAGGGAGTAACTGGTACTCGGAGTGTGCCCTGTTGCCATGCCCACCTCAGGACTCGAGTGCTGAAGCGGTCTCATATGAAGCAACCCGAGCGGTGTGGCTGTCGCTGCGGATGCCATATGCCCCAGGAGTCTCTGAAATAATTTCAGTGGAACCGCACTCTTGCTCTGGATTTGACGCAGGCAAGTCAGCAGAGACTGCGCTCGCTCGCTCGTAAGCTGCGCGGACATGGCGACCGAGTCGATTTCCATACCGAGAAAAGAGATCCTCTGCACGGGGCAAAGTTTGCTCTTCTCCCAGTTGACCCTAAGGCCCAGACGAGCTAGGTGCCGAAGCACTAGGTCCCTGTGTTCGCAAACCTGGTCTTTGAGAGTGAGCTAGGATTAGCCAGTCGTGGAGATAGTTCAGGACGCGAACCCCGTGTAGCCGAAGTGGCACAAGGGCTGCCTCGACGACCTTCATAAAGACGCGAGGAGACAGGGCAAGCCCTAAGGGGAGAACTGCGTACTGGTATGCCTTCCCCTCGAAAGCAAACCAAAGAAACGGTCTGTGTCGAGGAAGACTGTGCCGCTTGGCCTGGCGTTTAGCGGCTTGAGCGGACTGGGACGCCTTCCTGCGACCACCTTCACGACGCGGCCCGGGGGAAAGCTGCTGCTGGGGCCGAGCGGGAGGGGCGGGAGTTGCAGGAGGGCGTCCTCAGCCACGAACAGACTGAGTGGACTGAGCCGACGGCTTGGTGGAGGCAGCAGCTGGCCGTCGGGGCAGTATGTGCTTGTTTCTGGGCAGCCGAGAACTTTTGGACGTAGCTCATCAAAGAGCCCTTGGTCATCTCTACCCTCGTGCATGTACTTGAGCATCCTGGCCTGGTAGACATGGAGGATGGCCATGGCATGCAGCGAGGCGGCGGCATTCCCCGCCACTTTGTAGGATTTCGCAACCAAGGTAGACGAGAACCTACAGGCTTTGGAGGGGTGCTTTGGGTCACCACGTCATGTCGAAGCGCTCTGAGGACACAATTGCATCGCTACAGAGCGCTCAACAGAGGGAACCCCAGTGTACCCTTTCAACACGGCCTCATCAAGGGAAGAGAAGGCGGACGAGGCCGCCGAACGGTCGCGGGAAGACAACGGGGCCTTCCATGATCTCGTGACCTCCTCATGCACCTCCGGGACGAATGGAACTGGGGGGTTTTGAGGGGCAGGGGGGGCTGCGTGCATTTCAAATGTGGTGATGCAAATGTATATTGTGAGGAAATGAAACAGTTTTTTGACCTTTGATGCATGTAAACCTGTTGTAAGAGACTCCAAAACAACATTAGGAAACTTTAAAATAGCATAGGGGCACTTTAAGATACCGGGAGTTGCCTGGCCACGGATCTAAAATTCCAATGTAATGATCTCCGCGCAACTTCATTATCTGTCTGGAAAAAGCACAGATCATCTCTTTTTGCTCCTGTATCATTGGGAGTAGCTGCTCTTGCAGGATGTTTTGATACCATTCTTTATTCCTGGTAGTGTTTTGGGGCAGAATTGCAAGAGACCCCACTCCCTGGATGGTCTCAGGCTGCTTCACTGTTGGCATGACACAGGACTCATGGTAGCGTTCACCTTCTTCTCCGGACAATCACTTTTCCTTGCTGGACATTCTGAGACGTCCTAAAGCATTCTTCACTGCACTCGAACCTCTCTCCATGAAGTTCTTGATGATCTGGTAAATTGTTCTTTCAGGTACAATATTCTTTGCAGCAATTTCTTTGCAAAACAGTCAAGGGCTGCGTCCGAAAACTGATAAATTGTGCCTTCAGAGGATGCATTCCAAAGTCGGATGGCATCAAGGCATATCCGAATGCAATGTTAGTTTCACTTCCTGTCTCCTGAGATACCTTCAACTGATTGATATTTGAAGGCAGCATTTATGTATCCTTTGCTGTATTTGGTATCCTATGATCCTGTGCTTTCTATTCTGTGACAGTTGAGCTACAAAAATAAAGATGGTGTCTGAAAGTTGGGGCTGGTCGTCAGTTTGTGTGTAAATGTACATTTTTGATCAACGTTTTTCACTTACGATGTAATTTCTAGCGAGAAATTTCTATTGTAGTCATTAAATATTCACTATTTTGCTGTAGATCATTAAACTGTTACGCTGCCTCTGTCCGAAATCAGTTTTGTGAGGTACCTTTGTGCACCAACGCTGCCTGCAAAGTCATTGCCTGATAGGGCAGTAAGGCAAAAAGTCAGCTGCCTACGTTTTAGGACACAGCCATACAAGATCTCCAGAAGCACTTGATAATTACAGACATGTGTGTTGGATCAGGGTTGGATTTGAACTCTGCAGGTATAAATCTCCAGGACCCAGTTGTTCAAAAGTGATCTGATCAGATTTCGGCTATCGGATTGGATCAAATCTTGAAAATGGGTTGTTCAAAAGAGAAAACGGATTCTGAAATCAGATTAGATTACAAAATGCAATTTTGGTTCAAATCATCAGTTAGTGTTGTTCAAAACTTTTTAGTAGGATTCGGATACCTTAGATCCAAAAAAAAAAATCTGGATTATACTGATGTATCCTTAAATTTGCTAGTTCATTATTTTATTTCCCTATTATATAAAGAAACAGACGTTAAACAATAATGATCTATTTAAGAAAATGTTTTTCATACATTTTTAATTGTCTTATACAAAGTTTTATATATATTTGTGTATAGGTTATTTTGTGCTCCTGCCCCTTTAAGGCAGAGCGTGCTGGAAAAAAAGAGGAGAGAAGAGAAGTGAGCTGTATGCGAGTTAGGCGGCTGTTCATGCTGTTATGCCGATGCTTATGATTAAAGAAGAAACCTGAATTATCACCATTGTAACACGTGTTTCATTTATGTTACCCACGATGAAGAGGCTGGAGTAATCGCCGATACGGCATCAAGAAACGTCTCGGTTACGTATGTAACCCTCGTTCCCTGAGTAGATGTTACGTTGTGATGACGAATGGGGTTTCGCTTAGAAAGCCTCTCATCTTCGAGAAATAAAACGAGCCAATGGCAAAGAAATGTCATGGGTCTGCGGAATTTGCATAGAGTAACTCTGCCCCACCTTGTGGGTATATAAGGAAGTACGCTGGCAACATGCAGATATTTTTCTTCGCTGAGGAGCCGAGACTGGACTCAGGCGTTTCCAGCGGTACAACGGAAGTGGCAGGGAGATGTAACGTCTCCTACTCAGGGAACGAGGGTTACATACGCAGCCGAGACATTCCTTTTCGTAGTCACCACGAGTTACGTTGTGACGATGAATGGGGTTCTCAGTCTAATCAAGCCACCTCGGCTGTCTTTCAGTGCCCTGTGTACGTCTGAGCTCCCTGTCGTGAGACTAGCACGGACGAAGGACTCCTACTTAACACAGGTATACCAAGGTACACTGGGAAGCATATCTCAGTGCAAATTGAGCATCAGCGTCAGTTCTGACAGGCCAGGTAGTCAAGATGCTGCTAATGCTATCAGCCGACTACATGGTCTCATCAGCGATCGCTCAGCTGAGCTGCATCAGCGCATCTGCTGTTCATCTCCCCTCGCTGCTAATGACTACGCTCAAATCAGGATGCCCTATTTAAGCAGATTCAGTTCGCTCCTAACTGCTCGCTGCTCGCTCTCTGCAATCGCTGCTCGCTCTCTGCAATATTGAAACAGGACTCGTTGTATTCACTTTCCATTCATCTCTGAAAGTATTCACGAAGCTAAGCTAAGTTTCTTTTAATGCTCATTGTTAAAAGCTATCAGGATATGGGCACCATGCTGTTGCTAATGCTATCCGTGTGCTTGGGCTTATCTAGTCGTTTTCATTTAAATGCTCTTGCTAGGCTTATGCGATCATATTGGCAATGTGCATTTACTTATCTGTTGTCATTGGCAACTGCTCGCGTTGCACATGCAGTGATTTAACACTATGCAGCACAGATCAAGCAGCTTGCAGTGATAGATAGATAGTAAATAACAATTCATGGTGCAAACTGAATTCTTTCTGCTGTGGCACAGCTCTAAAAAGACACAGTAAACAGTCAATATTCAGTGAGTCAATAAAAAGAAAGTCTCATCTGCTAAATCTTACTGGTCTTTCTTCTGCTTAGTTACATTGCCCTTGGATGCGCTTACGCTGGCTGCTGGCGCCATTCACATATAGCGCCTAAAAACGCGTAGAAAACACTA
Source organism: Tiaroga cobitis (assembly GCA_030578255.1). NCBI lineage: Eukaryota > Metazoa > Chordata > Actinopteri > Cypriniformes > Leuciscidae > Tiaroga > Tiaroga cobitis. The sequence continues at coordinate 38,669,910 of CM060599.1, read as the reverse complement.
GGCGCGCAGCGTTCTCCTTTTTCCAAAGCTCTAGGGCGGTTGTGCTCCGGAGGTGTCTGTCGTTGCTGTGGTTGGTTCTTGTCACATGACCTACGGTGCGCTTGCGGCATTCTGAAAAGTTGAGATGTTTTTATCTCGATGCGGCGCGGATGCGCTTGAAAAAACGAGCGCGTCGCTTCCATTATGAGCGCGCCTACATTTGAAGTAACGAACTTGAGCGCGCAAAAGACGCGATGTTAACAGGCCCTAATTCATCCTTCATTTATTTATCACAGGAGGTTGCTTTATGGTCTGTTTGGGGGGAAAAGTTCAGCTCTCCTAGTCCTAAATCATGTGAGCGTCCCCTAATGCTGCTGCTGTCCCCTGACTCTCTGCTAAATTCATGGTGCTCATGAATGGTCAGGAGACTCATCTGAACTGAAACATATTGCCAACTAATTCGTATTTATTCATAAGATTTCTAAGCATTTTAATTGTCGAATTCCATCTCTTGTCTATTCACAAGAGGTTGTCAGGTATGGTTTGTTTGGGGGGAATAGTTCTGCTCTCCCAGTACTAATCTGTGAGCATTCCCTAATGCTGCAGCTGTCCTCTGACTCTCTGCTATTTCATGGTGCTCATGAAAGGTCAGAGGACTCCCTCAACAGAGCCATACCGCCAAATTTTAATTATCAACTTGAATTACAATTTATTCAATACAATTTCCTAATCATTTATTGTCATGTGTGTTCTTGACTTAATGGACCTGACATAAATATGCAATTATTGCCTGCCCGAAGGGGGGTGGGGGAGAGGGTGAAGGGTATATACTTACAGAATACACATATGACCCGGGAGGGGGCTGCATATGGAAAACACTGGGGTGTCCAGCCCGCAGGGTGGAATGTTTCAACCCCAGGGGTGGCAAGGTGGCTTGACACATGCTCAGAGAGGCTTACAGTGGAAATACACATGTGGGGGTCGACCAGAGGGGAACCATCAACATGACGGCACCTAGCCAACGCGAAAGCTGTCGGTGGCATAACTCTGGCGTTGATGTCAACAGCGCTGGAGGAACTCAGGGCTTCTCGGGGAGGCTCACCTGAGGACAATATCGCATGTATCCAGTCCGTGGAGTGGAATGTCGAGCAAGCGAAGACACCTGAGCAGATCATAGTACCGCCTGGTTGAAGCTTGTACATGAGAGGAAACTGGCTCCACACGGAGATTGTAGAATCTGGCGAATGTGTTGGGTGTCGCCCAGCCTGCAGCTCTGCAGATGTCTGTTAGCGAGGTGCCATACGCTAGACCCCAAGAGGAAGCCACACTCCTCCTACACGGGCCTTCACACCAAGGGGGCACGGTCGACCTTGCTGCTGGTATGCCAAATTAATGGCGTCCACTATCCAGTGAGACAACCTTTGCTTGGAGAGAGCCTTTCCCTTCAGCTTCCCACCATGACAGACAAAGAACTGGTCAGAGGTCCTGAAACACTGTGTTCTGTCGACGTAGGCACGGAGAGCGCGTACTGGACAGAGCAGTGCCAAGGCTGAGTCTGCCTCCTCCAGGGGCAGCCCTTGCACGTTCACCACCTGATCTCGAAAGGGAGTGGTGGGAACCTTTGGCACATATCCAGGCCGGGGTCTCAGGATCACGTGAGAATAGGCCGGTCGAATTCCAGGCACTCAACGGAAAATGCCTGCAGGTCCCATACCCTCTTAATGGAGACCAATGCAACCAGGAGCGCTGTCTTAATTGACAGGAACTTAAGCTCTGATTGAGCACTGATTGCCGAGGCTCAAAGGGAGCACTCGACAGGGCAGTTAAAACCACTGAGAGGTCCCAAGAGGGATTCAGTCTCCTCGCTCCTCCCAGGAACCTGATGATCAGGTCGTGCTTTCCCATGGACTTACCCTCGACTGCGTCGTGATGTGCGGCGATAGCGGCAACATAAACTTTCAGGGTGGAGGTAGACAGCCTTTGCTCCAACCCATCTTGCAGGAAGGAAAGCACGACACTGATCGGGCATTTTCTGGGCTCTTCTCGGTGAGAAGAAGGAGAAGAAGTTGATACCACACCGTTACCCTCAGGTCACTCTGGCCACCAACCGAGGTACCACCTCTCGTGGAGGGGGTAGATCGGGGTTTGGATGAGGGGAGGTCATCGAGTCTCAACCAAAGTGTTGCGATGGTCATATTCCCGCAGTGAGAACATGAAGCATCCACAAACGCTGTCTTAGCATGATCTATGCCCAAACACATAAGACAGCGATTGTGACTCGTAGTGACTACAAAAGGGAACAAGGGTTAGACTGATCCCAGCAAAAAGGTAAAATCAAATGTAAATGCTTAAACACGTTTCACCTGACAGGATGTTAATGGATTAGACAGTTTGTTAAAATGATAGCATTACTGTTGACTTACTGATAATACTGTAGATAAAATGCCCTTTAAAGATTTGTTGTTAACTAGCCTGTTTCAGTCAGCTATTTATAACAAAGATGGCTCTAGTGTAAATGGCAGGATCCACATTATATTTAGGACAGGGTCTAAAAAGCATACTAAAAATAAATATGTTTAGCCTCAATTGTTCATTGACCATATGGCAATCAGCATGTGACAAATGAAAGGGCTGCTCAATTATTCATCAGAATCAGAACATTAATTTTCCTTCTTGCTCCTTTGTCTCAAAGTCCATTTCAGACATATCTAGACAATCCATTTGAATGCAATTCAACTGTCCAAAAAGGTTTTATATTTTTATATCCACAGCGGAAATTATGGTGAAATACAGTAATAAAACATACATGCAGAGGTGTACACAAAAATTATTGTAAACTACATACACTAATAAATAAATAAATATATATATACATATAGTACAGTTTTAATACATGAAATATTCCATATTTATATATACATACATATATATACGTTACAACTCTAAAGACAACAACAAATTCCAGTTTGAAAGTGAGAATAACTAAGAATCCACCACAAATCATAAACATTATCTTGCTGAACATGTAAGAAATACCCAACATGTTTGTCCAATATGAAGTGTTTTACAATCAGAAACTTTGGAGGATTTTATTTAAGTCTTAGGCCACTATTCATTACACCAAAGAGCAAAACACAGAAATGTATATTTGAAAGGGGAAAACTTGTTTTAAACATTTTTGCCCAAAGTATTTTTTTCCTGGCTCCTTCAAAGGCTTAGATTTACATTGAGACAATGAGGCAAAGCATTGAATCTGTGACTCTTCTTTAAAGATAATTTGAACATTTCAAAACTTCTGAGATTTTCAACAAATATGACACTGTGAAAATGATCAGAATTGTTAATGTTTTATATTAAACTTTCAGATGAAAAAAAAAATGTGCTTCTACTGTTGTTTGAGAGGAACTGGATTCTGTAGAATCTCTTTTAATAAAACCAGGATCATCAGGAAAATAAATCTGCGATATTTCTCCTTAAAAAATGTAACACTGAGGAGAAATATTTGAAACAAACTGATTTGTAATGGGTTATGGCATAGATTGTTGTGCTTTATCATAACTAATTTCTGACAAACTGGATTAAATGGGTTTGTATGATCAGATAGGACAGAACTGACAATGCACAATGGGAAATTATATGCTGTAGCAGCTATAACATGTAGAAATAATATAAACATAATTGTCCTGTATCATTAAATACAAAAGAAATCATATATTATCCTTATTGGAAAACATCACTAGCAGTAGAAAAAAAAGGCATGATAGGTTTATTTTTTTCTTTCTGCTATATAAGCAAAGAAATTTCAAGCTTGGACAAAAACACAGTCAAGAGCAAGGTTTATAAATGTGTTAGGCAGCATGAATGGGCTTGTATTTTATAAACACACGTCGTTGCTTTATAGATGATGCATTATGCACGATAAATTAAATGTAAAAATACCGTATTAACAATTTAATTACCATAGAATAAAAGAGGCGAACTACAAATCACAGTTTATTCATCACACAGGAAAGGCTGTTTTCTTCAATATATTACCCTTTTTATCCAAACATATAACAATTGTTGAAATCAAGCAGGCTGAAAATGATTTTGTATGTTTGGCTTTCATGCCTCTATTATGGCATTGACAATTCCAACTCCCTAACAGATGTTTCCGACCTTACCACAATCTCATGGAATTCCAACATGATGCTCATTTATGTTTCAGTCAGTTGAAAAAACATACATGCCTCAGAAACATAGATATGATAAACAATATCTACTTGCAAAAAGCTAAACTTTATCCATTATGCCTCGGGCTGGTCCTAATCAGAGTACATAATTTGCATTTGCTCTTTGCAAAAAAGTAACATACAAAGCAACACAAACACACAATCAAACCAGTCAGCACTAGGTAATCGGATACATACAATACAGGTATAAATTTTTTTCCTCTTCTGTTCTTGGCAGTAACAAATATTGTATCAAAATACATCCAATATTATAAACTGTGAAAAAGTGAAAAAGAATTTAAAACAAAATAGTACTAGTCCAAAATTTACAAGCATAGAAAACCATATGGGCAAAAGCAACTGAATCCATTAGACGGAGGTCTCGGACTGTAGCTGTAGTACAAACTTGTGGGACTTGGGGTGGACGTACTCCTCACTGAGTTTGAGGTGAGGGATAGCTTTACTTGTGACCACTAAGCTGAAGTCAGACGATTTGAGCTGGAACTCAGAGCCGTGATGGAGGGGACTGGTGACAGACGCCTCGCTGACCAGCGTCCACTGCCGGGTCTGCCAGCACTCTCTCCCGTACTGTAGCGTGGGCCCAGCCATCAGATAGCTCTCCAGAAATGCCTAACAGAGAACAGCAGCATCATTCCTGTTCAGTGATATCTGCTAGTACAGTACAGTGACATCTGCTAGTACTGTACAGTGAGCTGATTTGATTAGAAGTTGTGTAATATTTTAAAATCGATTAGAATTTTCCCAAAACATCAGTAAAAAATGTTTGAGTAAATAATTAAATAGTGAGACAGAGAGATTGATAGTAATATGCAGTACAGACAGATCAGTTTAATTGAGAAAGAAAAGACCAATCACAAATGTAAAACAATTCCATAATAACTGACGTACATACTGCAATTACGGTAAATACGGTTGTCACTTCTCTTCTGAGTGTGTTAGTTTTAACTGCGGTTGAAGTTTCAAACATTTATTGGAGAAATTGTGAGTAGAAATCATTTACATTTCTATTGAGTACATACACAAGAATGGGAAATATGATGAAAAACTAAATTCATGACAAAAAAAAATATGGACGAAGTGTCCATATTCACCCCCAGTAAAAATTCATTCCCCTCACAGTTGTCATGAAGGGCAAAATTAGCTATATAGACCAAAAACACTTTTTGTACCAGGCAGTAAACATATTTTTTTTCTACTGTAATCATGGGGGGTCTATGGGATTGACTCTCTTTTGCAGCCTGTCTCTAGCGGCCAGTCGATGAATTGAAGTTTAAGTAACTTCCGTGTTGGCAATTAGCATAAAGTTAAGATTGGCGGTATGGTTCTGTTCTGGGCAAGAACTCCCTGCGCATCCATGCAGCCTAGCATGGATAAGAGCAGGGAGAGCAGCAATAACCCCCCTTAGGGTAAACAAAACTTCAACAAAAATGTATTGCAGATATCATTGGTGTCAATATTTTAATGTTCAAAAAATTTATTCTGATTCAAGGGGAATCAGAATACCAAATCCTGAGCTGGGGATAGAGGAGGGTGATTAGCTCATGAGAAACGCGATAGCTGCTGATAATACTGAAGGAGCTTATATATGTATACAGTGATAGGCGTCGTATTCCTATAGGTAGACGACGTGGATCAGCTGAGAGTCAGCTGATGCGAGCTTGACTAACGTGACCTGCCAGAACTGACGCGCTATGCTTGATTTTCAAGAGAGAGACGGGAAGGTTGCCCCTTGCATAAAATAAATAGTAAATGTCAATATATATATATATATATATATATATATATATATATATATATATATATATATATATATTTATTACTAAGGAAATGTATGTAAAATTAATTGTAAATCAATTTTTTTTCCCTAAAAAAGACACAAACAAAATTATTTAATTTATATTTTTTGTTTTGAAACCAGGCATGCACAACTGGTTCATATAATAACACAGGGCAAGTAAAAATCCACAAATTGCTGAAAATATAGTACCTGGTGAATTTTTTATGATTCATTCATAAATGATTCGTGCTGAAGATAAACAGTCAACAGCTCAGTTATTTGCATACTACTGCTCTCATAAAAAAAATTCTATTTCATTCCAAATGTTATTCCTGATCGGAGCTAAATATTTAGTTTAAATGTGAGGTTATATTTAGTGCTACAATGTACTAAGTGTATGTTGTTGTTATAACTTATAAAGTCATTAACATCTGCCCCTTTACACAGATGTGAATTACTTAAAATCAATACAACGCTCTCGCTCATATCGATTGTGCGCAAGTGCTCATGGCTCCTGTGACAGACATTTGGTGGTGTAAAATGGGAGAAGTCTAGATTAATGTCACCCACTTTTGTGAGAAAGCGTGTCTGTGTATGTCTCACCTTTGGGGTCATGTTGTTTGTAATGCAGAACGCCAGGTGGGCCTGAATGCTGTCCATGCTGTGGCAGTGCTGCTGGCGGGTGGTGCGCAGGTATTTCTGCAGTGCTCGAGCCATGGATGGGAAGATGGCCTGTGCTGCCTCACGTGGATCCATCTCATCTCCCGGCGGCTTCTTTTTCTCCTCCTCCTGCAGCCGTCTAACATGTGTGAACGCCTCCTCTACGGCCACCACTAGCCTGGAAAACGTTGCATATTAAGTTGCAGTAGTTTCATTAAAACTACAACTCTAAATATCTTTACTGTATATCACAATTTAACTGCTTGACATAAACAGATTTATGTCAAGTGTCAGAAGTACTGAAATTAGTGATGTTTGCTGATGACACTAATATTTTTTGTTCAGGCAGTGATCTTCAGTTGCTAGTGCAGGAGACAAATAAAGAATTAGAGAAGATTAAATTATGGTTTGATAAAAATAAATTGTCATTAAATTTAAAGAAAACAAAATTAATGATGTTTGGTAATGGTCGAAATAATTAGCAAATTGAAATTAAGCTGGATGGAGTGAAACTTGAAAAGGTTAGTGAAATAACATTTTTAGGAGTCATAATTGACAATAAAGTGAACTGGAAACCTCACATTAGTAATGTTAGGAGTAAGGTTTCAAGGAGTATAGCAGTAATTGGTAGAGCAAGGCAAGTTTTAAATCAGAAGTCTTTACGTATGCTCCATTGTTCATTAGTTTCGCCTTATTTCACTTATTGTGTAGAAATGTGGGGAAACAATTACATAACAACAGTTCAGCCACTTGTCATTTTACAGAAGAGAGCTTTAAGGATCATTCATGGGGTAGGTTATAGGGAACATACCAATATATTTTTTATGGAGTACAAATTATTCAAATTTAAAGATTTGGTGGATTTACAGACTGTGAAAATTCCATATCGGGCAAAGCGTAATGATTTACCTCAAAATGTACAAAAGTTATTTACTCGGAGAGAAGGAGGGTATGCGTTGAGAGGAAAATTAAATTTCATATTACCATTGGTACATAGTAGGAAGACAAGTTTTTGTGTTTCCATACAAGGGATGAAACTGTGGAACAACTTAAATGAGAAGCTTAAGGAATGTCCAAATATAAAACAATTCAGGAAAAGATTTAAATAAATGATTTGGTTAAAAATGAAGGAAAATGATTTGGTTAAGCTAGAAATTTTGTTGCTAGAATATTGTATAAATGTATGAAGATATATGTGCTTGTGTTTTGGAAAAAAGTGGATAATACCAAAGGAAGTAAACTAATGTATTAAGAGTTTGAAAGAGGGGGTGGGAATCAATAAGTGATAAACTTCAGCCCACTCCTTTTCAAGCAGCGGTGAATTTTTATTTGTTTGATCATCAGTGTTCTTTCGATTATTGTCTTATGTTGCACATATTGTACACTTTTTCATTGTATGCTTGAAAAAAAAACAAAAAAAAAAAAAAAAAAAACTGCATGCTCTGGTATCACTTTCATACTTGTTGTTCCACAAACTCTGGCACTCTATTGTTTCTCTTACCGTGCTTTGCGCTTTCGGACTCTTCGATCATGCTCAGCTTCCTCGTAATACAGCTCATTGTGGCTGGTGTCTCTCTGTCGAGCGGCAGCTGCTATTTTAGCTCGAGACTGAGCTGTTGGAGCATCGCTTCCAGCACCTGGAAAGACAAAAATCAACATTATGAGAGAGAGAGAACAGATGCAAGTACAATTCAATATACAAAAAAACTACTAAAATTCTTCTTGACATTGTTCCATATGACAAGAAAAACAGATACCTTTCATCAACTGACCCATTGCTAACTCTGTCAAGCATTTATAGTGTTACCAAAAGTTATCCTTCTGATGCCATGCAAATTCCTATCAAACTTGGACATGCCTTGATACTGTTGCAGATTATCATATAAATTGTAATTTAACAGCTGTAATAATTAAAAAGCACTTTCATGAGGATAATATAGTATGTCTTTTAAACAGTCTCTATATTACACTAAATAAGCAAACAGTTTCTTTGTTTGACAATATTGATGACAGAAACAAACAAAAAAAGATGTCAGCAATGTTAGGTTAACTTAAATCACCAATCTAATCACAATTGTTGTTGTTTTTTTTACATCCAGTCATCATTCAGTTTATTTTCCATCAGGCGACAGGTCACATACACTATCATAAAAAGATTGGGGTCAGTGTGAAATTAATATTTTTATTCAGCAAGGAAGCATTAAATAGATCAAAAGTAAAAGTCAAGACATTTATAATGTTACGAAAGATTTCTGTTTGAAATAAATGCTTTTCTTTCTATTAATTAAAGAATAAAAACATTGTGGTTTGTTCAAAACAATTAAACAGCACACATGTTTACAACATAATTGTAATAAGAAATGTTTCTTGTGCAGCAAATCATCATATTATAATAATTTCTGAAGGATCATGCGACACTAAAGACTGGAGTAATGATGCTGAAAATTCAGATTTGCCATTACAATTACATTTCAAAACATATTAAAATAGAAATCAGTTATTTTAAATTGAAAATTTTATTCCAGTTTATATAACTTTTTTCAAAAACATAAATAAATAAAAAAACGACCCCAAACTTTTTAAATGGGTGGTTGATTATGATCTCACTTTTCTGACTTTAGTTAGTGTGTAAGGTGGTTGTTTGAGCATTAACAACATCTGCAAAGTTCTAACGCTCAAAGTTCAAACTCAGCAAAGGTAGATATTTGATTTTAAAGAAATAATTTTAAGGACTACAACAAAGGGCTGATAGGGACTACACAACATTCCTCCCAGGTTAGTGACATCACTAACCCTAAAATTTACATAAAGCCGGAACATGATTTATAGATTATCATGACAGAATATGCTAATCAATGACTAGAAGATAGTTATCTCCACATCAGCTGCATAAATTCTTCAACTAACCATTCAGAAATGTCCAGTTGCATAACTTGCATTCTACATGTTGTCACTTCTTTTTGAGTCTCTCCATCTTTGTCTGACTCCGGTTTGAACATAAAAGGCTAAAAGTTTTTTAAATTTTCAGTGCATGTCTGTGTGAGGTGAAAGGACACGAGCTGTTGAAGCTCCGCCCTCTGTTCCACGAGCAGCAGCTCATTTGCATTTAAAGGGACAGACAAAAAACGGTGCGTTTTTACTAACCCTCAAAAAGTGACAATTTTGACATGCTATATAAAAATGTCTGTGGGTTATTTTGAGCTAAAACTTCACATACACACTCTGGAGACATCAAAGACTTATTTTGCATCTTGTGAAAAGGGCATTAGCCTATACCACCCCTTTAACGGTATTGTTTATCTACTGCAAAAAGCCCACTGGCAGTCAAGTGACACAAAGCCCACTGACAGTGCGAGGGGAATGCAGGATCCCTAAACGCAGGACAGCATTTGGAAACTCTGCTTTTTCTGGTGTGGCCGCTCGTCAGTGGAATATGTTACCTACAGAGTTGTTTAAAAGCACAAGTTCTTACACGTTCACACGCCAGGCAAAGAAATGGCTTTTATTAAATCAATGTTGTTCCCATATGTGACCAGATGTATGTATGTATATAAGTGTGTGCTCTAAGCCTAAGGTCTGTATATGAAAGGTGTGAACATTTCCTTTTGTACATTTTTATTTTGTCATTGTAAATCTTATTAATCATGTACGTTTTTTTTTATATGTATCTTAGCTTAACATCAGCCTGCCCAGGGACTACGGGTGAAAATTAGCTCTTGAGCTAAAACCCGGTACAATGCATCTTCCCCTTTGAGGTTAATGTTTATTGTACGCTGTCCCTGTTTCTCTATTTATTTTTTTATTTTTATTTTTTATTTATTTAAAGTAAATCTTTATGTGGAATCAGGTTATGATGATTATACGTAATGCATATTAGCTGAGTGTGCATAGTAACGTGGTGAACAGAATAATTTATGCTTATTTATCCATATTCAGGTCACAGATATGGTTAATAATGCATGACAAGGGCAGCATGACTCTCCTCTGTAGTAGGGCAGGTCTGTGATCCGTACTATAACTCAATGAATCACCTCCAGAAATCACATATACTAAATCTTCCTCAGTGGATTTTTGTGAATAACATGACAAAAACAAAAAAATAAAAAATAAATAAACACAAACACCAAGGAGGACCATTACGAGAAATAAGATACAACAATAACTATACCCACAGACAAAAACAAGTTAAGTGTATTCAGAAGGCTTTCAAACCTGGGGAAAAGGAGATGTGGAATTTTTTTTTCAGGGGAGAATCTTTTTTCCTAGTGATGCATTATTAATACCCTGGCAATCCGTGCAAAGCACAAAAAGAGCTACGCACTGCTGTTTTTTTATATACGTGCACACTCACACTCAAACACACACATTCCTGGCCTGGTTCGATAGCCACAGGCATGAAGAAGGCTTGAGTGCTTAAGGGGGTGTCTTGATCCCAAGTATGCATCTCTGGATCATGGTGTGTGTATTTCTTGTGCTGACAGCACATCATAAATGTCAAACAGTGGAGAGAGAGACTGGGTGTGTTTGAGATCTGGGGTGAGAAAGTAGTTATTAATTTTATTTGATTTTTTTTCATATTTTTACAGCATAGTAAGTGCAGAGATGAGGGTCTTCTTCATGGCAATTGAGACATGTTGAAGGATTTCTCAATGCATTTCTCGATTGTATTTTGGATGAGTCTGTGACCTTGTGCACGGTGTACAATGACTGCATGCACAAGCAAATAACCAAGACATGTGGAGCACTTGACAATTCATTGTTTCTGTGAAAGGATTTTTGAATGCATTACACGGTCCGAACTTACAATCGAACAGATAGCTTTTCAGTTTGGCTTTAAACTCTGCAGAAAGAAACAATCACAGAAGATTTATTAGATGTTGGTGGCGATTTAGACGGCCACGTATCTGTATTAGAAGTGTGCATGAGTGTTTGTTTTTTAGTTCAAGTTCAAGACAATATTATTGCTCTAAGGTTGCTCTTTCACAGCTCAGTGGACCAAGTTCACACAACCAATTGTAGGATGTGATCCTTTGAATGGTTGTCTAGCTTGATCCCAAGCAAGTATTAAAACTTAGTCTCAAATGTTTCTATTAAAATTCCTCATGAGGGATACAAATAGATACAAATGAGACAATTGTTGGTATGAGTGGTGAAGAGTAAAGGTTGTCATATACAAAACTACAGAGCCCCTAAAGTGACATGGTGAAGGAAAGAAATATGAGATGGGGGAAAATGTTTTTGTCAATGCTTTTGCATTCTCTTGCAAATGTTTTGCATTTCCTCGCAAAAACTTTGGTGTTCCACCGAGAAACTTTGCGTTCGCTTGCAAAGAGCTTGCAAAGTTTCTCGGGGGAACGCAAAGGATTTGCAAGCAAACACAAAACGTTTGTGAGAGGACGCAAAAGTATTGACTTATTTTCCCTCACATCTATTTTTTTTCCCCACAACCATGTCCTTTTAGGGGCTCCATACAAAACAAATAAGTTTCTTCAAATATAAAAAATATTTTCTTTAAAAATAAAAAAGATAAATCAAAATAGATTTTAGATATAATTTTCTGTTATGTGTATACTGTAAGTAATTCAGTGACAGGTTTCAACAGTTTTATTTGTTAACATTAGTTAACTACATCAGATAACATGAACTAACAACGAACAACACTTCTACAGCTTTTATTGATCTTAGTTCATGTTAATTTCAAAATTTACTAAAACGGTTTATCTGTTAACATAAGTTTATGCAGTGTGAAATAACATGAACTTTTATATTAACAAAGGATCATAAATGCTGTAAAAACATATTGGTCATTGTTAGTTCATGTAAGTTAATGCATTAATTAATGTTAATAAATGAGACCTTTTTGTAAAGTGTACCAGTAATTCTTATGCATATTGATATATAAAGTAAAAAAAGGTTAATGTAATATGGATTATGAATGTAATATGAATGTATTATGATGCTTTTAAAATGGCATTTGCATTTCATGTGGATAGCATTTCTCAGATAATTTGACATTGTAAGAACATGAGAATGTTTCATGTTGAAATAACAGACTTTCAATTTGCAGTTTGTGACAGATTTTTTCTGAAACTCTTAGGAAACAGAAGAATTATATATGAATATTAATAATAATATTACTCAGAACAATAGCCTGTGAAGCAGGAGACATAGGCTCTCATTGCTATCTAGGAGAAACATTTGATATATTAAGGACATCTCAATTTTGATGCCTTTCCTATAAGCATTCCGAAATGAATCATTCAGAATTTCTTGGTCAAGAGAACAATAAGCATCAAGTCAGAAAACAGACAGTGATTCTGGACAGATTAAACTCACCATCCACATTATAGACTTTCAGCCCAGCCAGATGTTTAGCTGCCCTGGACTTAGCAGCCGTCAACAGGGCAGGGTTGTGAACTGAGAAATCCTTATAATAGTGTTCAAGAATTACCAGGGCTGCCCGCTGAATGCTACAGAGGGAGAGAGAGAGAGAGACAGACAGATCGATCAACATTTAAAAAAAAAGAAAAAAAAGAAGAAAAAAAAAAAACCTTGTCATGTTCATTGGTAATAGGGATTTAGGTGTCTCTTAAAACACAGGAACAGACAATTCCATAATATATTTACATTAAACAGATGTCAGATACTAATAGATTTCACTCTACTATTGTGTGTGTGCTGCCAGTTGACTCTGCAGTAGCGCTGGATCAAAAATGTCCAACCAATGAAACAATGAGAGCAAGAACAAAGGAAAGCGTTGGGCAGGAGAGAGGAAGGGAGAGGGGAAGTAACGCAGGGCAAAGTAGGGAGTGTCTGTAATGGGGTGATTAATGGACCTTTTTCCCTTGGCCCAACCTCAACTCATTATTAATGCATTAAACAGTACACACACACACACACACAAAATTTTGTGTATACAGACAAAAATCACCCATAAAGCCATAAAATCAGTGCAATTACAGAGGCAAAACATTATTTACATGTTAATATACATAGTTGGTTTGCAGATTTGATGCAAAGAACATTATTAAAAATAAAGGGTCTCCAATAGTTCTCGGGTTTCAATTTTGAAGTGTGACTAGTGAGTTCCTATTTATTTTGCGTTTTAACTAAAGAGCATGTAACAGACAGTTAAAGAGCAAATTGTAGTTATTTTATTCAATGTTTTGGTCATCAGCTGGCACCTGAGTTGTCCCAGGTTGTAATGGTGAGTCTCTCCATCAGTGGAGCGTACAACACAGAGCGAAAAGCAGGGTTGCAGATGCCGGATCTCCAGCAGAACCACTGCCAGGTAATGGATAAACAGCAGAGCATCCACCAATGATACTGCAAACTGCACTATGCCGTGGTAGTTCTCTTCCTGTCAAGCACAGAAAGTAAAGCAATAAACCAAGGGGGTCAAAATGAGGGGGGGGGGGGGTTTGGGGGTGTAATCAAATTAATAATTTGATTATACACAATTGCTTAAATGCTTCAAAATAGTTCATTAGTTCACTTTCACATTTACATAATCAATAAAAAAAAAAATTCTGAACCTGTAGATACAGACCAATAATTAAATGCTACTGAGGCTTATATACAAGATTTATGAGGAACATGAAATTACAAATAATTACATAATTTTAGCGAAAATTCCAATTTAACCCCATTTATGATGATAATCATACTAAGTAACATTGAAGTCATTAGCCTAAATGTAAGTTAAAATTGAAGTGTGTAATTTCAGCGCCACTAGCATCATCAAATGGAATTGCAAAAACAATGATCCATGGCCACAGGTGTACATTTGGTACATTTGGTTTTGAACATGGCTCATCCAATATGATATTATAGCTGGAACTAACAATATTATTAAAAGAAACGTTAAACAAAAGCTGTTCCACAGATCTCAACATGTTTCTCTTGACTCTTTATGGTGCCCACACACATTTGCCCATACCTGTGAGTCCAAGATGCGCACTCCAAAGAACAGCCAATAGGAGAGCAGCAGGAGGAGCGTGAGCAACCCCAGCAGGGCGCGGAACACTGCTATCCGGGGCAGGGAGGCTCGCGTCGGTCGCACAAACAGTGCCCAGCCAGCCAGCAAGAGAATGAGGAGCTTGAAAGCCAGTGAGAGAAACAGGCCCTCACAGGCAGTACCACAAGCCTGAAGGCGCTCCGGCCACAGAACCTGGGGCAGCACCAGGAAGGACAGGGGGGTGACCAGGACCAGCAGGCCCAGGAGGAGGGTGAGGGCCAAAGGAAGAAAGCGTACACAGTTCAATTTCTCTACTGGACCATCCGTCTCCTTCCCAAAGCCAGCCAAGTCCTCTTGAGACAAGCTGTGGTCTGATGTTCCAGTGACCGCTGTGGTGGTCTCACCCCAGTTGTCATCCTGTCAAGAGGTGGGAGAGGAACAGCATTGTATCATGCACATAAAAAATTCAACATACTCCTAAAAGCCCCATTATCATAGAGGCCTAACATCCAATCCCAGCAATCAGGATCGATAATACAGAAAAAAAAAGAAAAAAAAAAGATTTACAACTTTTGATTTGCTCCCCTTTCCCTCCATTTGTGAGATGACAAATCTGCTTCACAGCTAATTTAGACAGACAGTACGAAAGTACCTAGGTCTCCCTCATCAGCATATATTAATGACAAATACCCAAAACTCACATACATCTACATATAAATGAGATTGAGAACTGAGAGACACACTAACAACAATTGAGAACTTTCTAACAGAATGACGTCTGAGCCAGTGCCACTAGAATGTGAAATGCAGTGCAGATTAGAATTCCATTAAAGATTATTCTGCACTAAGGACAGTAATTCATCTGCAACTATTTATATATTTATTTATGGATTTGTTTGCTTATTTGTATGAATAGAGGCTGTATTTTGTATGGTAATGTAGTTTAGCCAATTTAATCTGTATTGAGAAAGTTTTCATTTCATGTAAATGACAGCAATATTATTATCATAATAATAACAGCCACAAAATACAGCCACATGCTGCAAATACTGGGCCAACTATTGAATATATTCACAAGTTCAATGCAAAGAGTTTAAGAAAAACACTGACGCAACTTTGCAACATGGCCGAGTCCAACCTTGCGAAACCTGTTATTGAAGGACTCCACATGAACCAAAGAACGCATATTCTCAGAGAAACAAAGAATAAGACAACTAATAAATATAATAGGGGGTATGCAAATATGCGACAAAAGAAAAATGGAGGGGTTACTGGTAATTGAGAAGAATAGTGACAAATTAAAAGTGAGTTGTTTACGCCTGATGGTTTCAGCTCATTTGACAATTTAAAAAAAGAAAGAAAGAAAATAAATTTCCTTTCCGTTCTACACAGTTTAGAGCTTGCGGCAACTCTTATGTAAAAACAACTTTCGGGGTGATCATCGGAAGTGAGGAAATGGCAGATGGAAAAGGTTAAAGAAGCATATTGTGTTGTAAAAGGTGGTGGAAACACAAACACAGATGCACATAAGATTTGTTATTTAAAAAATGGAGCCCATTGGATGAGGTCTCGGGGTCAACATCCAAAAGCGTTTGGCTAGCCCCAGAGGCAGCTACCACTGTAAAACACACATTTACACTTAAATTTGTGAGCACTGAAGTCTTAACAAAGCATCTGCTAATATTTGAATTTCAGCTCCAGAGGCTTCCTTAGCGCTTGTTTTAACAGTGAAACAAACAGTAACGATGGTGAAGTTTTTTTCTGTATCAATTCCAGAGCGAGTCTTCATCCTTTTGAAGAAGATGCAAAGAGGATTCACAGTACTAAAAACAGCGTCTTCTCAACATGTCGACAACACGAACAGGCCTCAGCTGCAACTACAGTGTTTGAGGGCGGGTCAAAGCAGACGTTATTCACAGGCAGCCAATCATAGGCAGGCATTATGCAAATGTATTACATTGGCTGTGTCCGAAATCTCCACTCAAACCACTACTCCCTAACCCCTATGTAGGGGGTAGGGAGTAGAGGACTATATAGTGAGCTCACCAGCATAATAGAAACACCACTTTCGGACACTACTCGATCGTCTCTCGGCGCCGTTGATTACGGCATTACTGTCGCACTATTTAAACGCTCCATCATCTGTCAGCTGGTGCCGAGCCAGCTCTGGGCTAATAGATTTGTTTTTTATAAATACATTATATTATATTGAGCTTATTTCTCCATAATTGTAAAATTAAAAGTCATTTCTGGCCGTTTCTGTTATAATGCGTCACTCCACACATGATTATAACTTATAAACATAAATAAAATTAATACACATTTTCATATATTTTCATTTTCGCATCACACCGTTTTCTCTTGCCTGTCGACATTAGAAAAAAAAAACCCAGATCTACATTATCAAATATCTTGCTCATAATACTCTTAATAAAACAGCTTTTAGACTCTGTGGAGATCCCACTCAATATTTCTCTTTTTTGTTTTGTTTTTGTTCTCGTGATTCAGAAGATTTCGCGGATTAGCAAAAGAAACAGGATTTCTAGACAGAAAACGAACATAACTTACATTTGTATGACAAATTCGTATTGTCGCGCTGCTCTCCTTGACGTCCATCCACCATTTTTGCGATCAGCGCAATGCATGATGGTATGTAGGGCTTGGGTTAGTGACCATCGGTTGTACACTACTTTTCAAAATGCATTCTGGGATACATTGAGTGGACTATATAGGGTATAATAATCATCACTATACATTCGGACAGCACTACAAAATGGCGAGCTCACTATATAGTCCACTATATAGCGAGTAATGGGAGATTTCGGACACAGCAATAGTTATGCAAGTATGTAACAGACTGGACTTCCTGACAACTCCAGAATTGATTCTTTCTTTTAGGAGACAATAACTTTGTTTGTCGTGCACTTTGATTATTAAAACTTTGCAGACCTTTTATATTCACCTACAGCTAAATTACACACCACATGAAAGGTAATATTTGAAAACGCACAATATGAACACTTTAAAGAAATCAGTTGAACCAGTTAAAGCATTGTTTAATATCAATGCAAATTACATTTGGGTTCTAAATGACTTCATGAGCTGAATCTTGGCTGCAACAAACTGAAGTGGCCCACATGAAAGGACAAGAAACATTCTTTTATCGGTTAAACAAAAACAGCAATATTTGCCTAATAAAAGCTGAACAATATGTGCCAACTCCAAAGCTGAACAATTTTTAACTTGACAATACTTAGAAAGCATGTGTTAATACGGCAACAATTTGCAATGAGACCCCCGTTTCAAAAGATTTAGGATATTTCACATTATTTATAATATTTCAGTTTAATTTTCAAGTTAAAAAAGTTAATGATGGGTGAATAAATGAGATAATTTTCTTTTTGGTTAACACAAACACAACAATTTTATTTATATATTTTATTCAAGTATAATTCCATACAGATATTTTTAAAAATGAGGTCTTTGTGACCAGAGGGAAGGCTATTGTACAGGACTGTGGTCTGATCTGTTCCATTTTGCCTACAGTCCACATTGCTGAATGTGCTTCCCCCACTGAGACAGACAAAAGAAGCACACAACCCAGCTAATAGAGTGAGTGTGTGTGTGTGTGTGTGCGTTTTAGTGTTCTGCTTGACTCGTGTACAGCTCATTTCCCTGTCACGGAGCCACAGTCTGAGCTGTACCACAGAAAGAAAAGCAGGAAGAGAGGGAGTGGTAAACAAGTGTGAGAAACTCCTGCACCTCTCTCCTCTCCACCCTCCATCCTTTTCCTCAATTTTTTTTCCAAAATAAACCTGCATAGGCATTTTGCTCAGATTTACAACTCTAAATTGAAAGGAACATAAAGGATACAGACATTATTATAGAATTACAGACATGAGAACACTAAGAACATAATGTTTTCAAATGACACACAGTAGTACTTGACAGATACTGTCGATAGTGCATTTTTCTTGGTTCTGAAAATAAATTGTATTGAACCCGGGACATTGTAGCTGACTTTGAAAGGTTAGAAGCAGCCTTTGACAGGTAAGATTTATGTATGTCATTATGACCCTGGGCTAGTAACTATGAGAGGCGAGAGGATTCAAAATCAAGCAGTCTTTTGATTCAAGCAGTGAATCTGGGGTGAAGGGGGAGGGACTAAAATAGACATCTGTCATTGGTGATGAGGCTCTGATAGAGGCCAATAGAGTGCTGCAGGGATAAAGTTTTTTTGTACGCAAAACCCAGAAACGAGTTAGTATTTTAGCACTTCTGGTTCCATCGTCCTGAAGTCAATGTTTTTTTTTTATGAGTTTTTGACTAAATGCCTGGAACAAGGTCTGTAGATAACACCAGTTCAAGAAACACATTTTTACTAAACTGACAGTTGGCTAATATTATAAAGCTTTTACTAAACAGGTGGCTAAATTGAACAATAGAGGTTGTTGAGAATATTTTACGTCATCCCAGCGCACAGGAAAACTCATCTACTCACTAGTCCACTTTTATAGCCTCGTTTTGTTTATAATTGTGGTCTCGCAAATTATTCTATCTCAAATTTTCTGGGAAAATGTTTTTTTTTTAAATAAAGAATGAGAGTTGGTGGAAGCTTAATGGTGTTAACGTTTGTTTGTAGCCTATTCTTAACTTTTTACTCCTGTATAGGCTTCAAAATGTATTAAAATACTAACAAGAATATGTCATAACTGCAGCACTCTATAGAGGCATTAGATTATCAGACAATATCACCATGTGCCTTAATTTGAGGTTGAAGCAATGGATATATCTATGTAGCCTTTGATAATCATCGATTCAAATAACAGAGCTAGATCTATCATTTTATAAATAAAAATGACACTAGCAAGAAAGACACACTCAAGGGCACAACAAGCAAACATAAACACAGGCCCTTTCTTAGCACACCAGTTATGACTTACATGCTTGCTATTCCAAGTCATTCTGTTCACTAACGTCTAAAGTTTCCTCACTGGAGACAACATTCCAGAGGCCCAAGCTGAATGACAGGAAGACGAAAGAAGATCAGAGCCAACATGATGAAATTACACAGGGAAGAATAGACCTGACAGCCGTTCAAGGGCACGGCATTAACCTGTAAGCAGTGCCAGGGGCTTTCCTCGGTTTACTATGATATATATTTTTTAAATAAACCAGTGTGCATTTGTCCCTTTTTTATCTCAAGCGATCTGACGTTGTAATTTAAATGATCTATGAAAAGATGAAACCTACCTGTACCTAATGTTTAACAATTTTGAAATGGTGCTATTGGAAGGTTCATGGTCATTTGCATATACACAACTGTTACAAAAAAAAGTAAAGGCTGCATTTAGTTGATCAAAAATACAGTAAAAACAGCAATATTGTGAAATATTATTACAATTTAAATAACTGTTTTCTATTTTAATGTTTTAAATGTAATTTATTCCTGTGATGGCAAAACTGAATTCTCAGCAGTCTTCACTTCACACTTCAGTGTCACATGATCCTTCAGATATCATTCTAATATGTTTATTTGGTGCCCAAAATATTTCTTATTATTTTATTAAAAATAACAAAAGTCTTTAACTGTCACTTTTGATCAATTTAATGCATCCTTTCTGAATAAAAGTTTTAAAAAATAAAATAAAATAAAAGACTTACTTAGATCTTACTCAGCCCAAACTTTTTAATGGTAGTAGTGCATGCATATATATATATATATATATATATATATATATATATACATATATATATTATTGTATTCAGGTTTAATCTAAAAAAAATATAATCCACTAAAATTTCAGAACTAGGTATGTTCAATCGGAAAAGTCCCTTCAAGAGAAATGTACAATGTTCACACACACAACCACACACACACACACACACACACACACACACAAATTAATGTAGACAGGCATGAGGACCTATAAAAACTTTGTGTGCCTTTTGCCCCCGAGGGCGAGCCAAGTAGGTCAGAATAACTGAGACCCTGTAGGAAGTACAAAGCGACGTCCCTTCATACTGAGATGTGTGTCGCTCCGATTTTGCATATCTGCCTACACACAAAACCCCTCATTACACACACACAAACTTTACACTCAATTCTGTAATTATTGTCTCTCTAATAAGTATTTCAGTATAATCACTATGCCAGTGTGAATGAGGTTATTGTTTCATCACGATAACCAACATCACAGGAAAACATATATAAATGTTAAAAGGCAGACAATATTTATTTTGCCAGTAAAGTTTCATCATTAAGCCTATTTTTGCAACTCTTAGTGTGCTGAACTCAGCATAAAATCAATTTAAAACTACACCATGAACAATTTTATTGACACAATGTTGCCATTTGACAAAAAAAAATACATCTGTCTTAATGCAATTTACACAGTGGCAAACACCTGAACACTGCAAATCTGTTGTTTGTTTGCTATTTGTTTTTTGTATTACATTGTGAAGCGACCTTGGGTTCTTGAAAGGCGCTATAGAAAATAAACATATTATTATTATTATTATTATTAGTAAATCCAACTGAATCCAGATCTTTTAAAACGTTTATTATCTTTGGGGTTTGGATTCTATTGTGGATTAATTGCCGTTTGGATGTAAATGGGATCCAGCTCACATTCGTAATAATAATTCTCAACTGCTCAATACTCATTGTGGTAACCCAGAAATCCCTTTTCTGTATAAAGCTCCAGCTCTTTCATCCAACAGAAACGATGTTAGTGTGAAAACACAATGCAAGCCTGCTTTTGCAGTGAAGCTGCAGCACCGCTTGCATGCTGTTTATGCATGAGGTGTGAAACAGCATAAACCGCATCTGTGGCTTGCTCTCACAGTGGGCAATATCAGGCAAGCGGAAAAATAGCACAAATGTGAAGCTTGTAATTTTGATAAAGAACTATATAAATGAATAAAATTTGTTAGTTGAGCTGTAAATGTATGTCTAAATTGTCCTTTTGAGGTGGGACTACATTTCTTTGAGGTTTAAGTTCTGAATAGTCCTTTGATTTAATCTGGCATAACACTGAGCACTTCACACATGAATTACTCTGACAGCAAAGAACATTCAATAAAAAAAATGTATTTGTCTGTTTTCTGGAGCATGTCACTGTCTAAAATCGCTGTTATCCTCTTTAACTTTGGCCAGTGTTTGCTGAGTTAGAGCTCAGAGTTCAATATATGACAGATACCCACATTTGACATCATAAACAGTTTCATCATACATATATTCTGCACAAATGCATATGCAAAGCAGAATTAAATTCAACAAGAATGTTTGTATCGTTCATCTATACACTATATGTATACATGATGTGCATGTGTGGCTATTTTTATTGTACGTTTGGAATGACAGTAATGAGTGAAATAAGGATTAGATACTTGTAAGAAATGAAAATGTAAGAAATACAGTATATATACACAGTACCATTCAAAAGTTTTGGGGTTGATAATGTTTATAATAGAAGCTTCTTTTTATCAATGCATAAATGCTGAATAAAAGCAAATTTATTTATTTTTTTAAAGGTGCAGTCCGTAACTTTTTTGTGTTAAAAATTATCCAAAAGAAATTTTTGAGCAAGTACATAACCAGCCAGTGTTCAAAATTATCTGCTTGGCTTAGCTCGATTCAAAACGGTAAGCTTGTAATAATGTTTTTAATTCCAGTTTAAATTGAAGTTTATTTATATAGCACATTTCATACATGTCAATTGAAAGTGCTTTACGGAAAGGAATTAAAATAATCACAAAATAAAAGCAAGGAAGATTAAATTAAAAGAGATATATGGTACCGTTATAAAATGAATTAAAAGAGTAAAAAGATGATGCATAGATAAACTTCTCATCTGGCAAAACACCGGTGTATCATATTTTTCACAACTCCTACTTTTACTCTGAGATTTTCCCATGGTGATTACACTGTGTCTGTAGTGTTCTTTATTCTAATCCTCGTCAGTCTGAAGCATGGGACTGCTGGGTTGTTTTATTCAAGCAATTTACAGGTTCAGTTCCTCTGGAGTAACTTAAGGGATCTACATCTAGGGCACAATGGTGATACCCACTATCACATTGATTCTCTCAAATATATCCAGTGTCTGACTCACCTGGGCATCTGTGGGGGCGGAGCCTTGATCCGGCTGCTGTGGCTGGGCTGACGATGCACTGATGGTGACATTTTTGTCTGAGCGGCTGCTGCTGTCACGGCTATGTGATTTGTGCCGATCCCTGCTGCTGCGTTCACTGCACGAGAGAGACACACACAGCGACGGAGGTGAGGGAAACGCTGTCGCCATGGCGATGGGAGCAGGGAAACACACTCACACTAATGACAGGATAACCACCATCATCATTCTCCCTCTTCATCCTCTCACTGACACGTGCTGGCTTCCTCTAGCGCCGTCTCATCCATGCCCTAGCTGGAGCATCTGGTGCAAACTGGGTTAGAGGCAGTGAGGTGTGACGACCCTAATCCAAGCACAGCTTTCTCTCCCTCTCTCTCTGGCTCATTCCTGTCTTTTTAGTCATAGCTAATGTCTGGTAAGCCTTAGAATAAAACACAACTGATAAACACAAACAAATACAGCACTACTGCAGTGCACACAGACGCTCTCTCACACACACACACATTCTATCAAACAGAAGCAGACATAGACGTCTCGCTCTGAGTAAATCTTGACATCAGCAAATAACTGCAAATATCTGCAAAGACAGCATTTGAACTCACGCTGTCTGTTTAACAATATACAGCAATGAGGCATGAAAATTATATTGTTACAGTAACTGATGCTCGTTTCACAACCTAGCATCCTAACGGTCACAGAACCTCACAAAATAATGATTTGTAACACTCTACATGTGCAACAAAATTCCCCACAAAAATAGTGCTGCACATGGAAAATTTGACTGTCAATTTATTTCAATAGAGTTTGACGTTGGCATATTGATAAGCTAATGCAGCTAAACTAGGTTTTGGAGACGTCAGAAGATGCGTCTGGGATTTTAATATTTTGACTGGAGAAAAATAAACTATACCAGTGGTTCTCACCTTTTTAGCTAATAATTCACTACACAACAGAAACTGTATCATGATAAATTTTTTTAAGTTATTCATTTTACCATCGTAAAAACACTTAGTGTTATTTTAATATCATTGATATACTATTCTAGTTTTGTTAATATTTTGATTAAGATTTTATTTTTATATTTTTTTTTTTTCATTTACATTTCAACATTTTAGTTATTGTTTTGTTTTTGTCATACTACAATTTTTAAGTAAGCATTGCTTTTTTGCCTTCTGTGATAGGATGACCAAATTGGGAGCTTTGTCCTACGTTCAGGAAGACGTAAGCTGTGTCCCATCTTTGTATTGTATTTCTTCCCTTACAATACTACAATAAGAAATATAAGAAATACTAAAAATAAAATTGCCTTTTATCCATGTGCGAAGCTGTATGTTCTAGCTAGAGCGGGAAATTTATCAACCAACACATTAGTAGAGAATGATTTTTTCGCTGTTGACGACTAGACGGAGCAAAGGATTTAGTGTGGACCTCATACAAACTTGTTAAATACAGCGACACCAGCCAGGACTTCATCTAGACACATTTTGGATAAGAACATCCTGATTAAACCTGCCAGATCCAACAAAAAAAATCCAACATTTTATCTATCACACACGTGCCCTGCATTGTCCCGCAAAATCACATACAGTCCAGCAACAGAGCAATAACCAGGTGGTCACCCTAGTCTGTGACCCTATCAGAACAGATATGCGACCCACCAGCTGAGAACCACTCAACTATACTTTTCTAAAGTGACTCTCTGATTATAGATCAGTGAGTATGTATAAAGAGAATGCCTTATGAGGATTAGAGAATTGCTTTAGTCTTACAATGACTTCTAACTGTTAAGTTTGGAACAGCTAGTCATCACAGACCCCGACCCCCCTGTTGCTTAACTCTAATCCTGGACAGCCTGAACGAGATTGTGTCGTATTATAGAACATCTACAGCTGAGCCTGAGGGACTAAGCCAAACAGCTGCTACAACATTCAACAAAGTACAAAGTTCAAGATTTGTGAACAGCCATGTATATGAACAATCAATTTATAAAAACTATATTTGTTTACCACTACTAGGAATGGGCGATATCTTATCGTTTGCGATATATCGTTGAAAATTCTCCTCACGATAAAAATGTGTCTCCTCACGATAATAACGATATGTCTAGTTGATGACGTAGTTTTGTGTGCGCGCGCGCGCGATTCACTGTTCACGTGCGGACATTCTCTGTGCGGAGTGAAAACAAGCATGGCGGAAGGCGGACGCGAGGCTGATGAGGAGCTTGTTGTTAAGCGAGGAGCTACCTCCACAATTTGGAACTGGTTTGGTTACAGAAAATCAGATGAGGAGCAAACTACCGTAATATGCAAAGTTTGCAGAAAAACGGTGGTTACAAAGAGTGGAAACACGTCCAATTTGTTCCACCACCTGAAACACAAACACAAACCAGAGTATGACGAATGTCTGAAGATACGCGAGGCAACGGAGGCGAAAACTACAAGTGGACCTAGGGGTAAGAAAATTACCACCCAGACGAAAATTGCCAGCGCATTTGCTAGTTGCGTCCCTTATGATAAGCAAAGTAAACGATGGAACGAATTGACGAAAGCAGTGGCGTTTTGTTTGACAAAAGACATGTTGCCATTCCAAATTGTCGAAAAAGAAGGATTCAAGCGAATGATCCATAAACTGGACCCAAGATACAACATGCCCTCAAGGAAGTACTTTTCCAAAACAGTCCTGCCAGCGATGTATGAAGAGTACCGCGGTAGGGTACAAACATCACTGTCTACGGCGGATTTTTATGCTTCAACTGCCGACATGTGGAGTAGCAGAACGACCGAGCCGTACATTAGCCTTACGGTCCACTACATAACGAGTGACTGGAGTTTGAACAGCTGTTGCATCCAGACAAGTTTTTTCCCAGATGACCACACGGGTGAAAACATCGCGAGTGGCTTGAAGCAGTTTCTTCAAGAATGGGATTTAGATGAGGAGAAACAGGTGTGCCTAACAACGGACAGCGGGGCCAATATAGTAAAAGCAGCCACTCTAAACATGTGGACAAGACTGTCTTGCTTTGGCCATTGTCTACACATTGCTATTGGTAAGTTTACTCTTTTTCTCTTAGTGTCAGTATATTTAATGCATGCACACTGAGCAAACATGAGCTTAATATATTAACTGTATTTATGTATTTGTTTCTGGATTACTATGCAGTATTTTGAACAGCAATTCATTACATTAGCTAATGTTTATATTATGTGTATTTAATATTAAATGTTTATTTATTTAATATTTTTTTTAGTTTTATCTATTTTAATTTTAACTTCACTATAACTTTTTTTAAAACTTTTTTTTTGTTTGTTTTTTATTGTATTTATTTTATTCTTGTGCAAAAGAAACATAAATAAATGCATAAAAATAAATAGTTTTGTTGTTGTTTTGCAGAGAGAAGCATGAGGGATACCAGGATTGACAGAGCTGTGGGAGTCTGTAAGAAGATTGTTAGTGTTTTTTCGCACAGCTGGAAAAAGCAGCGAACACTCAAAGATGCTCAAGTAGAACTTGGCCTTCCGCCACACAAACTTGTGACTGAATCGCCAACACGATGGGGATCAAGGCAGAAGATGATTGAGCGGATACTTGAGCAAGAGAAGGCCATTACGCAAGTCCTGGCTGCTGACAGGTCAACCAGGCATCTGGTGCCTACTTGGCAGGATATTGATGTCCTAGACTCTGTCAGTAAAGCACTTGGGCCTCTTCTTGATTTTACAGATGCCCTCTCTTCTGAAAACTATGTCACAGTGTCATGCTTGAAGCCTACTCTTCACCTATTCAACAGTGAGCTGCTGCAGGGGAAAGATGAAGACACCGATCTCACCAGGAAAATAAAAAGTTCAATATTGGACTACATGAACACCAAATATGGTGACCAAGAGGTTCAGAAACTGATCAACATGGCAACAATTCTTGATCCACGCTTCCGCACTCAGTATATGAGTCAAGAAGAGATCCTGGACATCAAAGCCAGAGTAGTCAGAGAGGTGGAATCCCTTTCTGTCATGCCAAGTGATGCTGGCTCTTCTACCTATTAACGTCATCTGAATCAACAAAAGAAGCTCAGAGTGCATCTAAAAGGCAGAAGAAGAGTCTTGGAAGTTTTTTCAAGAAACCAGCTGCTGAGATGACCACCACCCTTTCTGAAACGGAGAAAATTGAGGCTGAATTAAACAACTACCTGCATGGGCCACTTGCAGATGGTGAAAGCAATCCCCTTACGTGGTGGAAGGTACATGAGGTGAATTTCCCTAACATCAGTCGTTTGGTGAAAAAGTACTTGTGCATCCCCGCCACTAGTACACCCTCAGAGAGGGTGTTCAGTGCTGCTGGAAATGTAGTGACATGCCAAAGGTCTCTTCTGAAACCAGCTACAGTGAATATGTTGGTCTTCTTGACCAAAAATCTTAAGGTGTGAGCCCTGTTCTCTTTTTGAAAGCTACTGAATCACACTAGTATGTGTGTTATGCAACTTGCACTACCAGACATGTTCATGTCAGCCTTATTTCTATATTTTGCAAGAGTATATCAGTGTTTACAGTTTAATTACACTTTTATTTAAATTTAATTTATTGATTTGTTTTTTAATTTATCATCTTGTTTTGCACTATTTTGTAAACTATCTGAAGACATAGTTGGGATCATTACTTTTTGATACAGTGTTTGCACTATTTTTACAATTTGTTCCATGGGACAAGAGTGTTGATAATTTAACTACCTAATTGGTGTTAGCATGTTTCACTTACGTATTATATTTACATTCTAAGAGTGTGTTTCACTCTGAACTTCTTTACTTTATCAGGATTTGTTTGAAGTTATACTCTGTTGTAATTTTGAAACACAACTGAAGACGTGGTTGGTGATTGTTACTTTTGCTGTTTGCTTTGCACTATTTTTCCACCATGAGAGTATAAATAAATAAAGAATCTGTGTTTACATTTTAAACTTGTAATTGATTTGAATTATTATTGTTATTGTGTAATTGTTGTGTGATGTTTTTCAGCACAGTCACTGGAACAACTTAAACATAACATAATCTGATATTTTACAGAAGAAAATAATTTATCGTCATTTGTATCGTTATCGCAATAAATCCCTGAAATTATCGTGATAAATTTTTTAGGCCATATCGCCCATCCCTAACCACTACTCTGAATTTTGGGGAGAAAGCATCCACCACTTGTTGTCCACCAATGTCTACGGTGGGTAATTTGGGTATGATGTGGGAAAATATATTAATTAAATAAATATATAAGTTCTCAAGTAATATTTTCATATTTTCTTATACATTTAATAAACACCTATTTAAATAGTTTAATAATAATAATAATTCAAAATAATATATTTTAAAATAAAACATTTTTTAAAGAAAACTTTACCTGAAATTGGGTTTAAACCTCAAACAGATCTTTAACTGCTACACCACACCATATTCTCTAATTGTTCTCCCTTCATGACTTCAAGACTAAACTTCTTTATATTTGCTTTAACAGTGCTAAAGGTCTTGGCACTGAATTCCCAAAGAAATTCTTTAAAAATGCAATCAATGAATATTACAACAAAGCCCCTTTTCCCAACAGTGCAGATCTACACAACTTTGTGTGTATTGCAGTATTGTAAATACCCTGCAGGAAGCATGGGAATGTAATTAGAAGTTATATAAACTGGGTGTTGAGGCTGAATGGGAGAGGCAGTATGATAGCCCCTAGTGAAACACTGAGGTGTCCGTCCCCACCCAGGCATTATAAATGTGTGTTGATGTCAAATGTGGAGCTCAGCTTTGTTTGGAAATTGGACAAAAAAAAAAAAAAAAATAATCCTGCCCACTGAGCCAAGGGAAAGTGGCCAGATCAGTGTATGCTATAGACATAGACAGAGAGAAATAGACAATCTGAAACTGGTGTGTGAAAAATAAAGTGAATATGTTTTAATATAATCACTGTTTTAACTATCATTTGCACATCTTTCACGGACCATTTTTACCATGCAAAAGATTAAAACCAGACTGAGTACTAAACAGGCACGATTACCGTAAGATATGGAGATGATCGAATTCATCCAAAAATATTTATTGACTGATAGGAGTATTAACGAAAGGAAAGAGAGATACACAAGTAAAAAGTGGCAGGACGTTTGAAAGCCAACAGCAAGAGGACATGCATTTGTGGCTTTCTTATTGAAGATGCATACATTCTCTGCTTTCATGCTGGAATTCCACAGGCCTGTTTGGGCCTTTCACTTGATTTTTTTTATAGGAAACCTAACAATAGTGAAGCTCAATAAATAACTTCCTAATTACAGTGGGTGGGGTCAAAACAGTCCAAATCTGTGAGCAAAAAGTCATACAAGCATTAACAATTATGTATGAAAGGAAACCACTCAAGCAATCTCACAATTGTTGCGCACCCAAACTAAAATCTTGAAGTTCAACCTAACAGGCCTTATTTTGTTTGTTTAAATGCATCTACAATTACACAAATAGAGTCTTCATCTAATGTGAGCATATTTCATATTAATTATTTTTGTGAGACTAGTATTTATTTTTAATGAAGAAAAATTACTGAGAGAACCTTTAACCAAGAATATTTCTTTAATGTGTTATGACACTGATTACCTTTTCAAAGTAATAATTTAGAATCATCCGAGGCAAATTCTCAATAATTTAATCTGAAAGTAATTAAAGACATCCCGTCACTAAAGAGCAACAGAATCATTCCACAGACAAATTCACTTAATTTCGTTAATACACTTGAAGCTTGAAATAAATGCAAAATCTTTTCATGATGATAATATTAATTTTCTGCATGAATAAATCTGTAAAAAAAAAAACAAGAGAGGAGAAAGAGAGTATGATGTGTACTGTATGCATGTGTATGTGAATGCACATGAGGCTCTCCAGCCCTTTACCTCTGTTTGTTTGACCCTCGTGACCTATTGGAGTGGTGGGAATAACCAGAGTGGATGGAATCCGTGTCCATGGCAATACTGTCTGTGCTGTGATTGGTTTAACACAGCAGAGGGAGGAATGCAGAGACAGTGAAAGTGCAGACGATGATCAGGACATACATGAAGTTGCGCAAGATGACAGGATCGTCTCTAGGGGCTTTCTGTTAATATCAAGCATTAACCTAAAGAGAGAAAGGAAAAGATTTTTAGACAAACTCCTACCTTATACCATAAATACATCAAATACAATACAATCATTATAATAATGTACATTATTGAATTCAGAGATTTTAAAAAGGTCAGGGCTATCTCAAGTCAGTAAAAAAGAGCTGCAATACAGCGCAGTAGTCTGGTTCCAGAAATAAAAACTTTCTTCATAGAAGAATAATTTATTATTAATAATGTATTATTAAGACTGCCACTGCCGTGAAAGACTGCAAATTATCAAGTTAGTCTTCCTACACTCTTAACCTATA
This sequence comes from Tiaroga cobitis, assembly GCA_030578255.1. Classification (NCBI taxonomy): domain Eukaryota; kingdom Metazoa; phylum Chordata; class Actinopteri; order Cypriniformes; family Leuciscidae; genus Tiaroga; species Tiaroga cobitis. The sequence goes on along the minus strand of CM060599.1, from coordinate 38,639,752 downwards.
TATTTATGTTTAAACATGCACTAAACTATCAAAAAATTTAAAGTTTTAGATTTACTGTGGCAACGCTAAAGTAGAATTTTTTTAATTTAATAATAAAAATCTTCACATTTGTTAACCACAAAAAAAACACTTAAAACTCAACCAAACAGTCCACATTTCGTACTTCTTTTTAAATTGCTTTCCTCCAATACAGTGACAACAAATACATTCAGAACAGAAACAAGCAGCAAAGCCTAAAGCACTGTAAAGCACCTCTGCTGGCATCAACAAGCTCAAGGGGCATTTGGTTTAGTACTGCTCAACTTTAGCCAGTTCAAAAGCCAAACTAAATTTTTTTTTTTTTAGCAAAAAAACACATTTCCCTTCCGCTTCCTCCATCCTCGCTGGAATATATCTGCTAGTGATCAATTATTAAAGAATGGAAGGTATGATCCTTAGGATATCTACTGTAGTTCATTACTATTCAGATATTCCTTTTCATTACTATACCCCTAATGCCCGCTTACTTGAACTCTTGTGGAAGCTATTTTTCTTAGCCGTTCTGTTCTGTTTGAGCCTTTTTGGTCCTCAGTTCTTCACCTTCAGGGAATTCTGCACTGACTGTTGGGTGCTCAGTTTCATGGCGTTGCTTTAAATTTGATTTTTGAAATTGCGGGGCTACACCACTGCAAAGCAGACATAAGCATTTCCCCACACAATTCAATCACATTTAGCCTAAGCCAGCATGCTGGCCTGGTAATGTTACTCATAAGCCCTGAACAAAAACATAAACAGTTATTCTGGAGGAAAAAACTTTTAACATCACACTGAGAGTCTCATGAAGCAAGCAAGCCAAGAGTATCAAGGCTCTATACTGAGACTTCCAGCCCAGACCATGTGCATTGATTTTTCATAAATTACTCATTTGAAGTGCACACAAGTTCTAGTGCCACCTGCCATCTCAAAGAAAGCAACCAACACACACACACACACACACACACACACACACACACACACACACACGCACACTTATAAGAGGATTTACAGGTCTAAAAATTTGATCACAGCATGGCACAGCAAATTTATTCCATCAAAGTCACTTGCATTAAACCATCATGATGGAATTAAATTCTGCATTATACTTTCTTCTCTTCACATTTCCTGCCAAATGCACAAAGTTTGGGGGCCTCAAATAACAAATTTCTGTCATGCCAACTCTTTTGGATCCCCAGAGGCAATTTCAGACTGCTGCAGAGCAAGTACGGATCTTGATTTAGCCCATACATACACAACACGCTGCTGTGAGCAAGTAAGACTGCTGCTGAACAATATAGCATACATGAATTACCCATAGCAGATCTATACAGGTGGAGCTGGGGAAGGTGGAGGGTTTCTGAAGGTGCTGCAACTGCTACAGCAAATGCTGACCAAGTATTTGAAAGTTGAGCAGCGAGCTCATTGGCTACTGATACATCAGATGTGCTCTATAGAGAATGATGTGACTGCAAGCTGGTTGAGTTAAGGACCTATCAGCCTGCGGCCTCTAGAGTTTCATGACAGAACATTGTCTCTCGTGACGCTTTACAGACTCTGCTCTGGCTGTGTGCGTTTATGTGTTTTGGAGGAGGCGTGGCTTTGAAGAGCACTCTGAAGGAAGGTTGGGATTGAATGCTTTTAAAGCTAGCTTGCTATTGCTAGCCTCTCCGAAATTGCCTAGCCTACATTTAATACATTTAGTCAAAATTCACTGCGCTATTCACTACAAATATTTACTCTAACTGCATTATTTAAGCCTATCAACATCTGTATATTTTACAGGTATTCATACCATCCTCTTGAAATCAGGAGAATGATAGTAAACTTTGTACTGTAGAAAAAACAATTGCTTTGAGCATGTGGTTTACCTTAAATGGGACTCAATTGCTGGTTTATCTAAGATTTACGGATTTTACGGATAAACTATGTTTCTGATCAATGTGTGGTATGTGAGTTTGCCAAGATACCACTGACCACTTTCAAGTCCTCATTTCTCTTATCAATGGGAGAAATCTGACCTGGACAAGCACACATAGCATTCCTCTGGGGTTACCTCATAGTGCCCTAAAAACACACAAACACACGCATGCACACACACACACACACAAAGAATTCCTCTAAAGTTACTCCATGTACACTCATATGCACTAACAGAAAGTGTATCAGGTTAGGGAAGCTGGGGGCTTAGCATTTTCAAGTTATTATTATATCCTATCACAAAGGAGAAGAAAGCAATTACAGCCAAATGTTTTACAACTTCAGACAGGTTTCACTCTTCTTATCTCAGTTTTAACACAGTGTGTCGATACTATTCTGGAGACAATTCAAAGGTTGCTGCATTTTTCACAGGGCAGCATTGGCCAAATAAATCTCTTTTGTAAAAAAGCAGGAATGCAAGGTTTTGAAGACTTTGATACGTGATCAGTCTAGATGACCTATAGGCTGTTTAAATCTGAAATCTGGGATACACAGATTCCTAATTCAGGGTGAATGGTTTTCTAATCTTACCAAATTTGCTCTATTGACTTTAATCAGTTTTCAGAGTTCAGATAAACTATACATGGGAGAAACGAACAGCAGGCATGTTCAGATTTTTTCTCCAAACAAATCTTGGGCATATTCTTTTTTTTTCCGCTGTGCTTTTTACATTTTTTTAATTGATATGCAAAATTAGATAAACATGTATCACTTGTATTTCAGATACTGTGTATTTACCATACATCTCAGATTCGTATTTGTCAAAAATTCAAATTCGCACATAGAAAAGAACAGAAAAAAAAAATGAAAAAAAAGTGTACATAGGAAGAAGGGATGGCCCGATACCATTTTTTTCAAACCGATACGAGTACGAGTATTTACATTTGTGTACTTGCCGATACCGAGTACCGATACCGATATTTCTACCGCAAAAGTAACAATAGGCTCCCAGAAAAGAAGACAGAAAATGGTCTGGCATGACTGAATGCGCACAAAGTGCGCTCCCTTCATAATTCCTAAAAAGCTGACAGTTCATCGCGATCTCACACATCTCTATAATTATCAATGAAGCTGACTGCACAATGAATCTTTCATAATGTCCACACTTTGTTTGTTATAATTAGAGGATTTGCCAGCATACAGAATTCAGCACTGAACTAAAGTCAGTTTAGAGCAGTGAGGGGAGTCTATCTTAAATGCTTCTGATTGGCCATTGCGTTCAAGAAATCAACACATATGTCTGTGATTGGCTACATCGTTCAACACTGCAGACATGTTATGAATAGAAACTCTGGCCTGTAAATCGTTTCTATTTTGTTTTAGTTGTTCTTGTTGCTTTTCTGCAACAGGTGAATAAAAATCTATACGTTTTTATATGTTTTATTCATAGATATTTCTAGTTTGCGGGAGTCCCGCGAATCGTTTTACTCTCCCGCAACCCGCACACACAGAGTGAGTGCATTACCGCCCGCGCTCGCACTCGGCCATCAAATCTAGTGCCGCGCCACACTCTTTTGCGTTGGGAGTGCACGTCTCTCAAGGGCCCGGCCCGAGGATAGTGTCGGGAAATATCGGGCTTGGGCAGAGAATCTAAGCTCTAGGTCACTCCTCCTATGCTAAGGAACCGAGAGTTGTCATCCAGTCTCTTTGGTAGAGAGAGACGAGGAAAACAAACAAGCATGCAAATGGAAATTATCGCGGCCGAAAAAATAGAGCTAATTTTTTATCGTGCGATTAATTTATTTATTCACTATCGATTTGACTATTTGACTATTGATTTACAGGCCTAGCAATTCCTTCTGTGATTTTTAGTGCTCGTGGATTATCTCGCATCTTCTCGTGCTTCAGTAAAACCTGTTAATGTTGGCTGCTGAGTTGCTTTAGCTTTACTAAACTGTGTGTATTCAGCGCTATGATGCGTCTTCAGATGTTTTATTAGATTGCTTCCCTCCTCTTGACACCTTAGCTGAACATAACTTACAGTCTGCCTTACTGTTGTCATCATCCTTTATCTTGAAATGAGCCCAAACTGCCGACATTATACACTCCAATGCCTCAGTTCACCTCGACAAAGCACTCGCGGCTGCCAGTTTCGTTTCGCAAAATGAACGTGGTATCGGTGCCTGGTATCGGCAATTTTTTATGAGTAGCCTACGAGTAGCCTACGAGTATATGAGGACAGTATCAGCCCGATCCCCGATGCCAGTATCGGTATCGGGCCACCCCTACTAGAAAGTGATCTTTCTGTATACTGTAAGACTGTACATTGATTTGTGAAAATAAAAATCTCTGTGCTTTTATAGTCTAAATCTGGGCCTCAGCTTATGGGCACAGTATCTTCACCATTGCATTCACTGAATTTCATGGCTCTGAACATCTACTTAGTGTTTGAAGCGAATGCTGCAATAAATGTAGAAATTTTCCTTCAATGACCAGTGACCTTTAATTTCAGCCTGTCGGTCACACATTGCTATTTTATGGCTTCACAAGACTTGGAAGACATAATATGAGTCACATTTATAATATTTTTGTGCCCTTCAAAATCTCAATTCCCTATTTATTGTCATTTTATTTTAAATGAGCAGCCAGCAGCATTCTTAATAAAAAAAATCTTTTTGTGTTCTGCAGAAGAAAGTAAGTCATACGCTGCAGAAACAGTGGCATATTTTAAAGTGAGCTGATGGACAGTTGCTACTAGAGCATATAGTCAGAATGTAGTGCTAACTGGAGCAGGAGAGTCCCTGGAGGCTTTTACATTTAGCCATCAAAACTCAGATTTTCACAGCCATTACACCTACAGCGCTAAGATACATCATTTGACAGAAAGGCCCACTCAGCCAACATAGCCTTTAACATATGTTCAAAGCGCTGAGTAATGCATATCATATACACACATGTAGAAACACACATGCACACAGAAGACTTTCACATTTGCCCTAGAGGCAGTCATGGATGATCAAAGGCAGAACAATAACATTTCTTCACCTTACTAAACAAGAATACAAGACAGGCAGAAAGACAGAATCTTAGAGCAGAAAGAACGAGAGCGAAGGGGGGAGGGACAGTGAGAGTGAAAGGTACAGAAGCAGAGAAAAAAATACACTGTCTTCTTCAGATTGAGCAAGCGTGACTGACACATACAAGCAAACACACATAAACTGACATATATTAATGCAGATAGAAATAAAACAGGATGAGTACATATGCATGTATATACACAGATATATACATATCTGCAAACGTCTAAATTGAGAATTCTTATTTTTTATGGAATATGGTAGGCTAGAGTTTATTATAAATTATTTATCCATGCACATTTAAATTCATGTTCGCTCTTAATCTTTAATCAAAATAACTTCCCCTCCCTCTCGCAATAACATATCTTCTCTTGACATGTTTTTCAGCATGAGGGCAGAACAACCAATCACTCGCATGAAATCACTGCAATAGCAAACCACAACCGACGATCCAATCAATTCCTGATGGACAAAATCATGTCCCGCCCTATATTTTTCCTTGTCTTAGAAGCCGCTTCACTCAGACACCACAATAGGGAAGAAAAAACTATAGCATTGCATGCTTTAAAGGGGTCATATAATGGTACATGAACTTTTACAAGTTGATTGTACTGAAATGTGTGTTGGCAGTGCCTGTACACAACCATCATTAAATGATAAAAATCCATCCAGTATTTTTTTTTTAATCTCCTTATATGTTTTCCCCTGCCACAAATTGAGCCGTTCGATTTTGTGACGTCACTAAATCGGACGCCCCTCCCCATTGTTGATTGACAGCAGCGTTTCAACACAGACCCGCCCTCGTTCGTGAGCGAGCGAGCTGTCAATCATAGTCCGCGCGGTCATTGTTGATATGCTGGAGCACTGTCTGCCTATGAGCAGAATGGCGTCTAAGCGATTGTGGTGTTCTGTTCTTGGGTGTAATAACGAACACAGCCGTCATTTTAATGTTCCTAAATCCGAACCGCTTAAGACGCAGTGGCTGAGTTTGTTTTCGAAGGGAATATTCCCCACGAGCAACGTCAATGCTCTCATGTTTGCGCGAATCATTTCACACACCAGACTGCAGTGGCGCAAAAAGTGGGTATGCGCTATATGCGGTGGTAAATTGCCCCCGAACCCCCCTAGACAATGGAGCTTATAGTTTTTTTTAGGGGGGTTCATCACGGTGGAGTAGGTATAGTTTAATTGTATTAATAAATGACAATTTTGCACTTATTTTATCTGTTAGCTCTCACTCGTTCCTACTCACTTATTACATGGCACACTTATTTATTTATTTATTTTACTTTTTTGGGGGGGGGGGGGGGGGGGGGGGGGGGGGGGGAGGAATTCGACTATTCCTTTTATCCGACTATTACTACGAGACTTCAAGAGATTTCCACGACGCATGCGCGAGAATTGCGATCTCCTTCAACTACTTCAGTTAAGTTCTCGCGCGTGCGCGTCGTGGAAATCTCTTGAAGTCTCGTTTCAGGCCTACAAGGAAGAAAAGGAATAGTCGAATAAAGTCCTTATTTTTGTTTGTTTTTTCGCACAAAAAGTATTCTCGTCGATTGATAAACTTATAGTTGAGCCACTGTTGCGACATGGAATATTTAAACATTTTCTTTAATGACTTTCTGGGCCGTCAAGTTTCATTCCCTTAGGCAGCTTATGGAGGAGTGATCAACCTCTCAGATTTAATCATAAATATCTTCATTTGTGTTCCGAAGACGAACGAAGGCCTTACGGGGTTGGTACAGCATGGGGGTGAGTAATTAATGACTTAATTTTCATTTTTGGGTGAACTAACCCTTTAAAGTATATAACAAACTTTTAATTTAGACCCTAAAGAATCATATTAGCTTGTTAAAAAATGGCATTATATGACCCCTTTAAATTTAGCATTTAGCATGTCCATTTAAAAAAAAAAAAGTCAAAATGCTTGAAGCTATTCTGCTCATATGGGTGGCACAGGTTTGATTCTGGCCTGCCATATGTACGAATAGCCCCCGCCACCCCCCCAACCCCCCCAAATAGAAAAAAAATGCATTATAGAGCCTTCCTCACTTTAATCTGGGCGTTGAGGCCAGATGGAAATTAAATAATTGTGTCAGACATTGGTATAGCTCTATATTTAGCCAGCACAATCCACAGAGCAGCTCTCTTTCGCAAACTGTGAGTACAGTCTGTCTCTAAGGAGTAGATGTGGGGAAACCACCATACATGCTCAAACACGCTCACACACACACACACACACACACACACACACACACACACACACACACGAATAGTAGTCAAAAAGTCAAAATAGTCCTCATTTACTAGATGGGCTTTCATTCATATGTTCCTAACACATTTCATTCATGCGGTTGTGAAACATCCAACTCTCACACTTGCTACGCACACTTCTTTATAGTGTGCTTCTATATTTTAAGTATTTGGATGGTTCAAATATTAATCTTGCCATATAACCCAGCATTATTCTGTATACAAATACTGCCCTTATTATTTATAGATATAAGCACATGCAAACACCTACTTTTGAGTATTGTCCAGAGTGATAGTTAGTGTAAAACTGTTCATACAGATGTTCATAAAGATTCTATTAGCATTGAATGTTTTAAGTACCTTAACCATCAATGAATTAATAAAAATTAATAAACCATTAATCTTAAAAAGATTAAAATGATCTTCACACTAACTAAGAAGAAACTAGCTATTTTAAGAACTGATTACTGAAAGGTTCTTTTTCACTTTATTTTTCAGAGTGCTAACTGCTGTCCATGCTTGAAAGGCCACTGACGCTGGCTGGATAGCCCATCGTCTTTCCAATCGCTCTTCATCTCACTGTAAAAACATAGTAATTGCAGCCAAGGCCAACATTAGCTCTTGATGCATTTTACAGGAAGGCTTCCCTGTCATAAGTGTTGTTAATGCTCCTGGGTGCTGTTTGAAGAAGCCTTTGCTATTAGTGTTATCAGGTCAACATATGTTGATAAGATACTATGAAATTAAAACTGAATGTGTGTGAGTGAGTTTCTGAATGTCTTATCAAGTCCAATGTTTTCAGGCTCCATGCTTTTCCGTGTTCTTCCTTGTGATACTTTTTAAACAATGATATTTGGTAAAAAAAAAAAAAAAAAAAAAACCTAAGCAAAAATGAAACACTGTAGTATTAAACATAAGAAATAATCCCATTTTAAGACATGTGGGTGGCAAATGTGTGTGTAGCAATAGAAAGATGGTTTATAAATACATTCCAGGTACTCAAACAACAATGTGGGAGACCTGTTTCTTTGTGGTGTTCTTGAGATAAAGTTTAGTGTTATTTTAGTGCATGTGAACATCAAACTTTTAGATAGGCCAATGCATAATTCATACGCTGTCAGATATAATATTCAGAGTTGAACTGACAGATTAAAAGCCAGAGTTTGCAAGTGAGTGTTGTGTTGTTTTCTGTTGTGCAAAAGACAAAAAAAATGTCTGCTCTACAAGAAAGACTGCCTCATTGCTTATTTCTAGTGCTTTAAAAGGAGAAACACTTCCACTGCTTATCAGACAGAACAACACAGCATACAACACATATCAGAAATGCACATGCTGTTAAAATACCTGTATGCTAATTTGTTACTAACACAACACTAACTTTTTCACTAGTTTAAGTACTTTTTTAGGTTTCACAATTCATTGATATGAGGGTCCAACATCATTATCTGGCCTAGATTATCTGGCAGTCGTTTCCTTAAGAAAGAGGCAAAAAGCACAAGGAAGTCCAGAGATGGGAATTTACGTCAGATGTGAGCAGTGTGATTCTATGTTGAACGAACGTGATTACACCAGGCACAACATTCCAACCAATCAATCAGATTTGAGGGACAAGTTTACAGTTTATGTCAAATTTAGGCTTACATCAAGGGTTAGGTGCTTCTACATCAGTTATTCACATATCATTTAGGCTGATTTCAGGGATAAGTTATGAGTAGAGTTAGGTTTAAGGGGTATGGATAGGGTTAGGACTAAATATTTCCATAGGAATCTTGTTCCAGGATCAACAAAATATGTTGTCTTACATGGCAAAATCACAGTGACCGTGATTCTATACTCAATGCAATAGACATGTCACTTGATAAGTAAGTCAAGATAAGGTGCATGTTACATGTTACTTTAACAACTTGCAGTAAGTAAGGACACCTGTATCTGAAGAAATCTGTAGCCTATGTGTATGCCCAATACAATTAATTCACATCATCTTAATTTTGGAGAGATGCTCTGACTAAACATTACAACAGACATGTGTTATGCCACACTTAAGAATAGAGAACAAAGTCAGAGAATAATGTGAACTTCAAAAGTAAACTCAGTCAGCAATCATCATAAGCACATCCATAAGTGTTTGTCGCCTAATATGTAAAAAAAGGAGATAGATTAATAGCCTACTGCAGACCCATGCCCCCTTTCAAAGATAATCAACCCCACCCCTTTTTTTGTCATGATTATATGAAATACCTTATAAACAAAAGAAAGGAAATTAGTCAATCAGAATTAAAGTTAAACAAAAGCATCAATTTACCCTCTGGCGGCACCTAATCCAAAGCAATTCTTTACGCAACGTAAAAAAGGCACAATGATCTGTTTCATTCCTGCAAGCCGTTCGCTGTTTCCATCCGCACCACGCATTCAAAACAAAAATGATCCGCTTTGATATTGAACACATATTCGTTTCATGTTGCAATATTAATTTCGAGTGCAACCCCTCAGCCTAAGAGCACTCTGTGATAAAGAAAAGAAACGGGAACCGCAAGAGGTCATAAATCGCATGTAGCTCATGGGCGTAAATGATAGCGTTGGGAAGACCGGTTCATTTGAAAGAATCGGTTCGTTCGGACGGTTCATTTCAATAGACAGGTTGAAAGGAGATTCACCGATTCGTTTCATAGCTCATAGTGCTCCAGAAGCAGTAGCATTTTGATGTTAAATTATGGGGGGAAAGTATAGGCCTAACACAATAATAAGAAAATGTAATAATAAAAAGTAATAAAAAATAAGAATAAAACAATCAAATATATATATATAAACACTATTATTTAAGATTCAAAATAATGTAGGCCTAAACAAGTTTGGACCAGGGGTGCGTTTCCCAAAAGCCTCGTCAGCCAACTATGGTTGCAAATGCCATTCGTCTCTGACGGAACTTGCGACCATTTAGGAAACGCACCCCAGGTACGTTTTAGCTGGTCAAGCTGGGAGACTGAACACCAGCTGAACACCAGCTTGGCCAGCCTGGGATACCAGCTTAATCCAGCTATACTTCCAGTTTAAAGAACTAAGACAACCAGCCTAGTCTTTTTTTTTTTCATATGATTTTTATTTTTTTCAATTCTGTGGTCATTCCATGGTTAGATGTTATCATTATATCACTTTCCCCAGCTGTAAAACTATACTTAGTTCTGTCTTTATGAAATGTTTTGTCAAGCCATTCCTTTGCTCTGCTGCTTCGAAGATTGGTTCCACGGAAAGGTTAAAATGACTCGGCTCAGGAGAACAATTCTATTGCGAATCGGACATCTCTAGTCATGGATACACCACCCAAGTCAATGGAATGCCAAACATGTGCTTTAAAAAGGGTTATCACTGCCTCTAATGCATCCTATAAAACAACAAATAAATATATAAACAAGCACTCTACATGGTGCGAGCGTGATCCACCCAGAGGCATTTTTGGAGGCGACTCGATGCCACGAGACACGAGATTAATGATCATATTAAGAAGTCACTGCTGCACAATAAGAAAATGTGTTTTTATTATTAGAGGAAATGTTACAGAAAAGCATTACAGGTGCTTTTATATTAGCATCAAGTGTAATGTATCGATATAGTCTTATTAGTATGAATTTTCACAGTGAATTTTACGGGTTAATTCGTCTAGTCAGAAGCATCAATAATGATTTTCGTTGTAACCCTGTCATAAGGACTATAATCAATACTCTGTATGAGCAATGCCTTAAATCTGTCATTTTAAAGACAGCAGCTGGGCGTGAGAACTTTAACAGCATGCATTCCAGTGTCTTCTAACGCCAAAAGCTGATCACTTGTATTTAGATCAATGCAGTGAGCACAAAAGAATAGACAATAGGTAGGCTATAGTAGAAACTTACCTATAGTGGCCACGCCAACATCCCCGATAAAATGATCTGATGATCAATACACTGTACCCAGATTTACCCACTTTCATGCATAGCGACCAATCTGACTGCAGTAATGATAGTATCCTTTACAGGCGGAGCACACCACACATATGATACACTTTGGCAGAAGAGGTGGAGGGACTGAGACTCGTTACAGTGTGCAGCGCTAGGGGGAGTTATCGCCTCTAATTAGACGCGCGCGCACACACACACACACACACACACACACACACACACACACACACGTATGTGTGTGCCAGTATGTCTAATTAGAGGCGATAGATGATATATATGTGTGTGTGTGTGTGTGTGTGTTCACGTATAGCCTACGTTATTATATATATTTTTAAATATTGTATGAACACTTTATTTGTCTGTTTTTGCTGTTGGTATGCATTAGTGGGGGATTTACCAGGAAGTGCCTCTTCCTGCAATGCACACCGTTCCACCTGTAGGTGGCGAGTCTTTAAGAGTGAGTCATTGACCGATTGATTCAAGCGATTTGTTCAAACTCACTTCTTAAAGGGTTAGTTCACCCAAACATAAAAGTTCTGCCATCATTTACTCACCCTCATGTCGTTCCAAACCCATACGACTTTCATTCATCTTCGGAACACAAATGAAGATATTGGAAAATAAATCTTGAGATTTCTGTCCCGTTGACAGCTACGCAACTACCTTTGATATTCACAAAGAGATCGTAAAACTAATCCATATGAATTTTCTGAAGAAACACAATCACGTCATATGATGAACAGATTTAATTTTGGCTTCTATTAAAATATTTAGGCTACATTACTTATATTTAATCATTTAGCAGACACTTTAATCCAAAGCTACTTAAAAATGAGGAGAGTAATATAAGAAATCAAACTAACTAGCCTATACTATATATATAGAGAGAGCAGGGGCGCCGCTAAGGGGGGAAAAATTAGGACGATTCTAAGGGCCCACAAACTTTCAGGGGCCCCAGAGATCGATTTTATTAATTGAACGGGTGCAGTAGTAGGGGCCTTACCTCATATTTTTTCATGGGGCCCAAAATCCCTGGCCGCACCCCTGAGAGAGAGAATAGTAAGTGTTAGTATTAATGGGTCTATTTTTGCTGAAAAAGATGCGTCTTCAGCCATTTCTTGAAGTTGGCTAAAGACTCAGCAGCTCGGGTTGAGGCAGGTCATTCCACCAGCAGAGGAGTCCAGGTAAAGTGTAAAGTCTGTGAGAGTGATTTTGTGCCTCTTTGGTATGGCACCACATGGCTCCGTTCACTTGCAGAACGCAAGCTTCTGGATGTAGGTAATGAGTTTAGGTATAGGGGTGCAGAGCCAGTGGTTGTTCTGTAGGCAAACCTCAGTGCTTTGAATTTGATGCGAGCGGCAATTGGAAAACCAGTGCAGCTGATCCTCCTGTTGTATAAGGCACATCTGCAGGACCGGGCAGTTCTGGCAATGTGGTCTGTGAAGTTCAACTGATCATCAATCATAACTCCAAGGTTGATGAAACATAAACATTCATCAACTCACACATCAGATTTGGTAAACGGAATAGCTCAAGCATAAATTCATTCTCGTGTGTTAATTGAGCTTCTGTTTATGTTCAATGTTTCCATGAAAGGACAGAAATCTCTCAGATTTCATTAAACATATGAGTTCCAAAGATGAACAAAACTCTTAAGGGTTTGGAACGACATGAGGGTGAGTACGACGAGTATGTTGGCATGCATGTTAAATGTTTAATTTTTGGGTAAACTACCCCTTTAATCCGGGAACAAAACAAACGAAACCTGTGCGTTGCTCTGAGGTAGGCTACAATGGTTGGTTCTGATTGCATTGACTGTTTTCGTCTGCGCCTGGGGAAAAAAAACTAACAAATTAAATGGCAATTGTGTCTAAAATGTAAGTTACTCAATATTAACTGCTTGTTTATTGAACTGTTGAATAAAAGCTGTAGCACATCGTAACCTCGGTTTGATTACGCGCGGCCTAAGGTGTTATACGTGCAGCAACAGCACTCAATTGCTTATGTTAAACAGGTCCCATGATATATTAATCTTATGTCCACATCTACAAACCTCTGTCTGTCTCTCTTTCTCTGTTTCCTTTACATCTCTCTGTCTGCAGTCTTTACTGACTAACAGCTATCATACATACCCCATAAAACCGATGAAGCGAGAGAGATGCAGAGAGAGCTTTCTACCGCTCCACCCCCCACATATTCCATCCAGATTCCCTGCCACTTAAAGCTTTTTTTTTTCCATTGTCCGTTCACAATGGTCACCAAAGTAAGGTTGTTTGGTTATGATTATTGTTGTCATAACAAAACAAAGTGACCAATATTTTAAAGAATATTCTGGAGATTATAAAATATAGAATATAATTTCAATATAGGCCTATTTAAGAAGATCCCTACAAATACACATAGGCCTATAGGCCTATTAACATTAGCCTATTAGTACATTGTTATCTGTGTATTGAGAACAGAGTTGAGTTATTCTGTATTAGTCACTTTTATGAATGTATCCGCTAAATGACTGCTATAATCATGTACTGACAAGTTGATTTTGATACTGAGAACCCATTTAGAGTGATATAAAAGTCATTCTTTCTTTCTGGCAGTACCCACAGGTAGGCTATCTTTGCTTTTGACACAGGATGTAGCTGAATGTGGTTGCTTTATTTTGGCTGGTCAGAAAGACACAGTTTTTGCTTTTGTTTAAATCCATCCTTGCAATATTTAGCTAAATTAATTCATTAAATAATTTTATAAAATGTAATTACAAATAAAAGGCCTGTCAGCATAACAATTTTAGTTACAAGTAGACAATCCACGTCACAGGTTTGCTTATTTAATAAATGACCTATAAATAAAGGTTTAAAATCTCAAATGTGTCTTTGTGTCTTATTTATCAAGATGTCGATTTTATTAAAACATGACTGTATTTTACACGTAAGAGACAGGGGTAGACTGGGTACAGTTGAAACATAGGTACAGTTGAGACACCTTAAATAACTTGCGTGCGCAGCCAGCACAAGTTGTGATTTTTGCTGTGCACATGCGTATTAGTGTCCTCTTTGATCGTGGGAAATTTGATCAATGGACGCATCTCCGCTCCGAAGATATCGGCAAAAGTTATTTTACTAAGGTAAGCAGGGCCGGCGCTCCGCACACGCACATCACGCGCTGCGCGTAGGGCACCAAGTGCTTGGGGGG